>WHVD01000038.1:0-676182 GCA_015178975.1 Hysterangium stoloniferum
TCAATGCATCGTCAGATCATTGAAGCACAGCAACAAATCGACAAGCCACAAACTGTCCCTATGGCTAGGCTTCGCACCAGGGAACGGTGCCGGGCCTGGCGAGAGCAACATCAAATGCCTCTAGTGGCAAGGCTGTCTCCACACCCAGACAGCTCCCATAGGCTCCCAACAACACGCCGACAGCATGCGTCGAGTGCTTCCCGTAGCAGGACCAAGCCGCGTAAGAGCGCCTCAACACAGTCGGCACCATCTCTTCTGCAACGCCTCGACGCTGAGCCCCACCAGGGCATACGTGGCCAGTCCTCTAAGTCGGCAGTGAACGGCTTACACACAGAATGGGAAGCACCCACCTCACATGAGGACGCGGCGGTGGCACAAGGGAGCGGGGTGCACACTGAGGGGATGAAGGTTGATGTGTGGGGAGAGGAGGATACTGGAGCGATGATTTTGATGAGTTGGAGCAGGGAGTGTTGGAATTACACGGTTGACCCGTCTGCGATACTGGGCACACTGCTGTGCAGTGTGGGAGGGCGGATGTAATGGGAGCAGACTGGGTGGCGGACGATGAATCGGGCGGGTAACCGCCCTAGTCTTAGATGGTAAGGGGTAAAGCGAAGATGCTGGAAGTTTTCGATCAGTAGAGGGTTTCAGACTTATAAGAGGTTGTCAGGGAACGTAGCTTAGAGGGGCGAGCATAAATAGGTGAACCCCTAGTAGTTAGAAGGGGGTCTTTTTTCGAATTGGAGCCTATTCCTACTCTGTGCGTTCCGCTTCGTAAAGAGCTCAACTGAAGGATTACGCTATCTATAAAGCCGAACCTTACACTGGCCACATTAACATATGCGGATGACCATCCGGAACTTAGACTCATGACCAGTCTTTATTTGGCCAAGCCATGTTGCAGAAACAAAATGGTATATACTCTTGCCCAACAGTCTGGGGGCATCACATGGCAAAGTGATTTGCCAGTGCATGCTATGTATTCACCACTTCAAAAAGACCTCTGTAGTATGTGCATAGCTATCATCAACTCAGTGGAATGTTAATTTATACATATCTACATATATGTAAATTTCATGGCATTCTAAATGAGCCAGAAGTGTTGTAATCCAATTTCAGATTAGTTTTGAATAGTTATGCTAACCTGTCGAAGAAGCACCTTACTTTATTGCCATACAATGAATTCAACTGTGAAAGTGGTATATTGTGGGTTTTGTGGTGCTGGAGAATAAGCCTGAGGAGCAGGGTTCAAAACATGCAATGAAGTTGCTGTGACTTAGGGAGACTGTCAAGATGCCAGGAGATGGTGACACAACACTTCTTGAATTTTTGCTCTCTAACTATCCTCTAAAACTGTGAAAAAAAATATGAAGTTTTCCCAAAAACACACTACTTTTTTAAAATGTGTGGGGAATTTGATGCATTCTGAAATATTGTTTGGGAATTTTATAAAGTGAATTGTGTTCTCTGGGCTATTTTTGTTGTGGAATATTTGTTATAAGTAGAACCATGTACATAGAATAGCTGATATCCAAGACTCTACTATTAACTACCTCTTTCCAGGAAGGGAAAAGGAGGAAATACATTATGTACACCCTGATGGAGAACCAACAAGTAGTGTGGTGCAAGCTGAAATACCCTCTAAAACCCCCTGTGGCATGCAGCAGCAGAGTTCAGTTTGGACTCAACCAGGGTAGGATTCAAACTGCAGAAACTTGACTGAGATATTTTTCAGCAAGTTTTTTTGTTGTCAAGTAGTATAGAAAAACTGTGCTCTTACAAAGACCTGGTCCCTAAGCTTGAAATCCAGGGCTAGTAGATATTGACAGTCTGCTGACTTCTTTATGTAGGCTTGAGCATCAAGGATGGACTGTTAGAGGGTTTAATGAAATTCATCTAGGTCTGTGACAAACTCGTGAGCATGTCCAGTGGCCAGATCATGTTCCAGGAGGACTGTAATTGTGGTATTATAGCTTTCATTAGCAAATAAAGGGAAAACACCAGTAGTAGCATTGGGGACATTGTTATAGGCAAACTCAGCTAGAGGCAAGAGCTCCAACCATTCATCTTATTGATAATTGCAATAAATTTGCAAATATTGTTCCAACATTTAATTTACTCTTTTGGTCTGGCCATCACCTTCAGGATGGAGGATAACCAGAGATTTTTAAAATTATTTATTCACTCAATTATGTATATCTATATTGTTTGACATAAAAATCAATATTTCATTCAGATTTGGTCTATCAGATGATACTCTGGAGATGGGGATATATTAATATATATCCTGCATCAGATAAAAGATTGTCAAACAATTATCTGTAGATTATCCTTTTGGGATAAATTCCAGAACATGGATTGGTAGGCCAGATAGTTCTGGTTAGGGAAATAAAGTTAAATTATATTAGGGATTTTTTGTGAAAAGTCACATATATACCAGAGAATACATCCTATCTCAAAGATTAAGCCATAGCCCAAATAAGCTTGTTAACTATGTTATCTGTGCATATTTTAAAGGGCATACAAGTCATGCATGATTTGCAATAATGCTTCAGAGACCCAGCCAGGGATACTCTTAGCAAATGATACTAAGAATCTGTTGGACTGTCAAGATGGGATATGATAATTGGATCAATTGGAAAGCACTAGAATTATATAACTTCTCAATATTGATAATAGTGATGGTGCAAAGCATATGTAGGTGTAATTAGAGAGGTAACTCTAAGGAAACCCATTAGTTGTTCAGAGGTAAATATGGGCTTGAAATTATGCATGTTGACTATGGAAAATAACCCAAAACTTTAAAAGTTATTTATCCACTAAAGTATATATATTTATATTGTTTGCTGGTAGAATTAATATTTAATCAAATTCAGTCCATCAGGTGACATTCTGGAGAATAAGAAAGTATTAATATTTATCTTGCAATCTGACAAAAGGTAGTCAAACAATCATGTTTAGATTATCCTTTTTGGGGATAAATTCCACAACATGGATTGGTTGGCCAGATAGTTCTGGTTAAGTGTCTAAATCAAATAAATTTAAATTATATCAATTATATTTGAAAGTTCGCATATGTACAAGAGAATGCATCTTATACTAAAGATTAAGTTATAACCCAAATCACTTTGTTTAACTATGATGTTTGTGGATATTTTAAAAGTCACAGAGATACTAGAGAATGCATTTTATCCCAAAGATTAGGTAACAACCAGATAATCCTGCTTAATCACAACATTTGTGCATATTTTATAAGAGCAATCAAGTCTTAAAGATGAAATTTTGGGGTCGTTATGACCGTGTCGCAACCCGACGGTCCCTGAGGTTACCACTGCCTATCGATGATTCAAGTTAGCATTCAAGTCACTGCATCGGAAACTGTTGGACCCCCGATGCTGATGTATGCTTTTGCGGTGATCAAACTCTGTTTTAAGCTGAAGCCAAGTCCTTCCAATTGGTCCCATTGGCCTACCGACATTAGTCAATTTTTAGTTCTTAACAGGGGTAATGAAATATAAACTCCTAAAACATGTAGTTATAGCCAGAGGAAATAGTCTCACTTGAAAATATGAGGACCTTTTCATAACTTTTGCATATTCAATGAATTGTGACTATCTTCCTATAGCATATTTGTGACTCCCCTCATTATGATGGATCCTATTATCTAGTCATAGCATCAGGTATTCAACCAAGCTGGCCAGGCCCAAAACAAATCACTAGGTTGAACTGAAAGGGATCTGCTGGTGCATAGTCAGATGCATCCATTTCAATAATAATTGGATGGTCTGGCTGCCAGTTTGCTAACATGGGTGCTGACACAAAGATACATCCTTGAGGGTCTGAAAAGCTTTTCTACATAGACAGTAAAATTCCATGGTGCCCCTTGCAAGTAAGATGAGTCAGGGTACTATATTGTTGTGGATGAAATGATGATAGGATGTACAAATCCAAGGAAAGACTGTCACCTTGCAGGGTTCTGGCTATTTTTGCAGATTTCCTAGACCTTTTGTTCATCCATTGTAAGACCATTGGGACCCACAATGAATCTAAGGTATTTAATGCAATCAACATCAAATGAACTCTTTTCCTCACAGGTGACACAGGTGAAAAGACTGTTTTGGAGACATGACAGCACTTCATGAAGATATTCCTCATGCTGTACTGCATTCCTCCAAGTAGATATGTATGTATATCATCCAGATAGATGATGACACAAACATTGAGGATGTCGTCTAAGATATCATGGCATAACCAACCATTCAAATGAGCTGCAACATGCAAGTCAATCTTGGTATAGATACATAGATACAGGCTCTCTGGGGGGGCATTGAGAAGGTCAGTAATGAGTGGAAGAGGAGATCTACAGTATCCCTTTTGATGGCTTTTTAAGTCCTCCACAATCAATGCAAAGATGCAAAGAACCATCTTTCTTCCTTACCAACAGTATTGGTGGGCCATAAGGTAACTTGGAGGGCTGAATATATCCAATACAAAGGTATTCATCAATAAATTCTCAAGAGATGTTAGTTCAGATTGCAAGAGAGAGTAGATATGCATAATATCATAAGACTTATGTATGTATTTTCAGCCAAACTATCAGCATGCTGCTTACAGAAAACATCTGCCAACTAATGGTACTTCTCCAGGACACCCTCAATATCAATTGTGGTCTCTGAAATGTTAGATAAATGCACAGCAGTGCCAGTCTGGGAGATGCTCAATTGAAACATTGTAAATCCATCTAGCTTGTTAGCACATGAGAAAGCATTAGCACTAATAATAGAACTAGGCGGAGGTTCCATCATGGAGGTGTTTGGCCAGTGGAGCTGCCACTGTCCTGGCTGAAAGGGACCAGGGAGTTGGTGAGTTGGTGTTGGGAGTTCAAAAAATGATATTGGTAAATGTCCAGTCAATCAATGGATTGTAGCCAGCAAGCCAGTCATACAAATCTAACTGTGTCACATAAAGAGTAACAAGCTGAAGGTTCCACATGGAAAAGTGATGCACAGGTTGTGTAATGACACTGTTGTTAGTGCCATTGAATGATTGAAGATTATGAATAATAATAAAATCAGTATCAATGGGTTGAACCAGAGTCAACTAAAGCTTTAAAACTGCAAGGGATTAATTATGAAATTGGAGAAATGAAAAGGGAAACAGGATCTGAAAAGTAGATTCATTCAGACAATAAAACTCAGTTGTACAGGGGGATTCAATGCAATTCTCAGCCTGTGTGGATGTCCAAGAAGTGTTTACACCTTTTTTTACCCAGATACCCACTTCACTGTTGTGCAGGCTTGTCAGCCTTCATAGCATGAGCTCTAGTGCTATTATTAAAAGGGTACTTATTAGCCATATTGCTGGCAGTGCTGCACCACAACCATACTCCTCTCTCCTCATAATGTTGCTTTTTAGCAACTGTTAGTTTACAGTCTGCACCACCCTGTACCCAGTTAACCACTTGAATTATCCCTTGCTGTGAACATGGAGGTTTCAGAATTACCCTGGAGGTTGTTACATTGTTAGAGGTCAAAGTAGTCTTGTGTTTGCTTTGGACTTCTTTGATGTGTTTTTCCATTGTTGCCATTGTTGCTAGATGATGAGGAGACCTGTTTGTTGTCCTGGTTGCTTTTTGCTATGCACTCCAAGTTGTTTTCACAATAGAGTTCAGCATACCATTCCCAATATTGAGTGTCACATTGCTGAGTCTTGATACACATATTGAGGAGAGTGCTGGGCTTGCCTCCACTATGACAGATGTCATCCTTAAGTTGTGAAGGGAGGCCAGAATAGAAAAAATGACACAGGGGCTGTATCATCCAACTCAATCAGAGTAGCCAGAGAGTTGAACTGAACAATGTATTCAGTGATCTGCTGGATATCCTTCATTTTTGGCCAATGTTGCTTTTGTGTCATTGACTGCATTATGTGGGCTAAAATTGAGTCTGAGTCCAGTAACATAGGACAGATAGTTGTTAAGCAAGCTGGGCTGATAATCATTGAGGTTGTTCAATGCAGGTTCAAACCAATTAATTGTGGTACCCTGAAGATAAGATATGATGAAGATAACCTTGCTCTTATCTGTGGTGAATTTCTTAAGCAGTTGCTGAAGTCAAGATTGAATTGTATAAGGAAAGGTTACAATTTGAAGTGTCAGTCCTATGAAAGCATTGGGTTCCTTGATGTTGACATATCAAGCAGATTTCCCCTTATTACCTTTCAGGAAAGCAGTGAGAACTTCAAGTGCTGTCCAGAGAGTAGGTTAAGGTGTCAACATGGAACTACAAGTAGAGCTGAGTACTGAAGAATTGCTACCATGCAGGAGGCTGGAGTAACTGCTATGGTGTGATGAGTGATGAGAGTTGTGAATCATGTTGGAACTAGAAAATGAACTATGGTTATAATTGGGAGCTCTGCCACCATGAATACTATTATGGGAACTGGGTGGACCACCACTAGGATGATTGCGATGATGGGAGCTATGATGCAAGCTATGAACAGAATGATATGAAATATGATGAAAAGGGACATGTTTAAGAACACTACCACAAGGACTGGGAAGAACAGGAAGAGGCTGAGGAGGACTTAATGCAGTTTTACAGTTGTGATATGGTTGGAGAGTGTTGGTAATAGTGAACCAATGAATTGACATTCTGTGGTGGAGAGATTGAGTTTCCTGACAGCCTCTTGTCTCTTTACCAGAGGATGTCAGTAGGCTGTAAGGGAGTGTAACTCCCTACACTGTGATTTGGTAATAGATAGTTCCACTATTGTCCACATTCAATTGTTGACATTCCATTGTTGTCTACATGCCATTGTCCTCATCTCCCATTGTTCCCCACTAGTATATAATATGTACATGTGGATTTCAATACAGCAGTGGTTTATTCCTCATCACTCATTCTAGTGTCTGTCTGCACCTGCAGCAGATACTAGTCTTACAAGGCCATTTAAAAAAAAAAACAGTATGTCCAGTTCAAGTTTGAATATACCATTAATAACTAAATGGGGAATATCAAGAGGGGTTAGTATGCACTCAACTGGTGAGTCTGGTTACTCTGTGACAAATGGAGCTTTACTTCAACTTATGTATTATGTCCTCAAATAAACTGTTAGGTGCTCTGGCATTTTGAAACAAACAAGAAGTACATAGAATATAACTATGGCACTTAGCTTCTACTTTGGGGGACTGAAGACTAAGGGTAAGGAGAACTAAGCTATGGCATGGCTAAAAGCTAAGACCAAGGTTTGGCAGCATGAAACCATACTCCAAAGACAAGGAAAGGGATTGCAAGTCAATATTCAACCTCACAAACAATAGAATACAAGGTAGAGCTTTTATACTAAAAGTAAATGGAAAAGTGGAGGGCCACAACGGAGATACAAACATAACTGGAACAAAAATAATCAAGAAATGGAACAAAGGGAATAACAGAAACAGATAAATGTTTGAAGTGGCAAGTGACATGGTGGAATAATGCAATGGACAATGGAATGCCACTGTGAATGGGATCACATAGTTAATATCAAAACCTAGGCACACGAATGGCCTGAATGGAGAACACATGTTAATATGTTTTGGGGGTGTCACTGTTAGGATACACACACAGGCCGGGTTTCCGGAGAAACCCGCGGGATATCCAGTAGGACTTGGCTTCAGCTTATAGGCTGCGCCCTCGCTAGATTGTGTTGTCCAATTTCAAACGGACAGACGGGGATCCCGGGGAGTCCGGGCGGGGTTCGTGGGTTGTAGGTCGTAAGTCGGGGGTGGTGGGTCGTAAGTCGGAGGTCGTGGGTTGTGAGTCGAGTTGGTTGAGAGAGATAGATGCGCCGGAGCCCGTGGGCTCTGACTAGTGCGAGCGATGTGAATCGAGTAAGGTTTTAGAGCGGAAAATATTATTAGATTACTGGGGGGAATCTAAGCTAATTTTCTGACTGGATTGTATGTACAACATCTGCCAGTTTATATAGACCGTGGAATGCATAACATACCAAATTGAGTAATAATGAAACGAAACTAACAAAACATGAAACAGGAATAGTAAACACCAAATTGGTGTTAGGAACGGGACGGAACGGAGCGGAGTCTGAATCGTGACAAAGCATAACCCATAACGGGAAACAGAGCGGGAGCGGAGTCCTAAATCGCGACAGGTCATTTGACTAAAATGGGAATGGGGCTCGATTAGAGCGGTGACGGGATTCTAAGTGGGGACCGGTGACTGATGCGTGGGACGAAGACGGACATAGACAGAGACGGAGTCCAGGGGAGGTCCAGTGACTGATATGTCGTAATGAGGTCGAACGTAACAAGTCTTGATGTAATGGAGTCCGGGCGGGAAATCCTATAAACAGACGATTGGTGCTTGTAGCGCGTGGGGGCATACGGGTTAGTGCCCGGAGTCCGGCGGGATTGTCCGGTCGTAACAGTATCCTCCCTTTATGCCGAAGTCCCAAAGAGGCTCTAGACCTAGATAAGGTTCTTGTCGGCTACATGCATGTGTCAAAAGTCATGTCAGTTACACGTATGTGTCAAAGAGTCATGTGATCTGGAAGGTAAGGTTCAAACGTGACGAGCCTATATATAAATTTGAAAAAATAGAAATTTCTTCTTCTTTATTACCCCCATCTTCGATAAAATGGGACCAAAACCAACACCCAAACGAGCGATGTCAACCACGGGGTCCTCCATGGGCTCTCCGTATCAGGCGCCTTGGAGCGCAGCCCAATTGTTGGCGTGGCGTGAAGAGCAGCGCTGTCTTCGTGAAGAGCAGCGCTGTCTTCGTGAAGAGCAGCGCTGTCTTCGTGAAGAAGCAGAGAAGGAGGCGAGGGAGGCCGAGGAGGCCCTGGACAAAGAGTACCAGGCAGCATTGGCCGTGGAGGAAGAGGCTGCAAAGGAGAGGGAGCGTGAGGTGGAGGAGGCTGCACGGGTGGCCGCGGAGAATGCCCAGGTGGCTGTGGAGAAAGCCCAGTTGGCCGCAGACAGGGCCGCAATTGTTGCGGGAAAGGTAAGTCCCATTATTCACTTGTCGAAATTTGCTGACTTGTATTTTTCAGCACACGGTGACAGAGGTGGAGTCGGAGTCTGAGGGGGAGCCAGAGAGCCCCCAAAAGGTAAGCCTCATGTCCGTGGGATAACCGTGGAGACTGACCGTATCAACAGAAGGCAAGGAAGGCGGCACCAGTCCATCTTCCGACGCGGAACGAGCCGCGGTGTTCCGGTTGTAACGACCGGAACACTGAATGCAACCGAAAGTCCGGCCAGGGTCTGGGGTGCTATCAATGCGTGCACCTCAAGGCGAGGTGCTCACTTGTTCATGAGCAGGCCACGGGGTCTGGGGCGCGAGATGTAAGCGGGTCAGACGGGTTGTCCGGGTTGGACAAAGTCCTTGGACGGATCGCCGAGGGCATCGAGGCCCAAAACGAGTTGCTCCGGAAGAGCAACAAGGTCCACATAGTGGTGGTGAAGGCGCTGTGCGGACTCCACGAGGAATTTTGGAAGTTCCTGGTGGAGTATGGCGGCTATGTTTATGAGGAGCTGCAAATCGGGAGTTCCGAGGATGCCGGATCGGATGAGGACGGGGTTGACGTGGAGGTCGCAGAGCTTCCTGAGGAAGTAGCTGAGGCGGCAGGGAAAAAACACAGCCCCATAGAAATAGATGAATAGAATAGAAAATAGAACTTGATAATAACTGAACATAAAAGTAAAGCACAAAAAACATAAAAAATAAAAGTCAAAGCCAAAGTCCACGGGGAATCCGCTTAAAGACTTGACAAGACATGTCAGAACCTGTAAAAGCAAAGAGAGACATAGGGCGACAGGGAATAATGAAAATGAGTCCAAATGTAACACGGGGTCCGTGGGGTGCAGTTAGAGAGAAGATAATGGTCCAGGTTTGAGCGGGTAAGCTGTATGAAAGTCAGTAACAATTTCCGTGGCATTACCGAGTTCCATGGCCAAAATCCATGAGGTCTCTTCATCGGTGCCCTCGTAACCCACCCACTTGACCAAGTAAAGCAGTTTACAAGTGCATCGACACTTGTCTATTTTTGAATCTAAAATCTGTGAGATTTCAAACTCAGGTTCTCCATCAATGACGACAGGAGGAGGTGGAGATTGCACGCGATCCGGGATAGTGTTAGCAGTACAAGGTTCTAGCATAGAAACATGAAATACCGGGTGTACCGCGCGCATGCTATCCAGAAGCCATAGAGTCCAAGAGACTGAACCTACTTGTGCGATAATTTCAAACGGACCTAAATATTTTTCAGCAAGCTTCTTTGATGGATGGGTAGTCCGGAAGAATTGAGCTTTGACATAAACACGGTCACCAATCTTGAAGTTGGGTGACGGGATCTGGTATTTGTCCACTGAATGTTGGTATTGCTCTTGGGCGGACAATATTGCAGTCCAGAGTTCCTCGTGGAGCTCGTGGAGGTCTATGGTGAACTCTTGAGCACGAGCAGAGGTGAGATTTTGTTCTGGATGTACTGTAATATTGATTATATCCTTTATTTGCAAAGAATGGGGAAACACCAGTAGTGGCCGAGGGTGCATTGTTGTAAGCAAACTCTGCAAGTGGGAACAAGGTTTTCCAATTGTCCTGTTGGTAGTTGCAATATATGCGGAGGTATTGTTCCAATGTCTGGTTGACACATTCGGTTTGTCCGTCACCTTCCGGATGATGTCCGGACGTGAAATGTAATGTCATGTCCAAGGATTTTCCGAGGGATCTAAAGAAGTGAGACACGAACTCTGATCCTCTATTGGAAGTCATGTGGGACAGAACTCCGTGCTTGGAAAATACGTGGATAATGAAAAGTTCTGCTAACTGCACGGACGTAATTGTATCATAAGTAGGGATGAATATACCTTGTTTTGAGAATCTGTCAACAACGACTAGAATAGCAGAAAAGCCTTCAGAATCCGGTAGGTGTTCAATGAAATCCATAGAGATAGAATTCCACGGGTGTTCCAGTACCGGGAGTTGTTTCAAAAGGCCGTATGGCTTGTGTCGCTGAGATTTCGAGTGGGGACAAGTAGTACAAGATTTACAATAGTGCTTAATGAATCCACGGAGTCCGGGCCAAGTGTATTCTCTTCTTATTAATGATAGAGTTTTGTTGTACCCGAAATGTCCTGAGAGTGAATGATCATGTTTGTATTGAAGGATCCTGAGGCGGAGGCCATTGGAGTCCGGTACATAGATACGATCGTCAAGTCTAATGAAACCATGTTGATCAAGAGACCGAGGTTGATCGGGGTCCACGGGATTGTCCAGATGAGCTTTAGTAACTGGGTCTAGCGGAATTGCCAATAGAATATCTTGATGTAACTTCTCGATATCCATAATGATAATTCCACGGACAATGGGGTTGATGAGGAAAGTTGCGCGGACCGATGCGATAAGCTGTTGATTCGTGAAAATAGGTTTCAGGTTGTGCGGATTTACCATTGCATAGTCATTGCTCCCCTCTTTAGGATAGACGTCCCATCATCTAGTTAAAGCGTTGGGTTTGCCGCTGAGACGGCCGGGTCGAAAGTGGATAATCATGTTGAAGGCAGAGAGATATTCAGACCAGCGGGCCTGCTGGCGGGTCAAAAGTTTTGTGGTAGAAAAGTATTCCAGGTTTTTGTGATCTGTTACAACGTCAATAGGAGCTCCTGAACCTTCCAAATAGTGTCGCCACACTTTGAAAGCTGAAAAGATTGCCAGAAGTTCTTTATCATGAACGTCGTAGTTGAGCTCTGCTCCAGTAAAAGTCTGGGACAGAAAAGCCATGGGGTGGACTTCTCCGTTGGAGTCCTGGATAGAGAGAATGGCTCCAAGTGCATAGTTGGAGGCGTCCGTTTCAACAATGAGTGGGAAGTCCGGTTTCCAATGTGACAGAATAGGAGCTGTAGAAAAAGAATTTTTTAAAAGATTGAAAGCTTTTTGACACTTATCATTAAAGTTCCACGGAGTACCCTTACACGTAAGATGGGTAAGGGGTACCATGATGTCGGAATATCCACGGATAAAACGTCTGTAAAAATTGGCAAAGCCGAGGAAGGATTGTATATCTTTAACTTTTCGGGGTTCGGGCCAATCTTTGATGACTTGCACTTTAGTTTCATCCATGTGGAGTCCATCGGGTCCCATCATGAAACCTAGGTATTCCATGGAGTCCGTGTCAAAAGTACATTTTTTACCATTTGCGAATAAACCATGTTGTCTGAGCCTCCGGAGAACCTCACAGACTTGTTTGTCGTGTTCCGCAGGATTCTCGGAGTAGATAAGAATGTCGTCCAAGTAAACAATGACACATACATCGAGCATGTCGGAGAAAATGTCGTTGATAAAATGCTGAAAAACAGACGGAGCATTGGTGAGTCCAAAAGGGATGACCAACCACTCGAAGGCCCCATAGCGGGTTCTAAAAGGTGGTTTTCCATTTGTCGCCCGCGGCAATCTGGACCAAATGATAGGCGTGCTTGAGATCTATTTTGGTGTAAATCCGGGCATTCCGTGGAGCATTGAGCAGGTCAGATATAAGTGGGAGTGGATATTTGTCCTTTTTGGTGACAGCATTGAGTCCTCTAAAATCAACACATAGTCGAAGGGATCCATCCTTTTTTCTGACAAACAGGACAGGTGCTCCAAAAGGAGACTTTGAGCGTCGAATAAAACCTATGGACAAATGTTCATCCAGGAAATCACGGATTGCAGATAGTTCCATGGATGAAAGCGGGTAAATATGTCCTAGGGGTGGCTGGGCGCCATCTTCAAGATTGATTTTTAAGTCGTATTCTCTGTGAGGCGGAAGCCGGTCAGCTTTCCACTTGCTAAAAACATCCACGAAGTCATGATATTTCTCCGGGACACCTTCTAGGTCAGCAGCTTGCTCAGATTCAGATACTGGGGTTGAAAAATGTCCAGTTGCTTCATCAATTTTTAAGTTGATAGTGAATGCCTGGGACCCATCCATTTTTGAAGCCCTAATAAAAGCTGCAGCATTAATCAGAGAAATGGATGGAGGTGCCGTGGGTTCCGGGGAAGCTATAGGTGCCATAGGGATCACAGGAGTCCTCGAGACTGCAGGTGCCGGGAAGGCCATGGGTGCCGTGGAGGCCGAGACAGGCGCAGTTTCCTCGGTTGCCGCGGGAGTCCGGAAAGTTATACTGTTAGCTATCCAGTCAATCAACGGATTGTAGCGGGTAAGCCAGTTATGTCCTAGGACCACCGAGCAACTTGAGTCTAACTGGGTCACATAGAAAGTGACCAATTGAGATGTTCCACAAGGGAAATTGATGGGTAAATCACAAGCTTGGGTAACAACCAAATTACTTGTGCCATTGAAGAGGCGGAGGCTGACGGGATTTATCGAATAAGTTGACAAAGAATTTTTTTGCGTGAATTTTGTATCTAAAAAACAATGAGTCGAGCTGGAATCTATGAGAGCTGAAAAAACGAATTTCGGAATCATATTAGACATAAGTTTAACGAAAAATGAATCAGAATGTGAAAGAGCGGATGCGTTGAGGCGAGTGAACTCTTGAATGCACAGAGAGGCAACACAACCCCTAACCCATGTGGAGTCTGTGGGGTTGCTTACTCTTTTTTCGAATTGGCAGCCGGTTTGTCCTTCGACGGGGTTTCCGTGGAGGCTTTGGCTGATCGACCCTTTGAAGAGTTTGCTTTTGCCAGCGGACATTCCGGGACTCGATGACCGGGTTTCCTGCACAAGAGACAGAGGTTGTTGTCCATACGACGTTGTCTTTCTTGTGGAGTCAATTTGCCATCGGGTCCGAGTTTGCCTGAGAGGTCGGGTTTTCCGGCTTGCTTGCCGGACTGTTGACCCTTGTTGTTGTCCTTATTGTCCTTATTGTTGTTGTTGTTGTTTGAAGACTTTTTATCATTCTTCTTGTCAGATTGCGTGGAGTTCTGGTTGCTGGTTGACGAATTGTTGTTATTGTTTTTGTCCTTGGACTTGTTTACTTTGTCCGCGGATGTCTCGCGGGCAACTTCCGCGTGACATTCCCAATAACATGCGTCCGTGTTTTGAGCTTTGAGGTGCATACGGGACAGGGTTTTTGGCTTGCCATCTTCTCCTTTCGAGACTTCATCTTTAAGGCGGGACGGCAGACCGGCGTAGAATTGGTGGCGGAGAGCGGGATCGCCCCACTGACAACGAGCTGCAAGATTATTGAATTGGACGATGTAGTCCGTGATGCGCTGCATGTCCTTCATACGAAGATTTATGAGACTATTCTCGGCTTCTCCTGTCGGGTCATATGGGCCGAAGTTGGTTTCAAGCTCCTCAACAAACACCTCCCAATGTTCAAGCCAGAGCGGCTCTTCCTCGGATATCCTGCTAAAAGCTGGTTTGAACCATTTCAATGCAGATCCCGACAAATATGACAGTGCGTAATTGACTTTTCGGGAGTCCATGGAGAATGCAGCAGCACGATCATGGAAGTTGAAGTGACATTGCATGAGGAAAGTAGAGAGTTTGTTTGGGTTGGAACCCGTGAAGGGTTCCGGAGCATTGACTTTTGACCGTGGAGGTTCTTGTTCCTTTTTCTTTCGTTCTTCGAGCAGGTGCATCATGAATTTATCTATGGTTCCTGCTAAAAATTCAGAAGTAGGATCCCCCAAATGGGGTCGTTGAAGAGGCAGAGGGTTTTCGAGAGGGATTTTGACACCTTTGCCCTTGTCGGGGGCCACGGAATCGTACTCGTTCTCGGATTCGTCCAGGTTTTCCGGGACTTCTTCGATACGGGCTTCTTCCATGGGTTCTGACTGGTTCGCAAGTGTCTGACTGGTATACAGAGTTAACGGGGAATGAAGAGTCGACGGTCCAGGCATTGATGACTGTGCACGTGTACTTCTTCTTGGTGGCATAATGAAAACAATCTGCGAGTATTAGTCAGAAAATACTGTTAGGATACACACACAGGCTGGGTTTCCGGAGAAACCCGCAGGATATCCGGTAGGACTTGGCTTCAGCTTATAGGCTGCACCCTCGCTAGCTCGTGTTGTCCAATTTCAAATGGATGGACAGGGATCCCGGGGAGTCCGGGTGGGGTTCGTGAGTCGTAGGTCGTAAGTCGGGGGTCGTGGGTCGTAAGTCAGAGGTTGTGGGTCGTGAGTCGAGTTGGTTGAGAGAGATAGATGCGCCGGAGCCCGTGGGCTCCGACTAGTGCGAGCGATGTGAATCGAGTAAGGTTTTAGAGCGGAAAATATTATTAGATTACTGGGGGGAATCTAAGCTAATTTTGTGACTGGATTGTATGTACAACATCTGCCAGTTTATATAGACCGTGGAATGCATGACATACCAAATCCAGTAATAATGAAATGAAACTAACAAAACATGAAATGGGAATAGTAAACACCAAATTGGTGTTAGGAATGGGACAGAACGGAGCGGAGTCCGAATTGTGACAAAGCATAACCCATAATGGGAAACGGAGCGGGAGCGGAGTCCTAAATTGTGACAGGTCATTTGACTAAAACGGGAATGGGGCTCGATTAGAGCGGTGACGGGATTCTAAGCGGGGACCGGTGACTGATGCGTGGGACGAAGACGGACATAGACAGAGACGGAGTCCGGGGGAGGTCCGGTGACTGATATGTCATAATGAGGTCAAACGTAACGAGTCTTGATGTAACGGAGTCCGGGCAGGAAATCCTATAAACAGACGATTGGTGCTTGTAGCATGTGGGGGCGTACGGGTTAGTGCCCGGAGTCCGGCGGGATTGTCTGGTCGTAACAGTTACGACCTGTTCCTGGATGTTTTAATATCCGACTTCCCTCCGACTATGGAACATCATAGTTACCATATCTTCTGCATTCTTCCCTTGTTCCGCATTTGGTAATTTGTCTGTTGACAAGTATTCACTCGTTCATCTATTATATTCCCATTTCGGAATATTATCTCCCCGATATGTCTTCTTGTATTCCCATTTTAGAAATACTCCTATTTCCGTCTTATTATGGTCTTAGTTTATAGTACAATAACAAGAAGACTTATATTAGTTTCTGCGAATTTGTACTTTACTTTAGATCTGATATCATCTTAGTTTCTTATTCCCTCTTCCGTCTTTTTGTACACTTAATATTCAGAACTCTTCGGAACTCTGAATATCCATATCTTCCATTGTAAGTCTCTCCTCTGAAATTAAGGACTTTGAGCATTTGTGTAGAGGGGCAGCACATAAGCTGAAGCCAACGTCCTGACCCTATCCGATAGTGCCCGAATTCCCAGTGACTTTCCAATAGTTCTGGAATAAGTTCCCGACATGGCACTTAACAGGGGGCACCATTGTCAGCGACACTACAATTGGTGTAAGTTTGTTACTAAGGAGAATCCCTAATAACCTGTCCACAATGATCAAGATGTTATGACAGTTGCTGTCACAAACATTACAAGACCATTTCCAACAAAATCTCCAACAACCTTTCAACTCTTCAACTCAATCTTCAACCTTCAACTTGTCTCACATTGTCATCATTCATTATTTCATAAATGATCTCATTCTTAAGTCATATTATGGTCATTGATAATATTCAAAAGCATCAAAGGACAATGAGAGGAGTGAGGGAAGACAGTCAGAAAATATGTACTATAGTCCATTACCTATTCAGCATATTACTATTTGTTGTAACCCATTGAGACTTTATTTGACATATCTATTTGTGAGCCTTTGTTTTCTAAAATGGCCTCACACTTTATCATCAGGACAAATCAATACTTCATTGGACGAGGCATGCAATTCTCAATATAATAGAAAATAATTCAATTACTATTCCAGAACTGTCAATAAAATTTGATTCATGTCAGTTGCTAACACAGTGAGTCATATGTCAGTTTATAGGCAAATACACACAGAGTAGAAGGCTAGATATCAGGTCTTGGATGATGTGAACATAGATGTAGATGAAAGGGTAATGTACATAAGCCTCATGATGCAGAGCATTATAAAGAGTAAAATTGGAAAGTGACTTATGACATTTCAAGCTCTGAACAATCATGGTCACACTGAATTTCATATACAGTGCCTCAAAAAACCCTTCCAATGTTTGGTACTTCAGATTTACATCCCTGATAACTCAGAGAATAAAAATGGAAAAATATCAAAAGAATTTGCAAATATGCTCTATCATATCAAGATTCTGGAAATACAATGCCATTACATAAGTTCCAAATATGGAAATACTACAAATATGTATACATGGGAGACTCATTGGAAGGGTTTTTTTTGCTGGCAGCCTGGATGGTAGCAGACTTGGGTTAGGGTGGACTTGGCATTGGGGCCACTGGGCCTGCCTCTCCATTGGTGTCTTAGACTACTAGAATTTTTCCGATTAGTTTGTTTCACGGGTTTTTTACTTGTTGCAAGGGGCTCTACTGCTATTATCATAAATAGGTAGAACCCTTGTATGGTTATGATAGTCTCTTTCGAATAGAAACCTAGTTCTACTCATATTGTTCCCTTTTGCAAGAGCTCTCTAAGGGATTACGCTACTTCTTCATAGTGGAACCCTTACACTTTTTGAGTATTTTATTTGCTATTTAACATTTCTTATTATTACTACTAGTGAACTGATCACCCACTAGGCTCTTTTACTACGCATGCACCTGTAAATCAACATAAATACTTTTGTCAAGATGTCCGAAATCAATCAACCAATCACTTGATGAGGCACAGTCTGAAGTGTGATCCCCATTTGGAGCAAAAGAGTTGTTCGATGATGGGTGGCTGTTGATATTGTTGATAATACAGCTCTTGATTCTGTAAGTCATACTTCTTCACCTTTGCATGCCACAGGCCCTGAACCTCTTAGCTCTGCACTAGCAGGAAAGGGGGAGGATGGACCGTGATGCTGAGATGAAAGGGGTATCACAATCTACCTCTGATTCCTCAATGCCCACTCTAAGTGGAAGGGCTGGTAACCCTAAGGTGATGCCTCAAGAAAGGAGTCAATACCTAATGAGGAGAAGATGACCCCTTTTCCCACTTACAATGAGTATTCAAGTACTCAGATCTCCCTCCATAACTGGACTCAGCAGTATGGTCTTCTGCACCCAGAAGAGATTGCCTCTCCATGAAAGACTTTCCGAATGAAGCATCAAGCCATGAAACCTCTTTTTCAATCTCACTCACTTTACTTCCCAGAGTGGTTTGAGGTGGGGGTGGTAGTAACAAAGAAGAAAGCAGGCAGGAGGAAGCTGAGATAATAGTTATGGAACACTGCCCAACTCAAGAGTTTAGATGGGCAGATAGTTCCGATTCTGATGAGGATCCATTGGGGTCACTGCAGGACATGCATCCTACCCAACACTGTGTGCCCATGGTGGATTAAAGGATCAGAAATTTTGGCAGCATGACCTAAGCCGTCAGTAAACCTAAGTGCTATTGTCATTGAGGTACATGACAATGAACCTACATCTGATGTACTGGAGCCTGCAAGCGCTGAGGGAACAAGACCAGAAGGGTCATCCCTATCCACTAAGGGGAAGGTGCGAATGGAGGGTGAGAATATACTGGGGGACCAGAGTAAAATGACTTCACATTCATACACTACTGCCAAGAGTGAGAGGCAGAATAGTAAGCCTTTGAGGGGTCCACAGCCCAAGAGGGTGACCAGCTGATATGTGAGAGAGTTCTTACAAGTGCCTGAGGGTGGGTACTTTGCACCCAGAGGGCAAGGAGAATTCGGACCACCCTCTGATTCGAGCAGTTCCTCCAGTAGAGATGGGTCAGATGAATCGTTGAGTAGCACTACAACTGGATGGTCAGCTAATAGGAGTGCAGACTCACCTAATTCAGGGTCGGAGTCAGAGAATGATACTGGAGGCCCGGCCAGAAGAAGAATAGAAAGAAAAACTCACCCAGCTCTAAACAGATAAAATCTGAAAGATACAAATGGTCAGCAGCTGATGCCAAGCAGACTAAGAAACTCTTAGCAGGAGTCAAGATGAAGCAAGCTGTGGTATATAATGGCATAGCTGATCTTGATGTCCTAGAAGCATTTGTCTACACCTATGATCTTTGGACAGAAATCAACGGGTTAGATTGTAAATGGGCCATGAAGCTAATAATCTACTTTTGGATGGCAAGGCAAGCTCATTTTATATGAAGCATGTTGCCCTGAGCCGGAAATGGTGGACACTTAAAGCCATTTATGACAAACTTTTTGATTACTGTTTTCCAGTGGATTATAAGCTGAGGTTGTGGAAATGACTGACCTCATCCAGGCAAGGTGGAAATTGTTTGTGTGATTTTGCACAAGACATGGAGAATAGTGCTGCATGTTTCCTTGATATGCAAGAGCGACGACTTGAGCAAATTGTGTGGGATGGGGTGCACAACTATATCAAAGAAAAATGGTTAGATAATGGTTTAAATCCAGATAATACCTCATGGAAGTGACTTATCAAAACTGCAACACGGTTTGCAGCTGCTCAGAAGTTTCATCAGGCAGAAAAAGGACAGTGAGAAGCCCCTTCAACTGGATTGGCCCAATTATGGCCACAACAGAGTGAACTAGCCAAACAGACAGCAGGATGGGCTGATGGTATGAGAAATCCTCCTCATCCTTCCACATCATCAGGGTCAGGTGGAATGGGAACCACTACTCAAGTGCAGAGGTCTAAATTGAGTCGAGCTGAGATGAACCAGCTATGGGCAGAAGGGTGGTGTTTTATGTGTAAGAAAGAGGGTCATGAAGCACAGAATTGCCCTCAGGGGAAGGTCCTCCCTGCCGCCCCTGCCCTGAAATGGGTTACCAACATGTCAGCAGGGTCTATCTGAGTGCAATGACTTACCAAATTGGAAAAAAAAGAAGGAGCAGGTGGATATCCCTCTTTGAATGGCCTCCTTTGTGCTTGGAACTGTGGAGGCTCAGCAGGAATTTAATAATTTACATGATTGCATCTATGCTGCATGGCTGCAGAAAACTATTATGGAGTACTTCATGCCAGACACCATGGTAGCTGAGGGGCATAATCCAGTAACACAGTTTGAGGTTACCTATTCATTTGAGGCATTCATGGTGAAAGATAATGTCTTACCTGGTGCTCATTTGCGAATTGGGAAGATAGAATGTCAGGAGCCCAGGTATCGAGTGGCCCAAAGTATCGTAAATAACACTGCATGGGCAAGGAAACTGCTCCCTGCCAAATGCCCTGACTGAGTTAAGGTTGCTGCAATTATACAGCAGCACTGCTGTCTGCATGTCTTGAACTCTGAGTCAGTTGCTGCTGGAATACAACATACTGAGCAGTTTCGGGTGGTATTTGATCAGTTATACTGGACATATGAGATCATAGACTGCCTCCAACCCCAATTATATATGGCAGTTAGCAAACAGGCTCTCTTCAGTGGTGACTGGGCCATTTCACAAGTGGTGAGTACCACTATAATCATGGAGGGAGGAATGGCAGGGAGATTCTCTTGTGGATGACAATCCACCATGTTCAGAGGAGCAGACATCGAGACAACAGCTTCTGGGAGCATTGAAGGATTACTTCCTCCCAGAAGAAGCATTGCAGGAAGGCATTCCCCCCAATATGTACTTTAGGGTACACACAGAAGAGGCTGGACTCCAGATATGGGATAAAGTGAATACTGATCTCCCACTGTTTATGCCTTGGTCTGTCATCAGGCTTGATGAGGACTTCAATGATAAAATACAGGCTGTATACAAGGAACACATACCTGGGTTCTCCAGCAATATGCCTGCCTTTAGAAGATACTGCCAGGATGCAATGTGCCAGCTGTTGGAGGTTTGCTTTTGCATATATTATTTCTGTCAAGATATCTGTGGAATGGAGAGACAGTGATTCTGAGTCCATTGTACAGCTGGATTATATGAGATTCATGACTGGGAGTTGGCCATTAAGTACATAGTGACTCCAGACCATCTACAACATGATGAGTAGAGTGTTCCCCAGATACTAACTCAGCAAGCAAATGGGAGGATTCAACCGAGGGTGTTGTCTTTGTAAATGCTGCTCATATGCCTAAGAGGAAGACTTCAGGAAAACCAAAGGATCAGTTGAACAAGGGAGAGGTCGAAATGGTTGGATGTACCTCAACGAAGCCCAAGGATTTTACTCTTCCCAAACCAGGATGGTGGGTGCGCGATGAGCAATGAGAGCGTGTTCAGTTTGGGCTGAGTTAAGGTTCAGAGAATAAAGGTGTTTTTGTTATTGAGGCTTTTATCAATGGGCACCCAGTGAATGCTCTTATCAATAGCACACTGGCAGATTTTATGTCAACAACCCTAGTTGATCAGTTACAGGTATTGAAAGACCTACTTGTAAAACCATTGATTCTCCAGTTGGCAGTACATGGATCATGATCCAAGATTAATTATTCTGTGACAGCTCAGTTTACATATCAGAGCATACATAAGTTGTTTGCACTGTTTCAGTGTGGCTAATCTTGATTCCTATGACCTGATCTTAGGGACACCATTTATTTTCCAACACCAAGTTATGCTTGGGTTGAACCCTACACGAGTTAATATCAGGTCAAACCTACCATGAAGGGGACACTGTAGCTATGCTACATTCTGCAGTGGCATAAGCTTTTGATGACAAGTTGGAGAGGTTAAGGGCAGACTTGCATGCTGAAGTGACCAACCTGGCAAGGCTTACTGGTGTCAACAAAATGTGGTGATGGGAATCAACTGAACAACATGCCTTTGAAGATGTGAAGTGGATAGTTCAGGCTCATTGAGACCGTTATTGAATTACTTTGGACTACTCACCAGGTCACCTAGCCATCAACTTGGTTACAGATGCATGTTTTATGGGTGTCAGTGGTATCCTTAGTCAAGGTGAAGATGTGAAAATGGCAGCAGTAGTGTCTTTCTGGTCTGGGAAGTTCAATTCAGCTCAACAGAACTATCCTGTGCATGAGCAGGAGTTGTTGGCAATTGTCAAATCCTTGAAACGGTTTCATCCTCAGTTACTGGGCATAAATTTCAGAGTGTGCATTGACCATAAAGGTATAGAGTATATTCTTACCCAGAAGAACTTATCTCCAAGGCAGACACATTGGCTGGACCTGTTGAATGAATTTGACTTTGAGATTCACTTTATCACCAAAAAGTCAAATACGTTTGCTGATGCACTATTGCATATATACAGTAATGAGCCCTTGGGGATTGTAAGGGCGGAGTCTGAGTATGTAACTGATCCCCCACTTCTGGATGATGAAGAGAAGGGGGCAAAGCCAGTCCCAAGGGTATGGGGCAAGGGTGTGTCAACACCCTTGTATACAGGGTCTACAGTAGTGGTCACTGATGAACCCTCAAGGCAGTCAAGTAGGTTGGCCACTCATCCACATCCATCTTATGCAACATTCACTGGAATGGTATCACAGGGACAACATGGTATGAAGCCAGCAGGACATACTGTGGATCAGACCATGGAAGGCTTCCCCAGTCTTTCCCCTAAGGAGTCAACACAGGAGATAAGGGTACACCTATCAATTCCAGAGGACCCAGCTCTTCTGAAGAGATTGACCCACTATTGACAATGGAGGGTGGGAGGCATCAGACACAAGGGGGATCATTCTCTGATTTTTCTCTCACAGATATTATGTCACAGTCTGATCCAGGGTTGGACATCCCTGAGGTGTATGGTACTGACCATTTCTTTTCAAAAATACTGGCAGCACCATAAAGGCTTTAAGTCACAGCATGGTCTTTTTTTTTCAATATGGCAGGGAGCAAACTCCTTTGTATCCCTGATATTGCTGTGGGCAACTGACGGGTGTGAGAAATGTTGATTACACATGCTCATTTTATTTTGACCCATCTAGGGGCAAGGAAAACCACCACATACTTGCGAGCAACAGTGTGGTGGTGTCCAATTTTAGACAGGCAGACGGGAATCCCGGGGAGTCTGGGTGGGGTTCTTGGGTCGAGGGGTCATGGGTCGGAGGTCGTGGGTCGAGAGGTCATGAGTCAAGATGTAAGTTGAGATAGGTAAGAGAGATAGATGTGCCGGAGCCCATGGGCTCCGACTAGTGTGAGCAGTGTAATTCAAGTAGGAGTTTAGAATGGAAAATGTATTAGATTACTGGGGGGAATCTAAGCCGATTTTCTGACTGGATTGTATGTACAACATCTGCCAGTTTAAATAGACCATGGAGTGAATGACATACCAAATCCAGTAATGATGAAACGAAACTAGCAAAACATAAAACAGGAATAGTAAACACCAAATTTGGTGTTAGGAATGGGACGGAACGGAGCAGAGTCCGAATCGTGACAAATCATAAACCATAACGGGAAATGGAGTGGGAGGGGAGTCCAAATCGTGACAGGTCATTTGACTAAAATGGGAATGGGGCTCTGTTAGAGGGATGATGGGTTTTCCAAGCGGGGTCTGGTGACTGATACATGGGATGAGGATGGACATAGACAGGGATGGAGTCCAGTGGGTTTTCCAGTGACTGAAAGACAATGTAACGAAGTCAAACGTAGACAAGTCTGATGTACAGAGTCCGGTGGGAATTCTGGTAAACTGACAATCAGTGCGTATAGGGCGTGGGTGCATATAAGTTAGTGCCTGGAGTCCAGTGGGATTTCCAGTCGTAACAGGTGGCCATTGATGATGAAGGATGTTGAGGTGTTTTGCAGGTCATGTAGTGTGTGTGCCACCTCCAAATATGATACAGAGATCACAGGGACAACTCCGCACACTGGAAGTACCCTCGCATCCATGAGAGGCCATTGGCATCAACTTCATTGGTCCACTCAAAAGATCACCTTGGGGAGTTTGACAGTATCTGCCTGATAATTGTCCATTTAACCTGAATGGTCCATTTAGTCCTGACATGTACCAATTATACAGCCATTCACATGGCTGAGGTGATATTTGAACAGGTTTATAAGTTGCATGGGTTACCAGTGAGGATTATTAGTGACAGAGACTCACTGTTCACTAGTATATTTTGGAGAGAGCTTCACCAGCTGATAGGAGTTGAATTATGAATGTCATCAGCTTACCACCCACAGACAGATGGAGCCACTGAAATGGTCAATCAGACTATGATGCAGATGCTGTGGCAATGTGTTGGATAGGATTATGGCTTCAGCTTATGTTCTGTATCCCTGTACAACCACCAGTCTCTTAATTTCAGACAGACAAAGACTTAGTGTATTTTCAGACAAGATGGTGGGAACTGAAACTAGCTTGTTTCCTTCCAACTCTTAGCCCTGGACCCCTGGTTTGCAGCCAAGTGTTGATTTATATCTTGCTACATACTTCTTGCTTGTTTTGAAATACCAGAGTACCTGACAGTTTTGTACAAGGTGCAACACATAAATTGAAGCCAAGCTTCACTTGCTTCTAGTAACTGGAGTCACCAGTTGAGTATGTATTGACCTTACAGTTCCCCATCCTTGTTTCCCTGTGTCCTTGATATTGACAATAGTACACCATATAATGTATTCCACAAAGAAAATGGCCCTATCAACCTAACTATTCATCATTCAATGAAGGTTGGGACAAGGACTGATCCAAAACTGTACTTGATCTGGAAAAAAAGATGCAAAAGGAAGATACATCCTCTGAAATGGATATTTCTGGGGTTTTAGTGGGTTTTAGTAGGGAGAGGGTTCAATGACTCATCGTGAGTGCCATGTATTCAGCTTCTGGGGTGAGTTGGTACTGGGAGCCCCTTGCCGTCAGCCCTCTAGTTTGAATAAATACGTGTCCTGCACACGAGTGACGTGTATCAAGATCCTTAGCATAGTCGGCATAAAGATAGCCAACAGGGACTAAGTCCTTGCATTGGCCATCATAGGTTATTTTATAATCAAGTGTCCCTTTGATGCATTGGAGGACATGGGCCAGTCCACTGTGATTTTCCTGGATTTGATGCGAATTTGCTAAGCGTAGAGACTGCATACGACAGGTCCGGTCATGTGGCGATTTGCACATACATGATAGATCCGAGCATTTCGCGATATGGTTTGTGGGCAAAGAAATTTCACTCCTCAATTGTCTGGGAGCCCTGCTCTTTAGCCAAAATGAGACCAGGGGGTAAGGGTGTAGCGTGGTGATTGCAGCCTGTCATGTCAAAGCGTGCAAGAACACACTCAAGGTACACACGCTGTGAGATGCCGATTGTTCCCGCTACCCTGTCCCTGTCGATTTGGAAATCTAGAACTAAATTAGCGTCCCCAGGTCCTTGGTCCCAAAAATACAGGAGAAGCCTTAATAAATGATAAAAGTAGGGGACCGATGACCGATCGCGAGAGCCAGTTTGTTATCGCCAGGACGGGGTTGTCATAGTGAAAAATTAGTGTCAAAAAATGAAGTGAGATAAAAATAACTACTATAACTAATCAAATACCATTACCTTTTACGGTTTCGTGCGTCATTCACTCTTGGTTGCTCTCAATCGCTCCTGGAGGCGAAGCCACTCCTTAACAAGTACATAGTTCGCTTCAGTCTCTGTGGAATTTGGTGGACTTACTGACCACTGTATTAGAGCTGAGAAACTTGAGATCTTATCCGAAGGACGAGCCATACCAAGGTGCAAGTTGGCAATAGCCAACTTGGAATATTCAGTTAGCTAATACAGCTCGTCACTTCAAGAAGTCTTGGTTGATTTGGAACCCTGCAGGCTCTGATCGGACAGCTACCTGATTCCTCCTTAAGCCGTAGACTTTAGGTGCCTTTTAAAGCACGGGCCATACGAGCTGCAAGACGCTATTACATCCTTCGTTGATCACCACAAAGACCTTTTGTCTCTTGCATTGACCTCTCGAGGGCCTTATGCGGTGATCCGGATCACCTAGAATTCCGACTTATTCGTTGCGATCTTTAAGAAGCCCCATAGCTAGGAAGCACTGTTAATTCGACCACGGCTCACGGCGAGATTGAGGTGCTTAGTTTTGCTGAAAGCTCCGTTCAGTAGCACACACGAATGCCACGATAATGCCCCCCCATTGTATCCAGGAGTATCCCATTTTGACCTTAATTCAACACACCGGACATATCCTGCGTGTTGTCGCTTTCAATCAAACACCACAGGATCCATTTCTGGGGAATGTACCGAAGGGGTCGCATTGACGCGACTAGGCTGGGACCATATAACGTGAATGACCGAAATACCGATGTCACGGATATACGGTATCTTCCAATCTTGGGTTAGACATAAAAGGTGGCATCCACCCCTAAGTTTCATCTGGGTTAAATCTGAAGTAACCATCTTTGTGAAGTTCCTCCGTCACTCGAGTGGATATATTGCAAGTGGGAACCTGCAGCGTGCCGCAGTGTCCAAGCTCTTTACTGAGGGATTTCAACATGGAGGCATTCTGGCAAGGTATGAGTACCAATTTCCCAGAGTCTGCAGAAGTAGGATATTCTGTTTGGTTTGGATCATTTCGACAACTTCGCTCGCTTGAGTGTGAGGGGAAGTTCTGTATGGCGACAAGAGGGGGAACCTCGTTCCTCGCCCTTCGTTTGGAGTCAATCAGAAGTCGCCTGAAATGCCACTTACTAACAGAAATAGCCTGGCTTGCTCGGCTACTTCGGACCGAGTGGGGAAATTTGGAAAATACTGAAGGAAATTCAACTCTATGAGGGGAATAAAGTCACAAAATATTTCAACAACCCTCAACCAAACTTTGTATTGCAAGTGTTGATATGCAGAAAAATGCGTATCAGACCGTGAGCATCCCAACGGCTTGCAACACAATACCATAAATTCCAAGATACATATGGGGAAATATCAGACATTCAAGAAATATTGGAGTCCATTGTTAAAACCAAATTTACCTTTATACACCTTTGCTCAATCCCTTTAGGACAACGTTACCAAAACTCTCGCTATCATTGAGGCGAGGAAAAGGCACTGATGGAGCATCCCTATAACGGATAAGTATTTCACGTCAGCCATTAATTCTATTTTATTGAGAACCTCTTACACTTCCAAAAACTGACACAGCCTGGTCCAACCTTCCCCAACTTCATACACGAGAAGCTTTTCTTCAGGGACAATTCTTTTAACCTTCTCATTATGCTCCAAAATGATCCGCTTCGGGTTAGTGAAAGCATCTTGACCGTAAAATTTCTTTACTGTATTCCAATATGAGAATACAAATCGCTAACGATACAGATCACATACAGACATGGTCGCAATGCCATATAACGAAAAATTCTTCTAGAGGCGTCTGATCCTCAGGCTCCATCTGCCGCATTAATTCAATTGCCGGAAATATTGTTTTTTGTGCGCTGGTGACCCACTTGTCTGGATCTCGTGTCGTCTTTAGGAGAAATATATCTTATCGTTCATGTGACTCTTTGACCATCACAGCAACGACACTTACCAATATAAACTTCGCGTTAGGGTACGCCTCATAAAGTTCGCCAGGAAAAAGTGCGGCAGGTTGGTCCAGAACGGCGTGATAACCTTGTAAAATCATGTCGAATTGCTCCGGAGTCGCTGGTCCTACACATGATCCAAGACGTCAATAAGTACAAGTCTTGGATAGGAATAAAAAAACACATGCCATCGCTGATCTTAAACCATGCATCGGAATCGTTTTTTCCCTCGCGTACAGGCGAATGAGTGTGATAGCAAGGACCGAAACCAAGTATATCCAATGCCTCACTGAGACTTGTGGTCTGTTGACATCGCAGTGGATTGCAGTTAACAGTTACCCAGCTCTGATGATTCGAGTCATTGCTCTCTTACCCCTGTGCGACTGAGACCCAGGCATATTACCTTGACTGGTGCTGGTGTTCTTATCTCAGACACGCTCATGGTCAACCCAGTTTGCGATGAAGTTTGTGCTGTAAGAGATAAAGGGTCGACGGTCACGAGTCAGGCCATTGTAGTGACCCCCCTCAAATGACAGTCACGACACTTCCATATGCACGTGTATATTCAATTAATTCACCACCTGTGTATCTTCTATTTGTAACCTAATTCCCTTGCCGCATAGTGCCACTGAGCTCCAACCTAATTAGAATGCATAAGCTACTTTGCCGCAGCCTGCTGGATGGTCCTGCACTTCCCGGCAGCTAGACGAACCAGATTGTGACATATGCAACAAACAACACGTGTCCCTTCCACGGGGGCTATAGGAAAGTGCCGCACAGGGTGTCGCGCAACTGCGGCGACATGTTTCTTTTTTCAAATTAAGTAGATACTTCATCAATTTTGTATTGGAAATTATCAAAATAAAATTAGATTATCAAAACATGAGAACTGTTACATCTAGTGTACAGTTTCCTGGTGAAATATACCTTGTGCACCACTTCAATTGGCACATCCCTAGTTTTAGCCCTTCCTTGAGTAATATTAATGCTCAAATGAACTTACTAAAGTCCAAAATAACAAAATGTAACTTTTAAATGACAGGGGTTCTAAGTTTACACCAAAAGATTGTTATGTCACAACAGTTATCTTCCTAATTAGGAAGGAACTGCTGCAACACTAAAACAACTTTACTTATGGATGATGGAGGGTAAAAAAATGTCAAATACTGTGTGTGAGATGCTCTATATTGTGTAACAATGACTTCAAAAACCCTTTCCATGCTAACCCCAAATGCAGTGTGTGAAGTGCACTGCCTTACAGCATGGGAATTCTGCTTAGCTTTGGTGGAGTCATACATAGTACATACCCTTGGCTACAGGATTGCTCCCTGGGTCAGATGATTTGGGCCACAATGTGTAGAGATACGACCAATTTAAAACAGCAATACCATGGAAAGGGTTTTTTCACTTTTGAACTGGAAAGGGTATTTACATATTATCAGTACTTGGTATAACCACCTTTTCCTTTAAGCACTGCCTGAACCCTTCTAGGCATGCTTCCAATCAATTTCTGACACTCCTCAACTGGTATTCTATCCCACCCCACTTGAACCCTTTCCCACAATTTATGGATTCCATTGGGGGGGGGTTCATGCTCTGCAAGCCTTCTCTTGAGACAACCCCAGAGATGTTCAATAGGATTCAGGTCTGGAGACTGTGCAGGCCAAACCATAGTCCTGAATTCTTGCTCCTCTAGTCCCTTCTTGACAGGTATACTTGGGGTCATTATCCTGCTGAAAGATGATGTTAGGAGGATTGAGACCATAATACTCCAGGGTTTGCTGGAGCTCATCCTTCAAAATTTGAAGATAGAGGTCTTGTTAAGGGGTGCGTACATGGAGGGTTTCTGGAGAAACCTGTGGGAAATCCAGTAGGACTTGGCTTCAGCTTATAGGCTGTGCCCTCGTGAGATCGTGTTGTCCAATTTCAAATGGGTGGACAGGAATCTAGGGAGTCTGGGTGGAGGTCGTGGGTCAAGAGGTCGGGGAGTCAAGATAGATATGTAAGTCAGACATTGAGTGATAGATGCGTCGGAGCCCATGAGCTCCGACTAGTGAGAGCGGTGTGATTTAAAGAGGAGTTTAGAGTGGAAAATGACTAGATTACTGGGGAGAATCTAAGCTGATTTTCTGACTGGATTGTATGTACAGTGGCTTCCCAATGTTTTGGTAATTCTCAATAAATGCTTTATAACCCACCAGATAAATTTTCTAAAATAGTGAAATTATTCTCACATATACCTTAGCATACTAGCTTTGACATACATAAATATTACATAATATATATGGATATTGGTGTCACAGTGAATATTTAAAAATGACCAATCATTGGGACAGTTTTGCAGCCACCCTTTTTGAATCAGATATCTTGTTATTCTAGTACTTTGTATGGCCTCCCTTAGGCTTTATTATAGCATCAAGTCTTCTGGGCATATTTTCAATCAGTTTCTGCCTTCTGAGGCTCAATCTTTGCCCATTCCACTTCCACCCTCTCCTATAATCCCTAAACTCCCTTTAATGGTGAAGGATATTTCTGGAGCTGTTTCTTCAGGTGGAATCAAAGATGTTCTATGGGATTCAGGTCAGGAGACTGTGCTGTCCAGTCTAACACCTGAATATGATTTTCAAAAAACTATTTTTGTGCCATCTTGGATGTGTTTAGGTTATTATCCTGCTGGAAAATGGCCTTATCTGCTGGAATATCCAAATCTTCAATGCTCTGGGACAAATGCTGAGCCAGTATCTCCACATATTGTGCAGAATCCATCCAATCTTCAATCCCTGCAAGCATTCCCACTCCATTCCAACCCATACAGCCCTACACCATGATATCTCCACCTCCATACTTGACTGTAAGTTGGGTTGTCCTATCAGAAAGTGGTTCTCCAGCTTTCTTCAACACATATTTATGTCCATCTGACCCAATCTTATTGATATTGGTCTCATCAGACCACAAGACCCTTTTCTGATCATCCACAGTCCAGTTTTGGTACTTGAGGGCAAAGCTTAACCTGGCCTTTATATGTTGAGCCTTGAGCAAAGGTCTTTTTGCATTGACTACAGCTTTGAAACCATGCTGTTTCAAGGTCCTTGTGACTATTTTGGGTGAGACATGATATTTATTGATGGAATTAATGTAGTGTGTAGCCTGGATAGCATTATCTAGTTTGCCAGAGGTGATTTGATATATGATCCCCCTTTGGTCAGTAAGAGAAAGCTTGGATGGACATCCTCCTTTCAGGTTTTCTTTGTCTATCTCTATCTCCTGAACAATTCTACTGATAGTAGATTTGCTAAGACCTGTTGTAGAGGCTACATTCCTATTGGAGAGTCCATTTTGTAGGAGGGAGATGGCTTGTTCTTTTTTGAGAGGGGAAATAGCTTTCATGATAAGAATGATAGTTAAAATGTGACATTTCATGTCACATATTAATTAGAACATCAAATAGATGTCACCTGAATTTTCCTGTAATTTTCCTGGCCCTCTGGAATATAATATGATATAATGAAATGTGTGAAAAGAGAGGGTTGCAAAACTGTCCCAATGATTGGTCATTTTTAAATATTCACTGTGACACCAATATCCATCTATATTATGTAATATTTGGGTATATCAAAGTAGTATGCTAAGGTATATGTGAAAATAATTTCACTATTTTAAAAAATTTATTTGGTAGGTTATAAAGCATTTATTGAGAATTACCAAAACATTGGGACAGTTTTGGAAGCCACTGTACAACATCTGCCAGACTATATAGACTGTGGAATGAATAACATACCAAATCCAGTAATAATGAAAACGAAACTAACAAACATAAAACAAGATAAGTAAACACCAAACTTGGTATTAGGAATGGGATGGAACGGAAGTGGAGTCCAAATCATGACAGATCATTTGACTATAATGGGAATGGGGCTCAGTTAGAGGGATGATGGTTTTTCTGAGTGGGGTCCAGTGACTGATGTGTGGGACAGAGTCAGACATAGACAGGGATGGAGTCCAGCGGGTATTCCAGTGACAGATACATGAAGTAACGGAGTCGAATGTGGACAAGTCTGATGTATGGAGTCTGGCGGGAATTCTGGTAAACTGACAATTTGTGCATATAGAGTGTGGGTGCATATAAGTTAGTGCCCAGAGTCTGGCAGAAATTCCAGTCATAACAGGTCTCCATCCATCCTACCATCAATCTTGCTAGCAAAGCCAACTCCTATATGCTCTTAAAAGTGAATATTATACAGAACGCCTTTTTATTAGGGGTTAGGGTTAGGGTTAGGGTTTATATTAGTGACAAATGTCACATGATCCTTTGCTTGCCTAGGGAAAGTGTGACACTCTGTGAAGAGTGGTGGAAGTTCTAACCATTCTATATATGAAGAATATCGACCATTTAGGTACGACACAAAGATGTATTGACTATCTAAGTCTAATACAGAGGAGGATATCTGAAAACTATTAAGTATACCAAATTCTAATATACTCTTAAGGTCATTTAAACATCTGGGATGTCATTCAAACATAATTTGAAAGTTTTAAACTCTCTCATACATTACAAACTAAAGAATCTTTCCAGACATGAGTAGACAATGAAAAAAATTAGTAGTTTGAAACACTAATACTTTTAAAAAATAGATACCTTTAGATAGTCCATTCCATGCATATGTATATCATTGGCATCTCTAAATACATATGTATTACTTCGGAATAGATCTGTCAATCTGAACAGATTTCTACTTGATTCAGCATATCTAGAATATATAGGTAATTTTACTTAATAAAGAAGGTCATAGGATGAAAAATTTCCAATGACATCTCATATATTTTACTAGGAAATAACTACAGTTTAGTTTTTAAAAAACAAATTAACAACAAAAGTATTAGCAAGTATTTACATAAATTGGAAAACTATATACAACAGGTTCTATTAATTGATTCTGAATTGTTTAGGATGTAATATGGAGAATTGTTTCTTATGATTGGTGGCTAACAACATAATAGTCTCAGAATAGATACTGCTATTTAAAGATGGAGTTTTGTAGCAATTTTGCTTTTATTAGTAAACATTTGATATTATAATGATTACGGACAACCTCCAAGGAAGACTTATTTAACAGAAATCACATAGTCAGTAGAGAACTTATTATTGCTGGCAGAGGATACAGTGTTAGGAGAATTGCTGGAAGGTGTAATGCTGTGAGAGGATGTTGCATTGGGAGTATTGCTGGGAGCAGTATTGTTGGGAGAGGATGCTGCATTAGAAATATTGATATTCAGTGTACTTAGTATCCAGGCTGAAAATACTAGAGATCATTGTTAATGTGTTGAACAACTTCAAGAAAGTATCAAACCCTCTATGGGTCACTAGGATGCAGTTTAATGTATCCAAATGTGGTTCCTTGAATATGGCAAAAATGCGTAAACATTCCTAGTATTTTAAGTTCCCATCCCCGATAGGTCTAACGACATGTAAGTAAAATATGAGACAAAGCGTATATCTGGGATAGTCTGGATCTCTTTAGCAGGCAGGGTTGGGAGTGAAGGTATTCATTATAGTAGTGTATACAACAAAGAGTATTTACAACTAATATATATTAGCAAACTGAATGGTGTTCCATAAATATTAGGAACTAGTTCAGTTTGCTAATATTGCATTAGTTGCAAATACTCTCTAATAAAGTGCACACATCACGGTTCACACTGCCGAAAATGCTGTCGAATGACCATGAGCAAGTCAACTAAGCTGGAATAGATATTCAGATGCATCTCCGTTTTGTCTTCAAACTCCTTGAATCTCCGAGCTATGAATTATATCCAGGATTAGGAAACAGTTTATGACAAGTAGGTCGGTAATAGACAACCATGTGATTTATAATTAGTAGTCTACAATATTGAAGTGTGCTAGGGAATAATTGACCTACAGTTGCAGACCATCAAAATCAGCCAATTTGGTTACCTCATTTTTCTACATTGCCACAAATACTTGGGGTAGTTAAAAGCTGTAAAAACATGTATAGTAGGACCTAATGAAGATATTTCAACGAGATGATTTCCACATTTCGAAGATATTTAGTGAGACAACCTCAAAAATTTTGGCCACCCCAAAAACAAATCAGGAAAAATCTGAAAAAATATGCAATTCAGAGCTTTCTATGAGCCAAACATGATTCTACTAAATATATTTGAGGTTTGTCTGAGCATAACAGTACAATACAATATATTTGAAGATTAGCCGCCTACTGAGTGGGGTTTTGATGTTTGCAAAATGTGCACCAAGTGTGTGCCAGTATGCCCATTTGAAAATACTGATTACTGCATGGCCTGGCTACTCAGCAAACAGGACGACTTCGTGAACCAAGAGTCTATGCTCAAGTCTCTTATCAAAAAGGCTGGACATGAATGTATTTTTTTACTCAAGTTCCACTGTGAGCTCAATCCAATTGAGATGGTAAATTAAATTGTTTAAGTATTGGGGATGGGTCAAATATCATTACCGTGAGGTCCCCAAGAAGAATTTCACTGAATCACCCTCCCATTACCTAAATGCATGCCCTACTGATGTAATCCAGAGGTTTATTCCTGGCGATTCATGAGTGCATACCAGAAGGGGCTCACTGGTAGTGCTGCTACATGGGCTGTCAGGAAGCAAAAACAAACCCCATCAGGTTTCTAATATGGCAATGATGTCGATTGATGCTGTTATAAACCCTAACTAGCTTACAAAATTTCACAAAATTTGACCAAAAATTTTGACCACTCTAAAACCTAATGGGAAAAATATGAGAAAAGTGCTTTTCAATGTATTTTGACCAGCTGGATCCAAATCTGGAATTAGTTTCTTCTGTTACAAATCGAATTTTACTCAATAAAGTTGAATAAACAATTGAAGAATATTTAACAATATCAAATAAAGATGCTTCATTCAATGAAGTATTAATTCATCCTGTTGATAAAGCATGAGGCAAAGATAGGACACAGAGGCTCATGAATAAATAAGTCAAAGAAAGGCTAGGAAAAAGTTGGACGATTATATAGTACAGTAAATAATTGTTAAGTGCCGTGTCAGGAACTTATTCCGGAACTATCGGGAAGTCACCGGGAAGTCGGAAACTCGTGGATAGGGTCAGGACGTCGGCTTCAGCTTATGTGCTGCGCCTCTACGCAAACGCTCAATGTCCTTAATTTCGGAAGTGAACTAACAACGGAAGATATGGATATTCAGAGTTCCGAAGAGTTCCGAATATCGAGCGTACAGAAAGACGGGAGGAGGAATAAGAAACTAAGTCGATATCAGATCTAAAGTAAAGTACAAATTCACGGAAACTAATATAAGTCTACTCGTTATTGTACTACAAACTGAGACCATAATAAGACGGAAACGGAAGTATTCTTAAAACGGAAATACAATAAGACATATTAGGAAGACAATATTCCGAGACGGGAATACAACAACAAACGAGTGAATACTTGTCAATGGACAAATTACCAAATGCGGAACAAACGAAGAACGCGGATGATACGGTAACTATGATGTTCCGTAGTCGGAGGTCAAAGTCGGAAGTCGGGGATCGGAAGTCAGGAGTGGGAGACCGGAAGTCGGATATTGAAACATCCGGGAACGGGTCGTAACAGTACCCCCCTGTTAGGCCGAAATCCCATAGAGGCGATTAGGTACTGAGTGTTTGAAGCGACGGCTGACTGTTATGTGTCGTGAAATTTACGCAATTATGGAGGTGAGAGTTTCGGTTATTATTCTGAGTATAAAAACCTCCAAATATTCGAATTAACGTTTTTGTTTCTTTATCCACGACTTGTATGTCGATTCGTCGCCGTTATTCATCACTACCCCGGAAAACTCAGATACCGAAATATCCATCCTGCAAAGAATGTCGAAGGTCGCAGAACTTCAACAAAAACGCCAGAAAATGGAGGAGTTGAAGCGACGACAGGAGGAGGAGGAAAAAGCGTTGATAAAAGAGTTGAGGGATGCGGAAGAGGCGGAAAAACGGGAATTGGAGCGGGCGAAGGTGGAGAAAGAAAAAGAGTTGGCGAGGTTGCGGAAAGTGATGGAGGATCGGAGGTTGAAGGAAGAAGAAGTGAAGAAACAACAAGAAGCTGAGGCGGCGGAAAAACGTAAGGAGGTAAGGGAAGGAAAGGTGAGTCCGATTCCATAGATTTCCGTGGTTACAACCGATAACTGTTGCGTACAGCGAAAAGCCGTGGAGGTGGAAGTAGAGGGAGAAGCTGGGCCTTCGAGTCCTAAAGTAAGTGCATCTACAAAAGGTCGGTAATTGACTAATCTTCCGCAACAGAAACAAAAGGTCAAGGCTCCGGAACGGATGGAAATTGCCCATGACACTCCATGTGTTCGATGTTCCGTACGGGATACAACTTGTTGGAAACAGAAGGTAAAATGGGGTGGAACTTGTTATCCTTGCGCGGTCCTCAAACTTCTGTGCACTCTTGCTGCGAAAAGGGTTCCGAAAAGCGAAAAGGCTCAAAAACCTACCATCGCAGAAGGTTCAGGAGCGACCAAAACGGCGGAAACTAAGGTGCCGAGTACGGATGGTATGGGCGTTGAGCTCCTTAAGGAATTGGTCGATACAATGGTCTTCATCGGGGTTGAGATGCGGGAAATGCGGGAAACACTGGATCGCCATAATGAGATCCAGGAGAAGGGTTTCCGTTCGTTGGTCCGGAATTTCCGGAGGCAAAACGATTTCCTGGAGAAGATGATGGTTAGTATCGGTGTAATCGCGGTATCCGAACGATTTGCCGATAAGGCGAAAAACCAGCCGAATGATCCATTGGCGGAGTGTGTGGAGCGGAGATGGGGGTCGGGAAAAGAGGAGAGTGAAGATGAGGAGGTACAGGATATGGTGGAAAGTGCGGAAATTGCTGAAGAGCCGGAGGTTGGGACGGAAGGTGGATTTGGGGTGTCAGAGACTTTAAGATAGATTTAATAATATTTTTTTGACTTGCAAAACCTAAAACGAGTGTGAAAACAGAAGTGTCGGAAACTTGAACAGAAAGATTAGAGTGATGATAAAGGTCCGGGTTTGCCTGGATAAGCCGTGTGGAAGTCAGTAACAATTTCCATAGCATGTCCAAGTTCCGTGGCCAATATCCATGAAGTTTCCTCGTCGGTACCTTCATAACCTGCCCATTTGACTAAATAGAGCAATTTACAAGTACGTCGGCGATTGTCGATTTTAGAATCCAAAATTTCGGAAACTTCGAATTCAGGTTCTCCATCAATGATGACCGGAGGGGACGGAGGTTGAATATGTTCCGGGAATGAGTTAGGAACACAAGGTTCTAGCATGGAAACGTGGAAAACGGGGTGGACTGCTCGCATACTGTCGGGAAGACGGAGAGTCCATGAAAGTGAACCGGCTTGTGCTATAATTTCGAAAGGTCCTAAGAATTTCTCAGCGAGTTTTTTAGAAGGTCAGGTAGTACGGAAGAATTGAGCTTTTACAAAAACCTGATCACCAACTTTAAAATTAGGAGGCGGGATCCTGTTTTTGTCCGCGGAACGTTGATAATGTTCCTGTGCGGAAGAAATAGCTTTCCGAAGTTCTTGATGTAATTCGTCGAGGTCGGTAATAAATTCTTGAGCACGGACAGAAGCCAAATCTCGTTTGGAATGTACTGTGAGATTCGGATTATAGCCTTTATTGGCGAAGAAGGGAGATATGCCGGTGGTTGCATTCGGAGAGTTATTGTAGGCGAATTCCGTGATCGGAAGAAGGGATTTCCAGTTGTCCTGTTGATAATTACAATAGATGCGGAGATATTGTTCCAGTGTTTGATTAACGCGTTCCGTTTGTCCATCACCTTCCGGGTGATATCCCGAGGTGAAGTGTAGTTTCATGTCGAGGGCTTTTCCGAGGGCCTGGAAGAAATGGGAGACGAACTTGGAGCCTCGATCAGAAGTTACGTGAGATGGAACTCCGTGTTTGGAAAATACGTGAATAATGAAAAGTTCCGCTAATTGTAAGGACATGATTGTATCATGAGTGGGTATGAAAATGCCTTGTTTCGAGAATCGGTCCACAACGACTAGAATGGATGTAAAGCCTTCGGAAGTCGGGAGTTGTTCGATAAAATCCATGGAAATTGAATTCCAAGGTTTCTCTGGTATCGGGAGTTGCTTGAGAAGGCCGTACGGCTTATGCCTCTGGGTTTTAGAGCGTAAGCAGGTGGTGCATGACTTACAGAACTGAGTTACGAAATCTCGGAGGTTGGGCCAAGTGTATTCTCTACGGATTAAACCAAGAGTGTTGTTGATGCCGTAATGTCCGGAGATTGGATGATCATGTTTATACTGAAGTACGCGGAGTCGGAGATTGTTGGAATCTGGAACGTAGATACATCCATGGAGACGGATAAAACCTTGAGAGTCTTGTGACCATCGGGGTTGGTCGGGATTGTCGGGAACTTCTAAATGTGGCTTGAGGGCCGGATCGGAAGTGAGTGCAGAAAGGATATCTTGATGTAATTGCTCAATGTCCATAATCATGACGCTACACATAATTGGATAGTAAAGGGAAGTTGCTCGGATAGATGCGGAAAGTTGTTGCATTGTAAAAACCGGTTTCAGGTTATGTGGATTAACAACAGCGTAGTTACTTTCCCCCTCTTTAGGATAGACGTCCCATCGTCGAGTCATGGCATCTGGTTTTCCACCAAGACGTCCGGGTCGGAAACGGATAATCATGTTGAAAGCGGAAAGAAATTCAGACCAACGGGTCTGCCGGCGGGTTAAAAGTTTAGTGGTAGAAAAATATTCGAGATTTTTGTGATCGGTAACGACGTCAACGGGAGTTGCGGAACCTTCGAGATAATGGCGCCAATGTTTGAAAGCTTCAAAAATTGCCAAAAGTTCCTTATCATGAACGTCGTAATTGAGTTCGGATACTGAAAGTGTCCGAGAAAGGAATGCGACCGGATGAATTTCACCGTCGGAATCTTGAACGGAAAGGATCGCGGCAATTCCATAATCGGAAGCATCGGTTTCCACAATAATTGGAACATCAGGTTTCCAATGGGAAAGAATCGGGGCAGAAGTGAAAGCATTTTTTAAAGTCTGGAAGGCGGAGCGGCATTTGTCGTCAAAAACCCATGGTTGAGTTTTACGGGTAAGACAAGTGAGCGGTACTGTAATATCCGAGTAGTTCCGAATAAAACGACGGTAAAAGTTGGCAAAACCTAAAAATGATTGAATGTCCTTGACCTTCCGTGGTTCGGGCCAGTCACGGACAACTTGAACCTTGGTTTCATCCATACGGAGACCATCAGGGCCGATGATGAAACCTAAGTATTCAATAGAATCCATGTCGAAATAACATTTTTTACCGTTGGCGAAAAGACCATTTTTACGGAGTCTTCGGAAGACTTCATGGACCTGTTCATCGTGAAGAGCGGGATCCTCGGAAAATACCAAAATGTCGTCCAAATAGACTATAACACATACGTCAAGCATGTCGGAAAATATATCATTAACAAAACGTTGAAAAGCGGAAGGGGCATTGGTAAGGCCGAACGGCATAACCAACCATTCAAAGGATCCATAGCGAGTCCGAAAAGCAGTTTTCCATTCATCACCCTCGGCAATTTGGACCAAATGATAGGCGTGTTTGAGGTCTATTTTGGTGTAGATCCGAGCTTTCCGTGGGGCGTCGAGTAAATCGGTAACGAGTGGAAGTGGATACTTGTCTTTCTGTGTAATGGAATTTAACCCTCTGAAATCGACACAGAGTCGAAGAGAGCCATCCTTCTTTCGGACAAAAAGGACGGGTGCTCTATACGGAGACTTTGAGGGACGGATAAAACCTATTGACAGATGTTCATCCAGGAACTCCCGAATAGACAAAAGTTCCGATTGGGATAATGGGTAAATAGGTCCTAATGGAGGGTTTGAACCGGGCTCAATATCGATTTTTAAGTCGTAGGGCCTATGTGGTGCAAGCCTGTCAGCTTTTTGCTTACTGAAAATGTCCGCAAAATCATGGTATTTTTCGGGAACTCCTTCCAGATCGGCTTTTAGCTCGGATAATTCTGGAGTCGCAAAACGTCCAGATGCTTCATCAACTTTTAAGCTGATCGAAAAACATTGCGAGCCATCCAGTTTACTCGCCCTAACAAATGCCGAAGCGTTGATGAGAGAGATTTTTGGGGGCTCGGAAGTTTCGATAGAAGCCGGAGATGCCGTTGATGCCGAAAAGGCGTTGGCCGGAAAAGACGCTGCAGGAGGAACGGAAGTGTCGGGAGTCCAGAAAGTAATACTGCCCAATACCCAGTCAATCAACGGATTATATCGGGTGAGCCAGTTGTATCCAAGAACTGCCGAACAGCTAGAGTCCAACTGTGCTACGAAAAATGTAACCGTCTGGGATGTTCCACAAGGGAACCGGATAGACATGTCGCAGGCTTGAGTAATTGCCGTATTGCTAGTGCCGTCAAACAAACGCAAGGAAATTGCGGGAACAGAATGGAGTTTCAGATTATGTTTCGTGGCAAAGGTGGTCTCTACAAAACAGTGTGTGGAGCCGGAATCTATTAGAGCTCGGAACACTAAATTTCCAAGAAAGTCAGAGACGAGTTTTACGAATAATGAATCGGGATTAGAGAGAGCGGACGCGTTGAGACGGACAACCTCGGAAACACGGAGAGAGTCAACGCAACCCTCTTTCCGTGCAGATTCCGGAGGGTTGCTTACTCTTTTTTTGACTCCGTGGCGGGTTTTTCCTTAGACGTCATAGTCGTAGTGGAAGTTGCCGCGCGAGCCTTGGAAGAGCTGGATTTAACGATACAGTCGGAAACCTTGTGTCCGCCTTTCCCGCAGAAAAGGCAGAGGTCGTTGTCCATACGTCGTTGTTTCTCCTTCGGGGTGAGTTTACCGTCGGTACCCAACAAATGGGAAATGTCCGGTTTGTCGGAAGTTGACTGTTTTTCCTTGTTGGATTTCTTGTCTTTCTTCCGGTCGGAATTTGATTTGCCAGTATTAGTGCCAGAGCTGGTATTATTGCCTGAGTTGTTGCCAGAAGACTTGCTAGTTGATGCCTTGTTGTTCTGAGAACGTTCCGTCGGGTTCTCTCGAGAGACCTCGGCTTTTCGTTCCCAATAACGGGCATCGGATGTTTGAGCTTTCATCCGCATGAGTTGGAGAGTTTTTGGCTTCCCATCTTTGCAGATTTCGTCTTTAAGGCGTGACGGAAGTCCCATATAGAAATGGTGCCTGAGGGCGGAATCGTCCCATCCACATCGTGCGGCGAGGGTATTGAACTTGACGAGATAATCGGAAACTCGTTGATTGTCCTTCATCTTGAGCGTCATTAGTTCGTTTTCTGCTTCGCCGGATTGATCATAAGGTCCGAAATTAGTTTCCAGTTCTTCCACGAAAGCATCCCAGTCGTCGAGCCATACGGGTGTCTCGTCGGATATTTCAGATAGTCCGGGTTCAAACCAATCCTGAGCGGTATCCTTGAGATATGAGAGCGCAAAATTGACTTTTCGACTGTTGGATTTAAAAGCATTGGGTCGATCACGGAAACTGAAACGGCATTGGAGAAGGAAATTCTTCAATTTTTTCGGATCCTTGCCGGTAAATGGTTCGGGTTCTTTGACTCCGGTGCGGGATGATTCTTTGCTATCCTCAGCGGATTTCAAATAGTCAGCGAATTTCACAATGGAGTTGATAAACAACATTTCAGTTGGTTCGTCGGGAGATTTCTTTTTCGATGTCTCCGGCTGATCTTCTGCTTCGTTGTCGGAAGTATGGGGATCATTGGGATCCTTTGTTACCTCGGTAACCTCCTCGGTAACTTCTTCGATTGAAGCTGATGTTGTCGGCTGAATTGGGGTTTCTGGTTGGGTGGTGTAAAGTTGCAACGGGGATTGAAGTTGGGATGGTCCTTCGGCAGCTTTGCGTTTGGGACCCATGATGAGCGAGTCGCAGAGTTGAGATCTGATATACTGTTAAGCGCCGTGTCGGGAACTTATTCCGGAACTATCGGGAAGTCACCGGGAAGTCGGAAACTCGTGGATAGGGTCAGGACGTCAGCTTCAGCTTATGTGCTGCGCCTCTACGCAAACGCTCAATGTCCTTAATTTCGGAAGTGAACTAACGACAGAAGATATGGATATTCAGAGTTCCGAAGAGTTCCGAATATCGAGCGTACAGAAAGACGGGAGGAGGAATAAGAAACTAAGTCGATATCAGATCTAAAGTAAAGTACAAATTCGTGGAAACTAATATAAGTCTACTCGTTATTGTACTACAAACTGAGACCATAATAAGATGGAAACAGAAGTATTCTTAAAACGGAAATACAATAAGACATATTAGGAAGACAATATTCCGAGACGGGAATACAACAACAAACGAGTGAATACTTGTCAACGGACAAATTACCAAATGCGGAACAAACGAAGAACGCGGATGATACGGTAACTATGATGTTCCGTAGTCGGAGGTCAAAGTCGGAAGTCGGGGATCGGAAGTCGGGAGTGGGAGACCGGAAGTCGGATATTGAAACATCCGGGAACAGGTCGTAACAATAATATAATATAGTACAAGTTTTCTGACTGACTTCCTTCATTCCTATCATTGCCCTTATATACTATATATCATTTACCTATAATGATAATATGATATCCAAGTGAAATCATCAATGATATCAACCTAAGACAAGTCAAAGATATTCGAGATTGTCGAAGATATTGTCGAAGAATAGTCGAGTTGGAAGTTGAGTCGGAAATTGAGTTGGAAAGTCAAAGGAATGTCAAAGAAATATTAAATTGAATATTATTGAAATTTGAGCTTGTACATTCATGACATCTTCCCAAAAGTTCTCAATCATGAGATATTAAACTTGCCGACTTTGATTGTCCGAAACTGTAGCTTTATTAGATAAACTAGCTGAACTAGCGGTTTCAAATTCCATTTCATGTGTTAATTTTCTTCGAATATGACTAATTGATATTTGAAATCAAATTCTGCCTCAAAGCAAGGTTACACATGGGGAAATATCAGACATTGAAGAAATATTGGAGTCCATTGTTAAAACCATATTTGACTTTATACACCTTTGCGTAATCCCTTTATGACAACGTTAGTAAAACTCTCGCTATCATTGAGGCGAGGAAAAGGGACTGATGGAGCATCCCTGTGTCCAAATAACGGATAAGTATTTCACGTTAGCCATTAATTCTATTTTATTGAAAACCTCTTACACTTCTAAAAACTGACACAGCTTGGTCCAACCTTCCCCAACTTCGTACACGAGAAGCTTTTCTTCAGGGACAATTCTTTTAACGTTCTCATTATGCTCCAAAATGATCGGCTTCGGGTTAGTGAAAGCATCGTGGCCGTGAAATTTCTTCACTGTATTCAAATATGAGAATACAAACCGCTAACGATACAGATCACATACGGACATGGTCGCGATGCCATATAACAAAAAATTCTTGTAGAGGCGTCCGATCCTCGGGCTCCATGTGCTGCAGTAATTCAACTGCCGTAAATATTGTTGTTTGTACGCTGGTGACCCACTTGTCTGGATCTCGTGTCGTCTTTAGGAGAGATACACCTTATCGTTCATGTGACTTTTGACCATTATAGGAACGACACGTACCAATATAAACTTCGCATCAGGGTACGCCGCATAAAGTTCGCCAGGAAAAAGTGCGGCAGGTTGGTCCAGAACGGCGTGATAACCTTGGAAAATCGTATCGAATTTCTCCGGAGTCGCTGGTCCTACATATGATCCAGGACGTCAATAAGTACAGGTCTTGAGATAGGGATAAAAAAACACATACCATCGCTGATCTCAAACCATGCATCGAAATCGGTTTGTCCATTGCGTATAAGCCTATAAGTGTGATAGCAAGGACCAAAGCCAAGTATGTCCAGTGCCTCACTGAGACTTGTGGTCTGTTGACATCGCGGTGGATTGCAGTGAACAGTTGCTCAGCACTGATGATTTGAGTCATTGCGCTCTTACCCCTGTGCGACTAAGACCCAGGCATATTATCTTGACTGGTGCTGGTGTTCTTATCTCAGATACGCTCATAGTCAACCCAGTTTGTGATGGGGTTGTGCCGTAAGAGGTAAAGGGTCGACGGTCACGAGTCAGGCCATTTGTAGCGACCCCTCAAATGACAGTCACGACACTTCCATATGAACTACACGCGTCTACTCAATTAATTCACCACCCCCACTGGTGGTTGGACGAAGTGATTTGGTTATAAAAGGCTAGGGTACGATAGCCATCCCGATGGCTGATTATGATTCAAGTGGCCTGTAAGTCTTTAACCTGAAACTCTTGTGAGTTGTGAGTTGGCCAATCCAGAGAATTGGGGAATCGCATAAGGATGTATATTGTATATTGCCATTGACAGCACTCAGATGAGTCTGAAGCCTATGGTTTCGATCCCACTTTCAAAGGTGCAGCCGCTTGAGTACGCTTTAGCTTTGTAACGGGAGCAGACGTGGTGGCGAACTTTGAATCGGGCGGGTAACCGCCCTAGTCTTAGATGGTAAGGAGTAAGGAGAAGACACTGGAAGTTTTCGATCATTAAAGGGTTCCAGACTTATTAGGTGTTGTCAGGGGACGTAGCTTACTATTGCCAGCATAAATAGGTGAACCCCCCATTAGTTAGAGTAGTCTTTTTCGAATTGGAGCCTATTCCTACTCTGTTCGTTCCTCTTCGTAAGAGCTCAACTGAAGGATTACGCTATCTACAAAGCCGAACCTTACAAGCTTGGACTCGGATTACTAATACGCTGGGCCATTATATGTTCTGGTGGGGGTCTCAACGTGAAGTTTAGCGATTGACACGGATGTAAGCAAGAGGTTTAACAAGATGGAGGATAGTGCTATAGTTCCGACCAGATCCACCCACGATGCCACAAAAATTTATGGTGATTGCAGCCTGTCATGTCAAAACATGCAAGAACACGCTCAAGGTACGCGCGCTGTGAGGTGCTGATCGTTTCAGCTACCCTGTCCCTGTCGATGCGGCTACCTAGAACTAAATTAACATCCCCCAGGTCCACCGTCCCAAAAATACAGCAGAGGCCTTAATAATAAATGATAAAAGTCGGGAACCGATCACCCATCGCGAGGACCAGTTTGTTATTGCCAGGACCGTGGTCATAGTGAGAAATTTGTGTGTCAAAAAGTGAAATGAAATAAAAATAACTACTACAACTGATCAACTACCATTACCTCTTACGGTTTCGTACGTTATTCACTCTTGGTTTCTCTCAACCGCTCCGGGAGGCGAAGGCACTGCTTAACAAGTGCATAGATCGCTCCAGTCTCTGGAATTTGGTGGGCTTGCTGACCACTTTATTAGAGCTGATAAACTTGAAATCTTATCCGAAGGACGAGCCATACCAAGGTGCAAGTTGGCAATAGCCAACTTGGAATATTCAGTTAACTAATACAGCTCGACACCTAAAGAAGTCTTAGTTGATTTGGAAACCTGCAGGCACTGATTGGATGGCTACCTGATTCCTCCTTCAGCTTGGACTTTAGGTGCCTTTTAAAGCACGGGCCATACGAGCTGCAAGACGCTATTGCATCCTTCGTTGATCACCCCAAAGACCTTTTGTCTCTTGCACTAACCTGTCGAGGGCTTTATGCGGTGATTATTCCGGATCACCTAGAGTTCCGCCTTATTCGTTGTGATTATTAGAATCTCCATGTCTGGAAAGCCCTGTTATTTCGACCACGGCTCACGGCGAGATCGAGGTACTTATTTTCGCTGAAAGCTCCGTTCAGTAGAGTAGAAGTAATACCACGGAGGATGGTTGGAGATGACAATAACAACTATCAAAAGCGCACGCGAATGTCAAGATCATGCCCCCCACCCCAATTGTATCCAGGACTATCCCACTTTGGCGAGTTCCTTAATTCAACACACCGGACATATCCTCTGTGTTTGTTGTTTTCAATCAACCACCATAGGTTCCATTTCTGGTTAATATACCGAAAGGGGTCGCATTGACGCCACCACTCTCGATACTGCCTCGGGTGTAAAAGTCGGTCAAGCCCGAAACCGTCCCAAATAAAAAAAATGCGTGAGATGTCTGAAGGTAACGTCTTCAATTAACAAATTCCTGGCCCGAAGAAATGACCGCACTAGAAGGTATCCTTGATAAGCTTTGAAAAAAGAAAAAAAATCACCCCGTTAGAATCAGGATCCCCGGCCAGCACACGATACCAAGTCGGTCCAATTCCTGGGCCAGGTGAGTGACTTGAGCCAAATCGGGCGGGCGAATGTGTGTGAGAGATCGAAGGCATAGCATATCCCTAATAATTCCGATTCATTCCGAGTCCAGACTGTGGGTAATCTAAAGGAAGTGGATATGACGAAGAGCTTGAGGTGGAAAGGTAGCCCTGGGAGCGACTAGACTGGGGCCATAAAACGAGAATGACCAAAATACCGATGTCACGGATATACTACCGGAGTGAAAAGGCCCAGCTGCACCAAAAAATATTTATTTTGGGATGCTTTCCAAAAATTTTGCTAAAACAGCGGCCGTCTGTGTGCCTGAGGCCCTCCCCCACAAAGAGATTAAATCCATAGTAAATCGTCGTAGAGACGGCCAATGGGCCCGCTCCAAAATCTCAGGTAACACCCTTCTCATGAATACGTAGGCCGGGCACGCAGGCAAGCCATGGACGAGTGTCTCAGTAAATGCAGAGGGAACCAGGAAAATATTTCGGTTGACACAAATTGTTCCCAAATTATTGAGAACTGGGTGAGATTGGGAATCGTACAATGGTACTGGATCAAATACACGCGACAATGGAGGCGGAGTAAGGATATCTTATAACTTTTACCCATGCAGCCGGAATAAATAGTGAATGGCAATGCACGCCCAGCTCCTGAAGAATAACAATGGTCACGCATGGCAGTGAGAAATTTCTTCAGAATGTGCCTTATCTGAACAATCGCCCTCGTCTCGATCGTCCCACAGAGGGAGGGTGCATCGTGAACAAGGTTTGTAAGAGCTGTGATACAAGCTTCCCGATGCCCTGGCTAGATGTCCTATCATAATGCTTATTGAGGGAAACACTGGTATTGGTTGTGAACATGTATGTGCGTTGGCAGTTTCACAAAATCAGAGATATCATCCCCATGATGAGTGAATCTACACATGAGTGTGGTAAGTTGCAAGAAAGACAGCATTTTTTCATTCTTCGTATGGGGGATACCCATGGGCAGGCACAGCATGTGGCCGGATAATCAAACGCAGCGTTAAGTATTTCGAAAATTGTCGTAGGATGCTGAAGCTCGAGATGGAGATCCACGGAACACGGAACGCTCCTTTTTAGACTTGTGCAGTTTTTTCAAAATATAAACAGCATTCCTGTTCATCATCATCAGCCATATCACCAACCCCCGGTCCCAAAAGTCTTCACGTCTGTATCTTTTGCAAAACTTGGATGTTTCATAATACCGTCGAGATACAAAGACTAAGCACCACCCAGTTTTCTAATAAATATTAGTTGCAAATACTAGTAAGTACATTACTTGCATTATCCTGCTCCCACTCCCACGTTCCGCAGGCCAACAACCACGTGAGTAGTGATTTAATGTTTGGCGACCATGACCTGGACGCGTGAGGGTGACCGGAATCAAAAGCAGGCGTCACAGACGGAGCTCGACGTTGACGACGGTGTCAGCAGGCAGCGTTTTTGCGAGGGCCCCGGCGAGCTGAAGCAAAACGGAAGATCCGAAAAGGCCATCACTGGTTACGTGTTTGCCCTGGTTGCCTGTGTTGCCTGCTGAGGACCGTATTTGGTAATTTGAAGTGGTTTTGGTGTTCCCTTGATTCCTATTCACTCCTTATCAGCCCTTATCGTCTCGCCAAACCCAAGAGGGGGAGGGAAGGACCCACTCCGCATCGCATCGCATTTCATTTCTTCTCTGTTGATAGGGCAGGTGGGATATGTCACACTCGTACTACTCAAACGGGGACTCTGCTTCCTTCCATTCGACAACCACAAACTCGCTCATGACAGAGGACGAAGAAGACTGGGAGGACTACACAAAAGGCGGATATCACCCTGTGCACATTGGCGATCAGTTCAGCGATGGGAGGTACGTCGTCGTGCGCAAGCTCGGCTGGGGGCACTTTTCGACAGTCTGGCTAGCGAGGGACACAAAGTGCGTATTTTTCGAGATACCATTTATTTATTTATTAAAACGCTCCTCCTATATCGGGACGCTGACTTGTGAACTTCTCGTGCGTATTTAAAGGTTAGACCGGCATGTCGCGCTCAAAGTCGTCAAATCTGCGCCGCGGTATACTGAAACCGCGCTCGACGAAATCAAGCTTCTCCAGCGCATCATTTCGTCGTCGTCGCCGCCCCTCCCGCCGCATCCCGGCCGCCGCCATGTCATTGGTTTTCTAGACCACTTTCGACATAAAGGGCCGAACGGCAACCATGTCTGCATGGTGTTCGAGGTGCTCGGCGAAAATTTGCTCGGTCTCATCAAGCGGTATCAAGTACGTTTCATTTTTCATCATCGCAAAAAGATCATCATATTGACGATTATGGATGTTTGAAAAGAACAAAGGCGTCCCGATGCATATCGTCAAACAGATTGCAAAACAGGTGCTCTTGGGCTTGGATTACATGCATCGCCAGTGCGGCATGATACATACAGATCTGAAGCCGGAGAACGTCCTGATCTGCATCGATGACGTCGAAGCAGTCGTGCGCGCAGAGCTCGAGAATACGTCTAGCGCAGCCGTACCCACCAAGGTAAATAAAATCCATTCAAAAAATCGCAATACCCAATGCTGACGCCATTCCTGACCCCCCCCCCCCTCCGTCCCGCTCTGACAGCTCATCGGGGTCCCACCATCACGCGGGCGGGGCGGGAACCAAACACCCCGTTCCGAGACGCTCAATGCAAATATGAAAGACAAGGAAGGATCCTCGTCAGCAATCTACATCACAGGATCGCAGCCACTCCCCTCGCCGGGCGCCTCGCCCTCGGCACTCGATCGATGGGCGTTCGGGATGAGCGCGATCAAGGAGAAGGAGGGCGGTGGGATTGGCGCGGGCGGAAGTGGGAAGGAGAAGGAGAAGGACTTGGAGGATGGCATGAGTGGGGTCAGTTTGGAAGCAGGCCCGGGCTTGCCTGCGGGTCAGCCCGGAGTGAGCCTCCTGACGCAGGCGCGGGAAAGCCGGAACCACGACCCAGCTGCGGCGCATGAATCCGGAACGGGAGCACATGGGCATTCGCGTCCTCATTCCGTGGCTGCGTCACCCTCCTCGTCGCCGTGCTTTATGCCCATGCAGACAGACGGGGGCGTGTCGCTCTCACCATCTTCGCTACCGCCGCCGCCGACACTGGAGCGGCTGACGGTCAAGATTGCAGATCTTGGGAATGCGACATGGGTAGACCACCATTTTACGGATGATATTCAAACGAGGCAGTACCGCTGTCCGGAAGTGATATTAGGCGCCAAGTGGGGTCCGAGCGCTGATGTGTGGAGTGCAGCCTGTTTGGTGAGTAATCAAGCATTTAACGCCGGTTTTTCTTCTTTTTTTAACTTTTCCTTCTATAGATATTCGAGCTTCTAACGGGTGGCGATTATCTCTTTGATCCGGCGTCGGGGTCGCGGTATACCAAGGACGACGATCACATGGCACAGATCATCGAGTTGGTGGGCGAGTTTCCAAAGAATCTGGCTTTTTCGGGCAAGTACTCGAGCGAGTTTTTCAATCGAAAAGGTAAATATGCGTTCCTTTTCATATATATTCGCTAGCTTCTGTTTCCCCACCCATTTTTTTATTTCCTTCGGTCGCACACACGCAGAGAGAAAGAGTTATCATCTTCCCATCCATCCACATACCTTCTTATACTGACCCTCCCTCCCCACCTACAGGCGAACTCCGCAACATCACCAAACTGCGCTACTGGCCCCTCCCCTCGGTGCTGCACGACAAATACCTCCTCCCGCGCTCCCACGCGGACATCATCGCCTCCTTCCTCTCTCCCATGCTGCGCCTGCACCCCGATAAGCGCGCCAAGGCGAGCGAGCTGGTGCACCATGCGTGGCTCGACGGGGTTGTCGTCCAGGGGGAGGTGGATGTGGTCAAGGAGCTGGAGGAGCGCGAGCGGGACAAGGATAGGGATGGGGGCAGGGGTGTGGACGGGGGCAGTGTGCGGGAGGGGAGGGGGGGACGGATGGGTGCGGGTGCAGGTGGATTTGATGATGCTGCGATTGTGGTGCAGCAGGAGGTGGATGCGATGAAGCCCGTTGAGGAGGTGGATGGGGCGGTGCAGCCCCCGGAGGTTGTGAGGGTCGATAGGCCTGTGCCGAAGAAAGCGAGCGAGGGGAAGAAGGTCCGGTGAGCCGTCTGGGGGTGGAGATAGATGAAACGAGATAATAGATGCGTTGCGAGGTGCCTTTTTCTTTTTCCTGTCGGTTTTTTTTTTCTCTTGGTGTTTGTGCTTGTGCTTGTGCTACTCTTACGTAGACTGTACTAATTTCTCCCAATCATAAGTTCAACATGTTTGTGCTGCGTTTCCTTATTTTCTCTATGTATCTAGACAACATCAAATGTGGAGAACATTCTTTTGTCCATTCAAGTGTTTATACCTTCTCAAACAAATACAGGTACGCCAACGCCTTCAACTCCCTCACGCTCTCCCGTTCCGCCTTTACAACCTTTTCGTCATTAAATAACACCCACCCTTCCTCCGCACCGCCACCCGTTTCCGTCCTGATATGTGCGACGTAATGCCCAGAGTGCACCGACGGCCCTTTGTGCGATATGAACGCCTTCAGACGGTATTTTGCCGGGAGCGTTGTTGACCCGTGGATTTTTGGACTTTGAGCGGATGCAGGAGCAGGGCCGGGCGCGTCGTCCAAGCCAGTGTCGTCGGGGTGGCTGAAAAGCCATTCGATGGCGCGTTCGGGGTTATTGGACTGTGGAAGAGGGGGGAAAGGGCATTCATCTCAGCCTCAGCGCGACGGGCGAGGCAGAATGTGTGTGGCGACTCACCGTCTCCCTCAATGCCTTCCTAGCCTGCGCAGTTGTAAATCCCATATCCTCCATCATGGCAACTTGCTCCGCAGACGGTTCCGGCCCACTGACGCGTGTCCCCGCACTCTTCGACAGCACAATCGGATCATCGATGTCTATATCGACCGAAAGAAAAAATCAGTCGGTCGAAAGAATGTTTAATACCATGAACAACGCACCCGGATCTTCCATATGTCCAAATAACCACTCCATAGCCGCTTCCGCATCACTGTTCCCAGTAGCAAGTAATGCCTTTTGACAACGGACAGTAGGGAATCCCATGCCTTCTAGGGCTGCGAGCGCGGCAGCATTGAAGGTTGGGAGGGAAGGGGCTTCTGTAGAGGAAAGACCAAAGTTAATGAGGTGGTAATGCAAGAGGGAGCTAAGTTGGATAAATGTGGAATGGGAGGGGCTGGGAGGACTGGCAAGACGGATCGACTCAACAACATGTTGCGTAATGGAGCGAATACGAATGAGAATAGGCGAGGGAAACAAGTAAAAGAGGACAGAATGCAGATCAATAAGCGCTCAAAACTACTGACCAGTCTCATCCGGAAGCGGCGTCTCATCCGGTTGCAGTCCCGAGGCAATGTATTCATCCAAAACCAGCACGTCCTCGTCAGGTAGGTCAACGGGAATGTCTGCAGGATCGGGTCAATAAACACAAAACCTTTCTCAGATGAAGCGCAACCCACCAAGTTTTGTAGGTACCCAGCTCACGAGCTGAAACTTCTTCGCGTGTACAACAAGGACATCAGGGAAAGTCGCAAAACGTGCACGTCTGTAAATATATCCGCGGCCCAATCAGCATCGTTTCCATAGTACCGAGATGACGAGGTCAAACGAAGACTAGGAAAGACTCACGTCTGCGCCACAACCCCCACCTCACACCGCGGACATGTATACTCAACGGCATGTTCCCCCATAACATCCCCCACGCACTCACGCAGCTTCACCCGCTGATACAGCACTTTCCCCTCCGCATCCCGTCCGGCCTCCAACGCCGGAACACCCGCGCTCAAATCATCGTGCTCGTCAACGCGATACCGCACTCCTCTGCACTGCATACACTGCAGCCTCTGCTCCATCCCAAAGCGGAAGACGTCAGCAGGCTGCGGCCCAGGCTCACTGGCGCCGGCACGCTTTTTGGCTTGTTGGCGCAAGACCTTGAGAAGGTGCGCGAAGAACTCTTCCGCGTCTTGCTGCTTCATCGTCGAGAACTCCTCGTGGCCCTTTCCAATGAGAGACTTGAACATCGTCGGCTTGATGCCTTCTTGGAATACCGGGGCCGGTGCGGAGGTCGAGGAGAGATGGACGAGGGGATCGGCGTCCATCGTCATGGGTTCCACGACGTCGACCGGGGCACCGGCGGCGTGAGACGAGAAGTGGGAGCGGGGGTGCGAGTATCTCCCCGAAAGGAGTCCATCTGCCATTTTGCGCATCTGGCAGTCGATACAGGACGCAGGGAGCTGTTCGGGGCAGGTGCGGGCGTGGGTGAGGAAGGATGGGAGGTAGTATGTGCGGAAGGCTGGCAGTGCGAAGACTGATTGCAGGGTGGACGCCATGTAGCAGCTATTTCCCAGATTGCTGAGTCCTGTCAGTCCTGGCCCGAAGACGGGCTCGAGAGCTTTGCCGTCCTCGCCTGTCAGGCTAAAGTCGAATTTGAGGTTTTGTTCGATTTGCTATTGTATCAAGTTCAATTGAGGAAAAGGGGACATGACAAGAGCAGTGGCTAGCTCACCAATTCAGTCATGGACTTTTCAGTCTTTGTCTGTGTCGCGATGTTGATGCCGAACGCAGATAGATGACGCGCAAGGTCCGAGTCGAGCTTCGAATCGCCGCAAGCGTAGCAGAATATGTCTGCATTTCCCTCCGGAGTAATTGTGCCCAACTTAACCGCCACAGGATGTCCCGTCTCCTGATTATGAGCCAGACCATGCGAGTTTCCTCCAACCCCACCATATTGCGAACGTCCACATCCTAATGCTCCACATGTAAGACACATCCACAAGTTATCCTTCAAATCGCATTTCGAGCAATGTGCGACGCCCGACTCCAGGACATGAACACCCTGCGGCTGCAGGGTAGTAGTATGAGTGCAGGGAGTAATTTCTTCTTCCCACGCTTTGATTTCGGACTGACGTGCAGAGGACATGGCGCCCATCACATCCGTAGACAATCGTTTCACCTGAAGAAGAGACATCAAATCACTATAATAATATTTATAAACGACTACGGCGTACCTCAGGATGATGCGATTCTTCGGGTAATAGCCTTCCTCCTTCCCCATAACAAGCCCAACACCTCAGCGTCGTCATAAATTCATACTTGTCCTCCTCCCTCTCCTCAACTATAGCAAGCTTCTTAAGAGGGGGCCCGCTACTGCTCTAACACCAACACAAATACAAAAACTTCTCAGCCCATATTCTCATGCTCACAGAACGAAAAAAAAACACGCCTGACTCACTCGTTTCGAATTCGGCTTCAGCTTCCTCCGCACATTCAGGCTAAACGGATGCCCAAGCTTCCCATAATGCAGCTGCGCATGTCTCCGCGTCGCATCGTCCCCCACACACCCACCATTAAAGCACGACAGGCACACATCGATGCCTTCCGGTAGATCCTACCAGATCGCGTAAGCACAAGTGACATCCCGTTTCGATTGGAAAAAAAGGGGGACACACTTGATTGTCAAAGCATTGTGTACATTCCTCTCGGTGAACAGACTGTGAAAGACGAGGGCTGGGGATGCGAGACAGTTGGTGGAGATGAGCGCAGGACATGTTGAAGGAAATGTGACGCGATGTCACACATGTTATGCCGGAGCGGTAATTACCATCTTGGACTATCAATATTCGCATTGGAAAATGATTCTGTGCAATTCTTATGTCTTTGGGAACTAAATTCTAGAAGATTCTGCGGGGCTTCAATAAAAACCGGTATTCATATATCAGAATCATTTAACTAGACGTGGAGCCTATAGTAACTTTAAAATTTAAAGTTAGTAATATTACTACTAAAATCGGTTGGATTTGGCCGTGTCTGAGCTTCCATATGCAATAATTCCCACCGCGACCATCTCTTCAGGCTAGGAAATCCTCAATTGAGATTGCGTGCCAGACGCGACCCTGGTGGCTAGCAATCCGGCAACAAGAGGTGCGCAAATTTTTGAAGGACATTGTTAACGTCGTTTTGTTTAACCGACTTTTAGGATGAGTGATTACATGTTTTTTCAGCCCTTATCTGCATTTTCGCGGGCTGTCACCTATTTTATATAGCATGAACCTGACGATCTCTGCTTCCACCAATGAAACTCTGCCTTTTCCTCTCAACGTCAAAAGTGGTAATCTTGATGCACTCGGCTACCTCAAAGAGCACCCTGGTCTTAGAACGGCCGAGTCTAAGAAGGTTTTCGACAACCTTGACAAGGAGACACGAGAGCTATGTCAATCTTGTTTCAGCCTCATGAATATCGTCAAAGTCTTTCATCTTCTGGATGTGCGATGCACTGGCTAAGGAAATGGAGAAAAATTCTCGTTGCTGTGGCGGCACCTAATCGACACACCCATAAGGTCGAACACTTTTTCCTTCGTCTTCCACCTTAATCCCGCCGCACTCAGGCAACTTTTTTTTGGCTACTAGATTCATGGACATATATGTTTATTTCTCAAAGATACGTTGTTCTCGTGATCTATGGGCTTTCCCGAGCCGTCGAGAACTTGAGCGCAATAGCACTTCTACGCAAAATATGATAGCTTAGCCTTCTGAACGAAAATAGGGCAGATCGATGTGCGGAGCTAAGATGGACACGGTGGGGCGCAGGATATATCGGGGATAAATATGCATTACCGCGGAAGTAATAATGAAATAGCAATTTAAAACATTTCCAGCATGCAACAGACCACCTCAGACCACACCAGCTGGGTCCTTCCTTATTTACGGCCATCTAAATTTCGAATGGTGCCGACTTCATTTTCCGGGACTTGCGGGGATCCAAAGGTTTTTGTTCTTCTGGAAAGGCTCCGACGACACGGTGGCCTTATGGTGGATTAACCCTGCTTTTGCTTTTGCTTCTTTTTCGTGGAATAGCTCAGAAGACGTGTCGGGCTTATGATGGATTAGCTCTGCGCCTGCGCCTGCTTCTTTCCTGTGGAATAGCTCAGAAGATATGTAGGCCTTATGGTGGATTAGCTCTACGCCTGCTTCTACTGTTTCTTCCGAAAAAGCTCAGAAGAAATAGCGGACTTATTAGCCCTGCGCTTGCTTCTGCTTCTTTTCTTGTGGAAAGGTTCAGGAGACATGCCGGAGTTATGGTGGATTACCTTGGGCTTGTTCCTCCTTCTTTTCTTCTGGAAAAGCTTGCACGACACGAAGGCCTTATGATTAGCCTTGTTGACAGTACATTGGCTTCTTCCTGGAACGCTCGAAAGGTGCGACTGCCTTACTTTTGGTGGATTAGCTGGGAAGTTGCTTCTTCTTCTTTTTCGGTTATCAAGGATTGCCCAACAATCAGAATTAAGAGAAGTTCTTTTATTCTTGGTTATCCTGAAAGACCGGTCAGCCAGTGACTCCCAGACTTCTGACGGTTACTATGGTCTTAAGGTGGATTAACCTCACTTTCCGGGACTTGTGGGGATACAAATATCTCTTTTTTTCCGGAACTGATATGACGACACGGTGGCCTCATGGTGGCTTAGCCCTGCGCCCGCTTCTGCTTCGTTTCTTGTGGAATAGCTCAGACGACATGCCGGCCTTATGGTGGATTAGCCTGGGTCTGCTTCTTCTCTTGTCTTCCCGAAAAGCTCAGAAGACATACCGGGCTTATGGTGACTTAGCTCTGCGCCTGCGTCGGCTTCTTTTCTTGTGGAAAGGTCCAGGAGATATTCCGGGCTTATGGTGGATTAGCCTTGGGCCTGCCTCTCCTTCTTTTCCTCTGGAAAAGCTTCCACGACACGAGCGCCTTAGGATTAGCCTCGTTGACAGCTTTTACATTGGCTTCTGCCTGGAAGGTGCGACTGCCTTACCTTTGGTAGATTAGCTGGGAAGTTGCTTCTTCGTCTTCTTCGGTTCTCAAGGATTTCCCAACAATCAGAATTAAGAGAAGTTCTTTTCTTCTTGGGTATCCTGAAAGACCGGCCAGCGAGTGTCTCGCGGACTTCTGACGGTTACGATGGTCTTAAGGTGGAGTAACCGGGGACTTGTTTCCGTTTCCGTTTCTTTTCTTTTCTTTTCTTAGGAATTATCCTTTTATACCAGCCAGCCAGGTTCTTGAGGATTTCCCAATCGTAAGAATCAAAGAGATTCTTTTCTTCTTGGGTATTCTGAATGACTGGACAGCCAGATTCCCGAGGCCCGCCGGTCAATCATATCCACCCCGCACCTAACACACCGAGAAAAATTTATTTAGAAAACCTATAAAGCATGTCCCACAATATCTAGTCGAACCAGGATATTCTGTCTAATTCCTTCCCCCTCTAGATCTATATCCAGCTCGTTGCTACTGCCTATTTCCTTCCCCTCCCAGAACAACATCCAGCTCGTTGCTACTGCCTATTTCCTTCCCCTCCCAGAGCAACATCCAGCTCGTTGCTACTGCCTATTTCCTTCCCCCTCCCAGAACGACATCCAGCTCTTCATTACTGAATAATTCCCTTCCCCTCTCATAACGACTCCCACCTTCTTATCTCCAGAACAATGGACAACAACCTAAGGTGCGTATAATTCTGTCGGCCTCAGCCATTGATTTCGAGCTTTTATCAAATGGTTCATGTAGTCAAAGTCCGAGAGAAGACGGATGCGAATGTAAAGCTCAACCATCCGATGTACAAGGGAGGAATTTAGTTGTCTGCATTGACGGGACCTCAAATCAATTTGGGGATAAGGTATGTCCTTATGTTTATCGACAAATTTATGACCCATCTGATTTTTCTCTAAAGAACACCAATGTCATCGAACTTTACAGTCAGCTCGTCAAGGATGACGCAGTTCAACTCGCATATTACAATAGCGGCATTGGCACCTATGCCAAACCCTATTGGAAGTCCGTGAGTTACTTGATACATGTGCTCTACAACAAGATTGCCCTCGCAATTGCCTGGTATGATGACGTTGTACATAACTGATTGTTGATTAACATCATATCCCTAAAGGAACTTTGAGAAGATCATTATGGATGCCTACCGATGGTTGGCAGACAACTACCGGGATGGTGACCGCATCTATTTATTTGGTAACGTAGAGGAAATTCGGTGCTTCGTTTTCTTCACTAATCGCATACTTCAATCACAGGCTTCTCACGGGGTGCATATCAGGTACGAGTTTTGGCGGGAATGATTCACAAAGTCAGTGTTTGCGGGGTATTCTCCACGATCTCTTCACTTATGCTGAGAGATTAGGTTGGCCTCATACATAAAGGCAACGAGGAACAGATTCCATTGTAAGATTGAATCCTTATCTCTATTCCCCAAGGGTATTGAGGTCATCTTAGTGCATATGAGCTGTATGCAGATCCGGCAAGTGACGGAAATCCGCCTGGCACTTCATACCGAATGAACCTGGCCCAACGCTTTAAGGACACATTCTCTAGAAAAGACGTTCGAGTGCATTTTATTGGGGTTTGGTAAGCTGATCATCCTGTTCAGGTTGTGTGCTTTATTAACAATAAACTTGTTGTTTCTCAGGGATACTGTTTCTTCCATTGGGATTATAAGAGGTCCAAATCTTCCAGGAACGGTCACATTAGACCACATGTGTTTCTTCCGCCATGCACTTGCCCTCGATGAACGCCGGGTGAAATTTCTTCCCGAGTATGCTTGTGGTGGAGTCAATGCTTCCAATGCTGAACACCTCGCTCAACAACAAACAGTTAAGGAAGTTTGGTTTCCGGGCACCCATTCCGATATGTGAGTATCTTTTTTTATCCCTACGATATAATTCGTGTCCACTGACTGGGCTTCGCAGAGGTGGAGGAAGCGTGATCAACGGTGACTTAGACCGTAGACACCCTGCCTTCTTATGGATGTCCTATGAAGCTGCATGGGCAGGTCTGAGGTTAATGCGCTCCGATGTAGCGTGGAAATGGGATGAACTAGGCTCATTGCATGAGTCACTCACGTCGGTTTGGAAACTTCTAGAGTATTTGCCGATAAAACGACTGTCCTATGAATCTGGCGACAGCGTCACTTGGCGGTACGTTCTTACCGCATGGGGTTCAACGTGTTAATTTTATAGGGCATTAGTCCACATCGTGGCCGAGGACGCAAAATCCAGCCTGGACAGAAGGTGCACGTCTCTGCGGCATATTGTCAAAAGTCATATTCACCCAAGGCCGTCCTACCTGTGGATGGTACACAATGGGTTGACTTTATTGGCCTTGGTGACCCAGAAGATCAGTTGTCTGTCTTGCGGGAACTTAAAGATATAGATCTACTAGAAATGGACATCTTTGATTCAAATGCTGCAGACATCATCCTGAAGATGATTGAAAGCTCGCCAGATAAAACAGGACCGCTGCACCGTCTGGCAATTATGGTGAAGTCAGGTTAACAATTTTTCTTTATTCCACATCAATATCTGATAACATGGCTTTCTGACGTAGCTTCGGGCATGATTGCGCTTTGTGGTGTGAACGACGTTGCTAATCGCTTGGGGGCACTCCTGCCAGCGTGTCCCACACCCCTTACATCACACATCACAGTTCAGATTGGCTACTATTCCCAGTTCACCAACATACCTAGCATATCGCGGTGTGCAAAAAATTAATTGAACTCATAAATAGGTCTCTAACTAATTTTGTTTTCGATTATTCAGGGATTGTCTTCTCACAATTCTCAGAGCGAGTTCCGCGGATTTCTTCAAGGTGCTCCTAGCCGACTGTACGTTGACCACATATCCGATAATACCCATCTGACCACACCAAAGTGAACTTCCGAAAATGGCATCTGACCACACTGGAAGCTGTCCTGAGCGATAGTCAGCATTTGGCATCTCTCATTTTCGGTGCTATTAAGGATCAAGTGGTTTCGGTAAACGCAAAGTTCTTGCAGTATGTCTTTCAAATTCCTCAGAACTGAATTACGCTTGATAAATCCAAGTCGACCGTCGTGGTTGGTTGGCATAGAGTTAGCCTATTGGTGGCCTCTACTCAACACCCTGCAGGAACGTGAATATGGTGATGCACAACTTTATCAATTATGTAAATCTACTTATGTATTGGCCGTAGACATATTCCGAAGCAACACATTGACGGCTGGCGAAATCATAGATCTGATAGAGCCCATCCTGCGGGAACCCCAACAAGCGTTTGCTGACCAGTCCATTAACATTCTCACAAGTCTTGCGGAACGCGGTAAGCGTATTCCTGCTGGCCAGATATTATCACACTCAATGTTGCTACAGAGGTGTTTCGCACCATGGTGGTGACTAACCATATTGGTGACAAGCTGGTGACTTGGCTGGAAAGTAACGACCAAACTCTCCGTGAAACCGCTACAACGCTCCAGGCTCTACTTGGGATACATGGTACGTCCTTGTCGTTGCGATCCTATCTTTCTTCCTCTTTAACTCGCATTCAAGTAGATGAACCCCAGGCGGGCAGTGCAGGAAGTGATGATCCACCTGTGATCGTAGAGGAGAGGTCAATGTCTGGAGTAGACATTGAAAGTGGTCAAAAGGGGAAGGGGAAGGAAATGACTAACAATAATTGTCTGAAGTGTCGCAATAAAAATTGCGAGGGTAGATGGGACATATATCAATGCCCAGAAATGCAGGTGAGTCCTGGTACAATATTGACAATGGTCAAGTTTGTGATTGCAAGCAGGCTGGTTCATCAAGCAACCATCCCAAATGAGGATTTGAAGGGTTGCATAGCTGGGCACACACAGTCTCATCTCGTCTGTGCCATTACATGCAACATTTCAAATATTAGTTCCCTCTCTTTGTCTTACTTTAATTTCAAATTATTAGTTAAATAGTACACTAGTCCTGCTCGCGAAATAGCAACTGTTCATTCACACGTGCAAAGTTCCTTCTTCATGGTTTTGGTTCTGTAACTGAAAATTGATTCAAGTGTGACGGGGTGTACGTTGCGACAGTTTCAAGAGCATCCAAGTTGCAACCCACTGCACGTCTTCGTTTCAGTGTCGATGAATAGTGAAAGCTAATTGACCAAGATGTACGATGACCGCAAGAGGTTGGAACGTCTCAGCAATGTGTCCGCCCTTCAAGGGCCTGTTTCAACTATTTAAAATGATCTCCATCTTCCCCCATGCCCACATTATTACGCGTACCGTGGCTGGCACCGGCAACAAGATAATAGAATATATGGATGTTACAGCTGTTCCGAGTACATAGTGTGAAGTTCAAAGATCAATGAAAATTCTGTTTTTGGTCCCAAAAATAATTTGCCATGTAGCTCCATGATGGGGAGGAAGCAAGATATGACACTTTGTATTTGCCATATAGGTACATGTGGCAAGTTATTCCTGAATTTCTTATTTCCTGTTATTTAACATTTGGACTTCCATGGAAGACTCAGCTCCCTCACCACAATTGCACACTTTTTTGGTTTGAAACTTGGAGAGAATAATATGATACATATATAATATATAAAAGCCTAAACAAGAATGGATGCTTACACAGTATGGAATGCAGGGAATAGCCACACTTGTATGCTGCATTAGTGTAGGTGTGGCTGCTCCCTACATACTTTTATATAACATATCCCCAAGTTTCAAACCAAAAAAATATGCAATTGTGGTGGGGGAGCTGATTCATTCATGGAGGCCCAATGTTAAATAGCAGGAAATGAGAAATTCTGAGTATGGGAATTGTTAAGAACAGAAAACTGACTGATGTCAGTAGACTGACAGGGACCAAATGGAAGGACTAGGCTTCAGCTAATGTGCTGTGCCCTTGCAAGTAACCATTGGGTGTCCTTAAATTTTGGGCAGGTGGAAAACTAGTCCTGTCGATAATCCTCTTGATAAGTCACTGATTGGAAGCTGAAGGATAAGTTGAGAGCTGGGTCAAAAGGTTGGAGACCAAGAGTGAGCAAGCACAAGCAGAGGTGGAGAGTGGGATATTCAAGTGAGACTATGAGGGATGTATACAAGTGTTCTGCGTTGATATTCTGAGTGCCTTGTAGCTACATTACAGTTGGACTTAAATACTAGTTATTGGTGTCTTGAAATACTAACTAAGGTAATAGCAGAAATTTCCAATTTGACAAATAAACTTTGACTAGAAACTGGAGGGTTACATTATGATTGGAACCCATGATTAAGCAAGAGCAGAATTATAAGAAAAGGAAATAGTCCAAGAGCTACAAGTATATATGGGCATATGTGAAACATAGAGTAGAATAGATCCTCATAATAAAAAAAAAAAGGGGATGTATCAAAGCATAACCAGATGGTACGAGTATAACCTGATGGGCATAAATGGGGTTTGATCACCATGAAGGTATATGTCAGTGTCAGTTTGCTGACAGTTGCCAATATGATGACTTGGTGAGTGACTTGAAATGCAGGCAGGTGATAATATCATTGGGGACCATCGGGTTGTGACACAGTCGTAACAGGAATAACTTGCCCTATATACTTATACAATATGGCAAATACAAAGTATCATATTTCTGTCCTGTTATGGAGTTATAATGGCAATTTATTTTTTGGGACCCAAAGTGGAATTTTTATTGATTTTTGAACTCTGCACTATGTACTTGGAACAGCTATAATCCAGTGTCTTGACTCCACAGACTCAACCACACTCTGTCAACTGCAACTCCATATACTGTATTTTCCCACCCTCCTTCCCACTCAACCAAACTCATCAGTGTGAATAGGGTGAATTAGGTTGTAAAGATGTCATGAGTACAATGGTTTGGCAGAAGTGCATATAAATATATACATGTCACAAAAATTCAATTAATCAATTATATTTTCTTTTAAATACACAATTTTCTATGTAACCATACTGCAGAGGAATCTAATGCAAATGAAAATACAATGCATCAAGTCCCCTGGGAGTATAGCCCTTGGTTTGGTGATTATGAATACTTACACTTATGACACAGCCAAGGGTTTCATTGCTATTGTCAGTCAAAGTGATGGCCAGGGAGTCCAGGCCACCATTGTATTGTGGTCACTTTCAGTACCTTCAGAGAGGACTGACATTGCCAATATACTACTGGAAGAGCTTTTGTGCATAAAAAATGGTTTTGGCTTCATTTGCTCTAGTAAATAGACAATAAGCATAATATTCACATCACTTTATGACTTTTATCCTCATCTTCAACTTTATCATCCTGCTGTCCAGGCAAGCAGGGAGCAAAGCAAGGGATTGAATACCCTTATCAAGACCACTGGACATTGCCTCATCACTGTCCACAATCAAATGAGGACAAAGCAGTTGGAGAATATCCTGGACAATAGGAGGAATTGAGATCCACTGAGTAACTGTACTTTACAAATAAATCAATTGTTTTGGTGCACTTGAGGATGTTATTGCACTTGTGTTAAGTGCCATGTCGGGAACTTATTCTGGAACTATTGGGAAGTCACCAGGAAGTCGGAAACTACTAGATAGGGTCAGGACGTCGGCTTCAGCTTATGTGCTGCACCTCTACGCAAACGCTCAATGTCCTTAATTTCGGAGGTGAGACTTATGATGGAAGATATGGATATTCAGAGTTCCGAAGAGTTCTGAATATTGAGTGTACAGAAAGACGGGAGAAGGAATAAGAAACTAAGTCGATATCAGATCTGAGGTAAAGTACAAATTCGCGGAAACTAATATAAGTCTACTCGTTATTGTACTACAAAATAAGACCATAATAAGATGGAAACAGAAGTGTTCTTAAAATGGAAATACAATAAGACATATTAGGAAGACAATATTCCAAAATGGGAATATAACAAACAAACGAGTGAATATTTGTCAATGGACAAATTACCAAATGCGAAACAAGGGAAGAATGCGGATGATACGGTAACTATGATGTTCCTTAGTCAGAGATCGAAAGTCGGAAGTCGGGGATCAGAAGTCGGAAGTGGGAGATCGGAAGTCGGAAGTCGGATATTGAAACATCCGGGAACGGGTCGTAACAACTTGCAAGGTCTGTTAAGATATGTACAGGGTGGGTCTCTGGAGAAACCTGTGGAATATCCAGTAGGACTTGGCTTCAGCTTATAGGCTGTGCCCTCACTAGATCATGTCATCCAATTTCAGATGGGTGGACAGGAATCCTGGGGAGTCTGGGTGGGGGTCGTGGGTCAAGGGGTTGTAAGTCGGAGGTCATGGGTCATGAGTCGAGATGTCGTGAGAGAGATAGAAGCGCCGGGGCCCATGGGCTCTGACTAGTGTGAGCGGTGTAATTCAAGTAGGGATTAGAGTGGGAAAATGTATTAGATTACTGGGGGGAATCTAAGCCAATTTTCTGACTGGATTGTATGTACAACATCTGCAAGTTTAAATAGACCATGGAGTGAATGACATACCAAATCCAGTAATGACGAAATGAAAACTAACAAAACATAAAATGGGAATAGTAAACACCAAGTTTGGTGTTAGGAACGGGATGGAACAGAGCAGAGTCCGAATTGTGACAAAGCATAACCCATAACGGGAAATGGAGTGGGAGTGGAGTCCAAATCGTGACAGGTCATTTGACTAAAATGGGAATGGGGCTCAGTTAGAGGGGTGACGGGATTCTGAGCGGGGTCCGGTGACTGATGCGTGGGATGAAGACAGACATAGACAGAGACGGAGTCCAGGGGAAGTCCGGTGACTGATATGTGTCGTAATGAGGTCGAACGTAACAAGTCTTGATGTACCGAGTACGGGCAGGAAATCCTATAAACAGACAATTGGTGCGTGTAGGGTGTGGTGGCATCCAGGTTAGTGCCCGGAGTCCGGTGGGATTGTCTGGTCATAACAAGGTCATACAAACCCAAAATAGATGTTAAGGTAACACTAACAAGGCTACCAAACACAAGATAGAATATAGAAATATGAAGTGAAGAGGGGACAGCTCAACGACAGGGAGATCATACTTGTTTTAGTGGGATTCCTAAGAGATTGAAAGTAAAGAAATGAGTATGTGCAGGTCTACTATTTATACTATTTGTTTAGTGTTTATTTAGTATTTAGTATTTATTAGAAATCTGAGAAAAATGCTCAAAATGGCATGTACATATGCACCCTACAGTGCATAACCACACCCTACAGTGCATAACCACACCCTACAGTGCATAACTGCACCCTCAGCACTTATGTAAGCCCACCCAGTGCTGTGTACACCCATGTGGCTTGCTGGCACTTGTGTAGGTGCCAACTGCATTTGCAGTGCCAACACACAAGGAGGCCCCATGGGCACACAGTGCAAAGCACTGTGTTAAAAGTGTCAGACTGGGGATTGAACCCAGGGCTTCTGCATATATAGCAGGGGTGTTAACCATTACACCACCTGACTCTGGGAAACACTGCTAGCATTACTCAATATAACACACTATATGTCCATTGGGGCATAGGCAGTGCCATTGGCCTTGTGTTGGCACTATCATTTGGCTGTGCCACTGCTGCATCGCATCACGGTGCTGCTGTGTGGCCGCTTTTCATGCAGAAGGAAGTGTGATTATGTAATCACACTCATGCCTTTGCCTGTACTGTTTTGTAGGTGCATAACAAAATAAAATACAATAAAATAAAATCAATACCCTGACAATAGATCTTAAAGCACAGGTCATGCCTTGGATGGAGGATAGTCACAATTTATTGAATATACAAAATTTTATGGAAAATTTTGGTCATATTGAAATTCTTGGTTAATTCCTTTTTAATTCTTGCCATGCCCTCCTGTATATTTGCAAATAATCCTAGGTCATCCACATAAGCTGCAATGGCCTCAATATTTCATCCATTGATCCTGATGAAAATACATTCATCAGTGGGACTTTGAGTATATCCCAAATTGAGTAATGTCTTCTTTAGGCAATCATCCCAAGTGTGACCTGCCTGTTTGAGTCCATAGAGTGCCCTGTATAATTTAAGAATTCTGCCAGTCCCATCTTTAAAACCATCCAGTTGTTTCATATAAATTTCTTCGTCAAGAATAGAGTTTAAATAAACTCCTTTAATGTCCATTAATTATATTTCCCAATTTAGGGTAGTCCCCAAAACAATCAAAGTTCTGAGTGATGCAAACTTGAGTATGGGAGAAGTAATTTCATAATAAGCCATTCCAGGATGCTGTGTAAATCTTTGTGCGACTCAATGACCTTTGCCTTTTCAAATTTCCCTTCTGGGCTTGTTTTGGTAGCATATACCCAACAGCATCCTATTGCTGTCCTGCAGGTGGCAAATTAGTTAATTCCCAGGTACCAATGTTTTGGTGCTGTTCTATTTATGTTTCTATAGCTGCAATCCATATTGGTGAGTCATTTTGGGAAACTGCTGCTTTGTAATCCTCAGGAGGAGTCACAATTTCTTGTATTACCATTACTTTATCTCTAAATCTTGATTTAGGCCAGGCTTTTTGTTAGGAAAACAAGTATTGAAGAAGCAAGCACTTGTATGAAAAAGGTGAGACAGAATGTCTCACAAATGGAGGTCATTAGTGTTCAATATCCTCTTGAATGTACTTTTATATATGTGTAGTAGAGTTAGTAAATGTTAGGATACACACACAGGCCGGGTCTCCGGAGAAACCTGCGGGATATCCGGTAGGACTTGGCTTCAGCTTATAGGCTGCGCCCTTGCTAGATCGTGTTGTCCAATTTCAAACGGACGGACGGGAATCCCGGGGAGTCTGGGCAGGGTTCGTGGGTCATAGGTCGTGAGTCGTGAGTTGAGATGGTCGAGAGAGATAGATGTGCTGGAGCCCGTGGGCTCCGACTAGTGCGAGCGGTCTGAGAAGAGTAGGGTTTTAGGGTGGGAAAATATATTAGATTACTAGGGGGAATCTAAGCTAATTTTCTGACTGGATTGTATGTACAACATCTGCCAGTTTATATAGACCGTGGAATGCATGACATACCAAATCCAGTAATAATGAGACGAAACGAGCAAAACATAAAACAGGAATAATAAACACCAAGTTTGGTGTTAGGAACAGGATGGAATGGAGCGGAGTCCGAATCGTGACAAAGCATAACCCATAACGGGAAACGGAGCGGGAGCGGAGTCCTAAATCGTGACAGGTCATTTGACTAAAACGGGAACGGGGCTCGAGTAGAGCAGTGACGGGATTCTGAGCGGGATCCGGTGACTGATGTGTGGGACGAAGACGGACATAGACAGAGATGGAGTCCGGGGGAAGTCCGGTGACTGATATGTGTCGTAATGTAGTTGAATGTAACGAGTCTTGACGTAACAGAGTCCGGGCGGGAAATCCTATAAAACAGATGATTGGTGCTTGTAGCACGTGGGGGCATATGGGTTAGTGCCCGGAGTCCGGCGGGATTGTCCAGTCGTAACAGTAAATCTCTCAGCAAACACTTAACCACTGAGAGTAAGTGATCTGTTGTTGCCTCATTATGAAGTAAAACTTATCATATGTATTTAGTACATAAAACATCTTTAGGTATTGTATAATATAGTGAATCTTTAACCACTGAGATACTTAAAACATCTTTACTTTTGGGTTATTAAGCATCTGTTAGTCAGGTAAGGTACTATTCTTAATTATTGAACTACAGTATGTTGTGCTTCTTGTGGTTGAATATCTGGTTGTGATGGGACTTCTTCACTGTAGTCCTCTGTGGGTGTAATTGACATATTTGGTGTGATAACCATGCTACTGGATCACTCAGCAATGAAACACTCCCCCTCAGGTGGAGTATTAGAACTATCTCACAACTACACTCTAAATACTGTCCTGAGACTCCCAAGTCCCCTGGCGGCCATCCAACTAAGCTTACATCTGCTGATATCAGCTATGCTAAGCATCTCATTTGCAGGCCAAAAGCTTATAATGCAGCACAAGTTACCAAGTCTCTTCAGGATGTCACAAATAAATCCCTCTCCTCCCAAACTGTTTGTCATGCCTTACACAAGGCTGGCCTAAAACCTGTGGTGAAGAAGAAGTGCCCTCTTCTGAGACAATCTCACAGGAGGGAGAGGCCACAGTGGACAGAGAGACACCAGAGTATACTCTGGAGGACTGGAAGAGAGTTGTATTATCTGATGAGACCAAAATGAATTGTCTTGGGTCAGATGGAAGGAAGTGGTTGTAGAAAAAGGTGGGGGAGGGGTTGACTGATCGGCAAGTGGAAGAAACATTGAAGTTTGGTGGTGGTAGTGTGACAATGTGGGGTTGCATGCTTTGGGAAGGCATCATATATGCCACTAGGATTGAAGGGAAGATGGATTCACAGCTTTACTGCTCCATATTGGAGGATGAACTTCAGCAATCCCTTGAGTTTTACAATCTGATATCATTTTCCAGCAGGATAATGATTCAAAGCATCCCAACAAACTGGCTCAAAAGTGGTTTGATGACCATGGCTACACTGTGATGAAATGGCCAGCACAGTCTCTAGATCCAAACCCCATAGCATCTCTGGAGGCAATGGAAAAGGAGGCTAGCTGACTACAACACACTACCTAGTGGAGCGGAGGAGCTTTGGGAGTGCTGTCAAGTGGAATGGGAGAAGATACCAAAGGGGGTGTGTCAGAACTTGATAGAAAGTATGTCTAGAAGATTCCAAGCTGTAATTAAGGCAAAGGGAGGGTATACCAAGTACTAGTTTAGTATATATAGAGTTTATAAAGTATAGGCAACAAAACTGTTCACATGTAAAAGCTTAATTAATCTTATTACAGTAAGTGGATTCAGCCTTCAACTCTTAAATAACCTTCCCAGTGTACAGGTAATCCAAAGTAGGAGAATAGCCCTCTCAAACCAACCCATAAGAATATCAGGCTCATTAATTACTTTGATAAACCTCTTTTGAAGGAGTTGTTCACATAATTGATCACATTTGGTAGAAATCAATATATTTTCCTGACCATTGAATACCTCACCAACATTAATTAAATGCTCTTTCAAAAATATGGTATAAAAATGAGAGTAATAACTGAGTATCCAGTTGTGAAAATGTTTGACATAATGCTTGCCAATGGTGATCAACTGCCTGGTATGTATATGAGTTCAAGAGAAGCATCTGGGATCCCTGATTGCTCAGCAATACCCTGCATCTTAGAAAATTCACAAATGAAAATAATCTCTCTAGACCTTCCATAAGTCCTAAATTGTGACCAAGCCCACTGTAAAGTCTAAAATGCATAGCTTCTTTAACATTTATAGTATCTGGTAGTCACTCCCAGAGATCTTCTTTCATGGTTCAAAATGGTTTAAAAAGCATTTGGGAAGTTTAGTCCTGCTGCCACCAATCCATCCAGTTTTTAACCCCTGGAAAGTCATATATAAGTGCTGCAGCATGTGCTTTAAAGGCCTCTCCATTGACAGCCTCTAACAAACCTAGAGCATATGATTCAAAGGTGTCCTGTAGCTGGGGCTGTACCACACCACTAATCCTTTTGAGACAAGTGATGCAAGTATAAAAATGCTGATAGCATCCTTTCCAAAGTGAGTTCACTACCTTAGTTAATTCCTCATTATTTTGTGTATTACCTTCCATGGTTGACCAAAACTGAATAAAAGCCTCCACAAAGCCATTTGCCTGAGCTGGACTGAAATCAACAATACATGGAAACATTTCATCAATTAATTAGTGTCCCTGCTTCTGACATTGAGAGGCCATACTTTGAAACAGCATTAAAATGTGTATTTGATAATGATTGGAAGTGGTGCCATTAGCTGCTGAGAAGAGAAATGGAACCTAACAATAAAGATGTCAAGAATATACAGATAATACTATGAGCATCCAATCACTCATTCTCCAATGACCATTGCAGCATCAGAGACAAATCCATAAACAGCATCATCCATCCTGAACAACATCTAGCATTACCTGTAGCTCCATTCCATCCAAGAAGTTTGAAGTACAAGGATTGTAGTTAGTCCAACCTCAATATAATGTAAAAAATCAGGATGACAAGATCCAAACTCAGCTACATAACTGTTCCAATGTGTTAAGGTGTGTGCAGGGCTTAGCGGAGGGTTTCCAGAGAAACCCATGGGTAATCCAGTAGGACTTGGCTTCAGCTTATAGGCTGTGCCCTCATGAGATTGTGGTGTCCAATTTCAGACAGGTGGACAGGAAACCTGGGGAGGAGTAGTTGGTGGGTTGAGAGGTCTGAGGGTTGATTGTGGGAATCCTGTGGAGGTCGAGGGGTTGGAGGTCAAGCAATGGATAGGTCAGAGCCCATGGGCTCCAATGAGGTAAATGGCAGTGTGTTTCAAAGAGAGGAATAGAGCGGAAAATATACTGAGATTACTGGGAAGACCTAAGCTGATTTTCTGACTGGATTGTATGTACAACATCTGCCAGATTATATATTGTAGACTGTGGAATGTATGTTACATATACCAAATCCAGTAATAATGAAATCCTAAACAAGTATTCATGAAACAAGACAAACACCAAACTAGGTATTAGGAATGGAATGGAACAGAGGTGGAGTCTGAAACATGACAGGTCATTTGACCATAATGGGAATGGGGCTCAGTTAGAGAGCTGATAGGTTTTCTGAGCAGGGTCCAGTGACTGATGCATGGGACAGGGTCAGAGATAGACAGGTATGACATGTGCAGGTCTGGGTGAGTATTCTGGTGACTGGTACAGACAATGAAGGTCAGGCATGGACAGGTTCAATATCTGGGTCCCAGTGGGTATTCCAGTTAACTGACAACTGGTGCATACAGGGGGCAGGTGCATATATGGTAGTACCCAGAGTCTGGCAGATCTTCTAGTCATAACACAATGCTGATTCGGCAGTCCCTCGAATAATATTATTTCCTTGGTGTACAATTTTCTTCTCATACCAAACATGATCAACATTTATTAGAACTGGGGATATCTCTGTGACAGAGATTTACCTGGACCAGAAAATCCAGGAATACTGTTAAGGATGCATACATGGAGGGTTTCCAGAGAAACCTGCAGGAAAGCTGGTAGGACTTGGCTTCAGCTTATAGGCTGCACCCTCGCAAGATTGTCTTGTCCAATTTCAAATGGGTGGACGGGAATCCCAGGGAGTCTAGGCAGGGTTCATGGGTCAAGAGGTCGGGGAGTTGAGATAGATAGGTCAGAGGTCAAGTGATAGATGTGTCAGAGCCTGTGGGCTCCGACTAGTGAGGGTGGTGTGATTCAAAGAGGAATTTAGAGTGGAAAATATATTAAGATTACTGGGGAGAATCTAAGCTGATTTTCTGACTGGATTGTATGTACAACATCTGCCAGACTATATAGACTGTGGAATGAATAACATACCAAATCCAGTAATAATGAAAACTAAACTAGCAAACATAAAACCAGCTAAATAAACACCAAACTTGGTGTTAGGAATGGGACGGAATGGAGCAGAGTCCGAATTGTGACAGGTCATAAAACCATAATGGGAATGGAGCAGGAGCAGAGTCTGAATTGTGACAGGTCATTTGACTATAACGGGAACAGGGCTCAGTTAGAGGGATGACGGGTTTTCCGAGTGGGGTCCAGTGACTGATGTGTGGGACAGGGTCAGACATAGACAGGGATGGAGTCTGGCGGTTATTCTGGTGACTGATACATGAAGTAATGAAAGTCAAGTGCAGACAAGTCTGATGTACGGAGTCCAGTGGGTATTCTGGTAAACTGACAATTGATGCGTATAGGGTGCAGGTGCATATAAGTTAGTGCCTGGAGTCCAGTGGGAATTCCAGTCATAACAAATACCAACAGCTAATCATAGTGAGCCTATTTTGGGATGTTCCTGAAATATTCTGTGGAGCTGAGATTGTTCATTGGCAAGAAGATGGAGTCTATGAGTGGGTCATTGGTGAAGATGTGTTCCACAATTATGATACATACTTCCATTCCTATAATGAATAAGTGTGGACAATATATTGCATGTTACATGATGTAAATTCCATCCACAGTCACAAACACAGTTTAATTGCTTTTGAATACCAGCATCTCTGGTCTGAAGTCAAATGACAATATCACAGTCAGGATTTTGGAAATGTATGATATCCAAACATTTACATTTTGTATGATTTCCATCATCTAAAGTTGGAGAATTTATATCATGGTTTTTATCCCCACCTAGCACTGTGGTTGCCTAGTGAACAGATAACTTGTTGAGTGCTTCATATCCAGAATGCATAAACTGATATGACCATTCACCATCAGGCTATTCATCCCAGTCTTGAACTTTCCTATTCTCCATTGGTCCAATAGATGATTGTAGAGCCTTGGGATGGTTCTTAGACATGAAATTGGGAGATGGTGATAATTTCTCTAATCTTGGTAAAGGAACTGAGGGATTAGGAATGGGAATGTTGGGCTTTGGTGGCTTGGAAGCAATCTCATCAGGAAGAGTGTGAGGTGGGACTTGGGAATTGAATATAGATGGATTGATCTGATTTGGATTTAAAAAATAACCAAAAGGATATCCTATCAATAATGAATTAATTATTTTGTATTAAATAATTGAATATAGCTCATACATACATACCTTCCAGATCATAACCAGGTAACATCCTAGGATAAGGCCCATGATGGTACAGTCCAGGAACTACTATATAGTTTAGTAAAATAAAGAAATTATTAAGGGAAACTTGGCATGCCTTTTCCAGAAATAGATATTGTTGGTTCAGTCTTTAGCATTGACAATATCAGGCCTGGAATGAAATCCAAATAATTTGTGAAAATGATGGAATAGAAACTATATAAATAGTACATTGGAATCAGTTCAAAAAGTATTATGATGATATATCATTAGAGAAATAAGATAGACAATTCCAAAATAAGAGGAATAACTGAATAAATTGCAGAAAGTCCAGTAAGCAGTTTAAGTGATCCAGTAAGCCAAGAGTGCCAAATTACAGATCCACAGTGATCCAAAGTATTCACAGATACTTCTGATAAGAGATTTTACCAGCAGGGAATTCACCACAAGATAGTATAAGGATTTAAAGTTGATGTATACCTCTGGCTGGTATAAAAATGTAAAAAGCAGATAAATGCTAAACCTACACCTTAAAGTCCAGAGTCTAAACCACTCACACTGTATAAGTGAAAGAGGTACAAGGCTACAGCAAACTAGAATCTTGCAGGTGTAGTTCTGACTAAATAGTCTTGATCTATCAGCCAGGTACTCCAGGAAAAGAGACAGCTATCTAAGAGAAAGGATAGTACCTGTCCAAAGCAAGAGATTCCCAAAAACTCTTACAAAGTGTGGAATAACTGGAAAGAAACAATCCTCAAACATGGAATGATAGAGAAGCTGTCAGAGTGTCACCAAAAAATATAGTTTGATTTGGCTCAGGAATTGCAGAGGTTGACTATCAAGGATCAAACAATTTTCAAACTCTGACATTGAATCTCACTCTGTGGGTGCCACACACTGCTGTGAGGGGTGCCGCAAAAAGTGGACAATTGCCATGAATGGAGGTTGTCTGTAATCATTATAATATCAAATGTGTACTAATAAAATCAATATTGGTAGAAAACTTCATCTTAAATAGCAGTATCTATTCTGAGACTATTATATTGTTAACCACCAACCATGAGAAACAATTCAGAGTCAATTAATAGAACCTATTGTATATAGTTTTCCAAGTTATGTAAATACTTGCTAATACTTTTGTTAGTAATTTGTTTTTTAAAAGCTAAACTGTAGTTATTTCTCAGTAAAATATGTGAGATGTCATTGGAAATTTTTCATCCTATGGCCTTCTTTATTAAGTGAAGCCACCTATATATTCTGGGTATGTTGAATCAAGTAGAAATCTGTTCAAATTGACAGATCCATTCCAATGTAATACATATGCATGAAATGCACCATTTAAAAGGATACAGTAGGCAACAAAACCCTTTCAATGTTTTGTACTTTTTGAAAGACATGGCTATTCCTCCAGAAATAAATTCTGTAAAATGCCGAACATATTATGTAATATACTTCAACATCATACCTTCCAGAAATGCACAGCCCAAAGGCACCACATTCTTATTTGGTAAGTCCACATCACACACAAACCAATAGCTCATTGTAAGGGTTTTATTGCATACATTTTTAAAGTTCAAAATGGGTCCTAGTCACATGACTTTCTTTATAAAGTTCAACAAAGTCATGTGACCACTCTTCCTCAATGTATATAAGATGAAAGCAACCAGTTGGAATCCCACAATCACCCTACTCACAGTGAAAAAGCTCTCCTCCAGCCAAATCCAACATGTTCTTACTCTACTTGACTCTGGGATTTCTGGAGCTCAAATATGTTACCAAACTCATCTCAGCAGTGCCACCATCAGTCGTATTCACTCTGAGCATTGCCCTGACCTCCCCAAATGCTCTGGTGGCCATCCTACAAAGCTTACCACAGCCAATATTACCTATGCTAGAAGAATAATTTGCATGGGGAAGGTTGATAATGCCACACAGGCAACCAAGAAACTTATAGACATCATCAACACTCCTATTACTTCACAAACAGTGTGTCACCACCTCAAAACCATAGGCATGAGTGTGAAGAGTGGTAGAAGTTCTGACCATTCTATATAAAAAGAAATGAGTAGAATGGGAAGAAGGATGATTCGAGTGGAGGCCTCGACTGCTATAGTTCAAGGTCTGAAGTGTTAGATAGCTCAGATAATGCTACCTATGTGGTAGCTGACACGTTACCCTGATCACCACTCGCTGTAGACCTAGTTTATGTCTTACAAGTGGTGGTGCTTGGGTAAAAGTGTGTCTCAGTTCTATTTGGTGCTGAGTGCACCCACAAGTATACACAAAGCTTCGAACTAATAAAATGGTGCAATATTCGAAGAATATAAAGGATAGAAAAATATAAATAAAATGTGTAAAATATAAATAAAATAAAAGGAGTGTTTTACCATAATGAAACTGTGGTAAAAGCATACTCCTCACAGTGCCCCCCAGTTCGAAGGGATGTGCTATATGAAGTTCTGGAAAGTTTTGGGGATGCCCCCCAGGTGTCTTGTGTGGAGCCCCCCAAACTGCAAGGTGCCAAAACCCCAGTATTCAAAGAGAGGTTGGTGGGTTTAGGGGCAGTGAGGGAAGATATTGATGTGGAAAGGGGAAAAAAAAAATGGATCCATTCTTTTCCTTCAGTCCCTCGTCAAGCACTCCTCAGTCCTTGAACAGCAAATGGACTACTTGATAGCCTTCTAGACACTGCCACATATTCTCCTTCCAGGACATGAGGCATTCCTCATAGTAGATGTCCTGTAGGCAGACAGACTGTCATGTAACTCGTTGGGCAGTGCATCTTGGGGTTAGGAAGGTAAGCTATCATTAGAGTCCATCGGAATCACCTCCTCCTTAAATGAGTGCTGGAGGAGGTTCATGATGCTTCACTGTGGCCAGATAGTGTAAGACTCAGAATTAGGATCTTCCCATGCTGCTAGTCTATGAGACCTAGCAGCATACACGATTCTGTGAGCCTTCCTGGCCAGGATGTATACTCTATACCCCTATACCCCCTATACCACCCCCCATTTGCAATATTGTTGTTCCACAGCAATCTCACAAATTAACCATTGTTGTGCACAGTTAGGTTGCAGTCTGTGTTCCCAAAAGGTCTAGCCCATGGCAGGTCTAGAATGTGTCCAGAAATGCTGTGAGTAGGTGGGTGGGTCCAGAGGAAAAAGAAAAAATTGCAAAATCAACTGAGTTCAGTGCGATTGTGATAGTGAACTTAAATATGGCACTGGGGATTGGGTGTGTACACTTTCCACAGTTCCCTCCAGATGTATCCAGTAAAAGTAAAGTGGAGGGGGTGGAGGGGAAAGGGTCTGTGTCTGTTGGCAAGATATTGTCAGGGCGCGGTGTTGCACAACCAGAGGGCTACAAGTGCATTGACATGTGTGGGAAGGATGCTTGTGAATTTGACCATGAGTGACAAGCACATTGACATGACTCGTGAATTTGACTGCAAGCAATGAGTGCATTTTGTAGGCATCAAAGATGCTAAGAGCACCAGGTGGAGGTGAAATTGAAGATTTTCTGGGATAGTGAATTTATCGTCACAGACTCTCTTCTTCTGAACCCAAACCTGACCCATGGATACCTTGTTGAAAAATGTCGCATGCTGAACCCAAACCGAACCAAACCATTAGCCACACCTTGTTGAACAGTGTGCACTGAACCTGTAAGTTGTGAAGGTCAGAAAGGCAAAGCTTCAACTATTTCAGTGTGAAGCTTTAGTGGAGGGGAGGGCTAAGAGTAGGTGACCTTGAAAGTCGCGACGGTGTGAGAGCTTCATTGTGAGGTGACATGGCCCTGTGTCCACATGTGTCCACAGGTTTTGGAGGTCAGTCCTTTACTCTGTTTCATGCTCGACTGTCGACCTCACATCCTCATCATTTGAAAAGACTGGATAAGGTATGTTCACCTCTCTGGTGTCACCTTGCTCGGTGATGCCATCCACACACTGACCTGTACACCTGCACAGCACACCCTCAAACTGCTGTACAGCATGCCCTTGAACTGCCGCACAGTGAACCCTTGAACCACCACACAGCACACCTTTGAACCACCACACAGCACACCTTTGAACCACCACACAGCACACCCTTGAACCACCGTGCAGTGCACCCTTGAACCACCGTGCAGTGCACCCTTGAACCACCGTGCAGTGCACCCTTGAACCACCGTGCAGTGCACCCTTGAACCACCGTGCAGTGCACCCTTGAACCACCGTGCAGTGCACCCTTGAACCACCGTGCAGTGCACCCTTGAACCACCGTGCAGTGCACCCTTGAACCACCGTGCAGTGCACCCTTGAACCACACCCATGCTGCACTTGGCGCACCCACACAGTACACTTGTGCACCCACACTTGCGCACTCGTGCACCCATGTGGTGCACCCACATCCACGCACCACACTCCATATCCAGACGCCGCATACCTACACGATGCACTTGTGTATCTGCACGGTGCACTCATGCCCCCACACAGTGCAGTTGTGCACTCACGCATCTGTGCAGCATGTTTGCACACCCATGCAGTGCACTCGTGCAGTGTGCTCACATCCATCCACCTTCACTTACACAGTGCACCTCCATCCATGTACTGCACACATGTGCCCACATTCATGTGCGACACCCATACACCCACACCTGCGCAGCACACCTATGCAGCCACATGCCTGTGCCATCGCACCCACATCCATGTACTGCACACATGCACCCACATTCATGCACCACACCCATACGCTGCACCTGCGTACCTGCATGGTGTGCTTGCATACCCATGCGGTTCACTTGTGCACTCATGTGCAGGAAGCCCTCCAAGCCCACACTTGAGCCAGTCTCGTCAGACCAGTTCCACACATGGTGTGGGAGTGTATGCTGCTGTGTGTGATTGGGTGCAGTGTTGTGGGGTGCAGCATGCCATACCATGCACTCAGGTACAGCATGCCATGCCATGCACTCAGGTGCAGCATGCCACACCATGCACTCAGGTGCAGCATGCCACACCATGCACTCAGGTGCAGCATGCTGCACCATGCACTCAGGTACAGCATGCCACACTGTGTGCTCAGGTGCAGTGTGTTGTAGGGCCCATGCTCATGTCTGTGTTCACCACTGCTGCCATGCAGCCCATGACCATGCCTGTGTACCTGTTCATGTCTGTGGGTTGTGTCCATGGGGCCCATGGTTGCTGTGTGTGTGTCTCAGCTTGGGGAAGGTGAGGAGCCATGTCATGGTGGGGGGAAGTGGTTGTTGGGGCCTGTGTAGATGGTGGGTCCATTCAGTGTGGGCTATGGGAAAAGTGCCATGCAGGGTGTTGCAACTGCTGCAAACACCTCAAGATACCCTCAAATATGCACTTAACTAGTATAAAATAGATATAGTTTGTATATATTCTTCATAACATATCAATCTGCCTACTGGGGCTCTGCTAATTTACTTTAAGACTGGGTTTTAATGTTTAAATTTGTGAATTAGCCCCTTTTTTTGTTTTAGTTTGAAGCCAAAATGTATATTGGGGGATATCTAAAAACTATTAAGTATACCAAATTCTAATATACTCAAAAGGTCATTTAAACATCTGGGATGTGATTCAAACTTAATTTGGTCTTCCAAACTATTGGAATGTTTAAAACTTATTTGTATATTATGAAACAAAGCATCTTTCAGGAGCTGAGTAGATTATGAAAGAGTTTAGTAGTTTGAAACATCAAAACTTTTAAAAAGCATACAGTAGGCAACAAAACCCTTACAATGTTTTGCACTTTTTGAAAGACATGGCTATTCCTTCAGAAATAAATTCTTTAAATTGCTGAAAATATTATGTAATATACTTCAGCATCATACCTTCCAGAAATGCACAGCCACAAGGCACCATGTCCTTATTTGGCAAGTCCACATCACACACAAACCAATAGCTCATTGTAAGGGTTTGTTGCACACTATTTTGAGACTATTATTACAAGAAATTAGTATTTAGTATGGCCCCCCTTTGCTCTAATCACTGCTGCAAGTCTTCTAGGCATACTCTCAATAAGCTTCTGACACTCCTCCTTTGGAATCTCTTCCCACACCTTCTGCACCCTCTCCCACAGTTCATGAACACTATTTGCAGGCTATTCATACTCCCCCAGCTTCTTTTTGACATGATTCCACAGATGTTCAATAGGATTCAAGACTGTCAGTGAACCATTTCTGGGCCTTTTTGCTGGTGTGTTTGGGGTCATTGTCTTGTTGAAACACAATGTCAGCCACTGTTTTGTTGTGATATTTGAGGGTTTGCTGGAGTTCATCATCCAGGATCCCCACATAAAGCTCAGCATCCATCCTCCCATCAATTTTGGTTGCAAACCCAACCCCATCCCAGTCCATGCATCCCCACATCATCAGGTTTCCTCCTCCAAACTTGACTGTTCCCTCTACTAACCTATCATTTAACCCCTCACCCACATATTTCCACACATATTTCCTTCCATCTGATCCCAGCCTATTAATCTTAGTCTCATCAGATCATATGACTCTCTTCCAGTCCTCCAGGGTCCATTCCAAATGCCTTTCTGCAAAATCCAATTGAGATTTCTGATGATGAGGTTTGAGAAGTGGCCTTTTGCTCTTTACCACAGCCCTCATTGCGAGGAGTATGCTTTTACCACAGTTTCATTATGGTAAAACACACCTTTTATTTTATTTATATTTTACACATTTTATTTATATTTTTCTATCCTTTATATTCTTCGAATATTGCACCATTTTATTTGTTTGAAGCTTTGCATATACTTGTGGGTGCACTTGGCACCAAATGGAACTGAGACACACTTTTACCCAAGCACCACCACTTTTAAGACATAAACTAGGTCTACAGTGAGCGGTGATCAGGGTAATGTGTCAGCTACCATATAGGTGGCGTTATCTGAGCTATCTAACACTTCAGACCTTGAACTATAGCAGTCGAGGCCTCCACTCGAATCATCCTTCTTCCCATTCTACTCATTTCTTCATATATAGAACAGTCAGAACTTCTACCACTCTTCACAGTGGTGATCCAAGCTGGACCGTACTTTCCCTACAAAGAAAATCTTTTATATTCAACTATCTAATACCAAATTCTAACTACACAGCTGCGAGGTGTCAACATTTGCAACTCCACAAAACACTGTCTGGAACTCCTTGCACGCTGAGCGTTGCAAATCCAGTTAAATGGAAGGTAACTCGAACTTTGAGCAGTCGAGTCCCTTGGAAAGGCAAAATGCTTGCACCTTCATGAAGGATACTTTGGTCTTCCCACCAAGGCAAGTTATGCTCAAGCATCATGGCCAACCACTTTATTCAGAGCCTGTCAATGTGAAGTGGGGCTCTTACTATGCTTCTCGAGTTTCGAGGGATAGGTCATTACTGCCACAAAGGATTACAAGACAAGGCACCCATCCATGCCTACAAGAATAGCCATCTGGCTGGGAAGGTACCATGGCATCATATCAGCACATGACTTATTCACTTGGCCTGGAACTCTCAATGAGGTAACAAAGTTGATCCCAAAGTGGTCAAATGAAGTGATGTTCTTCTGAGAAAAAGGAATAGCAGGTATCAAGATGGAACTGTTCATTCTGCTCTCTGATTTACTTTGTGTGCATGATGATCTGCTACAGATTATGCATGTATTGCTCGGAGGGGACCACATTGTGCCAAGGGTCGATACAATTTCATATACATTCAAATGCTGAAGGAATCCATATATGGTAAACCCTCGAATGTGTGTTTCACCTACTTTACTCTCAGGTCAAGATTGATGCACAACCTGGAGAGATGTAACAAGATGGTGGGAGAATTGCTCAGTGGGTTTGATGAGCCAGAATGAACACCCTCATCCCCCAGCTCTGGTCCTTTTCACGGAGAATGTCATGGGATCCATGCCAGATCAACTGCCATAAAAGGACAGTTGTCTTCCTCAAATGTGTCTATGGAAAATATCGCAGTCAAAGTCATCTCCAGTTACCCATCATCCTCAGGTCAGGATTTGCAGTGTCCTGATGAATCTCACCATCCATTGCCTATCCATCCTATCCCATTTACTCCCCCGAGTGGACCCTTCAACAAGTTGTCCAATAGATCGAACGATTGGGACTGCAGTAAAGGCTTGGAAACTGGGGAGCAGAAATCGGGTAATGGTTTTGATGATAGAAAAGGCATGGCACAGAACTCACCAATGGTAAAGCCATCCCATCTTGCAGAGCTCGACAAAAGCTTTCCTATGGAGATACCACTGGGAATTCATCAATATAAACCCCTAATCCCAGAATGGGGGGCACTGATTAAGTTTCTAAAAATGGAAGGCAATCATGGATACACAATGCTGGACACCTTTCAACAGACTAAGCCAAGGACAGATACATTCCCATTTGACCCAGGACGCTCCCTCGAAAATTATGTCACATGGGGGATGATTGTTATGTTGCGAGATTGTTCTGGAACAATCATATCGCAAAAGAGGGGCAATATAGGGAGTATAGGAGAAGGCACATATGGATCGTCACCTACAGCCAGCAAGAGCATGCAAACAACTATGTCACCAGTCTCGCCAATGAAATGGTCAAGAGCTGGGTGCAGTTCATGAGCATGTAGCTGCATAGGTGAAGGCATATAGGTGTGCAGTGTGGATGTGGGTGTTCAGTGCATGGATGTGGGTGTGGCAGCATGCAAACGACCATGTCACCATTCTCACCGATGAAATGGTCCAGACCTGGGTGCAGTGCATAAGCATGTAGCTGCACAGGTGTGCAAGCATGAAAACACATCATGTAGGTGCACAAGTATGCTGTGCGAATGTGCCAACGCAGTGCGTGCATGCAGCATGTGGATGTGGTGCGTGGAATGGTGTGTGCATGCAGCGTGTGGATGTGCATGGATGTGGTGCATGGATGTGGTGCGTATGCATGGTGCGTGGCCGTGGTGTGTGCGTGCGGTGTGTGGATGCAGGCATATGGGTGCGGGTGTATGGGTACAGGTGTATGGGTATGGGTGTATGGTGCAGGCATATGGGTTCACTGCATAAGTGCAGGCGTATGGCTGTGGCGCATGGATGTGGGCACACTGCACGTGTTATGACTGTGTCACAACCCGATGGTCCCCGAGGTTATCGTCACTTATCGACAATTCAAGTCATCACTCAAGCCCTCACATTGGAAGCCGTCAGTTCCCGACCCTGACGTATGCCTTTGCGGTGATCAAACTCCATTTATGCCCCCATCAAAATATACTCATACTATCTGGTTAAACTCTGATATGTCCCTTTCCATTATGATGATCTGTTCTACTCTATGTTTCACACATGTCTAAATATACTTGTAACTCTTGGACTCTTTCCTTTTCTCATAATCCTGCTCTCGGTTAATGTACAGCCTCTGAACTAATCGTAACCTTCCCGATTCTAGTCAAGTTTATTTGTCAATACCACTTTCCGCTCTTCTCCTAGTTAGTAATTTTTAGACACCTGATATTTGTATATAAACCCACTGTAGTTGTAGTTACTAGGCAATCAGAATATCGACTCAGAATACCCACTGACATCTATGGAAGTCTCTTACTAAGTACTCCGCTATCCACCTCCATGTGCGCTCACCCCCTTTTTGGTCCCCAACCCCTTGGCCCAACACTCGACTTATCCTTTGATTCCGATCAGTAGTATTGCCGAGAGGTATTCATTAGGACTAGTCTTCGCCTGCCCGAAATTTAAGGACACCTGATGGATAACTGCAAGGGCACAGCACATAAGCTGAAGCCAAGTCCTTCCGATCGGTCCCCATCGGTCCACTGACATCAGTCAGTTTTCAGTTCTTAACAGTATATTCTGATTTCACACTTGTGTTCTCCATAATCATGCCTCCAAGGAAAAAAAGATGCCAAGCCAAGTGGTGAAGCAGAATCTTCCACCCTCAAGTCTCCTTTCCTGTATACAGCCCGAGCTACTCAGAGAACCCTGCAACGAGGAACCTCTGAAGAATCCCACTTTGTGGAAATTCCTGGTGATACTGAAGAAGCTACTCAATCAACTGAACCCAAAGCACCTGAAGGGGATAACAATCAATCAGCTCTGGAACCCAAACCCAAGGATGGTGACCAACCTATACCTCAGGCCAGTGGTTCTAAAATTTCTGCAAAACAAAAACCGGTTCTTGATCCCGACGAGACATGGGAATTGTTCTCAGGTACTCTAGGATCCCTAAACAAATTCCTTAAAAGCAATACCAAGGAAAAAGAACCTGGGCAAACCCGAGTCAACAAACCCAAACTGTTTACCGGCTCAAACCCAAAGAAATTGCCGACATTTCTTATGCAATGTTGATTCAACTTTCGGGACTGCCCGGCTGTGTTCGCAATGGATGACCAAAAGGTAAATTTCACACTCTTACCTGAAGGACACCACAGTAGCCTGGTTTGAACCCGCATTCTCTGGCCTCACCTCCAAAGACCCCGATTGACTTCATGATTGGGATGCCTTTGTTGAGGAACTCGAAACAAACTTCGGTCCCTATGACCAAACTGGCGATGCCAAAACTGCACTTTCTAATCTCAAAATGAAAGACACCCAGCACATCACCAATTACATCATCCAGTTCAACAACCTTGCTGTGCGTTGCAACTGGGGCAATTTGGCCCTCCGTTACCAGTTTTACTCTGGCCTCCCATCTTACCTCAAAGACAAAGTTTCTAAAGGAGAGACTGGCAAACCAAAGACTCTCCCCCTCATGCACCTAAAAGCCCAAAATGCGGATGCCCGATACTGGGAACGATGTTTGGAAATTAGTTGCAAAAACCCATCAGACAAAAAATCATCGGACAATAAGAATGTCAACAAGTCTGGCATCAGAACACCAATAATAGTAGCAACTCAAACTCCGATAAGAAGTCCGAAAACAAGGGTTCTAACAACAAAAAAGGCAAGGGCAAACAGTCAAATAAGTCTCAAGATAAAGACCAAACCCGACTTAACTGGCAAACTCAGCTCTGACGGCAAACTCCTACCACAGGAAAAGCAATGTCAAATGGACAACAACCTTTGCTTGTTGTGTGCAGATCCCAGACACCGAGTTGCCACATGCCCAAAGGTCACAAAAGCCCATTTGGCCAATACAGCCATGACCTCACAACCAGCTAAGCTGGCTGCTGAGTCAAAAAAAAGATTAAGCAACTCTCTGGATTCTGTGTGGTTGGAGAGTTGCATTGAATCTCCCCACACACTGGAAAATTGTCATCTTAACGCATCCACCCTGTATGATCCTAATTCCTTGTTTATAAATCTTACTTCAGAACCCATCAGAAGTCTCACCTTTCGAGCTCTCATAGAATCAGGTTCAACCCATTGTTTTATAGATACAGGTTTTTCCCAAAAAAATCAGTTAAAAACCTATGCAATAGATCTGATTCCACTCTGACTCTTCAATGGTACCTCAAACTCCATAATCTTGCAAGCCTGTGAACTCCGACTTCAGTTCCCATGTGGAACCTTTCAGACAGTTACATTTTTTGTAACACAGTTGGACCCAAGCTGCTCTGTGGTTCTAGGACATAACTGGCTCACCCACTACAATCCGTTGATTGATTGGGTATTGGGCAGTATTTATTTCTGTCCCATCAGCACCCGACATGACTGGTCCACCTGTTTCAGCAAATATGGCCTCTACAGCACCTCCGGCCCCCATGGCAAATCTGAGCTCTCCGCCGCCCATCTCTCTAATAAACGCCGCAGCTTTTATGAGAGCCATCAAGTTGAATGGCTCCCAAGCATTTACAGTCAACCTTAAAGTTGACGAAGTCACCGGTTGCTTGCATCTCCGGTGACCGAACCAATTGCAGATTTGGAAGGTGTTCCCAAAAATACCATAAATTTGCAGATGTCTTCAGTAAACAAAAAGCTGATCGACTCGCCCCTCACAGGCCTTATAATGTGAAAATTGATATTGAAGATGGTTCACATCTACCCCTAGGCCCAGTTTATCCTCTCTTGCAGTCCAAATTATCAGCTATTCGAGATTTCTTGGATGAACATTTGGCTATAGGTTTTATCCGACCCTCAAAGTCTGCTTATGGAGTCCCTGTCCTATTTGTTTGGAAGAAAGACAGTTCCCTTTGGCTTTGCATTGACTTTCGAGGACTAAATGCAATCACTCAAAAAGATAAGTACCTGTTACCACTAATCTCCAATTTACTTGACGCCCCTCAAAAGGCCCGAATCTATACAAAGATAGATCTCAAGCATGCCTATCATTTGGTTTGGATCACTGAAGGCGACAAATGGAAAACGGCTTTTCGCACCCGCTATGGTTATTTCGAATGGTTAGTGATGCCTTTCGGTCTCACCAACACTCCATCGGTTTTTCAACGTTTTGTCAATGACATCTTTTCCAATCTCCTTGATGTCGACACAGTTGAATATTTAGGTTTCATGATGGGACCCAATGGTCTTTGCATGGATGACTCTAAAATTCAAGCCATTCAAGATTGGCTGGAACAAAAGGTTAAGGATATTCAGTCCTTTTTAGGCTTTGCCAATTTTTATCGTCGCTTCATTCACAACTACTTAAAAATTACCATTCTGCTCACTCGTCTTACTTGTAAGGACGCCCCATGGAATTTCTCTGAGGAATGCCAAATGGCATTCTGAGAATTGAAAAGTGCATTTACATCTGCTCCTATTTTGTTGCACTGGAAGCCCGACTTCAACTCATTGTGGAAACTGATGCCTTGGATTATGCGCTCGCTGCAATATTGTCCATTATGGACACCGATGGTGAAGTACACCCAGTAGCCTTTTTGTCTTGCACATTTTCAGCACCCGAACTCAACTATGATGTTCACGATAAAGAACTACTTGCGATATTTGAAGCTTTCAAAACATGGCGACATTATTTGGAAGGATCGGCTCACCCAATAGATGTTATTACCGACCACAAAAATTTAGTTTACTTTTCAACCACAAAACTACTCACCTGTCAGCAAGCCCGATGGTCTGAATTCCTCTCCACTTTCAACATGGTAATCTGTTTTTATCCTGGCTGCCTTGGTGGGAAACCCAACACTATGACTAGACAATGGGACATCTATCCTAAAGAGGGGAGTAGTGACTACACCATGGTTAATCTGCATAATTTCAAGCCTATGTTTTCATCGGAACAACTGTCAGTGTCTATTCGAGCCACTTGCCTCATTTATCCAGTCTTGTGAAGTGTTATTCTTATGGATACCGAGAAATTACATCAAGATATATTATTGGCAATTCCATCAGACCCAGTCACCAAAGCACACCTCAATAACCCATCTGACCCCGATCAACCCCGATGGTCACTAGACTCACAAGGTTTCATTAGACTTGACAACTGCATCTATGTACCGGATTCCGATACCCTTTGGCTGTGAATCCTACAACATAAGCACGATCACCTGATCTCAGGACACTTCGGCCTCAATAAGACTCTTTCACTCATTAGAAGAGAATATACATGGCCCAGCATCCGAGATTTTGTTAAGCACTATTGTAAATCTTGTACAATGTGTTTACGCTCTAAATCCCAGTGACACAAACCATATGGCCTACTCAAACAATTACCAATACTGGAAAAACCCTGGAACTCAATTTCTATGGATTTCATCGAGCACCTACTGGCATCTGAAGGTCCTACAGCAATCCTAGTTGTTGTGGATCGGCTCACAAAGCAAAGTATGTTCATTCCACCATATGACACGATAACATCTGTACAGTTAGCTGAATTATTTGTCACCCACATATTTTCCAAGCATGGCATTCTGTCACATGTCACATCCAATCGTGGATCAGAGTTTGTCTCTCACTTTTTTAGGTCACTCAGAAAAGCACTAGACATGAAGTTACATTTCACTTCAGGCTATCACCCGGAAGGTGATGGCCAAACCGAATGCATGAATCAAGCTTTGGAGCAGTACATCTGTGTCTATTGTAACTACCAACAAGACAATTAGAAGTCACTATTACTGCTAGCTGAATTCGCATATAACAACACACTGAATGCCACTACTGGTATTTCGCCTTTATTCGCAAACAATGGCTACAACCCCAATATCACAATCCACCCGGAATGTGATCTCACATTCACCCATGCTCAAGACTTTGTTACAAACCTTGACGAGCTACATCAGGAACTTCGTAAAACTATCGCAATGGCCCAAGAACGATACCAACAGTCTGCGGATAAGAATCGACTTCCGCCTCCTGATCTCAAGATCGGAGACCAAGTATTCGTTAAAGCTGAGTTTTTCTGAACTACTAGACCCTCTAAAAAGCTCTCTGAAAAATATTTAGGTCCTTTTGAAGTTATAGCACAAGCCAGCACACTTTCATGGACGCTTCAGCTTCCCGACAACATGCGTGCAGTGCACCTGGTATTTCACATATCTATGTTAGAACCATGTGTTGCTAACAAAATACCAGATTGCATACAACCACCACTGCCACCTGTGATCATTGATGGAGAACCCAAATTTGAGATATTGGAGATCCTAGACTCAAAAATCGACAATCGCCGATGCTCATGCAAATTACTTTATTTGGTTAAATGGGCTGGCTATGAAGGTACAGATGAAGAAACTTCATGGATTCTAGCTACAGAACCCAGCAATGCCTCGGAAATTGTTTTAGGGTTTCATCAGGCCTATCTGAATAAACCCGGTCCTCTAAATTCCTTATAAAGTCTTTCACGTGGTACCCGACCTTTTTCCGACTATACCTTATGAAATCACGCTTTTGTTTTGTTTAAAATCATTATATTTTCCAACTATTTAAAAGTCTCCTCTACCACCTCTCCTTCTTCTCCGGCTTCCAAACCCCCCCCCCCCTCACCAACGGCCACCGATACTTCTTCACCAACCTTTTCCGATACCTCAACACCATGCCCACTCCTGTCGCAACTTGACACCTCTAAGTACTGCTCTAGTTGCCCTCCAAGGGACTCTATAATGCTGGTTTGCTTCTCCAGCCCGATGCCCAAAAGTTGCAACTGCTCGGTCATGAGCCCTGGTTGTCATAGTGTCTCGAATCAGAACTGTGTCATCTCCGAGAAATAGGTGCAAATGAGGCAATTTTGCTCCTCTAATGCATCAGCCTGCCGTTCTTGGTAGGATCCTTTTCCGTCAGTGTCCGGGAAGACACACCCAAGTTTTTGGTTGGTGCACTCTTGACAGGTGTACCCCAACCACTTGCCCAATGATGGCCAGTCCGACCCCATTTGGTGCACCTGTTGCACTTGGGGTCATTTTCAGCCCCTGTTTTAGGGGCTTGTTTTTGTTTCTATAATCAAAAAAAATTAGAAAATTTTAAATTTAGGGATCCGAACCCACCTTGGGGCTCAACGGCCCTGGTACATCTTCCTTGTCCTCCTCTTCCTCCTCATCATTGGACTCCAAAGGCGTCGCGGCCTGGGGCTAAAAGAAAAAATCATCAGGAAAAGGTTCACAAAAGAATGGGAACCTACTTACCTTTCCCTCTCACTTTTTCTTCACCCCCTCCTCTCGCGCCTGATTGGCCTCCCACTGCTTCTTCTTTGCAAGCACCACATCCCAGTGCTTGCGTGTAGCTTCCTCCACTGCCAGTTTCTTCTCCTCTGCCTCGATGGCCACCAGCTCCTCCTTCTCTCTCCACTCCTCCTCCTCATGCACTTTCCTCTTCTCCTCGAGAAGCCGTCAATGTTCCTGTCCACTAGGTGGTCCACTTGGGACCGACATGGGAGCAACCATCAACCAAACTGGGAATGGCTTCGACCCTGAGCCTATGGTCATGGTGGTCGAGGGAAGAGAAGTGAAGATTCAAGTGCCAGGACCCCTTAAATCTTTATATGTAAATTTTTACCGAGTCACATGATGTTTTGACACACTAACCGTACCTGACAAGCTTTTTATGTACAGAATCTAGATTTTAGGCCTCCTTGGGATTTCAGCCAAATGGGGGGATACTGTTATGACCGTGTCGCAACCCGATGGTCCCTGAGGTTATTGCCACTTATTGACAATTCAAGTCATTGCTCAAGCCCTCACATTGGAAGCTGTCGGTTCCCCGACCCTGACGTATACCTTTGCAGTGATCAAACTCTGGTTACGCCCCCATCAAAATATACTCATAGTATCTGGTTAAACTCTGCTATGTCCCTTTCCATTATGATGATCCATTCTACTCTATGTTTCACACATGTCTAAAAATAATTGTAACTCTTGGACTCTTTCCTTTTCTTGTAATCCCACTCTCGGTTAATATATGGCCTCTGAACTAATCGTAACCTTCCTGTTCCTAGTCAGGTTTATTTGTCAATACCACTTTCCGCTCTTCTCCTAGTTAGTAATTTTTAGACACCTGATATTTGTATATAAACCCACTGTAGTTGTAGTTACTAGGCAATTAGAATATTGACTCAGAATACCCACTGACATCTATAGAAGTCTCTTACTAAGTACTCCGCTATCCACCTCCATGTGTGCTCGCCCCCTTTTGGTCCCCGACCCCTTGGCCCGACACTCGACTTATCCCTCGATTCCGATTGGTAGTATTGCCGAGAGGTATTCATTAGGACTAGTCTTCACCTGCCTGAATTTTAAGGACACCTGATGGATAACTGCGAGGGTGTGCAGCACATAAGCTGAAGCCAAGTCCTTCCAATCGGTCCCCGTCAGTCCACCGACATCAGTCAGTTTTCAGTTCTTAACAGCACGGGTGCACTGCGTGGGTGTGCAAGCACACCACACGAGTGCGTGAGTGCACCACACAGGTATGCAAGTGCACCACACAGGTATGCAAGTGCACCACACAGGTATGCAAGTGCACCACACAGGTATGCAAGTGCACCACACAGGTATGCAAGTGCACCACACAGGTATGCAAGTGTACCGTGCAAGTGCACTGCGCAGATATGCAGGTGCACCATGTGGGTGCACTGTGTAGGTTTGGGGACTGTTGGGTTGTGACACGGTCATAACAATGACCCACACTACTGTGGAATGATAACACTGGTGCAGTTTCATTAATGAAGGATGCTGAGCATAACAATCACATTAAACACATTGACATATGGTATGAATACATTTGTGAATAAGTTAATGATGGAGATATTGAAGTATGGCATATTACTTCTTGTGACAATCTCACCAATATTTTCACCAAACTACTTCCAAGCACATCACACATAAGACCAATGTGCCAGCCCCTGCCAGTGTATGTGCCAACTATTGGGGATTTTAACCTTGTATGGGAGGTGGCTATGATGGAAGTTCACATGAATGGGATGATGACAATCAGTGAGTGGTCACAGGAAAGCTTGTATTATAGTATCAATGCCTGCCAATGTGTGCACTTCCTACACAGTAAACACATATCTGTAACAATTTTTAACTTTTACCTAATTATAATTTTAGGTCCTGAATAGCCTAAGTAGTTAGCAAGATACTTTATAGTCTATTATACCTGTCTTTGAGGCCTCATACCACATTTTGAATATTTCTTCTTTGATTATCAGAAGGAAATATCCCCTTGGACATAGATAAGTTACAATGTGGAATTTATTGGTTTTACTACATCAGACAGCATACATACAGGAAAACATTTTCAGAAATTTGAATATTGTCCTCATAGCATGGAGAACTGTCAATGGTACAGTGTGAGTCACTCAAAACCAGCAACTCCAAGACCAAAAAAATGAAAATGTATCCACACTTCATGACAACATTGAACTCATTCAAGATATAGCTCAGAAGTATGTTTCTTAGTGTAGCTGCAAAGCTATCTCAATACTTTTTTGTAATTCAAAAGTTTCAAAAATTTGGTATCAGAAATATGAGTCAGAGTTTGTTGTAGTTTCCCTATCTGGAGGCAAAGTTTTAATTACCAGCACAATGGTGCCCATTCCTGTAATGATACTAGCTATTCTTCTAGTTTATGATGATCCCAACACAGCAGCAATGAGATTGGTATTTTCTCACCACAAATTCAGCTTGCTTTGCATCAAGACCCTTGCTGTTGGATTTTGAAGTATGAGCAAGCAATAGATACAATAAATTAAATGATCATCACTGATAAGCATCCATATAATGCCATGTCTTCCAAAAAAAATGCATGGATGGTGTATGTGAGGAAAGAGTCAAAGATTTCTGGCACCAGACACTTCATGGGGGAGAAAGCTCAAGAAGGTCCTCAACAATGCTGGAATTGAAGTGCTTCATGCCAGATGCATGTTGCTTCCTTCCCAGGTACTGTTTCTTTGTTGGTGGAGGCATTGTATCTCACAGAGTACCAGATATGGTGTTAGATGTTGCCCTCCTCAAATGTGAATAGTCACATGACTCGGCCAATTTTCAGTTTTTCTTATTTATGCATATTTCAGTCATGTTTCCTATCAAAATTTTTTATCTTGCTCTCATATTTAATTCTCTGTTCCCTAGAGAGTTGTCGGGCCTTAGTGACTCACACTGTATGGTTTTCAAACTCAGGTAGGTTCCTATGATGCCACATCTATGGTGTCCCCATTATATTTATAATCTTGGGCCTAACCTTGGTTGGAGATTTTTCCCATGATACTAGTTGCAAGTACACATACTCCATTTGACAACATTATGATTGATGTATCACCCTGAAGAAAAGGCAAAAACCTCATAGATTCAAGTCCAGTACAGGATATATACACATTTTGGAGTGTGTATTGACTCCTGCTTTTGTCAACTGTAGGTCACATTCTGGATGGAGTTGCATGTTGTAAGTGAGAACTGCCATGTGCAGATTACATCAGCCCTATATTAAGGACACAACCATTAAGCTTTGAGAAAGAGAATGTCAACCAAGTATACTGACCTTCAAGACATCTTATTGTATGCTCTCAGCTATTCCAACTTCCAACTCATGCTCAAGTGCAACCTTGAATTCAACAACATCACCCACTCAATTGTCTTCCTTACCCCAACAAACAGACTCCCTTTCGACTAGCATTGAAAAGCCAAAGCTAGCAACCCTTTGATACAGGCTAGAGAAGATGCCCAATATGGCAGGTCTCTGCTTAGTGTTGGGATAACACCGTAAAACCTTATCATCACATGTAAGGCACATACACAGTCATCATTCCCCATGTGGTATTTAAACTGCATAGATACAACATTTACACCTCAGTCCATTATACACCAATACAAGACTGAGGTGAGTGTTGCTCTGCATAGTATTTCTTTTACCTTTATATTAATTGTATGTATCAGATACATATAGGTATATACAATCAGTCCATTATACACTAATACGAGACTGAGATACATATTGAGTTACCTTTTAACACTTAGCACACCAATTATGACCCTGAAGCAGGAAAGGGAGCTTGGGGCAGAGGAGAGGAACAGGTGGAGGGAGGAACAGGAAGACTAATCTACTGTAAAGTTCTACATAGCCAAACTATGTCTAGTATAGTGAAATCACAGTAAGACTGTGAGTGTAGTTCTTGTGGTTTGTGATGACATTACCCTCCAAATAGTGTTGCCACAATTTGAAGGCTTCAAAAGTGTGAGAGAAGTTCCTTGTCATGTATGTCATAGTTGAGCTCTGGTCCAGTAAAAGTCTGGGAGAGAAAGGTGACTGGGTGGATTTCTCCATCAGAGTCCTGGATAGAACAAAATGGCTCCCAATGCATAGTCTGAGACATCCATTTCAACAATGAGCAGGATGCCTGGTTTCCAATGCAAAAGGATAGGAACTGAAGAAAAAGAATCTTTTAAAATATTGAAAGCTGAATGGCACTTATCATCAAAATTCCATGCAGCATCCTTATGAGTGAGACAAATAAGGGGAACTGTGATTTTGGAATACTCACAGATAAACAACCAGTAAAAATAGGTAACCTCAGGAAAGAATGTATGTCTTTAACTTTTTGAGGTTCTGGATGATCTTTGATGACTTGTACTTTGCCTTTATCCATGCAGAGCCTGTCAAGTCCCATAATGAACCCTAAATATTCCAGGAGTCTGTATCAAAAGCACATTTTTTATAGTTTACAAAAAGTCCATATTGCTGGAATCTCCAGAGAACCTTGTGGACCTACTTGTCATGTTGCACGGGTTCCTTATATTGAAACCAATGCATCTGACTATGTGCTAGCTGCAATTCTTTCCATTATCACTTCCAATGAAGAAATTCACCCAGTTGCTTTCCTTTCCAGAACCTTTACCTCTACAGAACTCAACTTTGATGTCCATGACAAAGAGCTCCTTGCCATTTTTGAGGTGTTCAAGACTTGGCATCATTACCTCAAAGCTTCTTACTCATCAGCAAGCCTGATGGTCAGAATACCTTTCTCAATTCAACCTTGTAATTCATCTTTGGCATGGCCACCTGGGTGGCAAACCTGGTGCCATGGCTCGATGATGGGATGTCTACCTTAAAGAGGGGACCAATGACTATGCAGCAGTCAATCCACACAATTTCAAGCCTATCTTTACCTCTGAACAACTAAAAGCATCCCTTTGAGCCTCCTCTCTAGTCACACCAATACTTTGCAGTGTCACTGTTATGGATATCACAAAGCTGCATCAAGACATCCTATTGGACCTCTGAAATGACCCAATCACTAGTTCCCATCTCAACAAACCTAAAACCTCATCTGGACCCCAGTGGACTTAGGATTCAAGTGCTTTATTTGCCTCAGTGGCAGAATCCACATACCACACACTGGAACACTTTGTTTGTGCATTCTACAGCATGCTCATGACCACCCCATCTCTGGCCACTATGGATCCAACAAAACCCTTAGTATTATCTGTCAATAATACACCTGGCTGGCCCTCCACACAATTGTAAAAAGCTATTGCAAGTCTTGCACCACCTGTATGCAATCCAAAACCCAAAGACACAAACCCTGTGGTCTACTTAAGTAACTCCTTGTACTGGAGCTCCTGTGGAACTCAATTTCCATGGATTCCATCAAGCACCTCCCTCCCTCACAATCCTTTACCTCTATACTAGTTGTTTTTGACAGATGCACTGAGCAGAGCATTTTCATACCAATAAATGTTTGCGTTGTGGGCCTGATGCCTTCTTGGAATATGGGGGATGGCGTCAGGGAGGGATGAATGAGGGCCCCCCGTCGGTATAATTGGTTCCACGCCATCACCAGCAATCGGGTGGGGACGGGGACACCGGCATCAGCAGATGGGAAATGGCTCCCGGGGTGCGATTGTCTACCTGAGAGGATTCCGCCCGTTTGGCATCTGAGGGTCAATACAGGATGCGTGGAGCTTGTTGGTATAGGTACAGGCGTTGGTGAAAAAGGATAGGAGGTGGTATGTGCAGAAGGATGGAAGGGTGAATATTGATTAGAGGGTAGCATGCCATATTAGGCAAAATTTCCGAAGACGGGAGATCCACGTTAGATTCGGACACGGGGGGACACAAGGACTCGTCTTGTTTCTTTCAGTTTAATACACTATTTACGACACATCAAGCCGAATTGCCCCCCACATTTGGACCCAAATTGGGGGTCGAAACGGCCACCGCTTACCACACCATTGCCCACAATTCGTTGGAGCAACACGCCTGACATCACCCAGTCAGGCTATAAGGCTGAATATTTAAATACTATACACATTGTCTCTTCCTGGTAATCATCATCAAGCGGGCGATCCACGTATCAATCACTACTGAAGAGCTGGTTGAGCAGTATGAACGGTAATCCCAGATTTCAATTGTGGCCAGAGTGTAACTAATAGGTCTTTCCAGACGTTATTACAAGTATGAGGAAGATCATCTTTCTTCTTGCATGTTCAACTTGCATGCATTGCCGCACGTTGTAGTCCATGGGCCTCCCTATGGAGTATTTTGCAGGATGCTCGGTGCACAAATCACTTGCTGCCTCCATCTTTATGCTACACTGTCACAATATAACAAGAGAGCAGCTCAGTTTTCTCAGATTAAAGCTCGGTATTCAGTTGTATGGAATCATCTGTCAACAGACGCAATAGAGGGTGCTCAAATGCAGTTTGAAAAGAAGTACACACGATGTCAGCGTTACATTGCGGTCTTTCTCAAGTTAGTTCACCCTAAGTATCCAATGATTATTCAGATGAAAAATATATTCTGAATCCAATCTAGTAGTGCTGTGACGTGGGCCCAATCCTCAAACATTCGTGATTCATCTTCTGTACAAGTCAGTCATCGTTTATGCTCTTATATGTTTCATATCTACTGACACATCAGCACAGTATGAACTCTTAGTGAAAAATCGCGGCTGTGGCGCGTATGAACCAGCAGAGATCCGTTAAGTGTTCTACAACCAGCTACATTATATCCTGGATTCCAAACTACTGCGATTGCAATAACTCAATGTCCAGCATGCCGGTCGAACACTCTAGCATACATGAAACCCTGGATCACCAATGGCAAAGACGCCACCATGGAAGTGACATCCCACAAGAGGATGTCCACAGTTATTTACATTGATCTTCGGACGATTCAATGTGCTGTGGGTCGAGTCGAGTGCGCCCAGGATTGGTTCATTATTGACCGCAGTGGCAGTACGGCATGCACAGGATATAGCCAGGTGACCTTGACAACGGGAGGTCACCAGCGTCCACCAGAGCGCCGCTGGGCAGACCACCACCTTATCACTCGCCGCAAACAGTTGTCTCAGAAGATTGAACTTTGTCAGCTAGTGTAGAGGGTGGCTAGGGGAAACGGGATAGTAACGGTTTCGAGCTGACGAGAGCTCTCATCAGGGGGATACCGCTACCCCGACCGCATCGCCCATCCAGAATTACTGATTAGGAATCTACTACTGAGCCTGGTCCAAAGGGAGTGATAAGATAGTCGATTCGTGCCGACCTACGTGTGCTCGAACTCTGAGAATCTTGGTGACCCAGTGGTGGGTAGTATACGGTTGGGAGCGTGTACCGAGGCCAGCAGGTTTCCCTGCTGGATCGGATTTGTCGATGACCATACAGCAAGACAATGGTGGACTGTTGATTTCGAAACAATGACGAATAGCCAATACCCCCTGATTTTTTTTTCCACGGGCTGTAACATGAACCTGACGATCTCCGCTCCCACCAATGAAACCCCGTATGAAAGCATCTTACCTGCACCTACCGCTTCAAAAACGATCAAACCCGAGAAGGCAAAGACGACGGAACAGTCAAAGGCAACTACAGCGCAGTATTTCAATCTTTTAATTGCCTTTTCCTCTCAACGTTCTGACAACAAAAGTGGTAATCTTGATGCACTCGGCTACCTCAAAGAGCACCCTGATACTACAACGGCTGAGTTTAAGAAGGTTTTCGACAACCTCGAGACACCAGAGCTATGTCAATCGGGTTTTGACCTCATTAATATCATCAAAGTATTTCATCTTCTGGGTACGATGCACTAGCTAAGGAAATGGAGAAAAATTCTCGTTGTTGTGGCGGCAACTAATCGATACACCCCATAAGGTCGAACATTTTTTCCTTTGTCCTCTACCTTAATACCGCGCACTCACTAGACGACTTTTTTTTTGCTACTATATTCATGGGTAAATAAATATGTTTATTCATCAAAGGTACGTTGTTCTCGTGATCTATGGGCTTCACCCGAGCTGTCGAGAACTTGAGCGCAATAGCACTTCTACGCAAAATATGATAACTCAACCTTCTAAGCGAAAATAGGGCTGATCGATGTGCGGGGCTAAGATGGACACGGTGGGGAATATATCAGGGATAACTATGCATTACCGCGGAAGTAATAATTAAATTGAAAGGCTGTTGTTATCAGCCTCACTCGGTCGACACAGACAGGACTAAGTTTTCTATATTTTAATAGCAGTATGATACAAGATGAATGTGAGGCTCCCTAGGGAAGAGTGGGAAAGGATTTTATGGTCAAAAAGGTTCCCCTCTTATCACTGTGGAATGTATACTTATATCTGTTTGGAACAATAATATTGTGGTAATAAAAGGTGTCTGAAGACAAGGAAGATGTAGCAGGAAAAGGAGAACAATGGTCGATGGGAGAACAATGGTCGATGGGAGAACAATGGTCGATGGGAGAACAATGGTCGATGGGAGAACAATGGTCGATGGGAGAACAATGGTCGATGGGAGAACAATGGTCGATGGGAGAACAATGGTCGATGGGAGAACAATGGTCAATGGGAGAACAATGGTCAATGGGAGAACAATGGTCAATGGGAGAACAATGGTCAATGGGAGAACAATGGTCAATGGGAGAACAATGGTCAATGGGAGAACAATGGTCAAGGGTAATTGAGTGGCGGCACACGGAATGCTTGAGTAGCCAAACAAAGGGAGTATTTGGCAATGGTGGCATATGTGGTAAGGTGGCCAGGCTTACATAAATCGCAATTTAAAACATTTCCAGCATGCAACAAACCACCTCAGACCACACCAGCTGGAGCAGAAGTGCTGCGCCCTTCCCTATTTACGGCCATGTAAATTTCGAATGATGCCGACTTCATTTTCCGGGACTTGCGGGGATACAAAGGTTTCTGTTCTTCTGGAAAATCTCAACGACAAGGTGGACTTATGGTGGATTAATCCTGCGCCTGCTTCTGATTATTTCTTGTGGATTAGCTGAGCAGACATGTCGACCGGCCATGATGGTCTTAAGGTGGATTAACTAGGGACTCGTTTCCGCTTCTTTTCTTTTCTTTTCTTTTCTTTTCTTTTCTTTTCTTTTCTTTTCTTTTCTCTTCTTATAAATTATCCTTTAAGATCGACCAGACAGGTTATTGAAGATTTGGCATTTATCAGAATCAAAGAGATTCTTTTCTTTTTGGATATTCTGAATGACTGGCCAGCCAGATTCCAGAGGCTGCCGGGTCAATCATTTCCGCCCCGCATCTAAAACACCGAGGAAAAGGGTATAAAGCATGTTCCACAAGATCTAGTCGAACCAGGACATTCTGTCTAATTTCCTCCCCCTCTAGAACTATATCTAGTTCGTTACGACTGCCAATTTCCTTCCCCTTCCAGAACGACATTCAGCTCTTCATCACTGCATAATTACTTTCCCCTCTCATAACGACTCCCACCCTCCAGAACAATGGACAACAACCTAAAATGAGTATAATTCTGTCGGCCCCAGCCATTGATTTCGAGCTATTTTCACGTAGTTCATGCAGTCAAAGTCCGAGAGAAGACAGATGCGAATGCAAAGCTCAACCACCTGATGTACAAAGGAGGGATTTAGTTGTCTGCATTGACAGGGCCTCAAGTCAATCTGGGGATAAGGTATGCTCTCATGTTTATCGACATATTTATGACCTCAGAGTGAGTTCTGAGATTTTTTTCAAGGCGCTCCTAGTATACTGTATGTTAAGGGGAGTAATAGATATCTCTCAAGTTCCATGTCCTCCAGTGCAGCCAATGCCAGGACAGCATGCAAAGTGGCCCATTTGGCAGTAGGAGCAAAGGTATCAGTGAAGTCAAACCCTGGTCACTGTGTATAGCCTTTTGCAACAAGATGAGCTTTGAACTTGTCAATTGACCCATCCTTCTTACACTTGATCACAAACACCCAATGAGAGCCAATACCGTAGTTTAGCAAGGTGAAAAGTGCCATTTTCAAGCAAGGATTGCATTTCTGCATATGCAGCATCATACCACTTGTCAGCATCAGGACTTTGTAAGGCCTCTTTGAGAGTTCTCGGTGCATCATCACGAGCACTGGTCTTGTAGGCAAACTCAAAGGCTTCATCCACACCACTGTAAAGATCTTCCTCACTGGCAGCTAGGGCTTCTTCCTCAGACTCAACTGGAGGAAGAGAATGTAGTGGAGAATCCTCTGCCTCATCACTGGACTCAGCTTTAGGAGTAGATTCTTTATAGTTGTGGATGTTAGCAGGGTCAACTTGCCAGAAATGCTCAGGAGGAACTCTGTTTCTGGGTGGATTGCCACATGGTTGAGGAGGAGGACTCGGTGAACGTTCAGAATGTTCAGAGTTAGAATCAGAGTTGGAACTAGGACCAGGAGGCAAAGCATTATTCTGACCATCTCCCACCTGATTTGGTTCCTGTGGAGCTCCCACCTGATTAGGCTGGGCTCCCACCTGAATAGACCTAGAGGGTCCAGGAATAAACAAATCAACAAATTGTGGATTATCAGGAAGAACATCAGGAGCAGTAGGAGTAGAAGGTATGGCAGGTTTAGACAAGCCTGGTAAGACTCTCTCATCAAAGACAGCATTATTACTGATAATAGTCTTCTTAGTCAAGGGATTGTAAAACATCCAACCCTTATAATCTGGAGGATATCCAATAAAGACACATTTCTGTGTGTGAGAGCCAAGTCCAATACATTGATCCTTATGTACATGCACATAAGCAGTACAGCCAAATACCCTAAGATGTGATACTTCTGGTTTCCTATTATGCCAGACAGTATAAGGCACAGAATGCTTAAGAGCAGTGGTAGGTGAGCAGTTGCACACATGAGTAATGGCAATGACAGCATATCCCCAGAATGAGGGAGGAGCTGGGATTCAGCCATAATGGAAGTAGCCCCTTCTTCCAATGTTCTGTTGAAGCATTCAGCAACCCCATTCTGATGTGGTTCATTCCACACAGTATGCTGCTGGCTGATGCCAGCAGTGGAAAGGAAGGTATCAAACTCCTTAGACATATATTCTCCACCCTTGTCATCTCTGAATATCTTGATCTTCTGACCAAGCAAGTTCTCCACTTTAGCCTTATATTGCTTAAATGCCTGAAAGGCATCACTCTTATTTTTGAGTAATGCAATTGAAGCATAGCATGAGGCATCATCAATGAAAGTGATCCAGTAGCGAAACCCTTCCACAGTTTGTGTAGGCAAGGGACCATGAACATCACTGTGAATCAGTGCAAGTGGTTTAGTATAGCGTGTTGTTGCCATTTTATTAATTACTCTGTTCTGTTTTCCAGCCAAACAAGGTTCACAAATAGGATCAGGAGATGTGTGAGGGTCAATCTTTATGTTAGGATACGCACACAGGGCGGGTCTCCGGAGAACCCTGTGGGATATCTGGTAGGACTTGGCTTCAGCTTATAGGCTGCACCCTCGCTAGATCATGTTGTCCAATTTCGAACAGGCGGATGGGAATCCCAGGGAGTCCAGGCAGGTTTCGTAGGTTGTAGGTTGTAGGTCAGAGGTTGTGGGTTGTGAGTCAAGATAGTTGAGAGAGATAGGTGCGCCAGAGCCTGTGGGCTCCAGCTGGTGAGAGCAATGTGAATTAAACAAGGGTTTAGAGCGGGAAAATGGATTAGATTACTGGGGGGAATCTAAACTAATTTTCTGACTGGATTGTATGTTGTAAGGGAGTGACACTCCTTACACTGTGATTTGGTAATATTTGATTCCATTGTTCACCATTTCCCATTGTTCCACTCCCCTTGTTCTCACTCCTATTGTTCTCATTCCCATTGTTCTCCACTTGTATATATTCTGTACATGTGGCTTACAATACAGTAGTGGTTTATTCCCCATCACTCATTCTAGTGTCTGTCTGCACCTGCAGCAGATACCAGTCTTACAATGTACAACATCTGCCAGTTTAAATAGACCATGGAGTGAATGTCATACCGAATCTAGTAATTATGAAATGAAATGAGCAAAACATAAAACAGGAATAGTAAACACCAAATTGGTGTTAGGAATGGGATGGAATGGAGCGGAGTCCAAATCATGACAAAGCATAACCCATAACAGGAAATGGAGCGGGAGCGGAGTCCTAAATTGTGACAGGTCATTTGACTAAAACAGAAACGGGGCTCAGTTAGAGTGGTGACGGGATTCTGAGTGGGGTCCAGTGACTGATGCATGGGATGAAGATAGACATAGACAGAGATGGAGTCTGGGGGAAGTCTGGTGACTGATATGTGTCATAATGAGGTCGAATGTAACAAGCCTTGATGTACGGAGTCTGGGTGGGAAATCCTATAAACAGACAATTGGTGCATGTAGGGCGTGGGGGCATACGGGTTAGTGCCCAGAGTCCGGCGGGATTGTCCAGTCGTAACACTTTATCCCACCAAACAAATCACCTTTAAGGAGCTTCTGGATATTGGCATGATTGAGATGATTAAAGCAACGATGACAAAGTGTGGAGTCCAAGGGACAGGTTGTAACAAGACCCGCATAATCTATCATAGGTACCATCATTCCATCCAAATAGGCCTGGTTATGTTCTTTGACTGTGGCAGTGAAATGCAAGACCTTTCTCAAATAGAAAGACATGATGGAATGAAAGATAGAGACACGGAAGTTCTTTTTCTTTGTCAAATACAAGACGGAGAGGAGGTTACTTGTGAGATGGGGAACATGGAGAATCCTCTCAAACTCTATTATTACAGTTCCATTCCCTTTAGGCTTAAACCACACTGCTCCTATCCCTGCAAACATAACTATTTGTCCATTTGCAACTTGGATAGGTGTTTGAAATGGTGTATAACTTGAAAACCAATGACGATGGGGAGTTGTGAGGTATCAGCTTTATCTCATAATTATCTCTTAATTTTCTTTGAATTTTTTAATATTTTCTCAAATTTATTGTATTTTTATTATATTTTTATTGTGAAATATAAAGCTATTCCTTTTAACTTTGCATAATAATAGCATATATGAACTCATATTATGCTATTATATCTTAGTTAATTTATTATAATTTTTAACTAATTATTTATATTTTATTTACTTAGTTATTACCTTTTGGCACCTTGCTGCAGCCCAGTTTGCGCATTTTTGAAGTCATGTGACTTATTAGATAAGCCTATGGTGTCGGGATGTCACACAAGTCACGGATGTGACTACCCGAGTCATTATTAGATTCCGCCGACTCATCGTTTGCTTCCGTCCCAGGACCGCGGCCTTGAACCTTTATGTTCAAGCAAGAGGTTAGAACCCTTGTCTCAGAGAAGGGAATCACATGATAAATAAAGGGTAAATAATGAGTAGAATATGAGGTCATTATGATCTAACTAATGACCTCATAAACTAAATAATTAGCTAATCATTGAGTTATCAAAATGTATATAAGGAGGGCCAACTTTCCAATAAAATTATCTATCACACACATATTTTACAGTACTGTGATGTATTAGTCTTATTTTAATACTATTTTCCAAAAAAGGAGTCCAATGCTCTATCAAAATGTGAAAATACTCAATTCACTGCAAGGTAAAATAATTTAAGTATTTGATATTAATCAGTGGCAGCCTGAATAGACTTAGAACCCCTGAAGTCAAGAGTGTACTTGAATATATGCACCCTACTTCACAAAGAAGGTTTTGAGAGCTGCTTGTGCAAGCTTGTTCTTTTTCTGTAAAAACACTACTAAAATATGAATAACAATTCATTGATTCCGAAACTAGATTCAACTTTGATTCTAGCTAGTTTATATATATTTTATACTATTTATCAAACAGTAAAAATATTTATAAACAGGTCAAAAGATTAGATATAGAATAAAACACTATTTGGCTAATATATGCTTTATTTACATTAACCTACAGGGTCTACTGTGATACTAACTTATCAGGATCTTAATATAGTCTTAAGGATCTTACAAGAATATTCTCAGTATTTACTTATGCCAAAAACCGGGTAGAAATTAGAAATGTATTCCTAATCTCAACAATGATAACCAAGATTGTTTATTACTTTAATTGATAACCAACAACTCAACTAGAGGTGGATAAGTAATAAAGAATAGCCAGCTACTCAACTAAGAGGTGGCAAAGGGAACAATTGATATGTTTATTTATTGTTTATTGATTGATAACCAACAGCTCAACTAGAGGTGGTTAAGGGATTGGATTATGCTAACAGCTCAACTAGAGGTAGCAATGGGATTGGCTTATATCAACAGCTCAACTAGAGGTGACTAAGTGCTTGTATGTATTTGTCCAACAGCCCAACTAGGGGTGGAATATAACTGCTGATGCAGTGGCACACTGATGTGGTGTAGTAAATGGGTTAAAATGAGTTATATTTCAGTGGTGGAGCAGAGCTCCTTATATACAGTAAAATCTGAGACATGGGAGAATATTCTAGCTACTTGTTTTACCTATTTTTAGCTATTTTACCTGGAATCTGCTGGAATATTCCAGGAGTTTCTACTACTTTCCATTGTAGCATATATGCTGATGTAATGTTCTCGCGCATCGCAAAGTTGCTGATTTCGTGCACACGCGCTGATTACTTAATTTTCCCGCGCGTGTCACAATGTTTCCGTGACGTTTTTATTATTAGCCATTTGTGACAGCTGGATCGTGTTTGTGACAAGTCGTCACATTTTGTGATGACAGTCCCTTGCTGTGACCAATGTCATGTTGTGACGAATTTTCCCGCGCATTGCGCAATAAGCACCAAATGGCCGACTTAGAAGATATTTAGATAAAAAAGAATAAACAGTAGAAATTTGATATCTCTCCCAAAATAAATGATAAAAATATGAAATAAATTGTAAAAATCAGGTTAATTTCAGGAGACTATTGTACAATAATTTCGTCGCAATATAAATACATTTAAATTTGTTTTTATCAATTTGTTTAGGGGAGATTGGTTAAAAATCGGAAAAACCTAAAAATACATAACAAGTACAGCACAGAAGCTTACCTCATCATCCTAAGGACAATAATAGCCTTAGTCTGATATACTAACTGCAAGCACCTACACTTGCAGCATCTTGAATCTTTGTCAGCAACTCTTGGACTTAGCTAATCATCTAAGTTCCTCAGCCTCACAGCTACCCTTTAGGCTTATTAATCAGACAATAAACCTAATAAGTATCTAAGTATCCTTACTGAAATCCCTGCCAATACTAGATTATTCAAGGCCCAGCCCTAAGTTTATTGAATTAATCAAGTACAAGCACTCAGATAATCCAATACATATTATTTTCTCTATTAATAAATTATTTAACACCTTGTTAAATAACTATTAATAGTTACAAATAAGCATACAAGAATCCAAAGCTCTTATATCAAGTCTCTGCCAAGTTACTGTTCATATATTCAGCTTCCAGCCCCTATTCTCAAGGAATAGTTCTTTTATTTGCTAAAAGAGTCATACACAGTTCTATTGAACCTTTCAATAATCAAAATAAGCATTGATTTGAGTTGTTTAAGCTTAATAGCGCAGCCCATTAATCTATCAGTATTTAAATTACTGGACCTTTGCTTATTTTATTGTTGAAGCTCTGTGACACTATAGCATATATTGAGCTATCTAAGAGAATCCCCTGAATACATTACAGGAGTCATGTGTGAAGAAGCACCTGTGTCAGCAGTCCAATCAGAACTGGCATTGACAAGGAGAGCACAAGATGGATCGGTAGAGTCAGGGATAGAAACACTTGCATTTCCAGCACTCTGGTTTCTTCTCCTCTAATACCTTGTCAGATGCATTAGCTTTGTCAGCCTTAGCAGCCTTTCTTTCTTTATACTCCTTTTTCTTCTGCTCAACTCTGGCCTTTGCCTGTTTCTGTGCATCTGCATACTCATGACAATTCGCTTGGGTGTGGCTAGAACCATTGCAGAATGTGCAAGGAACTTTACCAGAAGTGTTGGAAGTCTTTGACACAATCTTGTTCACCGTCTCTAAACTTCTGGCAGACTGCAGACTCTCTTGTGGTGCAAAGTGAGTTTTGACATCAGAGAATGTGATAGCAGTATTCATCATTAAAGATGAAGTCCACACAGAGTCAGATTCAGGCAGAGAACGAAGTAAAGTGAGAGCAGCAAGCTCATCATCCAGCATAGCAAGAGTGTACCCCTTTGAATACAAGTTCTGGACATGTGCACAAACCTTGTCAACACGACTCATTAATGAAGTCGGAGATTCATCAGGTTCCTTCTGAATATTAAAGAGGCCATTGTAGGCACTAAAATGAACTGCAGGGAGTTGTTTATTATGTGCCTTTTCAATTTTAGACCACATCATCAGGACCATCATCAATGTCAACATGGATACACTGTGTAGGTCCAAGAGAGTGCCATATGAGATCAGCTACTTTATTGGAGTGTTCCAACCAGGCAGACTGTAAACTAGTATCACTAGGTTGTTTTTCTTTGCCAGTGGCAATAGAGAGACAGTTCTCCATACACAAAAGACCAATTACATCATGTCTCCAATTCTCATATTTATTTTCTCCCAATATGACACTACATTTGTAAGTATCACTGGATGCCATAACACGTCAATATACACCAAGAATTTAACTTAAAAAGAACTAAGTAATTGGACAAGCAGTTGTAACACCACCTTGCTCAACAGGGTTACCATGATATTGCAAGGAAGGTAAAAACAAAGGCCCACTGAAGAGCGCAATGCCAACCAGTTTAAGTTCAATGTATCTAAAAGACCGTGTTAAAAGGTAAAATGACGTGGCACAGACCCAGATGATACTGTGAAGTGCTTGAGGTGTCAGGGAAGAGTGTGACTGGAGAGAGGGGTGACAGGGTGTGACAGAGTGAGTCACAAGGATGATAAAAATGAAGTTGCCCAAAAAAGCGAAATTGAGCGACGACAAGCGATTCTGATCGTGGGAATATATTACCCTTTATGGACACGGGCGCTTAAATAGGCGAAAAATGCGCACAATCACAGGTGTGAGATGTGAGTCCAAAAAGTGACCAAATCAGGCCAAAATCCAAGGAGATATAACCAAAATAAAATCCAAATGCAATGTAGAGTGTTTTGGACAAGTAGAAGTTGTCAAAAAAGATGTACAAAGTGATGGATTGTGCAGATGACAACTGGATGTACTGGTTTAGAAGCTGGGGCCCATAACCTGTTGAAACAGTTGAATAACTCTTGACAAACACCCTGTGAGTGTCAGGAAAGTAAACACTAAGGAGACTCTCCCACACCCACAGTGGAGTATACTACAGGATGTTAGAGAACATAAGTAATGTAGAAAATGAATAGCCAGACTGGGGATTGATCCCAGGATCTCTCAATTACATAACGAAGGTGTTAACCACTACACCATCTGACCTTGGGTGTTACGACTGGACAATCCCACCGGACTCCGGGTACTAACCCATATGCCCCCATGCCCCACACGCACCAAATGTCTGTTTATAGGATTTCCCGCCCAGACTCCGTATGTCAAGACTCGTTACGTTCGACCTCATTACAACACATATCAGTTACCGGACTTCCCCTGGACTCCATCTCTGTCCATGTCCGTCTTCGTCCCACACATCAGTCACTGGACCCTGCTCAGAATCCCGTCACCACTCTAACTGAGCCCCATTTCCGTTTTAGTCAAATGACCTGCCACAATTTAGGACTCCGCTCCCACTCCATTTCCCGTTATGGGTTATGCTTTGTCACAATTTGGACTCCCCTCCGTTCTGTCCCGTTCCTAACACCAATTTGGTGTTTACTATTCCTGTTTTATGTTTTGCTCATTTCATTTCATAATTACTGGATTCAGTATGACATTCACTCTACGGTCTATTTAAACTGGCAGATGCTGTACATACAATCCAGTCAGAAAATTAGTTTAGATTCCCCCCAGTAATCTAATCCATTTCCCCGCTCTAAACCCTTGCTTGATTCACATCGCTCTCACTAGTCGAAGCCCACAGGCTCTGGCATACCTATCTCTCTCAACTATCTCGACTCACAACCCATGACCTCCGACCTACGACCTACGACCCACGAACCCCGCCTGGACTCCCTGGGATTCCTGTCTGCCTGTTTGAAATTGGACAACACGATCTAGCGAGGGTGCAGCCTATAAGCTGAAGCCAAGTCCTACCAGATATCCCACAGGTTTCTCCGGAGACCTGCCCTGTGTGTGTATCCTAACATTGGGTAGGTTTGGTCTTACACTGTACTTAAGGATATAATCCTAAGTGCTATTCCTATTAGATCACACTGAACTCAGAGCTGTACACCATATGGACCCAGTTGGAACAATGGTTGGTATTATATAATCTAACATTAATTCCACTGACCTCAACTGTCAATGATAACTTTGTCTATTCAGTTTGCAAATTCTGGTGATTCAATTGTCACTGTCACTGACTGTCCTGCCAATCTCCATTGTCTCAAGCTTGTGTATACTGGAACACTGCACAACTGCGACCCGCCGAGTGACAACCAGATATGGCTTCCTGGTATTGGTTGCCATTGCTCTAGAATCAATCCATCATCACCAGATTTCCTGGTAGACTTATTTACATCCCATACGTATTTATGGTATCTCGGCACTGCTTTAATGGATCAACAACTCCAAAGCTCCCACACCCTTCATCAGTTGGCCAACCAACTACTGGACTTCGGGTGTCTGGGACCAGTTAACGACAATGAGGCAAACATGGGTGCCATAGCTTTGTGGAATGTGGGCTATCGCAATCAAGTTACAGGTAATTTTATAGTGTCTGGGAATCTACACCAGTGGTTTTCTGCATTCCTTGGTGTAGAACCCTGTGTAACTGTTTATGTTCCCTTCGAGGCAGAGCCCAAACCCTTGAGAGATTTTGAGAGTGTAACAATTCCAGGTGCAAAACCAATAAGAAGGTAATGTTCGAATCGGGACACTGACCCAATAGTTGTTGCTCAGTTTTCTGCTGTGTAGATATACCTGTGATATTGGGGAAGGCAGCATCGAATATTTCTGCCACCTGCATGTCAATTTCTCCAGCTTCGACATCCCCAAGTCTCAAGTCCAGAAAGCATGGAGAGGCTATGCACTGCTTTACATAGAGAAATATGGGATTGAAGGTGTCCCTCCACACGAGTTGATGATGAGTTGTTAGAATAGTAGATAGAACCACACAGAAGTCACCAGAAGTGACCAAACTCAGACTCAGACTCAAACCCAAATGACCAGCAGTGGTACATTACCAACACACAGATAGCACTATGGTAAGTACATGTGGGTACATATGGGTCCAAACCACACACAATGAACATAAGTAAGCACAGAATCCTTTCGGAAGTGGTATTTAAACATTGGAAAAAATAGTAACAGCACTGTGGGCAACAGTAGTTGTGGAAATACCTCAGGATTTGTATATTTTGCTTCCGCATTCTTGATACCAGTTCCTGACTGAGTAATTTGACCTCGGACGTGCAGACCCGCCTACATTCTTCTTTTTTGAACCTATTTCTCCACGTTATATATCTGGCCCCCGGGGGGAGCTGTCCTAGATGTGAAGTTGCGCGCTTCTTATGATCCGGAGTCCAGTTGGATAAATGACCCTGTGTGGCCGGACACAGTATTTGGTCCAGACGTGTGAGCGTAGATGTTGTCCTTAATTAATAGAATTAACGTATTGGATAAGGTGGGTAACCTATTTACAGCTACCTAGGTGCACATGGGAGGAGGATTAAACTCAAACACGATCGAACACATTGAACATTTTGCCGTCATGCCTAGTGGTATGATTCTGTGACATAAACACTCCGTAGACTCTTCTTTTATAAACAGAAGATGGAAGAATAGCATATAGCTATTTTTTGTGAATATTACTATTCGATGCGAGGCGATGCATGTACAACTGCATTCTGGGATGCTAGAGCATCTGTGTGGTCTGTATGTGACCAGAGTGCAAGAACCGAACGTGACCGAGCGAATACGTTGTTTTCTTTTGTTTTGTGAGAATGGGAGTATGAGTTGGGAAGCTTTGATATTGCGTTGGTGGGATTGGTGATAGAACATTAGCGAACCGCCGCTTCCCAAGCTTGCTGTTGTTGAGCGGAAGGAAGAGGATCAGGATGAGCTTATGACGAGAGTGAGGTATTGGGCTTGTCAAGGACAAAGAGGGAGGTCATTTCTTGGAGGTAGATTAATCCTCGTGTATTGTCTTCGCCCCCGTCTTCCCTACAGGATTGACAGGACTTATCAATCTTCGACACAGCTGCTACATGGGAACCACCCTCCAATACAGACTTCGATCCTTCCGCACATACCACCTCTATCCTTTCTCACCCACGCCTGTTCCTGCACCAACCAGTCACGAACGCATCTATGAGGGAGATATGCGATCCATATCTCTGTGGGACGCGGTCTATCGGGATAAAGTTACAGGCCATTTTGAACTGTGTGGGAATCTACAGGAGTGGTTCTCTGAAACCTTCCGTGGTAGAGCCCGAAGTCACGATTCAAATTACCTCTCAGTCAAAGTACACATTCTTAGCAGATATTGAGAGTGAAAAAATACAAGGTGGAAAGCCAATGAGAAGGTATCTCTGGCGCAGGACACTGACGGGATATTTTCTCACTTTTCTTCCGCCTAGATATGCCTGGGATCTTAGCGAAGGGAGGATCGACAATTTCTGGCAGCCGCATGTCAGAATATGGGGCCGTTTCGTGCCTACATATAAGGTGCAGAAGAATGGAGAGCATACGCACCGCTTTACATAGAGAAATGTGGGATCAAGGGCGTGCCTCTACACGAGTTGATGATCAGTAAGCACCGAAGTCTTTTGGAAATAATATTGAAACCTTCGTGATAATAGTAATGGAAATATCGACAAGAGTAGTTGTGGAAAGGCCTCAAGATTTGTATGTTTCACTTCCGCATTCTTCATATCAGTGTCTGACAGAGTAATTAGTGACCCCAGACGTGCAGACCCGGCTACATTATTCTTGTTTGAGCATATTTCTCTACGTTATATATATGGCCCCCGGGGGGGACCTGTCCTGGATGTGAAGTTGCGCGCTTCTTATGATCCGGAACCCGGTTGGATAAATGACCCTGTGTGGCCGGACACAGTATTTCGGGGAGCCCCGTGAGCGTCGATGTTATTCTCATGTAATAGAATTAACGTTTTGAATAAGGAATACAACTGGTTTGCAGCTACCTAGGTGCATTTGGGAGGAGGACTAAACTCGGACATGATCAAACAACCCAATCGAACATTTTTCCGTCCCGTCTACCTGTATGACTCTGAGATATAAAAGCTCTGTAGACTTTCCCAAAAATGTAAGTGTAAGCAGATGGAAGAATCACACATTTCCATTTTATGTGAATATTAACATTCAGAAATCCATAAAAAAAAGTAATTCTCCCGCATAGCCTTTCACTGTGTGACATCGCGTGACATGTCCCGTCTTGCGCTCATCTTTCTTCCCTAACTTTCTCGCATTCCTAGTCCTTGTATTTCACAGTAATTCTTTCAAATACAAGAATAATAAAAATATTTGGGCATCAGTGCGGTCTGAATTTCCAGAGCATGGTGGAACCGAACCTGACACGAGTAAGTCACTATTTTCGACGAGATTTCCGCGCGGGTAAATCTCGTAAAACGCGGGAAGGATATGTATGAGTTTATGACGACAGTGATGTATTGGGCTTGTCATGGGAAAGGAGGCAAGCCATTTCCCGAAGAGTCAAGTCATCCTGACGTGCATCATACACGTCCAATGTTTTCGAACCCGTCTTCTTTGCGGGACTGGCAGGGCTCAGCAATCTCGGACACAGCTGGTACATAACATCCACCCTCAAATCAATATTCACACTTCGAGCCTTCTTGCACATCCCACCTCCTATCCTTTCCTATCCACGCCTGTACCACGAGCTTCTTCCGTCCTGTATTGACCGTCAGATTCCAAAATGGCGGAATATTCTAAGGCTGAAAATCGCATGCTCGCACCCAATTTCCGCTTCCTGCTCCCCGTGTACCCCACATGTCCCAGTCCCAATGTTGATTGTGGATCCAATGCCAATGGACGCTGGTCCCCTCGTTCATCCCTCCCCGACGCTACCGCGCGTATTCCGATAAGACAGTACAGTGATAATATTCAAGTCTCTCATTGGAAAAGGACACGATAAATTCTCGATGATGAAACAGCAAGATGTAAAATTGTTCTTCGTGTATCGTCCCGAAGTCCTACCTCAACAAGCTCAGAAACGTGCCGGTACTGCTAGTGATGGATGTGAGCCTGAGCTAAGACTTTTGACATATTTCGCCTGCCACGGAGCAGGAGCTGCAGTGTATTCAGTGCCAGGGATCGCGGTGTCATATCGGTGACTGTGATGATTTTGATCGTGGGTCCCGGCTATAAAGGCGGAGGAAATTGTTTATGAGGAGGTGCTGTATCAGGGGCGGAGCTGAATGAGTACATAGGGCAGTACTGGGAGAAAATGCTGTTGACTACACGTGTCGGCGATGTGAGACGGGGGTTGTGGCGGACGCGTGAGTTTTAATCTTCTTCCTCCTCGCCTCATTGTCGACACATGTCCAGAGGTGACGTTTTGCGACTTTCCCTGATCTTCCCCCTTTTCTCTTGCAGACCTCGCCGTCAAACTACCGAGGACATACCTATTTTGGACTAGCACCCTGCCTCCGGACTGGTCCCTGGTGAGACTCCTCTTTAAGATGGTGATTGTGGTGGGCGGTTGTTGGGATGCATTTATTTTCCTCGTCTATTCCCGTTCGTATTCACTTGACTCTGAACCGTGTTGTGGAGTTGATCTGTCTTGCCACTTTTCCCCACTCCCTCCCATTCGAGGTCTCTCACGTTGAATTTCATCCCACCTCGCTTACCTCCGGCTGTCCCGTACAAAATCCCCCTCCCTCCCAATATTAAATACTGTCCCCTTCGCAGCCATTTGCTTCCAGGAATAGAGGCGGTTATGGAGTGGTGGATTGGATAGATGGAGATTCGGGGTGGGCCGTTGATGATATCAGACACCGCCTTTCTTGTGTCGTTTCAAATGTCGATGATCATTCCATGCAGTTTCAAAGTTGCGGCGATAAGTGGTAGTGGGCTGAACCGTCTGTTGAGTAGATAGCTGTGATGGACGATATGGCATTTACGAATGATACATAGTGGCCACAGGTGTGTGCGCATACACGCATGCCCATACACACATACATCCACGTCTTGTGCGAACATAATAATGAACATGCCACTGTAAAGCGTTACTGTGTAACCCGCGAGACTCAAGTGAGTGGCGAAGGACCGATGAGACATTATTTTCTACCCTGCAAGTATGCAAGATCCACAGCGTCGGTAGTATATAAACTTGGAAGACCCCTAAGGCTGCTCACAAAACATCCAGAATTATTAGTGGTAAGATGGCTGCTTCGAGCGGTAGCGCAGAGAAGTAGTCATCTGATTATCATCAGAGTTATGCCTTTGCACCCGCAGTTGTTTCCAAACATGCAACGCAGTTTAATAATTCAATGACAATGGAGTCAATAAATTGTGTGATTTATTCAGGGGGCACAAGTAAAGCCAAAACAAAGCCGATGTTGATGCAATGTATTGTTTTAACTTTACGTACGACGGCGACGAGGAAGGGGGATGGAGCGGCGTTGCTAACTGAAGAAATGATGGTCCATGACGAATCCTCACCCAATTATCCTATTTTACAACGAAATCACTGTTTTTTTTTTTCATTTTACATTTGGAACCGATGGAGGTATTTTTATTCTTATATATAAAGGGGTTACTTAGGAGCCGGAGATTTAGATGCCGGATTTTAGGTATGAAATTTGCCATATACAGGCCGCGTTTAAACTGGACACGGGAACTCAACCAGATCGCAACACTGAAAATTGTAAGAGTAATATTACTGAACCGATCATATACCTAATCCCGGTGATTGTGACCAGCTCTCGCAACACCCGGTACTCAACAGAGAAACTTGAAGCAAAGTAGAGAAGCACATACATTCTAGGGCTGTGAGCGCGTCAGACCCCCGGAATTTCCGCCGTGGTAATGTATGAGGAGGCAAGCTATGATAACTGTGGAATCGGAAGGAGTGGGTGGAGTGGAAAGACGCATAGACGGGAAACAATGAAAGGGGATGATTACAGGCTACCAAGAGCTCATCACTATTACCATCCGGCATGCTCCCCAATAGCGTCCCCTACGTACTGCACCCGCTGAAATCATCACGCACAGTATCGCACCTCCTTGAACTGCATGCAATAGGCCCTACCCACCGCAGGCGGATGATGTCAGCACGCTCCAGCTGAGGCTCATGAACATCACCCATTGCGCCGCCACAACTTCCGCTTGTTGACGTAGGACTGTAGGATACGCAAAGAATTCTCCCGCGTTTTATGTGTCATCATTGAGAACACCTGTTTCAATGGGAGACCTGAACATTATCGGTGTAATGTAATACCGGCGCTGGCGTCGGGGAGGGATGAACGAAGGAAGGGATCGCCGTCTATTCTCATTTCTTCCACAATCTCCATTTTCACTGGGGCGGCGGGGACACAGGCAGCAGAAGACGGGAAGTGGTGCGAGGGTGAGATTGTCGGTCTGAGAGGGTTCCCCCATGTTGGCATCTGACGGTCAATCCAAGGCGCGCGGAGTTGTTTGGTGCAGGTACACGCGTGGGTGACCACGGGCAAGAGGTGGTATGGGCTGAAGGCTCAAAGTGTGAATATTGATTGGAGTCTGGATCCCATGTAGCAGCTGTTTCCGAGATTGATGAGTCCTGGCAGTCCTCCAGGGAAGACGCGCTCGAAAACATTGGACGCGTATGATGGCCATCCGGATGGCTCGACTCTTCAGCGAATGACCTCCCTCCTTCCCCATGACAAGCCCAATATCTTACTGTCGTCATCAAGGCATACATATTCTCCTTCTCTTCAACAGTAGCAAGGTCCTTAATCGGCCGTCCAATACTGTCTATCACCAACGCCACCAACGCATTCATCAAAGCTGAGATCACTCTCCCATACTCACACAAGAAAACAAACACCACACTCACTCGTTTTTGGGTTGGGTTCCAGCATGCTATGCTGTTCACATCCAGACCACACGGATCCCCAAGCATCCCATAAAGCAGTCTCACATGTATCCACGCCGCATCGTCCCGAATACACTCTCTATTAAAGCAGGGGAGAACACGTCTATGCCTTCCGGTAGATCTTATTACATCCTGTGGTTAGCACGTAAGGATAATAATGAAATCTCACTTGGATTTGGGGAAAGGAGGACATACTGCTCTGTCGAAGCATTGTGCTGATCTCTCCCTCTGAAAGGACTTGAAAGACTAAGACTGGAAGACTGGAAATACGAGAGAGTATGAGAAAGAAGATGAGTGTAAGACGTAGGGGACTGGAGCATATGTCAGGTGATGACACGGTTACAGGTTACACCGAAGAAAAACTTGTTTTATGTATTTTTGAACATTAATGTTCACATAAAGTCACTATATGGTACATGAATCTTCTGCTCACAAGTGGATTCTGGGAAGAGTCCACAGAGCAGAATCTCTATCTCATTCTGGTTTGGTGAACAACATCATGTTGCAGTCAAAGCAGAAGCGAGGTGTGAGCACAGGTGGAAGACAGACACCCATTATAGCAGGCCCGGGGCAAGCGGGGCAGAGCTTAGAAACTCCGGTGGACTGGGAGAAGAGCTCTGTGAATGTGGCCGTGAAAATCCGATGTTGTTATCAGACAATGGCAAGAATAGGGCGAATCTCGGGAAAGCTGCAGGTTGATTTGAGAAAAAGAGCCTTGGAGGAACCCTTGAGTCTAAAGTTGAAGTTGATGGAGAACATGAGGGAAAATTATGAGTGAGAGGTGGTATCAGCAATGGAATCATCTTTAAAAGGAATCCATTCAGATTCAAAAGGGAAGTCAAAGGGGGATGCAAGACCAAGGAATTGATGCAAGGGTCCCATTGTGGAAGATGAGCAAATGCAGAGCTTTGTAATAGCAGGATGTACATTTTGATTATCAGCATGAAAGATAACATAATAGCCATGGAAATCAGGATCCCAGCATAAAATAAGCATAAAATTCCTTAACTTGGATGTCAGCTCCTGAATGACAATGAAGAATCTGACAAGAAAACCATTGATTGCCAGAGGCTCCACCTCCACCCTTTGCACCACTTGTGTCAGTCAGGATGTGGAGGGTAGTTTGGGATATAACTGCCCCACCAAGTAATAGCCTGCAATGCAGGGCAAGTAGGATGGAAATGACGAAAAGAGAAGGTAAACAGTGTTAAGAATTCAAACAGTGAGCACATGATGGCTTTGGAGGAAGTGATGATCTGTGAGTAGAATTGAAGGAACCAGGTTACCAGTTAATTCCTGCAACATGTAGAGGGTGTAATGCATCTTGGCCTGCCATTTGATGAGAAGGTATGACAGATACATCAGTTTACCTGCAGAGTTTACCTGCAAATAGATAAGCCTCCATAGCCATGGAATCAAGGGTTATGACTAAGTATTCTAGGTATGTTGACGGTCCCTCAATCTTGATTATTGAAAGCAATGTCCAAGGACATTTACTGACCCGCGGCGGGTGGGAGTAGAAGATACACAGGGGGCAGGGGAGGCATCACCTGGACATATATTGATACGGGGATGAGTTGGGGCAAGTGGGGGATTCCTTTAAACAGGGAAGAGACGAGCATGGGGAAGCAGGAAGTAGCCATCAGAGGGGGACGATTCTAGTGGGGGGTCCAACAGGGTTGTACGTTTGGCTCTACCGAGAGAGGAGCAGTGGCTCGGCGCTGCAAGCCAAAAATAAATGATGTGCAAACTTCGGGGGACATGCAAGAACTGTGAGTAGATAGACCAGAGCTATCTGGATGCGGTTGAAATGACAGAGAGCCATCCTGGCAGGGAAAGATATCCTCCGATGGGAAGCCGGAAGCAAGATGTGGGACGGCAAAGTAAGGGGTGCAGCAGACTCGTCACAGGGGAGCGGACGTGGGTTTTCCAAGCTCAGCACCAAGGAAGTAGTTGTGGGAGCGTGTAGGTGTGAAGCGGCGGGAACGCTGGAGCACACTAGCGTAAAGTCGAGTGAATGCGAGTGGGTCTTGGAACACTAGCTGGATGACCCGGCATGGGAAAAAGAGCTGGGGCGTTGCCGGGTATTGTTCCCTCTGTGAGTAAATGGGCTACCCATCGAAGCCAGCAGTGGTATGTGCTGTATCGTATCGCGTGGGAAACGAAGCGGCCCGCCCGCCTTGTTGACGGAGGAGGGGTATACGTCGTTACACGTGGACAAGAGCAAAAAGCATTACTAAGCTACGGTACAGCTTAGCGCGAAATATATTAGGACCCACAAGTGTCATCATGTTGAGATCATTACTAACGCCCAATATTTCAACAGCCCGTCCTGGTAAGTGTAAGATTGGTTAGCTGACACCGCTGATGCTAACATGGTGCTGTGACACTATGTGGGCATAGTCCAGCATTGTGATATTTAACGGAGAAACGTGAGTTGAAGTCAAATCCATTATTGAAAAAGTTAAGAAAATATCACAAGTTCCATCTTAGGCATCATGATTAACTATGACCCATCAATGCGCAATGCTGGGTCGAAAGCGCAAAGGACAAGGTGAGATAAATGATCATGTGAATACCCAAGGGACAGCTGACCTATGCGCTGCACCGCCATATGTCACTAGGCACTTCATGGTACTTTTCATTCGAGTCAATGAACCAATGATAGGAGTATTCGCCTATTTTGGTTTCCATATGACGAATATTTAATTTAATCCAATATATTGCCGAAAATACATTGCGGACAAAGTCTACATCACAATTACGACGTTCAAATATCGGTGTGTGCCTGATTGGCATGAATACTGCGTTTCCTCTCCCAATCGGGTTCTCCATCCCACGGGCACAGCCTATCACAGACAGCGCGTCGACGTGCAAAGACCATCTCTCCCTCACCACCCAGAAGGTCATCGACTATATGTCGTGGACATTGCAGCTATTGTCGTGAAGGTTGCTGGCGATGCCGTTTCAGTGCCTGGCTTAAAGAGTGCAGCGACCCTTCTTTTGGCAATCGTGAACGTTGTAAAGGTAGGTTGTCTATATCAATACTAGTTGAAGAGCTGATGTGGATGATTATTTTCGATCACTAAAGCGGGGAGCGAACCGAGGCATTGAATCCCATTATCCAGCCCATTGAACGTCCCCTCGTCGCGTTCCATGATCAATTGGGAAAAAAAGGGAGAATATCCCGGACAATTTCAAAGGTATATTTGACGTTTACCAGAAATAGGAACTTGAAATCCACCCAGTAATCGTATTTAACAAATTAACCCGACTGATTCAGTGCGCTTGAAGACATTCTTGCCCTTGCACGCTTATACACACCCAGAAAGGGTTTTAGGGGACACGGCAAATCTTGGATGCGACAACGAGGTAATTAAATATCAAACCTGGAAAGGCTGTTGGAAGAAGCAGAGAAGCAGGCAATGGTGCGACCCGCTAGTGGCAGTCAGAATCTGTAGTTATAACGTATTGGCTATTAGATGTATTTGTCGCTGGATACCTCATTAGGTGTCGCTGAACTCGTAGCGGTCGATAATAAGAGACTCGGCGCGATATAATGGATCAATGAAAGGCTATCCTTGATTCTTTTTCCTCGGTCACGGAAGGAATCATTGAGGGAAGATAAGTCCCCCACGGCGGAGCAAGAAAGAAGATTAGTGAACAAGTATGCCCGTTTTGTCATACCCGTAGGCTCATAGCAATGTTACAGGATTTATTCCACCGAAGGGATTTAGAACTCTTACGCACATCATCTGTCACGAACCATCATGATTATGAAAACGCAGAGAATCACAGAGTTGCCTCAGGGTGGAGCGTTAAACTCCGTGCCGCAAAGTCTGAAACTGACATCAAGCCCGTATTTGGATGAACAAAAATCTATGATCCTTTTTCTTGTTTAAGAAATATTTTCAACATACCACACCTTGAATACAGTTCCAACACACCACACCCTCAAGGACTATGGAAGCAACTGGTAAGAAAGTCACCCTTGAAATTAACTAGCCCAAGCCACCCACTCAAATTCATGGTCAGTGACCCTAGCATTGGTCAGTTCTTGGGGTACAGTAACGCACAAGACAATGTTTTTTTCCAAGTTTTCCGTAACTCGGGCCCTGAACCTGAGGAGCGCATGCAATTGACTCGACTACGCTACCTCATCCGACACGAGACTAGTCATTTGCGGGCTATACGACAAGGAAAATGAAATTGAAACCGATTTTTACACGTTAACACAATGTTTTTGATGGATTCTTACAATGTGACTCACTTGAATACCTTCTCTTCGGCAAATGCTGATGTGACAATATGACATTAGCGATTATTTGAATGGAGTGCAAAGGACGAAATTGATATGTACCCGCTTGTTTGTTAATTCCACTGACATCAGATGTCAATGATAACTTTGTCTGTCCACTTTTCATTTCCCGCTGATTCAATTGTCGCCCTTACTGACCCTCTTGCCAATCGCCATCGTCTGAAGCTTGTGTATACCGGATCGCTGTACAGCCGTTTCCCGTACGGCCACCACGAGAAATGAGATCTGGGTATTGGTCCCAGTGACTCTAGGTTCAATCCATCTTCACCAGACTTCCCCGTACAGTTATTCTTGTCCAATGCGATTTCATTGTATATCGGCACTGCTGCAATGGATCAACAACTTCGAAACTCCCATACCATCCATCAATTGGGCAATCATCTGCCGGATTGCGGGTTTCTGGGAACAACAGTTCACAACCATATCTATGAGGGAGATGTGGGGTTCATTTCTTTGTGGGACGTGGGATATCGGAATAAATAACAGGCAATTTTGTGGTGTGTAGGAATCTACATCAGTGGTTCTCTGAAATTTTCGGTATAGAGCCCGAAGACACTGTTCGAGCTCGCTTCCGGCCAGAGTTCAAACCCTTCACAGATCTTGAGAGTGCAACAATAGAAGGTCGAAAACCAATGAGAAGGTATCTGTCGAACCAGGACACTGACCCGATAGTGGCTCAATTTCTTCCCCCTACATATACCTTTGATATTGGCGAAGGGAGGATCAAATATTTCTGCGACCCGTATGTCAGTGTATCGTCAAGCGCAGAAAGAATGGTGAGCATACACACCGCTTTGCATAGAGAAAAATGGGATAAAGGGTGTCCCTCCACACGGATTGATGATCAGTAAGGATAGAAGCCTTTTGGAAATAATATTGAAACCTTCGTGGTAGTAGTAATGGAACTTTGGAGAAAGGTGGTTGTGGAAATGCCGCAAGGATTTGTATGTCTCACCGCCCCCTTTATTAATGTCGTTGTCTGACAGAGTATTTGAGTCACCCCGGGGATGTGAACCTGACCAGCTTGTTCTTGTTTGAAGCTATTTCTCCAGGTTATATTTCTGGCCCCTCGGGGAACCTATCCTGGATGTCTAGTTGCGCACTTCTTATGATGCGGAGCCTAGTTGGACAAATGACCCTGTGTGGCTAGGTACGGTACTTCAGGGAAACCTGTGGGGGTCAATGTTGGTCTCATGTGATAAAATTAACTTTTTCAATATGTGGGGGGTGCCATAGGGATCACAGGAGTCCTTGAGATTGCAGGTGCCAGGAAGGCCATGGGGGCTGTGGAGGCCGTGTTGGGTACAGTTTCCTCAGCTGCCATGGGTGTCTGGAAAGTTGTACTGTTAGCTACCCAGTCAATCAATGGATTGGAGGATAGTCACAATTCATTGAATACACAAAATTTTATGAAAAACTCCTGATATTTTTAAGTGAGACTATTTCTCCTGGCTATGACTACATGTTTTAGGGATTTATATTTCATTAATCCAAAACTTCATCTTTAAGACTTGTACACTCTCTTAAAATATGCACAAATGTCATGGTTATACAAGAGTAGCTGGGTTGTTACCTAATCTTTGGGATAAAATACATTCTCTAGTATCTCCATGACTTTTAAAATATCCACAAACATTATAGTTAACTAAAATTACTTGGGTTATGATTTAATCTTTTGGATAAGATGCATTCTCTTGTATATTATGCAAACTTTCAAATATAGTTCATATAATTTGAATTTATTTGGTTTAGAAGGTTAACCAGAAATATCTGGCCAACCAATCCATGTTGTGGAATTTATCCCCAAAAGGATAATCTATATATGTTTGTTTAACTAACTTTTGTCAGATACAAGATAAATATATATACTTTAGTGGATAAATAACTTTTAAAGTTTTGGGTTATCCTCCCATGTGTCAAATGTAAAACTTAATTTAATTTTACTTCTCTTCTAAGGTTTGAACCTTCAATAAGAACTTTATTTAGTTCTCCCTTTAGTAGAAATATCCTAAGATGTACATAGTTAGACCCCAGCTTCAATCTCTTACAATTTCCACTAAATACAAGTGTGATATTCTTAAGACATTAGACCTTCCATTCTCCCATTCCTTATCTTGCCCTCTCTCTTGTTTCTTTTTGTGTTTTGGTAGCCTTGTTAGTATTGCCCTAACAATAACACTGTATTGACTATCAAAGTACAATACAGGTTAAAAAGGGGATTTGTTGCCATAAGCAACTGTAAGGCAGCTGGAGGCCATTAAGATGGGGAATAGGAATTGTCCTTTACAGTACAATTTCAGACTGAATAAGTCCAATGAAATGGGATAAAGGTAAGGGTGGTTCACAAGAAAGATAGAAAGGTGCAAGGAGATGTTGGTAGTGATGAGTGAGTTGGAGTGGTGAGATCTGACCTTCAACTGTAACTATGAAGCTAAGAGTAATATGCAAATTTTAACTTGTAGCCATTTGAGATGGCTGAGATGATACCCCAATCATGGCTTGCAGGACACTTCAAAAGGGTGTCTTGGGCAAGTTGTGGTTATGGGGTAAAAGTGTCTAAACTCGAAGTTATGCCCACTAATGTACACTATGTTCCACAAGAGTCTATGTACACACAGGTGTACATAGATCTTTGAATTAATACAAACTAATATAAATGAAGAATATCTTAGTTTAAAAAAATAGTAGAAAAATAAGAGAAATATATGGGAAATATAATACAATGAAACCACTAACTTTCTTAGAGAGGGGTACCCCTCACAGCACCTGACCCTCAAAAAAACTTGCCAAAGGTTTCCTAGGCCCTTTCGAGATTATATCACAAGCTGGCTCACTTTCTTCAACTCTCTGACTTCCTGATAATATGGAAGCAGTCCACCCTGTTTTCCACAATTCCATGTTGTAAACTTGTGTTCCTAACACTATCTTAGAATGTATTCAACCTCCACCTCCTCCAGTCATTAGAGAGTATTTGCAACTAATATATATTAGCAAAACTGAATTGGTTCCTGATATTCATAAAGATTACATGAAGGGAAAGTTGACAAAGCATTGGAAGGTGCATCAAAGGCAGGTTTCTTGTTTTTCCCTTTGTCAATTGTTACTAATTGTGGTCTACAGGGAAAGAGGAAACACAAGGATGATAACAATGGAGAGGAGGATGAGGAGGATGAGATAGAGGAAATTGGGGGATCTGAGCAGTAAGCCATTAATATTATCCTTTACTGATGTTTCTTCTAAGCCTTATGGTCTTTAGAAAGGGTAGTCTCAGGGGTACCAGCATGTGCAAGCTGCACAGCATTGGGGATCTGATGTACATGCATGGGCTGGAATAGGGCCTGTGTGCAGTGTAACCACAGAAGAAGGGTTGCAGCTATGCAACAATGACTTCAGAGCCCGTAGTGGAGGCTCCATGAGATAATGGTGGGAGATGGACAGGTATTCTCGAGGTGTTACAGGGGCTTGTACAGTATTCTGAATGTAGGGAGAAGTGGTGGGCTGCCAAGGACTGTAAGGGAGAAGCCAGAGAGCTGGGACAGAAAGGCCAACATTTGTTTGGAACTATTGATTGGCCTGTGATAACTCTGGGAGTTGTGGGGAGGCATCCCCAAATTCTTGTTTTACACTCACACCCCTTTAGTTGTTGAAGATACAAATTAATATTCTTCTAATATAAAGTATGAATTGGGGGCAGCCCTTCTGCTGTTTCCTCTTCACCATCTATTAGTTCTACACTTTTAGATCTCTCTGTATCTAAACAACAATAGGATCATCTTCCAGAGCAATGTTGACAATAATAAGTGTCTTGAAATATAATGCAGAGACTGAAGATACTGTCAAAGAACAAAGAGACATAGGGTGACAAGGAGTAATCAGAGGGCTGAATTAATGAGAATCTAAAATAAATACAAAGGTTTTCCCATCAAAACATAATACTCGAGTCTTGAAAATCTATTGGGGTCTGACAGGTAATATTGATTGTCAAGAAACAACTATTGACTGATGCATATCAGGAATGTCATATGCTGCTTGACTGACACATGATTGCTCATCCCCTCTTAGGCAGATGTCCCACCATCTAGCCATAAGGTCAGTGTGCTGAGAATGAAACTTGAAAAGGTAGTGTAAACATTGGACTTGCTGAAGGAAAACAAAGGTTTCTGAAGTGTTAGCATGCTGTTTTCTGAAAGTTCCACAAGGTTGTGAGAATTCCCCAGAATGCTGTTAAGAGTAGCAATTGCTTCTAAGGGGGTAGTTGTATGCACAGAGGCACCAGACTGAGAGGTGTTCAAGGAGGATGTCTGAAGGGTACTCATGTATGGAGGTTGTCTATAATCATTATAATATCACATGTTTACTAATAAAAGGAATATTGCTACAAAAATTCATCTTTAAATAGTGGTATATATTCTGAGACCATTATATTGTTAACCACCAACATCAGAGAAATGGGAAATGTTCAGCTGCCCTAGATACATACATAGCTTGCATAGTATTCCTAGTGAGTGTATAAACTTAGTGGTATTTTTTTTGATAACTTGGTCTATTCTAGCCATCTTGGGTCATCAGCTATGTTTCTGTAAAAAGGGCTTCACTTCTGATTGCTATTCCACTTCCCTGGGCATAGTACCAGCATTGCTTTAACCTCCTTAAAACTTGTATTACGATCTCCCATTGGCTGCCTGTTCTTTGGCACATATGTTTATCTTCTTGCAACAATATTCCTTCAGTGTTACGACCCATTCCCGGATGTTTCAATACCCGACTTCCGATCTCCCACTCCCGACTTCCGATCTCCCACTCCCGACTTCCGATCTCCCACTCCCGACTTCCGATCTCCCACTCCCGACTTCCGATCTCCCACTCCCGACTTCCGATCCCCGACTTCCAACTTTCGACCTCCGACTACGGAACATCGTAGTTACCGTATCATCCGCATTCTTCCCTTGTTCCGCATTTGGTAATTTGTCCGTTGACACGTATTCACTCGTTTGTTTGTTATATTCCCGTTACGGAATATTGTCTTCCTAATATGTCTTATTGTATTTCCGTTTTAAGAACACTTCCGTTACCGTCTTATTATGGTCTCAGTTTGTAGTACAATAACGAGCAGACTTATATTAGTTTCCGCGAATTTGTACTTTACCTTAGATCTGATATCGACTTAGTTTCTTATTCCTTCTCCCATCTTTCTGTACACTCGATATTCGGAACTCTTCGGAACTCTGAATATCTGTATCTTCCATCATAAGTCTCACCTCCGAAATTAAGGACATTGAGCGTTTGCGTAGAGGCGCAGCACATAAGCTGAAGCTGACGTCCTGACCCTATCTAGTAGTTCCCGACTTTCCAGTGGCTTCCTGATAGTTCCGGAATAAGTTCCCGACACGGCACTTAACAGTATATCAGATCTCAACTCTGCGACTCGCTCATCATGGGTCCCAAACGCAAAGCTGCCGAAGGACCATCCCAACTTCAATCCCCGTTGCAACTTTACACCACTCAACCTGAAACCCCAATTCAGCCGACAACATCAGCTTCAGTCGAAGAAGTTACCGAGGAGGTTACCGAGGTAACAATGGATCCCAATGTTCCCCACACTTCCGACAATGAAGCAGAAGATCAGCCGGAGACATCGAAAAAGAAATCTTCCGACGAACCGACTGAAATGTTGTTTATCAACTCCATTGTGAAATTCACTGACTATTTGAAATCCGCTGAGGACAGTAAAGAATCATCCTGCACCGGAGTCAAAGAACCCGAACCATTTACCGGCAAGGATCCGAAAAAATTGAAGAATTTCCTTCTCCAATGCCATTTCAGTTTCCGTGATCGACCCAATGCTTTTAAATCCGACAGTCAAAAAGTCAATTTTGCGCTCTCATATCTCAAGGATACTGCTCAGGATTGGTTCGAACCCGGACTATCCGGAATATCCGACGAGACACCCATATGGCTCGACGACTGGGATGCTTTCGTGGAAGAACTGGAAACTAATTTCGGACCTTACGATCAATCCGGCGAAGCGGAAAGTGAACTAATGACGCTCAAGATGAAGGACAATCAACAAGTTTCCGCTTATCTCATCAAGTTCAATACCCTCGCCGCACGATGTGGATGGGACGATTCCGCCCTCAGACACCATTTCTATATGGGACTTCCGTCACGCCTTAAAGATGAAATCTGCAAAGATGGAAAGCCGAAAACTCTCCAACTCATGCGGATGAAAGCTCAAACATCCGATGCCCGTTATTGGGAACGAAAAGCTGAGGTTTCTCGAGAGAACCCGACGGAACGTTCTCAGAACAACAAGGCGTCGACTAGCAAGTCTTCCGGCAACAACTCAGGCAATAACACCGGCTCTGGCACTAATACTGGCAAATCAAATTCCGACCGGAAGAAAGACAAGAAATCCAACAAGGAAAAACAGTCAACTTCTGACAAACCCGACATTTCCCATTTGTTGGGTACCGACGGTAAACTCACCCCGAAGGAGAAACAACGGCGTATGGACAACAACCTCTGCCTTTTCTGCGGGAAAGGCGGACACAAGGTTTCTGACTGTACCGTTAAATCTAGCTCTTCCAAGGCTCGCGCGGCAACTTCCACTACGACTACAACGTCTAAGGAAAAACCCGCCACGGAGTCGAAAAAAGAGTAAGCAACCCTCTGGAATCTGCACGGACAGAGGGTTGCATTGACTCTCTCCGTGTTTCCGAGGTTATCCGTCTCAACACGTCTGCTCTCTCTAATCCCGATTCATTATTTGTAAAACTCGTCTCTGACTTTCTTGGAAATTTAGTGTTCCAAGCTCTAATAGATTCCGGCTCCACACAGTGTTTTGTAGATACCACCTTTGCCACAAAACATAATCTGAAACTCCATTCTGTTCCCGCAATTTCCTTACGTTTGTTTGACAGCACTAGCAATACGGCAATCACTCAAGCCTGCGACATGTCTATCCAGTTCCCTTGTGGAACATCCCAGACGGTTACTTTTTTCGTAACACAGTTGGACTCTAGCTGTTCGGTAGTTCTTGGATACAACTGGCTCACCCGATATAATCTGTTGATTGACTGGGTATTGGGCAGTATTACTTTCCGGACTCCCGACACTTCCGTTCCTCCTGCAGCGTCTTTTCCGGCCAATGCCTTTTTGGCATCAACGGCACCTCCGGCTTCTACCGAAACTTCCGAGCCTCCAAAAATCTCTCTCATCAATGCTTCAGCATTTGTTAGGGCAAGTAAACTAGATGGTTCACAATGTTTTTCGATCAGCTTAAAAGTTGATGAAGCATCTGGACGTTTTGCGACTCCAGAATTATCCAAGCTAAAAGCCGACCTGGAAGGAGTTCCCGAAAAATACCATGATTTCACGGACATTTTCAGTAAGCAAAAAGCTGACAGGCTTGCACCACATAGGCCTTACGACTTAAAAATCGATATTGAGCCCGGTTCAAACCCTCCGTTAGGACCTATTTACCCATTATCCCAATCAGAACCTTCGTCTATTCGGGAGTTCCTGGATGAACATTTGTCAATAGGTTTTATCCATCCCTCAAAGTCTCCGTATGGAGCACCCGTCCTTTTTGTCTGTAAGAAGGATGGCTCCCTTCGACTCTGTGTCGATTTCAGAGGATTAAATTCCATCACATGGAAAGATAAGTATCCACTTCCACTCATTACCGATTTACTCGATGCCCCATGGAAAGCTCGGATTTACACCAAAATAGACCTCAAACACACCTATCATTTGTTCCGAATTGCTGAGGGCGATGAATGGAAAACTGCTTTTCGGACTCGCTATGGATCCTTTGAATGGTTGGTTATGCCGTTCGGCCTTACCAATGCCCCTTCCGCTTTTCAACGTTTTGTTAATGATATATTTTCCGACATGCTTGACGTATGTGTTATAGTCTATTTGGATGACATTTTGGTATTTTCCGAGGATCCCGCTCTTCACGATGAACAGGTCCGTGAAGTTTTCCGAAGACTCCGTAAAAACGGTCTTTTCGCCAATGGTAAAAAATGTTATTTCGACATGGATTCTATTGAATACTTAGGTTTCATCATCGGCCCTGATGGTCTCCATATGGATGAAACCAAGGTTCAAGTTGTCCATGACTGGCCCGAACCACGGAAGGTCAAGGACATTCAATCATTTTTAGGTTTCGCCAACTTTTACTGACATTTTATTCGGAACTACTCGGATATTACAGTACCGCTCACTCATCTTACCCGTAAAACTCAACCATGGGTTTTTGACGATAAATGCCACTCCGCCTTCCAGACTTTAAAAAATGCCTTCACTTCCGCCCCGATTCTTTCCCATTGGAAACCTGATGTTCCGATTATTGTGGAAACTGATGCTTCCGATTATGCAATTGCCACGATTCTTTCCATTCAAGATTCTGACGGTGAAATTCATCCGGTCGCATTTCTTTCTCGGACACTTTCAGTATCCGAACTCAATTATGACATTCATGATAAGGAACTTTTGGCAATTTTTGAAGCTTTCAAACATTGGCGCCATTATCTCAAAGGTTCTGCAACTCCCGTTGACGTTGTTACCGATCACAAAAATCTCGAATATTTTTCTACCACTAAACTTTTAGCCCGCCGGCAGGCCCGTTGGTCTGAATTCCTTTCCGCTTTCAATATGATTATCCGCTTCTGACCCGGACGTCTTGGTGGAAAACCAGATGCCATGACTCGACGATGGGACGTCTATCCTAAAGAGGGGGAAAGTAACTATGCTGTTGTTAATCCACATAACTTGAAACCAGTTTTTACAACGCAACAACTTTCCGCATCTATCCGAGCAACTTCCCTTTACTATCCAATTATGCGTAGCGTCATGATTATGGACATTGAGCAATTACATCAAGATATCCTTTCCGCACTCACTTCCGACCCGGCCCTCAAGCCACATTTAGACGTTCCCGACAATCCCAACCAACCTCGATGGTCACAAGACTCTCAAGGTTTTATCCGTCTCGATGGACGTATCTACGTTCCAGATTCCGACAATCTCCGACTCCGCATACTTCAGTAAACACGATCATCCAATCTCCGGACATTACGGCATCAACAATACTCTTGGTTTAATCCGTAGAGAATATACTTGGCCCAACCTCCGAGATTTCGTAACTCAGTTCTGTAAGTCATGCACCACCTGCTTACGCTCTAAGACCCAGAGGCATAAGCCGTACGGCCTTCTCAAGCAACTCCCGATACCAGAAAAACCTTGGAACTCAATTTCCATGGATTTCATTGAACAACTTCCGACATCTGAAGGCTTTACATCCATTCTAGTTGTTGTGGACCAATTCTCGAAACAAGGCATTTTCATACCCACTCATGATACAATCACATCCTTACAATTAGCGGAACTTTTCATTATTCACGTATTTTCCAAACACGGAGTTCCATCTCACGTAACTTCCGATCGAGGCTCCAAGTTCATCTCCCATTTCTTCCAGGCCCTCGGAAAAGCCCTTGACATGAAACTACACTTCACCTCGGGATATCACCCGGAAGGTGATGGACAAATGGAACACGTTAATCAAACACTGGAACAATATTTCCGCATCTATTGTAATTACCAACAGGACAACTGGAAATCCCTTCTTCCGATCACGGAATTCGCCTACAATAACTCTCCGAATGCAACCACTGGCATATCTCCCTTCTTCGCCAATAAAGGCTATAATCCGAATCTCTCAGTACATTCCAAACAATATTTAGCTTCTGTCCGTGCTCAAGAATTTCTTACTGACCTCGACGAATTACATCAAGAACTTCGGAAAGCTATTTCTTCCGCACAGGAATATTATCAACGTTCCGCAGACAAAAACAGGATCCCGCCTCCTAATTTTAAAATTGGTGATCAGGTTTTTGTAAAAGCTCAATTCTTCCGTACTACCCGACCTTCTAAAAAACTCGCTGAGAAATTCTTAGGACCTTTTGAAATTATAGCACAAGCCGGTTCACTTTCATGGACTCTCCGTCTTCCCGACAGTATGCGAGCAGTCCACCCCATTTTCCACGTTTCCATGTTAGAACCTTGTGTTCCTAACTCATTCCCGGAACGTATTCAACCTCCGTCCTGTCCGGTCATCATTGATGGAGAACCCGAATTTGAAGTTTCCGAAATTTTGGATTCTAAAATCGACAATCGCCGACGTACTTGTAAATTGCTCTATTTAGTCAAATGGGCAGGTTATGAAGGTACCGACGAGGAAACTTCATGGATATTGGCCACGGAACTTGGACATGCTATGGAAATTGTTACTGACTTCCACATGGCTTATCCAGGCAAACCCGGACCTTTATCATCACTCTAATCTTTCTGTTCTTTTCTGTTCAGTTTCCGACACTTCCGTTTTCACACTCATTTTAGGTTTTGCAAGTCATAAAAAAAAAAAATATTATTAAATCTATCTCAAAGTCTCTGACACCCCAAATCCACCTTCCATCCCAACTTCCGGCTCTTCAGCAATTTCCGCACTTTCCACCATATCCTGTACCTCTTCATCTTCACTCTCTGATTCTTCCGGCCCTTTTCCCGATGCCCACCTCTTTTCAACACATTCCACCAACGGATCATTAGGTTTTTCCCGTGCCTTATCGGAAAACCCCTTGGATACTGCGATTACACCAATGCTAACCATTATCTTCTCCAGGAAATTGTTTTGCCTCCGGAAATTCCAGATCAACGAACGGAAACCTTTCTCCTGGATATCATTATGGCGATCCATTGTATCCCGCATTTTCATGATTTCCGTCCCGATAAAAACCAACGCATCGACGGTTTCCTTGAGAAGCTCAATGCCTGTACTATCCGTTTTTGACGCTTCAGTTTCCGTAGCTTTGGCCACTCCTGAACTTCCCGCGTCGTTAGTTTTCAGAGTCTTCTCACCTTTCGGAACCCTTTTTGAGGCAAGGGTGCATGGAAGTTTGAGAACCGCGCAGGGATAGCAAGTTCCGCCCCATTTTACCTTCTGCTTCCAACAAGTCATGTTCTGTATGGAACATCGATAACAAGGAGTTTCGTGGACGATTTCCATTTGTTCCGGAGCTTTGACCTTTGGTTTCTGTTTTGGAAGTTAAATGACTACCGTTTCCTTTACAGATGCACTTACTTTAGGACTCGAAGGTCCAGCTTCACCCTCTACTTCCACCTCCACGGCTTTTCGCTGCATCAATAGTTATCAGTTGGAATCATGGAATGTATGGGTCAACTTACCTTTCCTTCCCTTATCTCCTTCAGTTTTTCCGCCACCTCCAACTCCCGCTGTAATCTTTCCACCTCCTCTTTCTTTTTCTGCACCTCCGCCGTTTTCCGTATCCACGCTTCTTTTTCTGCCTTCGCCCGCTCCAATTCCCGTTTTTCCGCCTCTTCCACATCCTTCAACTCCTGCATCAATGCTCTTTCCTCCTCCTCCTGTCGTCGCTTCAACTCCTCTATTTTCTGGTGTTTTTGTTGAAGTTCTGCGACCTTCGACATCTTTTGAAGTACGGATATTTCGGTATCTGAGTCTTCCGGGGTAGTGATGAATAACGGCCAACGAATCGACATACAAGTTGTGGTTGAAGAAACAAAAATATTAATTCGAATATTTGGAGGTTTTTATACTCAGAATGACAGCTGAAACTCTCACCTCCATATTTGCGTAAATTTCACAACACATAACAATCAGCCGTCGCTTCAAACACTTAGTACCTAATCGCCTCTATGGGATTTCGGCCTAACAGGGGGGTACTGTTACGACCCGTTCCCGGATGTTTCAATACCCGACTTCCGATCTCCCACTCCCGACTTCCGATCCCCGACTTCCGACTTTCGACCTCTGACTATGGAACATCATAGTTACCGTATCATCCGCATTCTTCCCTTGTTCCGCATTTGGTAATTTGTCCGTTGACACGTATTCACTCGTTTGTTTGTTATATTCCCGTTACGGAATATTGTCTTCCTAATATGTCTTATTGTATTTCCGTTTTAAGAACACTTCCGTTACCATCTTATTATGGTCTCAGTTTGTAGTACAATAACAAGCAGACTTATATTAGTTTCTGTGAATTTGTACTTTACCTTAGATCTGATATCAACTTAGTTTCTTATTCCTTCTCCCGTCTTTCTGTACGCTCGATATTCAGAACTCTTCGTAACTCTGAATATCCGTATCTTCCATCATAAGTCTCACCTCCGAAATTAAGGACATTGAGCGTTTGCATAGAGGCGCAGCACATAAGCTGACGCCGACGTCCTGACCCTATCTAGTAGTTCCCGACTTTCCGGTGGCTTCCCGATAGTTCCGGAATACGTTCCCGACATGGCACTTAACATTCAGCCAGTGTTAAGGGTGCATACATGGAGGGTTTCCGGTGAAACCCATGGGAAATCCAGTAGGACTTGGCTCCCTGGGGAGAATCTAAGCTGATTTTCTGACTGGATTGTATGTACAACATCTGCCAGACTATATAGACTGTGGAATGAATGACATACCAAATCCAGTAATAATGAAAACAAAACTAACAAACATAAAGTGAGATAAGTAAACACCAAACTTGGTGTTAGGAACAGGATGGAATGGAAGTGGAGTCAGAATTGTGACAGGTCATAAAACCATAATGGAAACGGAGTGGGAGTGGAGTCCGAATTGTGACAGGTCATCTGACTATAATGGGAACGGGGCTCAGTTAGAGGGATGACAGGTTTTCCGAGTGGGGTCTGGTGACTGTTGCGTGGGACAGAGTCGGACATAGACAGGGATGGAGTCTGGCAGGTATTCCGGTGACTGATACATGAAGTAATGAAGTCGAATGTGGACAAGTCTGATGTATGGAGTCTGGCAGGAATTCCAGTAAACTGACAATTTGTGCGTATAGGGTGTGGGTGCGTATAAGTTAGTATCTGGAGTCTGGTGGGAATTCCGGTAATAACAGTACCCTCCCTTTATGCCGAAGTCCCAAAGAGGCTCTAGACCTTGATAAGGTTCTTGTCAGCTACACGCATGTGTCAAAAGTCATGTTGGTTACATGTATGTGTCATAGAGTCATGTGGTCTGGAAGGTAAGGTTCAGATGCGACGAGCCTATATATAAAAAATTGAAAAAATGAATTTTCTTCTTCTTTATTATCCCCATCATCAATATGGGACCAAAACCAACACCGTGCAACCCCATGCCAACTGCTGGGCCCTCCACGGGCACTCCATATACGGCACCACTCACCGTGGCCCATTGGCACAGCAAGAATATCAATGCCGACACCAAGAAAAGGCAGAGAGGGAAGCCAGGGAGGTCGAGGAGGCCCTGGATAGAGAGTACCAGGTGGCATTGGCCACAGAGGAAGAGGCTGAGAGGCAGAGGAAGAGAGATGAGGCAGAGGCTGCATGGGGGGCTGCAGAGAAAGCCAGGGCAGCTGCGGACAGGGCCATGGTTGCCGTGGGCAAGGTATGTTCCACTGTTCCACATGTTGACTTAACTGACATTGGCATTTTCAGTGCAAGGCAGCAGAGGTGGAGTCCAAGTCCAAGGGGGAGCTGGAGAGCCCCCAGATAGTGAGTCTCAGGTTCATGGGTGTTTCTGGAAACTAACCACCAAACAGAAAGAAAGGAAAGTGGCACCAGTCCACCTACATGTGAGGAACAACCCACAGTGTTCCGGTTGTAATGACTGGAATACTGACTGCAATTGGAAGTCTGGGCAGGGACTGGGCTGCTTCCAGTGTGCACACCTCAAAGTGAGGTGCTCACTGGTTCATGAGCAGCCCACAGGGTCTGTGGCATGGGACATAAGTGGGTCAGATGGGATTTCGGGACTGGATGAGGTTTTGGGGTGGATCGCTGAGGGCATAGAGGCCCAAAACAAGTTGCTTAGGAAGAGCAACAAGGTGCAGGTAGTGGTGGTGAACGAACTCTGTGGGCTGAGCTCAGAGTTTTGGAAGTTCCTGGTGGAGTTTGAGAGCGATGTTTATGAAGAGCCGCAGATCGGGAGTTCCGAGGATGCCAGTTCGGATCAGGATGGGATGCCCACGGAGGTAGTGGAGCTCCCTCAGGAGATGGCTGAAGTTGGGCAGAAGCATAACCCCATAAATGTAGATTGAAAAATATAATAAAAAGTTTAATAATGTTTTTTTTTGAAAATAAAAGTAAAGCGTGAAAAACATAAAAATCAAAGTCCACAGAAAATCCACTTAAGGACTTGAAAGACATATCAGAACCTGTAAAAGCAAAGAGAGACATAGTGTGACAGGGAATAATGAGAATGAGTCCAAATGGAACACAGGGTCCATGGAGTGCGGTCAGAGAGAAGATAGTGGTCCAGGTTAGAGCAGGTAAGCTGTATGAAAGTCAGTAACGATTTCCATGGCATTACCGAGTTCCGTGGCCAAAATCCATGAGGTTTCTTCATCGGTGCCCTCATAACCTGCCCACTTGACCAAGTAAAGCAGTTTACAAGTGTGTTGATGCTTGTCAATTTTTGAATATAAAATTTGTGAGATTTCAAACTTGGGTTCTCCGTCAATAATGACTGGAAGGGGTGGAGATTGCACCCAATCTGGGATAGTGTTAGCAGTACAAGGTTCTAGCATAGAAACATGAAATACCAGGTGTACCGTGCACATGCTATCTGGAAGCTGTAGTCCAAGAAACTGAACCTACTTGTGCTATAATTTAAAATGGACCTAAATATTTTTCAGCAAGCTTTTTTGATGGACAGGTAGTCCGAAAGAATTGAGCTTTGACAAAAACATGATCACCAATCTTGAAGTTGGGTGGCAGAATCTGGTGTTTGTCCACTGAATGTTGGTATTGCTCTTGGGTGGACTTATATTGCAGTCCGGAGTTCCTCATGGAGCTTGTGGATGTCCATGGTGAACTCTTGAGCATGGGCAAAGGCGAGATTTCGTTCTTGATGTACTGTAATATTTGGATTATATCCTTTATTTGCAAAGAATGGGGAAATCCCAGTAGTGGCCAAGGGTGCATTGTTGTAAGCAAATTCTGCAAGTGGTAATAGGGATTTCCAATTGTCCTGTTGATAGTTGCAATATACACAGAGATATTGTTCCAATGGCTGACTGACATGTTCAGTTTGTCTGTTGCCTTCTGGGTGATGTCTGGACGTGAAATGTAGTTTCATGTCCAAGGATTTCCCAAGGGATCTAAAGAAGTGATATACGAACTCTGATCCTCGATTGGAAGTTACACTCTGTGCTTGGAAAATACATGGATAATAAAAAATTCTGCTAACTGCACGGACATAATGGTATCATATGTAGGAATGAATATACCTTGTTTTGAGAATCTGTCAACAACAACTAGAATGGCAGAAAAGCCTTCAGAGTCCAGTAGGTGTTCAATGAAATTAATAAAGATAGAATTCCACATGTGTTCTGGTACCGGGAGTTGTTTAAAAAGGCCGTATGTCTTGTGTCACTGAGATTTAGAGTGTGGACAAGTAGTGCAAGATTTACAATAGTGCTTAACGAATCCACAGAGTCTAGGCCAAGTGTATTCTCTTCTTATTAATTATAGAGTTTTGTTGAACCCAAAATGTCCGGAGAGTGGATGGTCATGTTTGTACTGAAGGATCCTGAGGTGGAGGCCATTGGAGTCTTGTACATACATACGATCATCAAGTCTAATGAAACCATGCTGATCAAGAGACCACCAGGGTTGACTGGGGTCCACGGGATTGTCAAAGTGTGCTTTAGTTATCGGGTCTAGTGGAATTGCTGATAGAATATCTTGATGTAGCTTCTGAATATCCATAATGATAATTCCACGGCCAATGGGATGGGTGAGGAAAGTCATGCAGGCCATAAGTTGCTGATTCATGAAAATGGGTTTCAAGTTGTGCAGGTTTACCGTGGCATAGTTGTTGCTCCCCTCTTTAGGATAGATGTCCCATCATCTAGTTAAAGCATTGGGTTTGCCACCGAGATGGCCAGGTCAAAAGTGGATAATCATATTGAAAGTGGATAGGTATTCAGACTGGTGGGCCTGCTGGCAGGTCAAAGGTTTTGTAGTAGAAAAATATTCCAGGTTTTTGTGATCTGTTATAATGTCAATTGGAATTCCCAAGCCCTCCAAATAGTGTCACCACATTTTGAAAGCTGAAAAAATTGCCAGGAGTTCCTTATCATGAACATTGTAGTTGAGCTCTGCTCCAGTGAAAGTCCAGGACAGAAAAGCCACAGGGTGGACTTCTCCGTTGGAGTCCTGGATAGACAGAATGGCTCCAAGTGCATAATCCGAGACATACATTTCAATGATAAGTGGGAAGTCCAGTTTCCAATGCAACAGAATAGGAGCTGAAGAGAAGGAGTTTTTTAAAAGATTGAAAGCTTTTTGACACTTATCATTAAAATTCCACAGAGTATCCTTATGTGTAAGATGGGTAAGGGATACTGTGATGGCAGAATATCCACGGATAAACCATCTGTAAAAATTGGCAAAGCTGAGGAAGGATTGTATATCTTTACGTAACTTTTCAGGGTCTGGCCAATCTTTTATGACTTGTACTTTAGTTTCATCCATGTGGAGTCTGTCAGGTCCCATTATGAAACCCAGGTATTCCATGGAGTCCATGTCAAAAGTACATTTTTTACCATTTGCAAATAAACCATGTTATTGGAGTCTCCGGAGAACTTCATGGACTTGTTTGTCGTGTTCCACGGGATTATCAGAGTAGATAAGAATGTTGTCCAAGTAAACAATGACACATAGATCGAGCATATTGGAGAAAATGTCGTTGATAAAATGCTGAAAAAAAGACGGGGCATTGGTGAGTCCAAAAGGCATCACCAACCACTCAAAGGTCCCATAATGGGTTCTAAAAGTGGTTTTCCATTCGTCACCCACAGAGATCCAGACCAAGTGATAGGCATGCTTAAGCTCTATTTTGGTATAAATCTGGGCATTCCATGGAGCATCAAGGATGTCAGATATAAGTGGAACTGGATACTTGTCCTTTTCAGTGACAGCATTGAGTCCTCTGAAATCAACACATAGTCTAAGTGATCCATCCTTTTTCTTGAAAAAGAGAACAGGTGCTCCAAAAGGAGAGTTAGAGGGTCTGATAAAGTCTATGGACAGATGTTCCTCCAGGAAATCACAGATTGTGGAAAGTTCTGTGGACGAGAGTGGGTAAATATGTCCTAGGGGTGGCTGGGTGCCTTCTTCAAGGTCAAATTTTAAGTCATATTCTCTGTGGGGCGGAAGCTGGTCAGCTTTCTGCTTACTAAAAACATCCACGAAGTCATGATATTTTTCCAGGGCACCTTGTAGGTCAGCAGCTTGCTCAGATTCAGATACCGGGGTTGAAAAACAACCAGTTGCTTCATCAATTTTTAAATTGATAGTGAATGCCTGGGACCCATCCATTTTTTGTAGCCCTAATAAAAGCTGCAGCATTAATCAGAGAAATAGATGGAGGTGCCATGGGTTCTGGGGAAGCCATGGGTGCCGTAAGGATCACAGGAGTCCTTGAGATTTCAGGTGCCAGGAAGGCCATGGGGGCTGTGGAGGCCGTGTTGGGTACAGTTTCCTCAGCTGCCATGGGTGTCTGGAAAGTTGTACTGTTAGCTACCCAGTCAATCAATGGATTGGAGGATAGTCACAATTCATTGAATACACAAAATTGTATGAAAAACTCCTGATATTTTTAAGTGAGACTATTTCTCCTGGCTATGACTACATGTTTTAGGGATTTATATTTCATTAACCCAAAACTTCATCTTTAAGACTTGTACACTCTCTTAAAATATGCACAAATGTCATGGTTATACAAGATTAGCTGGGTTGTTACCTAATATTTGGGATAAAATACATTCTCTAGTATCTCCATGACTTTTAAAATATCCAGAAACATTATAGTTAACTAAAATTACTTGGGTTATGATTTAATCTTTAGGATAAGATGCATTCTCTTGTATATTATGCAAACTTTCAAATATAGTTCATATAATTTGAATTTATTTGGTTTAGAAGGTTAACCAAAACTATCTGGCCAACCAATCCATGTTGTGGAATTTATCCCCAAAAGGAAAATCTCTATATGTTGTTTGACTAACTTTTGTCAGATACAAGATTAATATTAATATTTCCTTATTCTCCAGAATATTATCTAATAGGCTGAATTTGATTAAATATTAATTTTACAACAAACAATATAAATATATATACTTTAGTGGATAAATCACAAGCTTGGGTGACAACTGAATTACTTGTGCCATCAAAAAGGCAGAGACTGATGGGATTTATTGGATAAGTTCACAACAGATTTTTTTGTGTGAATTTTGTATCTAAAAAACAATGAGTCAAGCCAGAATCTATAAGAGCTGAAAAAATGAATTTAGGAATCATATTAGACATAAGTTTAATAAAAAACGAATCAGAATGCGAAAGAGCAGATGCATTGAGATAGAGAGGCAATGCAACCCCCAACCCATGTGGAGTCTGCGGGTTGCTCACTCTTTTTTCGAGTCGGAAGCCGGTTTGTCCTTCAATGGAGTTTCCATGGAGGTCTTGGCTGTTCGACCCTTTGCAGAGTTTGCTTTTACCAGCGGACATTCTGGAACTTGATGAGCACAAGAGACAGAGGTTATTGTCCATACAACGTTGTCTTTCTTGTGGGGTTAATTTACCATCAGGTCCGAGCTTTGCCTGTGAGGTTGGGTTTTCCAGTTTGCTTTCCAAACTGTTGACCTTTGTTGTTGTTATTGTTATTGTTGTTGTTAAAAGACTTTTATCGTTCTTCTTGTCAGATTGCATGGAGTTCTGGTTGCTGGTTGACGAGTTGTTGTTGTTGGTTTTATTGGCCATGGACTTGTTTACTTTGTCCATGGAGGTCTCATGGGCAACTTCCGTGCGACATTCCCAATAACGTGCATCCACATTTTCAGCCTTAAGGTGCATATGGGACAGGGTTTTTGGCTTGCCATCTTCTCCTTTTGAGACTTTGTCTTTAAGGCGGGACAGCAGACTGGCATAGAATTGGTGGTGGAGAGCAGGATCGCCCCACTGACAATGAGCTGCAAGGTTATTGAATTGGACAATATAGTCCATGATGCACTGCATGTCCTTCATATGAAGGTTAGTGAGACTATTCTCAGCTTCTCCGGTCAGGTCATATGGGCCAAAGTTGGTTTCAAGCTCCTCAACAAAAGCATCCCAATCTTCAAGCCAAAGTGGCTCTTCCTTGGAAAGTCTGCTAAAAGCCGGTTTGAACCATTTCAACACAGATCCCGATAAGTATGAAAGTGTGTAGTTGACTTTTTGGGAGTCCATGGACAATGCAATGGATTGATTGTGGAAATTGAAGTGACATTGCATGAGGGAAGTAGAGAGTTTGTTTGGGTTGGAACCCATGAAGGGTTCCAGAGCATTGACTTTTGACTGTGGAGGTTCTGGATCCTTCTTTTTGCCTTCTCTGAGCATATGATTCATCAACCTTTCTAAAGTTATTTCTAAATACTCAGAGGTGGGACCTGAAAGTGGCAGTCAATTGTTAGATGGAGGATTTTTGACACCCTTGCCTTTGTCAGGGGCCACAGACTTGTCCTCATGCTCAGAAATTCATCCTGGTTTTCCAGGACTTCTTCGATATGGGCTTCTTCCGTGGCTTCTGGCTGGTTTGTGAGTGTCTGGCTGGTATACAAAGTTAATGGGGGATGAAGAGTCGATGGTCCAGGTAATGATGCCCATGCATGCACTTTTCTTCTTGGTGGCATATTGAACAATCTGCAAGTCTTAGTCAGAAAATACTGTTAAGGTGTGTACACAGAGGGTTTCCAGGGAAACCCATGGAAAATCCAGTAGGACTTGGCTTCAGCTTATAGGCTGTGCCCTTGCGAGATCATGTTGTCCAATTTCAAATGGGTGGATGGGAATCCCAGGGAGTCTGGGCAGAGTTCGTGGGTCGAGATAAGATAAGTCAGAGGTTGAGTGATCGATGTGTCACAGCCTATGGGCTCCGACTAGTGAGAGTAGTGTAATTCAAAGGGGAGTTTAGAGTGGAAAATGTACTAGATTACTGGGGAGAATCTAAGCTGATTTTCTGACTGGATTGTATGTACAACATCTGCCAGACTATATAGACTGTGGAATGAATGACATACCAAATCCAGTAATAATGAAAACAAAACTAACAAACATAAAACAAGATATGTAAACACCAAACTTGGTGTTGGGAACAGGACAGAATGGAAGTGGAGTCCGAATCATAACAGGTCATAAAACCATAATGGGAATGGAGGAGGAGCGGAGTCCAAATCGTGACAGGTCATCTGACTATAATGGGAATGGGGCTCACTTAGAGGCATGATGGGTTTTCCCAGCGGGATCCAGTGACTGATGTGTGGGACAGAGTCAGACATAGACAGGGATGGAGTCTGGCAGGTATTCCAGTGACTGATACATGAAGTGGACAAGTCTGATGTACGGAGTCTGGCCGGAATTCCGGTAAACTGACAATTGGTGCGTATAGGGTGCAGGTGCATATAAGTTAGTACTCTGAGTCTGGGGGGAATTCTGGTCATAACAGCCAGTTGGGGTAGTTCAAAATTGTCATCCACTTCATCAGATCAAAGGTTGGTGCCAGCTGGTGTTGAGTTTTATTCTGACATAAAGTGGAGGATGAATCAATAATAAAGATAATAAAGATATACACTATCCTGATAGAAATGATGGAAAAATGTTTAATGGGTTTGTTATTAAAAATAGTATGAGTTGACATATTGTAATACACAATATACAAGGGTTTAATAGACTTGTAAAAGAGTACTTGTGTGTCAATCAATGTGTCAGTTAGTGAACCATCTGCTGACATGATAGGTTGGTGATAGTTTAGGTGTACATGGCCCACAATTTGAATTTTCATATAAAGGGGTAAAGGAGATGACCTGCTGCTAGGAGAAGGGCATTTCATCATCATTTCCCACATTTTTTTGATCAGGGCCAAGGTTAATCCTCCACCCATATGCACTTAGGTAGCTGTAAATAATTTACCCACCTTATTCCAGAATTTAATTGTATTAAATAAGGACAACATCAATGCTTACATGTGTTACGACCATGTCGCAACCCAACGGTTCCTGAGGTTATCGCCACCTATTGACGATTCAAGTCATCATCACTCAAGTCCTCACATCAGAAGCTGTCAGTTTCCCGACACTGATGTATGCCTTTGTGGTGATCAAACTCTGTTTACGCCCCCGTCAAAATATACTCATACTATCTGGTTAAACTCTGATACATCTCTTTTCATTATGATGATCTATCCTACTCTATGTTTCACACATGTCTAAATATACTTGTAACTCTCGGACTCTTTCCTTTTCTCATAATCCTGCTCTCGGTTAATGTACAGCCTCTGAACTAATCGTAACCTTCCCGATTCTAGTCAAGCTTATTTGTCAATACCATTTTCCACTCTTCTCCTAGTTAGTGTTTTTTAGACACCTGATACCTGTATATGAACCCACTGTAGTTGTAGTTACTAGGCAATCAGAATATCGACTCAGAATACCCTCTTACATCTATAGAAGTCTCATACTAAGTACTCCACTATCCACCTTTGCATGTGCTTGCCCACTCTTGGTCCCCAACCCCTTGGCCCGACACTCAACTTATCCCTCATTTCTGATCAGTAGTTTCACCAAGAGGTTTTCATTAGGACTAGTCTTCACCCGCCCAAAATTTAAAGACACCTGACAGATAACTGCAAGGGCACTGTAGAGAGTTCAATCGGAAAGTAACCTATTTGGCAATAGTTTCAAGTCATGTCACAAGCACAAATTCTTATATATACTTTGCACTCAAGACGACTTCTACACAGCGAAATCAGTTTCATCAAACAGATGACCAAAACTCCATCATGTTCAACACTGCATCATCCTCCAAAGTAACCCTCAGTTCCTACTCAAAACCGACTCTTCACTCCCAAATAGAGCTCCAGCCAATAACATCTCGCTTCTCCTCATCCTCAGACATCATTCCCAAGCCCCTACCCGCCCACGCATGCTCCTCCAAGAAATACCATTGTTTCCTCCATCGACAAGGTATTCGACTCCCATATGCTCCAGACGATCCTGTCTTCATTCGTATAGAACACTATGATGGCTCCTCCAAAATCCTCCACTATCAATTCGATCGAGTGTTCCAACAAGATAGTTCCCCACCGTCATCGGGAATCTGTTACATGGCGACGTTCACCCAATAGGAGATCACGGAGGACCCAAGTTATTCAGGACCCCAGTTCCAGAAGGAAGTCAAGTAGAGCCTCGTCGAGGTCGTCATTGATTTGTGTTCCTTGCGTGGTTGTGGAGCCTACTCACCACCTGGTTCTAAAATGGTGATTGATTGTGTCCCCTCCTTATACTGCAAAACTAGGAACACAATACGTCCAATCTCGGTTCATCGATTGGTAATATTGTCAAGATTTCGAAATCAAGCATAGCATTTGAGGGTGATGCATTATCATGGGATTCTTGAGTGTCTCTGACTCATGTCATTGATTTTTCATCAGCCATCACTTCTATTACTCCATCATCCCTATTGTCTGACTCACTTCCCCTATTGTTCTATTGTGTTTCCCCATTTATCCGTATCACATGTCTGATCTCATCTTTTGTTTGTCATTCTCTTATTGTTCAGCACAGCCTCCTATTATTGTTCACAGCTTTACTAACACTCCTATAGTGATGACTCAGAGATGACTCACACCATATCGCATTGTTATTGTGTCGTTGTTTGTAGATGTTTGATTTGTCCTGTGCTCTCTCATGTATATAAGGGTCTCTCTTTTGCCCATTGTTAAACAAGCAATTTTGTTGTATCTCATTTCGAAGCTCATTCTTAAGGACAATCTCTTAAGTCTTACTCTCAGTCTCACTCCTACGGCCAGTAAGGGATACTGTTGTGTCTCTTATTGTTGAAGTTCTTCACTCTACGACATTGGGCTTATGTCAGCCTTTTGTATCCATATCCGATTACGTAATACAAGGTCCGATCTCTAGCCTCTCGCTCCGAGTGTGTTTGGTTATAGACTGGTTTCAAGAACAACTGTGTTAGTGACCGTCATAAAGACTTGACCATTGCACGCAGGTTATTAGGTCTTTTCCTAGTAATGAACTTACAGCGCAGCACATAAGCTGAAGCCAAGTCCTTCCGATCAGCCCCCATCGGCCCACTGACATTAGTCAGTTTTCAGTTCTTAACAACATGTCTGGCTCCAATACTGTATCTGGCCATACAGGGTCATTTATCCAACTGGGCTCCACATCATAAGAAGTACATAACTGCACATCCAGGTCCCCTTGAGGGCCCAGAAATATAATGTGGAGAAATAACTTCAAACAAGAATAGGCCTAGATGGGTCTACATCTCCAGGGTGAATAAATTACTGTCAGACACTGACATTAATAAAGGGTAAGTGAGACATAAAAATCCTGAGACATTTACCCCTGTCCCCAGTTGAGTTACTATTGTCACGAAGGGTTTAACATTGATAAATGGACTTCTATGCTTACTGATCATCAAATTGTGTGCAGGGATGCCCTCAATCACACTTTTCTCTATGGAGGTTGTCCGTAATCATTATAATATCAAATGTTTACTAATAAAACCAAAATTGCTACAAAACTCCATCTTTAAATAGTGATATATGTATCCTCTGAAACTATTATATTGTTAACCACCAACCATAAGAAACAATTTTCCATATTACATCCTAAACAATTCAGATTCAATTAATAGAACCTATTGTATATGGTTTTCCAAGTCATGTAAATACTTGCTAATACTTTTGTTGTTAATTTGTTTTTTAAAAACTGTAATGTAGTTATTTCTATGTAAAATATGTAAAATATTATTGGAAATTTTTCATAGCACAGCTGTCTGTATTAAGTAAAACCCCCTATATATTCTGGGTATGTTGAATCAAGTCGAAATCTGTTCAGATTGACAGATCCATTCCAAAGTAATTATGTATTTAGAGGTGCCAATGATATACATATGCATGGAATGGACTATCTAAAAGTGTTAAGTTGCCGAACAAATGGCTCCACAGATCGTCCCGCGGAGGTTTCTCCAGTAACTATATTCCGAACACACACATTCCGGGTAATAGTCCCATGGACTCCCCGGGTAATAGGTCCGGGGAATGTTCCGGGGATATTAGTAGTACAAGACAGGTGTGTCAGAATAGTTACCAGAGAACAGGGTAATGACTGAGATGGACTTGGCTTCAGCTTATAGGCTGCACCCTCGTACACTCATTCAGGTGTCCATATTTCAAACTGACAGAATGCATGCAAGGAGATATAGATTCCGGAGTTCCCGTGGGAGTTCCGGGAATCGAGTGTGCAGACAGACAAGAGGACTAGAGACTGTTCAAGGGTCAAACTTGTTCGGGGGAAAACTTGTTCGAGGGTTAAACTTGTTCGAGATTGAAACTGGATTCTAAGTACATGAATATAGCAGACTTATATAGACTGTGAAATGTAATAATACCAAATCTGGTATTAATGAGAGGCAGAACTATTAAACATAAAATGAAACAAGTAAATACTAAACTGGGAATTAGGGACGGAACGGAACGGGAGCGGAGAACGAATCATGACAGGTCATTTATCCATAACTGGAGTGGGGCTCAGTTAGAGGGGTTCCGGAAGTCCGGTCGGAGTCCGGTGACTTGGTGCACAAGATAATGTCGGGTATAGACAGGCTTGATGTGCAGGAGGTCCGACGGAGTCCGGTGGGTTTTCCGATGACTGGTGTGTGAGATGCAGAGACAGATAACAGGAGGAGGGTTCTATGCTCTGTTAGGGGGGTTCCAGGAGTCCGGTCGGAGTCCGTGACTGGTACATAAGACACAGAGTGTCGGGTGTACATAGAGTGGCGTCTGGAGTCCGGTGGAGTCTGGAGTCTGGTGGAGTCCGAGGACTGGTGTATGAGACACAGCGGGTTAGGTGCAGACAGGTGGGGTGCGTACAGAGAGTCAGGCATAAACAAGTTGACGTGCAGGCTCCCGTGGGAACTCCGGTTGTAACTATACAATATAGAGGGTTGGGAGCTTGTAGGACAGGGTCCAGGGGCCCGGAGGCCAGCAGGTTTTCCGGTTCCTGACAAAAAGTATCTATTTTTTAAAAGTATTTAGTGTTTCAAACTACTAATTTTTTTATTGTCTACTCGTATCCAGAAAGATTCATTAGTTTGTAATGTATGAGGGAGTTTAAAACTTTTAAAAAGTTTTAAAAACCAAATTATGTTTGAATCACATCACAGATGTTTAAATGACCTTTAGAGTATATTAGAATTTGGTATACTTAATAGTTTTCAGATATCCTCCTATGCAAAGTGGAGCATATACTTTCCATGTATCAGATGAAAGTGAACCCCACTGTAGGACTAGTATCTGCTGTAGGTGCAGACAAACACTAGAATGAGTGATGGGGAATAAACCACTACTGTATTGAAATCCACATGTACATAATATATTCTAGTGGAGAACAATAGAATGTGAGCAACAATGGGATGTGGACTACCATGGAATGTGGACAACAATAGAGCTAACTATTACCAAATCACAGTGTAGGGAGTCTCACTCCCTTACACCACCACCCCCAGCTGAAAGGCCTGACAATAATGTGTGCTAGTGAAGCCACAAAGTTTAATGTGGCTGTGGAAAAGGGCAGGACAGGGGCTCAGTGATAGGCTGGTTCTTTCTCAACTCACCCATCAGTAGTTCAAGCCTGCTCCACCTAGAATCCATGTCGGAGTATTGCATCGCTCTGAGTGATAAATTTACCACACTGTTGAAAATCAATCATTGGCTATGTTTCTTTACAGAGGGTTTCACTTCTGAATCCTGTGCCGATTGCCTGGGCATAGTACTAGCATTGATTTAGCCTCCTTAAGCTTGTATTATGATCCAATTGGCCACTTGTTCTTTGGTACATGTGTTTATCTTCTTGCAACAATATCCCTTCGGCCAGTGGGGGTAGTTCAAAATTGTCGTCCACTTCATCAGAACAAAGGTTGGCACCAGCTGGCATTGAGGTTTATTCCTACAAAAATTGGAGGATGAATCGATAATGAAGATATACACCATCCTGACAGAAATGATAGGTGATGGTGCTTGACAGCAATATCTCGCAGCCTTTGGTTCTTATTACATAATGTGTGCAGCAACAGAGAGAAATTAAATACAATTTAGTTGTACTACAAATCACATAGACAGGCCGTAATCCTTCAAGATCCCCTGGATTGTCAATGATGACCTGTTTGTGGTGAACTTGGTAATAGTGTTCACCTCATTTGGGTGGCAATGTTTGGTCCTGATATCCAGGAGCCCTCCACAAAAACCGGATTTCAAGTGGGAAATTGAAGTAGCATTGCCATGCACCTTCTGTTAAATGGGTGAATTGAAGAACAGTGGTAACAATATTGATTTGGCACTGCCATCTGTACTGTCAGTTCAGAACAACTACTATATAATTGACATTTATTGGTATAATAATATCAGGCTCAAATTGTGCAATTTGCATGCTGGGAACATTCTTCTTCGAATCTATCACTGCATCCTCCTTGGAATTTTTAAGATTTAGATTGAAGGGTCTTTAAGTCTACCACCTGATGAGCTGTCACATCTGTCACATTCTCATAAATCCCTCTCCTCTTCCACTAGCATGCCCACCATCAGCCGTGACTAAATACTTTTAATATATATGAGCATAAGTAGTAAGTGGTACCAGGTGATTTAATTTCATTGAGACAGACTCTCACACTGCCCCCTGGTATCGAAGAGGACAAGTTAAGTGATGTAATTCCCAATAGTAATGATATCTCCTGCCAGGTAAATTCTTTTTTTCACGTCACATATGTGTTTTCTGTTTTTTAACTTGATATTTTATTAGGTGAGCGAATGTCCGTATGAGGACCTAAGCTTGCACTCAGCCATTGTGGGCCAAGAAAGTAAAATGGACGAATTGGAATCTGATTTGGAGGCACTGGAAGGGTAAGACAAAATGTGGAGAAATATATCTGGGGACCTTCAGAGTTTATGAAAGTGTTAAGTTGCATGCAGGGCTTAGCAGAGGGTTTCCGGAGAAACCTGTGGGTATTCTGGTAGGACTTGGCTTCAGCTTATAGGCTGCACCCTTGTGAGATTGTAGTGTCCAATTTCAAACAGGCAGATGGGAAAATGGGAAACCTGGGGAGTCTGGGAGTGGTTGATAAGTCGGGGGTTGATAAGTTGAAGTACCAGTTGGGAAGCCCATGGGCTCTGACGAGGTCCAGTGGTTGGGTTGGGCAGTGATGGGTCAGAGGTTGAGTAATAGATAGGTCAGAGCCCATGGGCTCCAATGAGGTAAATAGCAGTGTGTTTCAAAGAGAGGAATAGAGCAGAAAATATACTAAGATTACTGGGGAGATCTAAGCTGATTTTCTGACTGGATTGTATGTACAACATCTGCCAGACTATATAGACTGTGGAATGTATATTATACCAAATCCAGTAATAATGAGGTCCAAACAAGTAATAATGAAACGAGATAAGTAAACACCAAATTAGGTGTTAGGAATGGAATGGAATGGAATGGAATGGAATGGAATGGAATGGAATGGAATGGAATGGAATGGAATGGAATGGAATGGAATGGAATGGAATGGAATGGAATGGAATGGAATGGAATGGAATGGAATGGAGGTGGAGTCCAAAACATGACAGGTCATTAGACCATAATGGGAATGGGGCTCAGTTCAGAGCCCAGTGACTGGTGCATGGAATGGGATCAGACATAAACAGGCTTTGACGTGTGTGGGTCCTGGCAGGGTCCAGTGACTGATGTGTGAGAAACAGAGGGTCAGGCATAGACAGGCTTGACATCTGCCTCCCAGCAGGTTTTCCAGTTTAGCTGTAACTTGATATAGCAAGTTAGGTGCATGTAGGATGGGGTCCAAAGCCTGGCAGGTTTTCTGGTCCTAACAGTCCTCATCTTCACCTTGCCACCTCAAGAAACATCAGAGTTGTCATTGTCATCATCCAACACAAAATAAACTACATTACACTTGTGATCAAAGACATTCAAGTCACTCCCACAGAATATAGATGATATACAGGTGTGTTATCCAGCAGGTTTCATTAGATATTTGATTTAAACCCACTTGCTATCAAGTGGTCATGGCATCTGGATTCCTCTCACATCTCCTATATTGTGAAGTTATACATTAAACTGGTTACAAAATGCCTTGGTGGGCTCATTTAACTATCTGTGGAATATCCACAATTGGCATTCTTTGCAAGTTGGATCTCATGGAAAAGAAGTGTTCCAGCATTGGCTCAAGGTTTCAAATGGAGAGAATACCTCATGAAATATGTCCAATGCAGTCCCTGTATGTTCTAAAAGCCCCTCCTTTTATTCCAGAGTTTTATGCCTCATCATAGCTGACCTGGAGATTGAAGGTATTCTATTTGAAGTAGTTATCATCCATAAATCCAAGGTGATTTTATCCACAACTGAGGCTTGCAAATATCATTCCACATTTTATTGGCATCAATGAGGAGCTGCAGAGTACTGTGTGAACCTTTGGGGTGAGTTTACCATCAGTACCCAACAAATGGGAAATGTCAAGTTTGTTGGAAGTTGACTGTTTTTCCTTGTAGCATTTCTTGTCTCTTTTCTGATTGGAATTTGATTTGCCAGTATTTAGTGCCAGAGTTGCTGGTGTTATTGCCTGAGTTATTTCCAGAAGACTTGCTAGATGATGCCTTATTGCCTTGAGAATGTTCCATTGGATTCTCTCGAGAAACCTCAGCTTTTCACTCCCAATACCAGGCATCAGATGTCTGAGCTTTAATCCACATGAGTTGGAGAGCTTTCAGCTTTCCATCTTTGCAGATCTCGTCTTTAAGGTGTGTGTGATGTATCAGCATCATCTCATAATATTCTCTTAATTTTCTGTGGATTATTTAATATTCTTTCAAATTTATTGTATTTTTTACTATGTTTATTGTGAAAAATAGGCCTTATTCCTTTTGACTTCGCATAAATAATAGTATATATGGACTCATATTATGCTATTATTACTTAATTTATTTATTATAATTTTTAACTAATTATTTATATTTTATTTACTTAGTTATTGCCTTTCGGCACCTTGCTGCAGCTTGTTTGCGCATTTTTGAAGTCATGTGACTTATTAGATAAGCGTCCGATGTCGGGATGTCACACCGGTCACAGTCCGATGTCGGGATGTCACACAAGTCACGAATGTGACTACCTGAGTCATTATTAGATTCCGCCGACTCATTGTTTGCTTCCGTCCCGGGACCGCGGCCTTGAACCTTCATGTTCAAGCAAGAGGTTAGAACCCTTGTCTCAGAGAAGGGAATCACATGATAGACAAAGGGTAAATAATGAGTAGAATATGAGGTCATTATGATCTAACTAATGACCTCATAAACTAAATAATTAGCTAATCATTGAGTTATCAAAATGTATATAAGGAGGGCCAACTTTCCAATAAAATCATCTATCACACACATATTTTACAGTACAGCACAGAAGCTTACCTCATCATCCTAAGGACAATAATAGCCTTAGTCTGATACACTCACTGCAAGCACCTACACTTGCAGCATCTTGAATCTTTGTCAGCAACTCTTGAACTTAGCTAATCATCTAAGTTCCCCCAGCCTCACAGCTACCCTTTAGGCTTATTAATTAGATAATAAACCTAATAAGTATCTAAGTATCCTTACTGAAATCCCTGCCAATACTAGATTATTCAAGGCACAGCCCTAAGTTTATTGAATTAATCAAGTACAAGCACTCAGATAATGCAATACATATTATTTTCTCTATTAATAAATTATTTAACACCTTGTTAAATAACTATTAATAGTTGCAAATAAGCATACAAGAATCCAAAGCTCTTATATCAAGTCTCTGCCAAGTTACTGCGCATATATTCAGCTTCCAGCCCCTATTCTCAAGGAATAGTTCTTTTATTTGCTAAAAGAGTCATACACAGTTCTATTGAACCTTTCAATAATCAAAATAAGCATTTATTTGAGTTGTTTAAGCTTCATAGCGCAGCTCATTAATCTATCAGTATTTAAATTACTGGACCTTTGCTTGTTTTATTGTTGAAGCTCTGTGACACTATAGCATATATTGAGCTATCTAAGAGAATCCCCTGAATACATTACAGTGTGATAGAAGTCCCATATAGAAATGGTGCCAGAGGGCAGAATTGTCCCAACCACATCGTATGGCAAGGGTATTGAACTTGACAAGATAATCAGAAACTCATTGATTGTCCTTCAATCTTAAGCATCATTAATTCATTTTTCATTGCGCCGGATTGGTCATCATAAGGTCTGAAATTAGTTTCCAGTTCTTCCACAAATGCATCCCAGTCCTCAAGCCATATGGGTGTCTTGTCAGATATTCTGGATAGTCTGGGTTCAAACAAATCCTGATTGGTATCATTGAGATAAGAGAGTGCAAAATTGACTTTTCAACTGTCGGATTTAAATGCAGTGGGTCAATCACAGAAACTGAAATGGCATTGGAGAAGGAAATTCTTCAATTTTTTCAGATCTTTGCCAGTAAATGGTTTGGTTCTTTAACTCCAGTGCAGGATTATTCCTTGATTTCCTCAGCAGATTTCAAATAGTCAGTGAATTTCACAATGGAGTTAACAAACATCATTTCAGCTGGTTCATTGGAAGATTTCTTTTTCAATTTGTCTGGCTGTTCTTCTACCTCCTTGTCAGAAACATTAGGAGTGTCAGGATCCTTCGCTACCTCAGTAACTTCTTCAATGGAAGCTGATGCTGTTGGCTGAATTGGGGTTTCAGGTTGGGTGGTATAAAGTTGCAACAGGGATTGAAGTTGAGATGGTCCTTCAGCAGCTTTGCATTTGGGACCCATGATGGGCAAGTTGCAGAGTTGAGATCTGGTATACTGTTAAGTGCTGTGTCAGAACTTAATCTGGAACTATCAGAAGGTCACCAGGAACTCAGAAACTATCAGATAGGGTCAGGATGTCAGCTTCAGCTTATGTGCTGCACCTCTACGCAAACACTCAGGAGTCCTTAATTTCAAAGATGGGACTTACACTGGAAGTTATGGATATTCAGAGTTCCAAAGAGTTCTGAATATTGAGTGTACAGAAAGACAGAAGAGGGAATAAGAAACTAAGTTGATATCAGATCTAAAGTAAAGTACAAATTTGTGGAAACTAATATAAGTTTTCTTGTTATTGTACTACAAACTAAGACCACAATAAGATGGAAATGGAAGTATTCCGAAATGGGAATACAATAAGATGAACTAAGGAAATATTATTCCAAAATGGGAATACTATAAACAAATGACTGAATACTTGTCAGCAGACAAGTTACCAAATGCAGAACAAGGAGAAGATATGGAAGATACAGGAAATATAATGTTCCATAGTCGGAGATCAGGGTCAGATGTTGAAGTATCTGGGAATAGATTGTAACAGTTGTGCACTTTCTGTTCCAACATAATCAAACTTGTCAGTGAGGTCTGGATTAAATAGGCACATTTATTTGGGACATTTAGGACCTCACACTTGGAAGCAGTTACTCACCTTCAGCTAAAGTCAGTGGATCCCCTGGCAGTAGAAATGCATCCACTAATAATTCTGTCTGTGGAATATTGAACGCAATGTAATTACTTCATCTAAGTACTTACTTTGATCTTGGCAAGGTTAGTGACACATAGTGGGACTTTGTTCTCATGAGCTGAATAAAAATCAGTCACAAAACATGGTTTAAGCACATAAACTAATTGAAGTAAAGAATAACATTTGCTCATGGTTGAAATGGAACATTCAAATTGTGATGGAAAAATAGATGTAATTACATACCTCAGACAAGTGGTTGTACATCCCCATGGACAAATATTGTAATATAAATAATATAAATACCCATCAGTCAATCTTTCACAAGCAACTCATATTAGGATCTTTGGGGAGCCGGTGAGCTTTGAACTAAACATGTTGCTACATTATAATCCCTTCTAATTTTCACCTGGACTTATGATTAGGTTCATATTAACTATCGCTTCTGATAACAATTGTTTGTGGATTGCACTTAATCATTCAGTTCAATTTGTGAAGTGCATTTAGTCAAGGAAGTGCTCTCACTCTAAAAACCAGGAGTCATAGATTAATGCTCCACATCTCACCCTGCCACCCAGACACTGCCAAAGATATATAAAGTGTCAAGGTGGTGTGTGGTCATTCAAAATGAAAGAAGCATCTCACCTTTCGTGACAAAGACAGCATGAGTTGGCTGTACCATGAGCTTGTTGGTGTTAAGGAGAGTCTTGAGAAGATTGCTGTTCAAGCAAGAGAGGATAGATGATATTTAAACAGTAGGTTGGATGAGCTTCTTCGTGAGATCTGACAACACTCTTGAGCCTGTACATATGAAAAACCTGTACTAAATATGACATATATTATACTGGTTGAATACACATGTGTTGATGTTACCATACAACAATTGAGCAAAAATCCAATGCTGTATTAGCTGGTGAATCATGAATATTGTGTCTAACTGAGCAACTAGATCTGGCACGGAAATATTTGTGGTGATCATTATTAGGCAATGTAATCAGTGGGTAACATACAGGCAAGTAGTGTAGTGATTACTCTCATCAATGTTCATCATCAGTGTTCATCATCATCCCCAACAGTAATGATCACCCTCATCATCCTTGTCAGCCATGATCACCCTTGTGGGTGGTGATCAACCTTCTCGGTGGTTATCATCCTCATCAGTGGTGGTCATTCTGATAGTACGATATAGGTAATTTTTCAAGCATATATCGGAGTCAGATAGCCGACAGCCTGATATGTGTTGATAGATTCAGGTTCAACCCATTGTTTTATAGATACAAGTTTTTCACGAAAAAATCAGTTAAAAACCTATGCAATAGATCCAATTCTGCTCCGACTCTTTGATGGTACCTCTAACTCCGTAATCTCGCAAGCCTGTGAACTCCGACTTCAGTTCCCATGTGGAACCTTTCAGACAGTTACGCTTTTTGTAACACAGTTGGACCCGAGTTGCTCCATGGTTCTAGGACATAACTGGCTCACCCGCTACAATCCGTTGATTGATTGGGTATTGGGCAGTATCCATTTCCGAACCCCGTCGGTACCTGATACGACTGGTCCTTTTCCACCTGTTTCGGCAACTATGGCCTCTACAGCACCTCCAGCCCCTGTGGCAAATCCGAGCTCTCAGCTGCCCATCTCTCTGATAAATGCCGCAGCTTTTATGAGAGCCATCAAGTTGGACGGCTCCTGAGCATTTACAGTCAATCTTAAAGTTGACGAAGTCACCGGTCGTTTCGTAACCCCGGTGACCGAGCCAATCGCAGATTTGGAAGGTGTTCCCGAAAAATACCATGAATTTGCAGATGTCTTCAGTAAACAAAAAGCTGATCGACTTGCCCCTCACATGCCTTACGATTTAAAAATTGATATTGAAGATGGTTCACATCTGCCCCTAGGCCCAGTTTATCCTCTCTTGCAGTCCGAATTATCGGCTATCCGAGATTTCTTGGACGAACATTTGGCTATAGGTTTTATTCGACCCTCAAAGTCTCCTTATGGAGCCCCTGTCCTATTCATTTGGAAAAAAGACGGTTCCCTTCGGCTTTGCATTGACTTTCGAGGACTAAACGCGATCACTCGAAAAGACAAGTACCCATTACCACTAATCTCCAATTTACTCGATGCCCCTCGGAAGGCCCAAATCTATACAAAGATAGACCTCAAGCATGCCTATCATTTGGTTTGGATCGCTGAAGGCGACAAATGGAAAATGGCTTTTCGCACTCGCTATGGCTCCTTTGAATGGTTAGTGATGCCCTTCGGCCTCACCAACGCTCCATCGGTCTTTCAACGTTTTATCAACAACATCTTTTCCGACCTCCTTGACGTTTTTGTCATTGTGTACTTAGACAATATCCTCATATTCTCCGAAGATCCTACACTTCATGACAAACACATTTGTGAAGTTCTCCGAAGACTCCGTGCGAATGGTAAAAAATGTTCTTTTGATGTCGACACAGTTGAATATTTAGGGTTTATGATGGGACCTGACGGTCTCCGCATGGATGACTCTAAAATTCAAGTCATTCAAGATTGGCCGGAACCCCGAAAGGTTAAGGATATTCAATCCTTTTTAGGCTTCGCCAATTTTTATCGTCGTTTCATTCACAACTAATCAAAAATTACCGTTCCGCTCACTTGTGTTACTCGCAAAGATGCCCCGTGGATTTTCTCCAAAGAATGCCGATCGGCATTCCAGGAGTTGAAAAGTGCGTTTACATCTGCCCCTATTTTGTCACACTGGAAGCCCGACGTTCAACTCATCGTGGAAACTGATGCCTCGGACTATGCGCTTGCTGCGATATTGTCCATTCTGGACACCAATGGTGAAGTACACCCAGTAGCTTTTCTGTCTCGCACATTTTCAGTGCCCGAACTCAACTATGACGTTCATGATAAGGAACTACTCACAATATTTGAAGCTTTCAAGACATGGCAACATTATTTGGAAGGCTCGGCCCACCTGGTAGATGTTATTACAGACCACAAAAATTTAGTTTACTTTTCAACCACAAAACTTCTCACCCATCGACAAGCTCGATGGTCCGAATACCTCTCTGCTTTCAACATGGTAATTCGGTTCCGTCCCGGCCGCCTTGGTGGAAAACCCGATGCTATGACTAGACGATGGGATGTCTATCTAAAGAGGGGAGTAGCGACTACGCCACAGTTAATCTGCATAATTTCAAGCCTATGTTTTCATCGGAACAACTGTCCGCGTCTATCCGAGCCACTTACCTCATTCATCCAGTCTTGCGAAGTGTTATCCTTATGGATACCGAAAAATTACATCAAGACATTCTATCGGCAATTCCATTAGACCCAGTCACCAAAGCACACCTCGATAACCCATCCGACCCCGATCAACCCCAATGGTCATTAGACTCACAAGGTTTCATTAGACTTGACAATCGCATTTATGTACCGGACTCCGACACCCTTCAGCTGTGAATCCTACAACATAAGCACGACCACCCAATTTTGGGACATTTCGGCCTCAATAAGACCCTATCACTCATTAGAAGAGAATATACATGGCTCGGCATCCGAGATTTCGTTAAGCACTATTGTAAATCTTGTACTACATGTTTACGCTCTAAATCACAGTGACACAAACCATATGGCCTACTCAAACAATTACCGATACCGGAAAAACCTTGGAACTCGGTTTCTATGGATTTCATCGAGCACCTACCAGCATCCGAAGGTCACACAGCAATCCTAGTTGTTGTGGATCGGCTTACAAAACAAAGTATTTTCATTCCAACATATGACATGATAACATCTGTACAGTTAGCTGAATTATTCGTCACCCATGTATTTTCCAAGCATGGCGTTCCATCGCATGTCACATCCGATCGCAGATCCGAGTTTGTCTCTCACTTCTTTAGGTCACTCGGAAAAGCACTAGACATGAAGCTACATTTCACTTCGGGCTATCACCCAGAAGGTGATGGCCAAACCGAATGCATGAATCAAACCTTGGAACAATACATCCGTGTCTATTGCAACTATCAACAAGACAATTGGAAATCACTACTACCGCTAGCCGAATTCGCATAAACAATGCACTGAATGCCACTACCGGCATTTTGCCTTTCTTCGCAAATAAAGGCTACAACCCCAACATTGCAATCCACCCGGAATGCAATCTCGCATCTGCTGGTGCTCAAGACTTTGTTACAAACCTTGACGAGCTACATCAAGAACTTCGTAAAACTATCGCAATGGCTCAAGAACGATACCAACGGTCTGCGGATAAAAACCGACTTCCGCCTCCTGATTTCAAGATCGGAGACCGAGTATTCGTTAAAGCCCAGTTTTTCCGAACTACTACACCTTCTAAGAAGCTCTCTGAAAAGTATTTAGGTCCTTTTGAAGTTATAGCACAAGCCGGCACGCTTTCATGGACGCTTCGGCTTCCCGACAACATGCGTGCAGTCCACCCGGTTTTCCATGTATCTATGTTAGAACCCTACATTGCTAACACTATACCGGATCGGATACAACCACCACCACCACCCGTGATCATTGATGGGGAACCCAAATTTGAAATATCGGAAATCCTAGACTCCAAGATCGACAATCGCAGGCAATCATGCAAGTTACTTTATTTTGTCAAATGGACTGGCTATGAAGGTACAGATGAAGAAACTTCCTGGATCCTAGCCACCGAACTTGGCAATGCGTGAGAAAATGTCTTAGTTTTCCATCAAACGTACCCAAACAAACCCAGTCCTTTAGACTCTCTTTAGTCTTCACACGGCACCCGACGGCTTCCGATTCCTCAAACCCCAAGCTGAACTTAAATTATCAAGTCTCACTATCTGATGCCTTTTCAATTTCAATTCACATTTTCAAAAAAAAGAATTAAGTCAAAATTATTATTTTTTGTTAACTATCTAAAGTACCCTCCACTACTTCCCCTTCTTCCTCGGCCTCCGAAGCTCGCGCTTCACCGACAGCAACCAATATTCCCTTCCCTCCAGCTTCCTCCAAGGCCCTAACCGGCTCAACCTCGTCCGAACTAGGTAACTCGAGGTACTGCTCAAGCTGCCCCCCGACCCATTGTAACATGGCCATCTGTTCTCCAATAGCAACTCCCAGCAGTCACATTTGCTCTTGAAAGAGTCCCTGCTGTCGCAGAGACTCGGTTCGCCACCGAGTGGTCTCCGAGAAGTACAACCGCATAAGGTGGTTTTGTTCCTCCATCGCGTCCGTCTGGCGCTCCCCGTAGATCGCACCCACATCGGCCCCCAGGAAGGTACAACCAATTTTTTGACCCGCACACTCTTGGCATGTGCGGCCCCGACCGTTTGCAGGAGGATGACAAGCTCGATTCCGAGCAGTGCAGCGGTTACACCTAGGATCATTTTCGGGCCCCACCTTGGGGGCCCCTTTTTGTCTCTGTCACTAAAAGTCAGTAATAGCAAAATATATATATATATATATATACAGTGAGGGACAAAACCCTTCCAATGATTTTTAGTTGTGCAAAGATCCTTGAATAACTCAAGAACCACTGTAGATACAGACCTGGAATTTGGGGGTTGGTTAGGTCTATATGTTATCTATATGCCCTTAAAATATTATGATATAAGCATTAGTATTTCCCATGCTATAAATAAACTAATAATAAAATCACATTGGAAGGGTTTTGTCCCAGTCACATGATTAACACAAAACCTTATTGATTATCAGCAAATAAGGTTTTGTTTAATCATGTGACCTGTCAAAATTAGATATATATATAGCTGTTCACTTTTTAGTTCAACAACATCCCCACAACTCAACATTCTACACCATGAAAGCTCTTACTCCTCCTCAGGTTGCCACATTCACATTTTGCTCAATAAAGGCAATTCTACTTCTCAGATCTCTGCAATCACTGGCAGAGATCTGTTTACTATATCCAGAATTCACCTTACCCATTGCCCATCACTTGCCAAAGCACCTGGTGGCCATCCATGCAAGCTTTCTCCCTCAGATATTCATTATTCCCTCTAACAAATCACTTCTCAGAAGGCAGAACATGCCACTGAGGTGACCAAAATCCTTCAAAATATGACTGGAGAGTCCATTTCAGTGAAGACTGTTCATAGAGCACTCAAGAAGGCTGGAATGAGGGCTGTGGTGGAGAGAAAAGGCCTTTACTCACTAAGAGGCATAGGAAGGCAAGGATGGACTCTGCTCTGGCACACAAGGACTGGACTGTGGATGATTGGAAGAGGGCTGTTTGGTTAGATGAGACAAAAATCAATTGTTTGGAGTCAGATGGGAGGAAGTAGGTGTGGAAAAGGGCAGGAGAGGGGCTCAGTGATAGGGTGGCTGAGGGTACAATCAGGTTTGGAGGAGGAAATCTGATGTTGTGAGGCTGTATGTTGCGGGAAGGACCAGGATATTCCACCAAAATTGATGGAAGGATGGATGCTGACCTTTATGTTAGTATTATGGAAGATGAACTTCAAGAAATCATGGAGTATTATGGCAAGAACACAGGGAATGTGGTCTTTCAGCAAGACAATGACTCCAAACACAAGAGCAAAAAGGCCACCAATTGGTTTAAAGACAATGGATTTGTGGTCATGATATGGCAACCTCAGTCTGCTGACCTTAATCCAATTGAACACCTCTGGTATTACCTCAAAAGGAGGCTGGGTGGCACCCAAGAGTATTCATGAGTTGTGGGAGAGGGTTCAGACAGAGTGGGAGAAGATCCCTGCCTCTACTTATCAGAACTTGATAGAGAGTATTCCTAGAAGGGTTGAGGCTGTTTTGAAGGCCAATAGAGGCTATACCAAGTAATAGATTGTTTGATTTGTGTTCTTTTTATACCAGGGACAAAACCCTTCCAATGTGATTTTATTAGTGTTTTGTTTATAGTGTGGGAAATACTAATGCTTATGTCATAATATTTTAAGGGCATATAGATAACATATAGACCTAACCAACCCCCAAATTCCAGGTCTGTATCTACAGTGGTTCTTGAGTTATTCAAGGATCTTTGCACAACTAAAAATCATTGGAAGGGTTTTGTCCCTCACTGTATATAAGCACCTTTGGGCTCAAAGGCCCTGCAGCCTTGTCATCGTCTTCCTCGTCCTCTTCATCGGAGACTGAGGGCGATACTGCCTTTCGCTGAAAAGGGAACATTAGTAGATATTCACAGTGCGATGCTTCTCCTAAACTTACCTTCCCTTCTCGTCTCTTTCTCACCTCCTCCTCTCGGGCCCGACCAGCCTCCTGCTGTTTTTTTCTCGCAAGCTCGGCCTCCAGATGCTTGCGTGTAGCTTCCACCTCGGCCCGTCTCTTCTCCTCCACCTCAGCCACCTCAATCACTTTCAACTCCTCCATCTCCTTACGTTCCTCCTCCTCGCGCGCCTTCTTTCTCGCCTCTAGTTGGCAACGACGTTCTTGTGCGTTTGGTGTCCCGCTCAGACCCGACAAGGAGGTTACCCTCAGCCTGACAGGGGTGGTGGATGTGGCTGAACAGCTATATGGCCCTGAACGAACCCAAGATATGATGCGGTGCAAGAATTATTAGATGTTAAAAAATCCGGTGACGTTCCCACTCTTGGTATTGTCGTTCCACCTACATCCCTCGATCTTCGAGAGGAGGAGGTGGTGGTGGATGTGGTTGAACAGCTATATGGCCCTGATCTGTCCCTTCGATTCTGGTACCGCGGAGCTTATAATATTTGTATGTTTGATACGTTTTTCTTCATGGATATTCAATTAATTCACAGCCTGTCAGGCGGGTTTGTTTGGAGCGATCCTTACCGCGTTCCTGATCGAAAGTAGGAAGGATTTGCAAATGAATTCTACGTGATTGCCCGGCTTGCTCGCCCACAACTAGTGCTCTCCGCAGAACTAAGCCCGCCGCGCAACAGACCACCAAGCCTCATTCCCGAAAGGTTTCCAACTCAAAACGTCTTGCAGCCTACAATACTGGTCCGTGCAATTGGGGCAAATGCTCTACGTGCGAGATGACATGCTTGTATGTCTTCTCGCGCGAGAATGATGCCACTGTTATTCATTTTTTTGTGTTGGTGGGGTGAGCAGGGTTTTTGGATTATGAATAGTTGAAACAGGCCCTTGAAGAGCGCAAACGACACTTCCATCAGACGTTCCAACCTCTTGCGGTCATCATACACCTTGGTCAACAGGCTTTCACTATCACTCCACACCGAAACAAAGACGTGCAGTGGTTCGTAACTTGGATGCTCTTGGAACTGTCGCAGCGTGCACCCTGGCGCAATTGGACCAGTCTTGAGTTACAAGACCAAAATTATGAAGAAGGAACTTTGCACATGTGAATGAACCGTTGCTATTTCGTGGGTAGGACTAGTGTACTATCTAACTAATAATTTGAAATTAAAGTAAGACGAAGAGAGGAACTAATATTTGAAATGTTACAAGTAATAGCATGGACGATGAGATGAGACTGTATGTGCCAAGCTATGCGACCCTTCAAATCCTCATTCAGGATGGTTGCGTCTAGATGGACCAGCCTGCTTACAATCACAAACTTGAATATTGTCAATGTTGTACCAGGACTCACCGGGAATTGATATATGTCCCTCCTACCCCCGCAATTTTTATTGTGACACTTCAGACAATTGTTGTCGGTCGCTTCCTTCACCTTTTGACCACTTTCAGTTTCTACTCCAGATGTTGATCTCTCCTCTACGATCACAGGTGGACCATCGCTTCCTGAACTGCCGCCTTAGGTTATCTACTTGAATGAGGGTTAAGGACTCACCTGCATCTCCGGGCATTGATATATGTCCCACCTACCATCGCAATTTGTATTGCGACACTTCAGACAATTGTTGTCGGTCTTTTCCTTCCCCTTTGACCACTTTCAGTGTCTACTCCAGATGTTGACCTCTCCTCTATAATTACAGGTGAACCATCCTGCCCTGTCCCCCTGGGGTTCATCTTCTTTAATGAGGGTTAAATAGGGAGAAATATAGGATCGCAACGACCACGACGTACCATATTTCCCAAGTAGAGCCTCAAGCGTTGTAGCGGTTTCAGGAATATTTCGATCGCTACTTTCCCGCCACGTTACTGGCTTGTTACCAATATGGTTAGTCACCACCATGGTGCGAAACACACCTGTAGCAACATTGAGTATGATAATATCTGGCCAGCAGGAATACGCTTACCGTGTTCCGCAAGACTTGTGAGAACGTAAAGCTGGGGTTCCCGCAGGAAGGGCTCTATAAGATCGATGGTATCGCCAGCCGTCAATGTGTTGCTTCGGAGTACGTCCACGGCCAATAAATAAGTAGATTTACATAATTGATAAAGTTGTGCATCACCCTATTGGCGTTCCTGCCGGGTGTTGAGTGGAGGCCACCAGTAGGCTAAATCTACGCCAATCGACCACAACGGTTTACTTGGATTCATCAGGCGTAATTCAGTTCTGAGGAATTTGAAAGACATAACTGCAAGAACGGTTTGATTAGCGAAACTCTGTGATCCTTAATAGCACCGAAAATGAGCAAAGCCAAATGTTGACTATCGCTCAAGACAGTTTCCAGTGTGGCCGGATGCCATTGTCGGAAGTTCGCTTTCGCGTGGTCAGATGGATATTATCGGACATGTGATTAACATACAGTCTACTAGGAGCGCCTTGAAAGAATTCTTGGAACTCACTCTGAGCTCATAAATCTGTCGATAAACATAAGAACATACCGTATCCCCAGATTGATTTGAGGCCCCGTCAATGCAGACAACTAAATTCCTCCCTTGTACATCGGGTGGGTGAGCTTTGCATTCGCATCCGTCTTCTCTCGGACTTTGACTACATGAACTACTTGATAAAAGCTCGAAATCGATGGCTGAGGCCGACAGAATTATACTCACCTTAGGTTGCTGTCCATTGTTCTGGAAATAAGGAGAGGGGAAGGGAGTTATGCAGTGATGAAGAGCAGGATGTCGTTCTGGAAGGGGAAGGAAATTGGCACTAGTGACGAACTGGATATAGTTCTAGAGGGGGGAGAGAAATTAGACAGAATGTCCTGGTTCGACTAGATAGTGTGGGACATGCTTTCTAGCCTTTTCCTTGGTGTGTTAGATGCGGGGTGGAAATAATTGACCCGCGGGCCTCTGGAATCTGGATGGCCGGTCATTCAGAATACCCAAGAAGAAAAGAATCTCTTTGATTCTGATGAATGGGAAATATTCAAGAACCTGTCTGGCCGGTCTTGGAGGATAATTTCTAAGAAATGAAATGAAAAGAAGCGGAAACAAGTCCCCAGTTAATCCAACTTAAGACCATCATGGCCGTCAGAAGTCCGCGAGACACTTGCTGGCCGGTCCTTCAGGATAACCAAGAAGAAAAGAACTTTTTTTTATTTATGTAAATTGCTTGACGCATTTCACTGAACCTTAAATAATGTATTTGCTCACCAGTAAAATTTAAAGGACTTTCCAGACAAAGATTATGGCAATGAACAAAGCAAGAGTCGCAGCTGCAGACCGGATACATGGTGGCAGGGCATTAGGCGCATTTTTCTCCCCTCTCGTTGGCCAATCGCTTATGGGACATGGGATTTCCTGGCGGATATTTTATTTTGGGTCGCTCATTTTAGCAGTATTGAATACTTCATTTCTTGTCTTCGCTTATCATCCAACCATGGCTGAGTTTTCCCACGATCGCATAAATGCGTCTCGTGAAGCATTAAGGCCAACAACTCATGAAGGCAAACTACTCTCGGCTCGATCACCATGATTCTTCCGAAAAATTTCGAGTGGTGCACGCACCCAGTAGTGAGTGAGACGGAATAGTGATGGGTATCTGTACTTATTGACGTTGTACCCACGCAGCTCTCCGACAAGCTCTTTCCAACCCATTGGTTTGGGCTTTCTCGTTTCTTCAAGGGTTGTATGCAGGGAGGTGACAATTATCATGTTTTCCTGCTCACCCCTTACATATTGACCTTTGTCATTCCTGTTAGAGTATGATATTACAGCTCTTACATAGTCTATGATGTTTCCTGTATCTTTCTGATATTTGTAGTATTTTTCCCAGCACTGTAGGTGCAGTATTGAGTGAGTTACCTAGTAAGGTAACTGATGTGTAGGCGCTTAGGTAAGCACCCTGTAGCATACTCTGCTGTGGGTGTGGGAAAGTCTCCTTAGTGTTTACTTTCCTCACACTCACAGTGTGTTTGTCAAGAGTTATTCAACTGTTTCAATAGTTCCGTTGTTATGCACATTTGTTAGTTAACTGCTTTCAAATGACAGTTATTACCTATTGTAAACAAACTGCAGGCGGTTGTCTTCCTTCTAGGTCAAAGAGTGTGTGCCTTTTGCATGCCATTTTCCAATATTATTTATTACAATAATTTTGTAGACCGCAAATCCCAATATGGTGGGCTATGTTAACAGTGGATTTTGGGCAGGAATGGCCATTAGTCGCATTGGCTTAGGTTGTATATATCGCAGGTGAGTGCAATGATGGTTTTTTTTGGTGATTGCAGTGAAGAATTCCTTCCTAAACAGAATGAGCTCCCGTGCTGTGAAACACCTTCATTGTAATTTGTCAGTATAATTTATTTTTCATTTTATTGTTGTGCAATAATTGAATATTTCGATCGTTCAATAGCTGTTTGTCACCAAAACTACTTCCTATCGGCATTAGCTTAAGTTACTCGGTTGACCAATTTCAGTCATCACACTCGTATTTCATATTCTTGTATGGCAAATCCCTTCTCTCACGGCTGGGTTTGTCTTCACGTCGGCTATTGGTGGGCACTACTCTTTGATCAGGTCAACAATCCTATTGACACCATATTTAGGCCTCATTTATGGCCCGTATTCCCGCTTGGCGTGTCTCTGTCTACTCGGATGCTCCCTTCGAGACACACATGACCAGCATGGCCGTAATGTGAGTCGTATTCTCCTCGTTTTCTCCAAGTCTTACATGCCAATATAGGTCTACGGTCGCAAACATAGGAAATGGTGAATTTCGCATCGCGACACCGTGAACATTAATCCTTTTTATTGATACGCTCTGCATCATTGTAGCTCTTTTCCCGTTCACGGCTGGAATTCTCATCAATGACATCAGTACGAAGACGTATAGCTATCTTCTGGTTGCTCAAGGTATCGCTTTGGTGCTTCTTTGGTCATTTCTACCTTCCCAAGTCAAGAATAATGAATAAACAAAGGGAATAAGCAGCGTTAATACAGCGTATAAAATACAACATATGTGAAGGCGCAGACAATGCAATATGACCGGTATAACATTACGTGTGACAGAAAATAGAAAATTAAGGGATCATGAATCCGAGCTGTCTGATGATGACTCTTCTTGTTCTTCACCATCTACGTCTGGCATGCAGTGAGTGGCGTTTTATTAATAACGATGTTTCAAACAAACCTATGAAGTCTGCGTCCTCTTTCTCTTTCTCTTCCGTTTTCGATCTAACCAATGGCTCCGCGTATGGCCTCGAAGACGGAGGTCCAGTGCCTGGAGGTACACGTATCCTTGAATTCTGCGCAGCAGATCCTGGTTTGTACATTTTCTTGGACGAAGGCTTAACGTAGCCATTTGGACTGTGTGCATTAAATGAAGACACAGACTGGGAGGCAGAAGCCGATGGGGAATCGCGGCCGGAGTGTTGAGACACTGAGGGAGAAGCTGGGACATATGGGGAAGCCGACGTTGCGCTTGATTTTGCGGGTATTTTTGGTCCTGGAGGCGTGTAGGACTAGAGGGGCGCGTTATTTTGTGGCTCACAGTGAGGATAACATGTTAGCTACCTTCTCATCTGTATCAAATTGAGTGCCAATCGCATGCAATGAAATACAGTAACAATGAAGTACGAGGAACGTTGATTTACCTGCAATTTCCTTCTTGTTGGTCTTTTTCGTGGGTGTACCAGATAATGAACTGCCTGCCTATTGCCAGGTTTGTTATTCAATATCTGTTCTTCATTAATGATACAGCCATTACCCTCTTTTGACTTCCATTTATTTCAAGGTCATTTATTTTACCTGGCAGAAGTAGGGCTGTTTTGAAAACAAATTGGGATAAACAAGGGGGTTAAACTTACCTGTTGCCTTCTTGTGTGACTTCGGCTTCACCTTGGTCTTCCCATTTATAGATTCTCGAGAAGGTGAACCGTAATCAGAACCAGGGAAGGGCGATCCACCACGGTCGACTTCAGCTCCCAGTCTAATCAAGATCAGTGTTAAATCACAGGATATTACGCATAGTGAGGATATTCACTTGTTATTTGCGGATGCGTTGCACGCAGCCCCCCGTCGGAAGCCTTTGCCAATGCCTAAACAGCCACTCAGATGCGGGGCATACCGATTCGATGCAATCTGTAATGGACAGTTAAATGTTTATATACAGCGGATAAGGCTTGGTCACACCCTCTTCTGGCAATTTGTACATTCGAAATAAATATTTCCATCAGTTTTGTCCTTGGCGATTGGTGTGGTAGAAACAGCGGTGACAGTATTTCCAGCCGGCGAGCCTGGTGCAAGTGTGACACACCCTCGGCTGGTTGAGGGCCCAGCACTGTTAGCGTGTTTGCCTTGCGTGTGAGCTATCATAGGCGTCTTAATGAATGGTTCGTGGGTCAAACATAAGTGAACGTACTCGACCCACAGCTATTGCGTAAGGCATTGGTAAATAATGGTACATATGTAAAATCAACACTCACCGTGTCCCACACACAGCGCAAAGAGGGGTAAGGCGTGTCACGTCCTTATGAGACTGTAATACCGCGTCCATTATGACCTCATGCAACATGGCAGAGAACAACTGGTTCGACTAGGTGGCGTGAGCTGATAGCTTGAACTGCTATAAGAAGGCATACAAAGGAAGAAATGAGCTCTTCTTTGGATCTAGTCGGTTCAATGGCGGTAATACTGCAAAAGAATTGGTGGAGAGCTGTAGCTGCCACAGGACGCGTTCGGGTCTGAGCGGAGGCAAACGACCTTGAAGGCCAGCGATCGTACGGGCGCCAATCTGCTATGCGATTTACGTATTTCACATGGCGAGTTTCGACAGAAGAAGGATAAATGGTCCAGAGGAGAGCAGACCCCCAGTCTTTGAAGATGACGAGGATGCAGAACAGATATCTGTTACACCAAAGACGCGTAAAGGAAGGGCTAACAAAGATATTCGGCCTATTTGTACGCGTGTTTTATAGGTGTCATAGGTGTCTTCAGTGCACTAATGCTTGTATAGTTCTCACAACAGGTTTAATCAGTGAGGGGAATGGCTCCTCGTACATTGAGACTGAAAAAACAAAGATCGCGTGTGCTGTGTATGCGAATTCTTGTCCTAGCATGTTCAGGGACTGATTTCCACTCAAGATACGGTCCGCGACAAATAAAAAATGAACCCTATAACGAGATAGGTAACCTGAACGTAGAGGTCAAGTTTTCACCTTTTTCTTGCTCCCGAAGACGGGCACCTCTCAGGGTACGTGGTCTGGGATACACCTGGACACCGATCTAACCGTATCAGGTATGTTGCAGGATGCGGAGGACCGTTCTATCAGTGTCTTAATCCAACAATCCCTCCTGCCATCACTCAGACTTGAACTATTACCAAAGTCGGGCATTGACGTATTCATTACCATAATCGAAAATGACGGAGTTGAGGCCTGTGTTGCCTCCGGAGCTGTGGCTGCTAGTACTGCACTCGCAGACGCCGGAATTGAAATGTTTGGTCTAGTTACGTCATGTGCAAGTGTATGGTTATATAGCAAATCAGTCTTCTAGAGATGCTGACACTGTTCTCCAGGCTATGGTAGAAGAAGATATTTGGTTGGACCCTACCGCCGAAGAGACTGTCCGAGCTCGCGCATCATTTACAATAGCTTGCATTCCAGCACTAGGTACCGTAACAAATATCTGGCAAACGGGACAGTTGACTGCAGAGGAAGCTATCTGTGTAAGTCTCCGGCTGCCTCATGAAGCCTACTTCTCACAGTTTCTAGTGTTTGGAGGCATGTCAGACCTGTTGCAGGGATATCCACAACGTGATGGCCTCAGCTTTGTTGAATTCGCAAGCTGCAAAATGCAGCTAAAGTTTTTTTGTGTGATGCGCTGTTTCTGCCACGATAGGCTAGTACGTGATCATGGTATGGTTGGTAATGCAGGCCGATTAAATAATACAGCTCGTAGGATACAGTGGGAAGAACGGCCGGCTCTAGATCTTGTAGGTTTCTTCGACATGGAGCCCACTCCATATACCTCTAGGCGACTCTGTGCTACTCTCGACGGTTCGATTTTTGAGTGGTTTGATCTTAGCCCCTGAGGAGTCTAACAGTAATTGAACTTTTTGGTGGATCATGGTAGTCTCAAATCCGTTCAATGGTACGACCTTTTCTCGGCCATTCACTATGAAAAAGTGTAAAGAGTGAGTATTGTCGTCTCCCTCGAAAAAACCAGGAAGAAAACGTAAACGTTTATCAGCAACCCCCGACACAGAGGAGCAACGGGTTATTAAACAACGCCGAGCAGAGGTGGTCAAGCAGGAGGACGAACCCCCTAGTATAGGAGACACGCCTCTCGATTCAGATGATGCAGCTAAGATACTGGATGTATTAGAAATGTAAGTCTATGCACCGCCTCGTTTTATTATCATTTTTTATCGTGTTTCCCTCTCTTAGGATCGATACTCAAGGTCTATTAGACCGGGTGTTCCCGCTGCCTGAATCACAATCAGCCTCATCGTCCGGGGCCAGCACTTCCAAAGACGCTACCAAAATGTACTCGCTCCGAACCCTACTGAAACACCCTATAGCACACCCCCTTAAGGTGTTACGGGTGCGCCATTTTACTTTTCGTCTCTCTAACAGTTTACCAATGCGTAGGTGCAGTCCGCCATTAAGCCATTGTTTCCAATTTCCTCGCAACCGCGATCGCGTCCCTCGATCCCTGCAGCACAGCAACTGCATTTCTGTAATCTCGCCCTCTCCCTCCTCGACCAATCCTCCCAAAACCACCCACCTATCACACTATCTCAGACAACAATTTTTCCCGAATCTGAAAATTCAGAGTCCTCTTATGGTTTATCCAACAAGAGACGGAGATATGCCTTGGCTCAGAAATTGCCTGGTGGCGAGTGGTGGAGCTCTGCAAACACGATTCGTGAAGGTGAGCAGGGCTTGTCGGCTACAGAAGCAAAAGAGTTTCATAAAGGACATGCCGAGCTTGTATCCATAATTCCTTCATTACCTATTCCAACTTCTAGCTTGCAACGTTAGGCGACCTCCGCATGGAAGGCCGGAAGGACGTCCGATCTAAATTCAGGCCATTTCAAATGCATTCCCGGTCGCTCAGCTCAGGCACCTTTTTAGACTATGATCCATACACATCGTTTGCCCTAGCTTTCGACTCAGAAGGGGCGGAAGTAGGTAGAGAGGGGCTTGGTCAAGTGTTGATGGGTCGCATAGAAAAACGAAAGATTAAAGAAAGGAGACGGAAGTTAATGGCTCAGTTACAAGCCGAACAGTCTGTGGATATCGATACGGCAGATACTTCCGTGAAAGAGAAGTCAAGGGAACATGATCGACCAGTCCTTGACGACATTCTCTCAAGTCTATTTCCAGCCCAAGATGTGGATGCCTTCAAGGAAGCGTTGCAACTGTTGCAGGTGGAGGAAGGTGTCGCTGAGCTATTACAGAAGAATGCAAGTGCATTGAATCGTCTTAACGGTCTTCAAATGGTCCGGTTACAAAGTGAAGACCCAGAACTTAAGGTGGATACTGAAGAATGGAAACTTGGTATGTCTATTTTGAACCCTTGTGGAAATAACTTATAGATAGAACTTTCCGTAGCACAAGAGATCATGAATTCTCTCACCGTGCTCACTGCATTGCGACCTCGATTCTCGCCGCCTGAATCCGATGCGTCAAACCAACCCCCACTAATTCCACCCGCATCAGTATTACGAGCATTGCATGCAACTCTTCCTTCAGCGCCGGCTCCAGGATGGAAGGGCACACTAGATGAAACTCGAAAAACCGCTCTCCGCGATGACACCACAGTATATGTCAAAGCGGGTGCTTCCCACTCAGCACTCAGCCGATCACTGCAGCCCCAACGACGCCAGCCTATGCCACTCCAGGCTATCCCTCCGGTGCTCAATGTCGCCCGCCCATTTATCCCTACCAGAATTCGCAGACAGGGCAACGCCCGGGCACGCAGACACCGACAGCTTCTCAGAGCACGTATTATCCCAATGCCTATCTACAAAGCGGCCAGACGGCAGGTAGCACTCCACAGTATCCATATAGCTATCCTCAAACGTATGGCCAGTGGTTCAATTACCAGCCGTCTACCGGTCAGAAAGCAGGCGCAACATCATCGTACTATGGATCTTATAGTGCACAGACAAGTGTGTCCCGTGCAGTTGGTAATACGGCGAAGCCTCAACAAGCCCAACAAAATGGCTGGGAACAGGGATATGGGCAAAATCAGACCGTTGCAACGCTCCCAGCTCATTTGAGGTGAGCAGGACCGTCTACGCCTGGCACGCCATCGCCAGTGCGGCAACCATACGCTGCTTACCGTTCGTATGTACCTCCTACTCAAGCTCAATCTGGTCGATAGCTTTGTGTTAGTACGGCTGGATCCCTATTTCCTATTTCATGTGCCTCCCACCCAAATGTTTAGTATTTTATCACCTAGTACTTACTGTAGACAAGCTGGTATATATTTTTGGGACTGCTCTGGTATGCTTGCCGGTGCTAGATCTAGTTTGAGGACAGAAACGAACCTCAAGATTAGGTATACAGGTGGAAAAGATCATCTCTCGTATTAGTAAGCAATCGACACCAATCCCAAAAATGACATATCCTGTTGTCGAAATTATCGTAAACGGACTGTTTGACGATGCAGATGAGGATACACCAGTTGCAGCAGATCAATTAGCTGTACCCAGGACGTCAACATCCACCGTCACAACATCAACTGCACTAACAGAAGCACCGGCATTCGATCCTCGAGAAGGACAGGCTTTCGTTGATGAGGAAATATTGGACTGGTCTGAAGAAGAGGAAGCCGACAATGAAGTGTTAGAGAGCGAAGAATATGAAGATTACTGGGAGACAAACAGATTAACAAGTGTGGACGATGAAGACTGGTAAATAGCCGAACGAGGTGTGTACTTTATGGCTCCACTCTTTTTACCTCGACTTTGAAAACAATTATAGACTTTAAAAAACAATATAATTGTCTACGACAACATGTCGCTGCCCTTTCTGGAACATCAGACCCACCTGCTTCCAGTGTAGCCAATTCCATCGCTGTCCCAACTCGTATCGTCCCTCTTCCGGCTGTAAACCGTTTACGTGCTCCCGCATCTGCGCCCTCGATACCACAGAAAAATTCAGAGCAGCTTGTCGCTTTATCAAAATATTCGTCTCGTCTGGCCCAAATAGACCAGCCGTACGGTCTCATGGGTATATCCAGCAATAAGAAAGGCCCGAGCGAGCGTGCAAATATGAAGGACAAATCGGATAGAGCAACTAATGAACAAGTGTTGGATCCCCGAACTAGACTGATTCTATTTAAGATGATCGGAAGGGGCCTAATTAGTGAGGTCAACGGATGTGTCAGTACAGGAAAAGAGGTAACTAGCTTGTTTTAATCTCTAAATCCGATTGTTGAACAATATAAAATCATTAGGCTAATGTATATCATGCGTACATACCCGAGAGGACCCATGTCGCCCTCAAGATTTTTAAGACCTCCATTCTGATATTTAAAGACCGAGATCGGTACGTGAGTGGCGAACGCCCCTTTCGACGTGGCTACAGCAAACACAACCCAAGGAAGATGGTCAGGTTATGGGCAGAAAAGGAAATGCGAAATTTGAAACGTCTCGTGACTGCTGGGACTCCTTGTCCTGAACCTATCGAAGTGCGTGAAAACGTCCTCGTTATGGCCTTTTTGGGAGATAGGGATGGATGGTGAGCATTATGCTCACTTTCAGCTTAAAGTATAACGTTATATTAGGGCATCCCGTCGTCTAAAAGGCGCCGATATTCCTGAAGACCAGTTTTCAAAACTGTACAAGGGTCTTTTACTGACTGTTCGGAAAATGTTTCATCAGTGTAAGTTGGTGCATGCTGATTTGTCAGAATATAACATACTCTACCACGAATCGCAACTATATATCATCGATGTCGGCCAAAGTGTCGAACAAGACCACCCATCTGCTTTCGATTTTCTCCGGACAGATCTTAAAAACGTGGAAGAGTTTTTTGGACGAAGAGGGGTGCAGTGCATTGGTCTCCGGAGAGCTTTCGAGTTCGTGATTGGCAAGGGTGTAAACGAGGACGCAGCAGCGGCAGCATGGTTAGAAACACTCCTTGCGGAAACACTCGCGAAAGGCGAAAGGCATCGATGAAGATGAGTTTCACGAGCTCGCGGGGGAAAATCAGCATGCGGACGATAAAGTGTTTCTGAAATCCTATATCCCGAGGACTCTGAATGAAGTGTATGACCCGGAACGGGATGTTGACCTAGTTTCCCGAGGTAGAGGCGAGAGCCTAATATATTCAAATATAATTGGGGTCGTCGGGGCCACAGACGGTTTAAAGAATATGCAGATAAATACACCAATCAATAGTGTCCCAGAGGAAGTCTCTGGATTGGGAGCTGGCAGTCAAGATAATACGGATGATGATGACGTTGAAGAGGATGACCAGTATATTTCCGGAGAAGAGGGGCGAGACGATGCCACAATCCAGGATCGTCGACCTAGAGGTCATAGGAATGAGGATACGGACGCTAAAAAGGTATTAAACATGGTTCCCAACTGTTCAGTGCTCATTTTCTGGGTTGTTCTGGGAGCGGAAAAAAGCCGTAAAAGAGGCTGCTAGAGAAAAGCGGAAAACAAAAATGCCCAAGGCGGAGAAAAAAAGGCGGGTTAAAGCAACCGGTGCAGGTGCATAGCATCAGGCAATGATTTCCATTCTACCTTCATCCATATCTGGAAACAGCATGTTTTATTGATTAATTGTTCTATATGCTGTCTACGATCTAATCATCCCAATTATGACTACAATTTCAATATATCATCGCCCTCTAGACGTTCTTACCTTCTTGAGCGCAGATTCGATCAACTTCACGGACGAAATTATATTGATCTGTATTATATCGTAATTTTTATTTGAGAACTATGCGGCAATGTTTACAACTTAGAGAAGAACGTGAGTGGGTGACTTCCCAGTATGAGAATAGTACCGAGTGCCGCACGATCCCTAGCTTACCGGGAGTAGTTCGGCACTCAACGTCCAGCTGAGCGTATGAAGCAATCCGCGCCCTTCTTCTCTTACGACGACGCTGTCATCCCACAGTCTTTAGTTCTTTTCTCACTCTCTGACATCTTATAATTCATCTATAACTCTCATCTAATTAATTTACCCACCCACCCTGACCCTGTCTCAAAGGCAGTGACATTAATACAGTATTCATCGGTTTCGGAGTAATATTTTGATCACATTACATAGGATTAGACAATGTCAGGAGCTGTTTAATGCGTAATGAATACCCACCCTCCCGAGCGGCGAGTCTTCCCACGCACACGCGGAGAGCTAACGCTCTCCCTCTACCCAACCACACAGCTCTTTACATTGTCATTCCGATATAGACGAAGCTGGATGAAGTGGGTGTGATACTTTGGTTACCGTTTCTGGCCATCAACGCTCATCCGGGACTGTGGTCCTCTATCCAGCAGAAAATATCTGGGGCCTGGTGATGGAACCCATAGTTTGTATATCAACTGGACTCCTTCTCACAAGAATATACAGACAGCGGGTGGTAGTCCGGAGCTATCCGACGAAAAAAAAAAACATTCCCTACCTCTTGGATAGTGGGAACCACTGACATCCTTCAGCAAATATCCGTGCTCGATAGCATCACATGCCAGGTTGAGAATGAATTACAGTGCTCTCGGGTGCAAGTGAGTGGATGTCACCATTAGATATTTACCAGAAATAATGGGCTAAAAATATAGGAGGTCAATGAGTGTCGCCATCTTTCACTGCTTATCAACAGTATCCAGCAGCCACAAGCAACCACAAGCACATGCCTTGGAGACATATGGGCTAACAAATTAAGGAGGTTGTGAATTTCTTTTGATGACGGTCGAATCCGCATGCAGTCGAGGTCCGCAATCTTGAATTTCGAGCATTATCCAAGTTCATTTCGCTACCTGTTCCCTTGGTTCTTTTGGCTCCCATTGTCCCACTATGCCCTTGTTTCTTATTTCATTGCTTCCAATGTTTCAATTGTGTTCCCCTTTGAGAAGTCTATTGCTCATAGTGTTTATATACGTAGCTACATCAATAAATGTACTCTGCGCAATGCGAGAGTGTGCTATACTCGGGTACATGATAGAGACACGGGCATCTTAACAAGAAAATATGGTCAATTCAAAAGAAGACCCTATTGGGCTGCAAGTGTCACACAATACCAGCCAGTACGACTGGGGCCACTTCGGCCTTTTCCTGCATTGTGGCTTAGATGCGTATACCGGATCTATCAACTGGGTGAAAACTTGGTGGACGAACAGTCTTATCACGAAGAAGTACTTTGCTGACTGTGGACATGACATATGCATGGTGGTGAGTTGTCATCTTTCAGACTCGCAGATATAAATATATTTGTCCTACTGCGCGCACTTTTGATGGCTCCGTAACTCTTCTATTCCTGTAGAATATTATGAAGGTTACTCGGACTTACAGCCTTGCTGCACTGCAAACACACTATTATTCCCATTACTAGAACTTGACGAGAAATTGAGTCAAAAGTACAATCTGGAAAACTTCAAAAGGCTTGAACCTCATACAGTGGCTCAAAAAATCATTCCAATGTTTTGTTGTTTTGGAAAGTGTTAGGATCCCAATCATTTGGCCCCCTGCAACCTTGTTTTACCTTCTCTACCCTCTGGTGTCTTACTATCAGTACCTCTGACCATGGTGTCACTACCCATGGCACCCTGACACTTTTTCCTTTTCATTGTCCCACCTTGTCTCCATCCTGATGCTCTCCTGTCACCTGTTCTATGTGTAAATGTTATGTAACAAATACACTCAGTCGACACAAAGTAGTGACTTGACTATATTTACTACCTGTAACAAATATGCTATGTTACATTAGGTAAGAAAATGTGAAACAACAATAAGTAGTGATAACATACCTCAGTTGACACAAAGTAGTGACTCGACTGAGGTATGAGTCTTGAGTGTCTGGGATTAAATAGTACATGATTATTTTGCATGGAAATGATGGTAGTATGACCGTATATTGGGCAGGAACGATGTGGCTTTGTGTATGCATGTATGGTGTGATATAACTGGGTACGGTGTGGTGTAGCTGTGTTAAGAACTGAAAACGGACTGATATTGGTAGGCCGACGGGGACCGATCGGAAGGACTTGGCTTCAGCTTATGTGCTGCGCCCTCGCAGTTATCCGTCAGGTGTCCTTAAATTTTGGGCGGGCAAAGACTAGTCCTAATGAATACCTCTTGGCAAAACTACCAATTGGAGATGAAGGATAAGTTGGGTGTCGGGCCAAGGGGTCAGGACTGAGAGTGGGTGAGTGCACACTGTAAAGGGTATGCATATATGCATACCTGGACTAAGGAATAATAACTGGATTATAGTACTTTATTATTTACCTTTTATTTTCTTTCTTTATATTCTTTCTATATTTTGAGCACACCTTGATTTTGTAGTTTGAAGCTTTGTGTATACGTATGGGCGCTCTCGGCGCCAAAAGAGACAGACAACTTTTACCCAGCAGACACCACCTCGTAAATGACCCAGACGTCGAATAGCGAGAGGTGTCAAGGGTAACGTTTCAACTACCTTTAAAAGGTAGTATTCTCTTGCGTACTAACGTACTTCAGACTCGAACCGTGAAGGTCGAGTTCCAATCTAAGGTCTTTGCGCTAGTCGACATTATAGTTGACTCGCGCTATTATTTCTTTACTCTAGATATTCAACTTGGCATTGATTATCTACTTTACATCTAGCTGTGAGTTGTACTGTGAAGGTCAACTCTTTTATTCTTTCATTCTAGCCGTCAAGAGCAACTGTACAGCTGCTCTTGTGACGCATAGCGTGTCTTCTTACTAGTACAGCTTGTCTAGTAATCTACGGTATTGTACTGTACGGTCAATATCTGCTAATAGTAGTTGAATAGACACTATTCTTCGTATATCAAACGGTCAGAATCTATCGACTCTTCACAGTGGTGATCCGGGCCGGACCGTTCTTTTCCTACGAGGAAAAACTTATTATTTGACTACTAAGACCTGAACACGCGAATGACTATGGGCAAGAATCAAACATCTAGGCCTTCATCAACGCTGGGTAGCTCCATGCCTCGTCAAAAATCTTTTAACCTAGAACCACCCCGTAATGTCATCCTGAGGAAGTCTTCGTCGACTTTTCAAGGATCAGCTCCTCTGGAGGATTCCCCCGGAGTAGTAGCTGGATTGTCTACGAACATTCCCCAGCTTCCTCCAGGATCACCTCCTCCAGAGGATTTCCCCGGAGTAGTAGCTGGATCGTCAATGAACATTCCCCCCGATCCACCTGAGGAACGCTCATTACTCGAGCAGTTGGACACCCCTGGAGTTAACGTTGAGTCTAATCGAGCACCCACGCCCATTCTCAGATTCCCTCCGAGACAGGTCATCCTTAAGCAGTTCCTCGGAGGTCATATGGTTTACGCCCAGCCCATCGATTACAAATGGGATATGTACTACACCGATCGAATCCCCGAGGATCAGGTTACCCCCTTCGTGGAGGAGTACAGTACGGATTACCCTATTCTACCGGAGACTGTAGCAGTCTGGTTAGGGCGTTATCAAGCGGTTTTATCGGCGTGGGATTTATTCACGCGACCAGGGAACCTTGAGGATTTGACCCAATCGATTCCTGAATGGTCGAACGAGGTGACGACTACTATGGAAGGAGGAAGAAGAATTCTCAAGCGGGAGGTGTTTTCTATGTTCCTTGAAGCACTTCGTACGCATGATGATGTGTTGCAGATCCTGCATGTCCTGCTTGGCGGAGATCATGTTGTGCCTAAGGTTGACTACCAGTACATGTACATCCGTATGTTGGAGGAGTCTCTCAATGGAGTCACGCCAAATCTATCGCTGGCATACCTCACTTTAAGAGGTCGGTTGAAGCGAAACCAAAGAAGACTTGATAAGATGGTTTTAGAGGTACTCCTCCCCTATAACGACTCGATCCAGGTCCCTGATTCGCCTATCTCCACAACCAATTCGTTCGTTCGCAACTTAAACGGGTCCCCTGATACTCATTTTCTGCATTCTCTCAACCATCCCGTAATATTGGAGGATTTTCCACTGGACTTGAGGACGCAAGTGATAGAACACCTTCAGGAGAAGAGGATTGAGGTCTGCGCTCCCTTCCATCAACCCCAGCCATGTCGACTTCTGAACGCGACAGAGATCGAGAGACAAATTGTGATGGAACTGGGCCTAACATCTTTCCAGGGAGATCACCGCTCTCGGGTCGCATTTGAGGGAGTCTCCAACAGCCCTAACTTCAGGGATGAAGTGACCACTCTCAGAAACCGATCAGTCGCCAACAAGGGTCGACCGTCCTTCTCCACGGCATTCACTGAGGGCATAGCTGGCCCAGTTGCTGGTCGAGGATCGCTTAATCCAGACGGTCCCCGCCATTCTCTACTGATCGCTTCAAACCCTTTCTTGCCATCAGGAGGACCCCCTAGCGATTCATCTGGGAGTTCGAATACTTCAGACCGGGGAGGGAACTCAGGACGTGGGGAATGCCACAATGGAGTGCCTAATACCCCTTTTCGAACTCCGATGCGGTCTCGAGCTAGCGCGCTTATTGATGAGTTACCTAAGGACAAGAAGGTCACTCTTAACACCAACGACCTCAAGATCAAATGGTCTGATCTCCCTGAATACGATGGAGCTCAATCTGAAGCCCTGGACTATATCATGGATATCATGAGTCTCGCAGAGATATCAGACTCTATGAGTGCGATCTTAGGAGTTGCTCTGCCAAGACAACTCAAGGGGCACGCTAAGGTCTGGTGGAGCACCTTAGACCGTGAGCATCGTACTGAATTCAGTCAATCTCATGGGTCGTTTCTTTGGGGTATCGTCGAAGGATTGCTCGGAACTCGTTGGCGTGAATCCTTAGCCTTAGAATGGGAAGCTATGAAATTTCGACAGGCTGGTCACGATCGTGAGACACCCGTCCACTATATCCAACGGAGAGTTAAACTTTATTGTTTCCTGTACGGGTTCCACCAGGACAGAGGGGATGAGACACGCAGACTCATTCTCACACTGCATACGGAATGGCTCTACCTTCTTCAAGGACAACCCATCAATAATATCATGAGTTTACAGACTTATGCTAATAACCTGTAAGAAGCTCTGATTAACGTTTGGGTCCAAACACACCGGGAACGTTACAGGTTCCAGAAACCGCGCGTAATGTTATCGGAGGGTCAAGAATTGGATTTTAGAGTCACCGGCGACTCCTCTTCACCTAACCATATTCTCGTTAGTGAGACTAACGAGAGAGGCTCGATGAGAAGGACCGTTCCAGACGTCGCTGATCCAAAACAGGGAAAGCGTCATGGAAAAATGTTCTTCGAGAGGAGTAACAAGAGGAGTTCGGTCAAACCCACCAAGGAATGTTGGATATGTGGAAGTCCGGAGCATTTTAAGATAGACTGCCCTCAAGCTGGCAAAATGTCTCATTATGTCTCTATCAACAAATGCTCCGCACAGGATATGTCGGAGGAAGCTGAGGAGCAAAGGTTATATGAAGCGGTTCATGGACTATCTATACAAGGACAAGTAAATAACTCTGATGACGAATTGACTTTTGTTTCCATTTATTCGCCCCATGTCGAAGACAAATTAGTGAGGGAGGAAAATCGAACGACTGGTGAAGCTCTTCTGTCTGAAGCTTACGTATCCATACTCGCCGCAGATTTCTTCGAAAACGGAGACCGGCTGAGTGCTCATCGGCAGGGCCTTGAAGGCCTGACCGAGGACTACTGTCAGACTGGAGATTCTCACGAACAAATCAGTTCGAATTCGCTCTGTTCGCCTGGAGCTGATGTTGACACGTTCCCGTTTGATCCCAGGAATCCCCCCAATTTACTACCGTACAAGAATTCGGATTCGGAGGACAGCGACGATGATCCAGTATTGGATTCCCCTTCGAAGCATGTTCCTTGCCGAAGTGAACGCAGGAACGTAATCTTGTCCCTGTGCAAGGAAAGTAAGAGGCCTCGCATCCAATACCCTCGTCCCAGTCGTCTGATGAAGGAGGATACTACAATCCTTTATCGAAAACGGGATCCTCCCAGTGGTTACTCTAGCATAGGAGTTGCAGCGCTCCATGTTTTTGGTCATGTAGGAACTCCCGATTCACCTGAACACATTAAAATTCGAATGGACACGGGAGCGGATCTTTCCCTTATATCAGAGGAATTCTACAAGGAACTGCAGGGCATGTATAAGTTGAAACAAGGACTCAAGTTACGTCTAATCCAGCTCACGGGTAACGCTAAGGTTATCGGATATGTTAATATCCCCATTTACCTGGAGGACGACAGTGGAATGTTACTGAAGTTCGCGGCAGAAACTTATGTCGTTAGAGGAATGACGGTGCCAATTCTTTTGGGAGAAGACTTCCATATTAATTATGAAATTGGTACTCTAAGAGATCAGCCGTTGGGATCTAGACTTATTCTCCCGGGACGACAGGGTTTTATTCCAGCCAGTTCTTCTAAGGAACCTCAACCTTTGACCTTCACCGTCAATAAGGCCTCTTTCGGGAAGCATGAGAAGGAGTCATCCAAACTCACCTCTCTCCCCAATAAAGGTGTGCATACTGAAAGAGTCGCGCGAGCCTTGGAGGATTGCACTATCGATCCAGAGTCAGCCAGACTAGTGCCTATTTTTGTTGAAGATCTAAAGGGCGAGGAATGGATTGTTGAAGGAATTGTACTGCAAAACGAGGACGGTTCTATATTAGCCACACCAATCACGGCAATTTCAAGGAATAGTGCAGCAGTACCTTTAGCCAATCCATCGCTAACCCCTAAGACTATCCAACGAGGGGAGACAATAGGGATAATTCATGACCCTGCTCGTTGGGCTCACAAGCCCAGGTCACTCGAGGAGAAAGGTTTAATGGTAGCAGGTGCGACCAAGATCGCACACCTTATCGAAAGTCTCTCTCAACTTGAGGAGGACCGTCAAGTCGCCTCAGAAAGGCCTAAGCCACCTGTTGAACCAGAGATTGCAGACGATTTCGAACCACCTGGTCCTAAGATGGCTGCAGTGGCTGATAATGAGAAATTTGCCTCAAAGGATCTTCACAAGTTAGTCAATTTGGGACCGGATATACCAACGGAGGTCCTGCCACGTCTCAGATCAGTTTTGACTGAGAACGTTAAGGCTTTCGGAGTCGACGGACGGTTAGGGCAAGTGGAATGTAGAGTCCCTGTCCCCTTGAAAGAGGGCGCTCAGCCCATATCCATGCCTATGTTCCCCTCGTCCCCTGCCAATAGGAGAGTTATAGATGAGCAAATGGATACCTGGTTCGAACAGGGTGTCATTGAGCCATCTAAAAGCCCCTGGGGAGCGCCAGCCTTTGTAGTATATTGCAATGGGTGGTCATCGACTATCGGAAACTTAACCATCTCACTGTTCCAGACGAATTCCCTTTACCACGTCAATCGGAGATTATGCAAGCGCTGTCGGGGTCAAATGTTCTTTCTTCTTTCGATGCGCTGGCCGGGTTTACTCAATTAGAAATGTTGGAGGACGGTAAGCCCAAAACAGCCTTTAGATCCCATAGAGGGCTGTGGCAATTTAAAAGGATGCCATTTGGGCTCAGAAACGGCCCCTCTACATTTCAGCGTGTCATGCAAACAGTTTTAGCACCCTACTTGTGGATTTTTTGTTTAGTCTACATCAATGACATAGTCATATTCTCTAAGAACTGGGATGATCATTTGCTTCACCTGAATCAGGTGCTTGGCGCTATCGCTTCGGCCGGTATCACTCTCTCTCCCAAGAAATGTTTTATCGGATATAATTCGATATTGTTATTGGGTCATAAAGTATCTAGGCTGGGTTTTTCAACCCACCAAGAAAAAGTTCACGCTATATTGGAATTGGCCCCACCCACTAAGGTTTCTGATCTACAACGGTTCCTTGGAATGGTCCTTTACTTTTCAGCATATATACCATTTTATTCATGGATGGTGTCCCCTTTATTCTCGCTCCTAAAAAAGGGAACACCTTGGACGTGGACTGCTGAACATGTCCGAGCTTATGAGGATGTTAAAACCGCATTAGGATCAGCTCCAGTGCTGGGACATCCAGTTAGTGGGATGCCCTACCGATTGTATACGGACACTTCGGATTTTGCCTTGGGTTGTTGCCTCCAACAAGTCCAGAAGATGGCTTTAGGAGATTTAGTGGACACTAGAATCTATGCCCAAGCCAAATTGGCTTTTGACCGTGCGCAGGACGTGCCATCCTTTGTTCATCGGTACAAAACCAAACAGCCCGAGATTGAGTGGTCGGATTTGTGGGGATCCACTTTTGAGGCGACCAAAGTTACTGTTGAACGAGTCATTGCATATTGGAGTCGCACGCTGAAAAGCGCGGAGCGTAACTATTCTGCTACTGAACGGGAAGCATTAGCAGCAAAGGAGGGACTGGTCCACTTTCAACCTTTCATTGAAGGTGAACATGTCCTGCTCATTACGGACCATGCAGCTCTGCAATGGGCTAGATCTTACGAGAACACTAATCGTCGACTAGCCGCATGGGGGCGATATACGCTGCATTTCCAGGTCTCGAGATTTTGCATCGAGCAGGGAGAGTTCACAGCAACGTGGATCCACTGTCCAGACTCCCTCGGGTACCAGCCTTCGTGAGCCCTATTAGAGATGATTTGCAGGCTATCACCTTGACTTCTCTGGACAAGAGTACTGAGGAAAAACTATGGAAAGACGAACCCGCTAGAAAGCGGTCTTCTCTACCATACTCGATTCTATGGAGCCTTTCGGAGTAACTCAAAAGGTCCAATGGTCAGAATGGGATACTCATAACACAATAAGGAACGGCCAGGAAGATGAGTCCGACTTCGCATTGCGTCATCCTCAGCTACTAATCAGCATCGAGGAGGGATATATAAAGAAATTTCTAGAGGGTTATTCAAAGGACCCGGTTTTCAGGAATCTCTACGCTTTTGATACCCCTTCACCCAACGCGGTTGTTACTCCTTCTCACTACTTCGTGGGAGCAAACCGACTCCTGTACTTTCGCGACTCAGACTGGAAAAGTCGAGTCTGTGTACCCAGAACCATGATTAACTCGATTCTAAGGTTGGTGCATGATAACCCTTTTGAGGGAGCACACGCCGGAGGCCAGCGGTTGTTCAACCTGATGAAAGACCGGTTCTTTTGGCCAAGAATGCTACAAGATTGCGTGTCGTACGCGCGTACCTGCGATATCTGCCAAAAAACCAAAGTCGATCGCACCGCTCGTCAAGGAGCCCTCAGACCGGCTGACGTACCTTTTAGGCCATTCGAGGTAGTTTCTATGGACTTAATCACTGGACTACCCGATTCAGGAAAGGATTCATATTCCGCAGTCTTCGTTGCCGTTGATAAATTGACGTGTTACGCTATTACAATACCTACCTTTTCAACCTTACAGCTGAAGGATTCGCACGAATAGTTGTCAAACAGGTAGCAAGCCCCTTCGGACTGCCCTCTCAAATAATCTGTGACCGGGATAAGAGATGGACCTGCAGGTTTTGGCGGGAAGTCTGTAAGATCTATGGTACCACCCTTGCGGTATCTTCGGCTCATCATCCTCAAACGGATGGGCAAACGGAGAATATGAACGTGACCATAGAACAGATGCTTCGAGCCTATTGTGCCTCTGCTAAGGAAAGCTGGTCCCAGTGGATTGAGGTAGTTGTTCACGCATACAACTCGACTGTTCACAGTTCCACAAACTACGCCCCAGCCTTCTTATTAATGGGATACCTCCCAAGAGGAATGTCTCGAGTTCTAGGAGGTGACGAGCCCCTAGTTCCTAGAGAACTATCAGACAGCCCTATGGCCGACCAATGGATCCTCGAGCTAGAAAATCATCGGCAGATGGCGCGGGATTCCATCGCTCGAGCCCAAGAGATTCAAGCACGAGTGTATAACAAGAAGCAAAGACCTGTAGAAGATATCTCTGAGGGAGACTTTGTATTGGTGAACCCCCACTCCCTCGAACTGGTGGAAGTCAAGGGAACGGGGAAGAAACTGATACAAAGACGGATTGGACCATTCGAGGTCCTTGAGAAATTGAACTCTCAAGTATTTAGGCTTAAGATTCCCCTGGAGTATCCTATGCATCCAGTCATTAATCGGGATCATCTGCAGAAATATCAACCCTCTCCTTCCAAGCTAGGTCCGAGACCCCAACTTGAGAACCTAAGAGAGTTGAAATCAGATCACGAAGAATATGAAGTCGAAGCTATTGTTGGACATAGGAAACAGCGAAAATCGTCTGCTATTTAGGGTGCGCTGGAAAGGTTATGGACCCGAGGAGGATTCGTGGTTAAGCAGCACTGACCTTAGAAACGCTCCGGCACTTCTGAGGGCATACAAGGCGCTGTTCAACATTTAACGGGATATATGCGCTCAAGGAATCATCTATTCCCTCTCTTTTGTAACTTCCTTTCAGAAATATCTCAGTTATTCGGTGAGCCATCTCGTTGGCTTTTATTCTTTTTCATTTTTCTATCCCTTCTGTCGATTGGGACAACCATTAATTGGCAGCGGACACATTTCCCCAAAACCCGGCCACAATTAATGAATTCTATTTAACGACCAACCGAGCGGAGTTTCAATTCAATATATATAAAAAAAAAGTACACGTAAATTCGCATAAATTTTCTTTATCTTTCACACCACGTCCTTCACCTCTACCTCTATCTTCAACTTCACCACTTTTATCGCGTTATAATGCTCCCTTTCCAACAAAACAAGCAAGTCCTCCCTAAGTTCAAAAAGGTCCAGCGAGCCCCGACAGCCAGTACATCCACGACCGGTGGGGGATTCATCACCCGCGTGCCTCGTACAGACAATGTCGAGAGCAATTGGGGTACCCAGGAATCAACCCCCCTTTCGACTTTCTCCTTTGGTGATGAGCCGGGGAAAAATACCGGTACGGATTGGAGCAAGCCGTTAGGCCCCTCCGTCAGGCCATCATCTGAGGAAGTCGCTGCTAGCATGCGGAAGCAGGAAATGTTCATGGAAGAACACAACGCAAGGAGACTTGCCCGCAAAAGAGAAAGGCGTGCTGAGTATAGAAGTCAACAGGAGGCGAGGGGAGCAAGAGAAGGAGTCCCTTCCAAGCGGCAGTGGCGTGAGTACAGAGCGCAGTGCGGAAACAGAGCTTCAGTGCCGATCCTTCCCCCCGTGGGAGAGAAATGGGCCGACTTCGCGGAGACCGATGATAGCAAGGGTGGGACGCCTTGTATTAGGACGACGGGAACCAAGAGCTGGAAGGAGAAGGAGGGTACCATCTTTTACGACTGGGAGCTACTTCGACGCATTAAGTTGCAACGCATAGTTCTCACCTGAGGGGACGGTCAAACGCTGCCCCAACAAGAAAAGGGATACCGTAGGGGACCAATTGAGTTTTCCTCGGACGAGGATGAGGAGGAGGACGAGAACAGGAATGGCGTGTATAGTATCCGATCTTTGGGAGAGGATTGCCATGAAGGGTTCCTTCTCCCATCTAAAGTTCGTTTCGTAACCAGCGACCCCAACCAAAGACAAACGCGGAGACCGTCATCCAGAGTATGGAGGGGTCACCGCCCTAGTCAACAGTCACTGGAACGCGAACCTTCCACGATTCCGGTCCCACATCTCTCGCCAACGTTGAGGCTCCTTCCCATCATTCACCCTGCACATACTCCCTCAGCCCCGATTCTAACGCCTCATTTACCTCCCTCTTCAAACGCTGTACCAGTCCCAACCTCACTTGGGATGTCGAGGCCCCCTCCCATCCTTCACCCGACACACACTCCCTCTGCCCAACGCAAACCTTCCCCGATTCTGGCACCTTGTCTCTCTCCCTCCCCGAAAGCTATACCGGTACCGACCCAACTTCCGCCGTCACCAGGTATCCCTCCTGACTCTCCGTATTCATATTGCGTGTCCTTGGGTAGCCCTATCCAGGACCTTCCACCAGAGCGAATGGATGTCGATTTGGACCCCCCTACACTGGACGTCATTGATCCCCTGGCAAGCAGAAAGGTGAAGGAGATGCAGAAAGCCACCACTCCTCTCCGAGAACAATCCCCTATTCCCGTCCTTGACAGCCCGGTTCCCCTCACTGAGCCCGTATCCACAACTTTCTGGATGCGAGTAGCTGTCAACTACCCTTCCGAACAGTTTCCTGTCAGAAGGGTACTATCAGAGCTCGTGCCAGTACTTCAACAACCGGTCCTTCAAGGGAGCCTCAAGGGTTGTCGTGGTCTGGCTCCGTTGTCGGAGATAATGGAGGATTTCTATCTCTCCTTCGAGGATCTCGCAGAGGGGAAGAACTTTGCACGAGCAGCACAGGAGATTAAACTCTCTATGTTCCGGCACATCATAGTGGAGCTTCACCGTCTGCCCCCAGACTCAGCAAATGTCCTCTCTATTGCTGGCTTAGTAGATTTACTCGGGCCCTCGTCCTGACGCCTCCCACAGAGACCACCATGCAACCACACGTTCCTGCCTTACTGTGAAGGGTATGCTTTTACCACAGTTTCATTGTGGTAAAACACTCCTTTTATTTTATTTATATTTTACATATTCTATTCATATTTTTCTATCTTTCATATTCTTTGAATATTGCATATTTCATTAGTTCGAAGCATTGTGTATACTTGTGGGTGCACTCAGCACCAATTAGAACTCAGACACACTTTAACCCAAGAACCACCACTCGTAAGACACAAACTAGGTCTACTACGAGCGGTGATCAGGGTAACGTGTCAGCTACTACATAAGTAGCAATATCTGAACTGCTAAACACTTCTGGCCTTGAACTGTAATAGTCGAGGCCTCCACTCGAACCATCGCACTCGTTGACTCCTTCGTCATCTCGTGCTCTTTCTCTCACTTTCTCTTATATTGCACCGAATAGGTCAATATCCTTCCTTTCTACTCATTTCTTCGTATATAGAACGGTCAGAACTTCTGCCACTCTTCACACTTACTGCCCGCGTCTTCGTTTCCCCTCCCCAAAGCTCCTCTTCTCGCGCGGATTTCCGCTCCGCCGGTTAGTGTCCGCGCAGTCGTTCGTTGCAGAGAGAAAGCCTACAGACGATGGGCCGACTCTTTGTACAGGAACTCTAGTGATTTGACTCGGGCGAGAATAGCTGAATCCTTCAGAGTAAAAAGGGAATGATGGGGAAACCTCATTTTGGACCTTGGGGGATCCTCACAGGAAGCTTGGGGCGGCGTCCCAGATGCTCTTCGACACCTAGTATAGCACATCTCTTCGAACTGGGGGGCACTGTGAAGGGTATGCATATATCATGATTGGACTGTGGAATAATACATATATTATAGTATTATATTATTTAGTTCTTACTCTTTTTCCCTAACTCTCTAGATCTTCGAGCATACCCGTATTTCTTAGTTCAAAGTCTTGTGTATATCTATGGGCGCTCTCAGCGCTAAATGGAGACAACTTTTTACCCAGCAGACACCACTTCGTAACGACTCAGACGTCGAATAACGAGAGGTGTCAAGGGTAGTATCTCAGCTACCATAAAGGTAGCATTCTCTAGTCTACTAATAGCCTTTTGAACTCGAACCGCTAAGGTCGAGTTCCGCTTTCAAGACTTTGCGCTCGTCGACACCGTAGTCGACTCACGCTACTAATACTCTATCCTAGACACTCAGTCTTTAGCTGAGTATCTTTCTTATTTCTAGCTACTAGTTGTACCGTAAAAGGTCAACTCGTTATCTTACTGTTCTAAGCCGTCACGAGCAACTATACAGTTGCTCTTGAGGCGTGCAGTGCGTTCTTATACTAGTACTAACAGTCTAGTAGTCTATAGTATTGTACTGACGGTCAATACTCTAATAGTAGTTGAATAAACACTATTCTTCGTATATAGAGCGGTCAGAACCCACCACTCTTCACAATTACCGACCTCGAATGGTTACAACTCAATACTCGTAATCGTCAATCGACTTTCAAAACAAGCAATATTCATTCCAACTTATACTATGATCAACGCTCCCTAACTTGCTCGACTTTTCGTATTACATGTCTTTTCAAAACATGGAGTCCCCAGTCATGTAACTTCTGATCGAGGATCCGAATTCGTGTCACATTTCTTTCGATCTCTCAGAACAGCACTCGACATGAAATTACATTTCACTTCTGGTTATTATCCTGAAGGCGATGGACAAACTAAATGAGTTAATCAAACTCTTGAACAATATTTACGAATATATTCCAATTATCAACAAGACAATTGGGCCGAATTACTTCCTTTAGCCGAATTCGCTTACAACAATGCACCTTCCGAAACAACTGGTGAAATGCCATTTTTTGCTAATAAAGGTTATTATCCATTGTTAGAAATTCACCCTGAAAAAGATCTAGCTTCCGCTCTAGCTTGCGATAATACGACAGATCTCGAAGCTCTACATAAACATCTCAAATCAAATATCCAGAAAGCGCAAATATGTTATCAAAAATATTCCGACATACATCGAAAAGAGTCTTTTGATTTTCCGATCCATTCTCAAGTCTTCGTACAATCCGACTTTATTCGAACCACTCAACCATCGAAAAAATTATCGGAAAAATTATTAGGCCCATTCGAAATCATTGCTCAACCAGGATCTCATTCATATACATTAAAACTCCCCAATCACCTCAAAGGAATTCATCCCGTCTTTCACATTTCGATGTTAGAACCATTTTATCCCAATACTTTCCCAAATCAAAAACAACCTCCTCCTCCTCCTCCGATTTATGTTGAAGAAGAACCCGAATATGAAATTCGAGAAATTTTGGATTCAAAATTCGATAAAAAATATAAAGATTCATTACGATATTTAGTTGCTTGGTTAGGTTACGAAGGAACAGACAAAGAAACTTCATGGTTAGGCTCTCAAGATCTCGAACATGCTTTCGACCTTATCGAAGAATTTCATCAAAAATATCCAAATCTTCCATGACATTAAAAATCTCATTCAACTATCTTTCGACACTTATTTCGACATCTATTCAACAAAATCGAAAAACATATCAAAATGCAAAAACATCAATTATATCAAAATTTTAAAGTAACTACAAATCTTCAATTCCTTCCTCTCTCAATTCCTCCATCTTATCAAACCACGCCCTCCTAAATCTTCCACTATTCACACTAATGTCAGTCTCTTCACTAAAATCGCCACTTTCGACCAATTTCTTCGACAAAACCGAAAAATCCTTTCTGAACGCTTTCACCTCACCGATTAAATCTTCCATGGTTTCCTCTAATTTTGACATCCTTTTGCCAATCGATTTTATTTCTTTCTCCAAGTCCTTATCCAACTGATGTTCCGATCTTCTCGACCGTCTAGAAAAATTCGACATTCTTGACATCACCTTGTGACGACTATTTTTCCTTTGCCCAAGCTTTCGAATTCCTGGACTACCATTTTCGTTTTCATCTTCCGATTCTTCGATCACATTTTGACTCTTCTTTCGATTACGATGCGGTTTTCCAGCTGGCCTATTCACGGTCCAGTAACAAGCCCGATGCAATCGATTGCACTGATCGCAATTCGACGACGCGTTACTTTTCTTGCACACAAAATTCGTGTTAAAACACATTGTGCAACTGGAAAAAATGAATAAGCAAAATTTGACAAAACCGAAAAATTATGAATTGTCCGATTTTGCCTCAAATTCCCATTGCATCCCAATTCCTTTACGAGTCGCCTTATTGTATGGCTCTTGGCAATCTTCAATCCATTTTTTTGGGAATTTCTTCTAAAAAATAACTAATTAACTAATTTTAAAGAAATCCCAGAGACGACTTACCAACCGCATCAACAATCTCATTCCTATCCTCAAAACCCAAAAACTCGGATCCTGATTCGAGTTGATCGACTTCTATATCAGACATTGATTGAAGAACACGAAAATAGACGATGAAAAAACTTTTCAAACTCCGATCTCGTGGGCTCGGTCACAAAGGGAGGATACTGTCACAACCGTCACATGTCACATATTGTCACAAACATTCAAAGGTAACTTTCGACAACTCTTTGACCTATCAAATTCAACTCGACAAACCGAACATTAATCGACACCATCAAATCTCTTTCGACATGTCTCATTTTGACGTCATATATGATTTCATAATTAGTTCATAACATAGTCATAACGATACGACGAAAAGCATAAAAGGGCTACGAAAGAAGCGAGGGAAGTCAGTCGAAATATCTGTATATTAGTGATATTAGTAATCTACTTTGTCGTAACTTCTTCGACAAATACTTCCGTGAGTTCTTGTGACTGGTAATAGCCTCTTACTTCATCGACAGGGCGAATATATACTTTGTCAAACGAGGCTTTCGAGTTCGATTAGTAGAATATTATTTGACTTTATCGAAGAATAATCGATTCATGACAGAGCAGTAGCATACATGTATATGGTAGGAACTTTTACAAAGGTATAATGGATGAGTGGGGTCCAATCAATGAGGTGAGAAGTAGTGATGGGTCAAAGGAAGTGTGGGAAGGGGTAGGGATCAAACTAGAACTAAGTATAATGTAACTAGAGTATACTAAGAGGGTATGAGATGGCAAATAATATTTATATGTAGGATAGGTGGCAGGAGAGCATCAGAATGGAGACAGAATGAGATGGTTTCGCAGAAAATGCTATTGTGAACTGAGTGTTGGAGCACTACAGGTGGTGACACTGTGGTCAGGGTACTGATAGTGGGATACTGTAGGGTGACAAAGGGTAGAATGAGCTTGTGGGGGGACTGAATGACTGGGGTCCTAACACACCTATCTCTCTGTAGATTTCTCTGTCCCAATGCTCTGTTAGGATCCCATCATTTCAGATCCCCATGACCTGTTTTAGACTCAAAATCCTCTATCAATTCAGTGTCAGAACCCCCACTCTAGGTATCACTGCTTGTGGCATCCCTGACACTTGTTTCATTATAATAGTTAATCTTTTAGCTTTCCATTCCATCTTGGTCCTGTTTGCTCCCCCATCCCATTTGTGTTAGATATTGATGGTATAATAAAAATGGACAAAGTTTTGTACATATGACTAAGCTACTGTAAAGTACTCTTTTAGCCAAGTGTATTTTATGAAAGTGCATATTTAGTAAATCATGAGTTTCCTCAATGACTTACAACATTAATATAACTAAAACCAACATGCCCACTTTATATGTTGTTGAGAATGCACCCACTTGATGCAAAATCTGTGCAAAAATTGAAAACAAAAATCCACTGCACCCACTAGATGTGATATTTGTCCATAACTTGAAAATATGCTGCACCCACTAGATGCAATATTTGTCTGGAACTTTTGGTGTTGAATCAAACCTTCACTCCTAGAATGCATTCCTCCAACCTCCCAGACCAAAAATGCTGGACCTTGGAGCCATTCTTGTGACTCCTATTCCACACAATGACATTAGACACACAATATAAAATTGCTCTCCCCTGTGCTAGTAGTGAGAGCCTCCAGGTTTTTGGTAGGTTATCCACTTGACGATGAATCAACTGGCTTTGGTGCAGGACAAAAACATGTGATATGACCTTCACCATTGCATCTATAGCATTTCTCAGCTGTTTCACAATTGGTGAGTCTGTTTTTGCTTTCAGGGCAAACTGATTATTAGTGTCCTTCTAGCCCTTCAAATGGCTCTCCTCTTCCACCAGCACTGCAGAAATATCCTTGATGGTAAGTGATCCTACTCGCTGTATGAGAGCAGTCACAACTGCACTAAACTCTGGAGCTAAACAATAGATAAGGACATCTGGCACATCCTCCTCATGTAATTCGACTCCAATTGCTTGAAGTTGTGAAGCAAGAGTCAGAATCCTGTGTAGTACATATTCCATCACCAGTTTTTCGACATTGTGATGGTATGTATACAGCTGCCATTTCAATGAGATCCGGTTGGCCTGATTATTTGCCTGGTAAATTTTTGTGAGTGCTTTCCATGCCTCAGGTCCAGTAGTACAATCCTGAAATATACAATTGTTGACTTGTTTTGATCGTAAGCCCAATTGCTGTGTAACCATCCTCTGAATGCTTTTCCCATTCCAAATACTCCTTGCTACTCTCATCTTTAGGTGGCTTTGTTACACTACTCACAACACTCCAAGATCTAGAATGCCGCAGAACCATTGACAGTGAAAATTTCCATTTTTGGTAATTATCACCTAAGAGTTTCAGGATGCTTGCAAGTAGTGTTGATATTAGACATAAGATAATGAGATAGTATTAATGCAACTTTTTAAAGCAACAAGGTGGGGTCCATAACCTGTTAGATATTGATGGAATAACAAAAATGGACAAAGTTTTGTACATATGACTAAGCTACTGTAAAGTACTCTTTTAGCTGAGTGTATTTTATGAAAGTGTATAGTTAGTAAATCATGAGTTTCCTCAATGACTTACAATATTAATATAACTAAAACCAACAATTTGCTCCCCTGTCCCATTTGCTCCCCCATTACTGTCTCCCTTTAAATATCTTACTTGCCACCCAGACTCCTTTAGTATTGTTTAATACTTCACATTTAGTCTCCCCACCTTGTCATTGACTCCTTATGATCCATTTCACCTTTTGCTTCCTTGATTGGCCCTCCAATCATCTGTCTCATTGTAGTATAAATCTTCTTCATGTATGTTACAGTTCTTTAGTTTGAGAATTGACTTAGATTGCCCCCTGTTAGTTTTCAGTGACTTTCCTCCCTTCTCAATACTCTCAAAGACGTTTTCAGCAAGCCATGAACCCTTACCTTATGACTCTTAGTATTTCTGGTCCCCTAGCCAATTGAGCTAAGTGTTGAACTTTGTCTCTATCATACTATCTGCTCTGTTTGAAATACTGGAGCACCCTAACAGTTTGTACAAGGGCACAACATACGAGTTAAAGCCAAGCTCCACTATGTTTATAGAGTTGGACCTCTGGAATAGTATGATCTCTATTGTTGGCCCTCCAATTATGTAGCTCATTTCCAATCATTGGACCCCTTTCCCCTTTTAGCTTAGATCTTAACATGCTCTACATGTATCTTTTATTTGCCAGACGTAAGATAGATAATCAACGAGCTCTCCTTCTCTGCTTCCTCCTGTGCTTTCGTGTCCTCAAGTTCCCGCTTCTGCTTGATGAGCTCAACATCAGTCAGATGCCTGCCCTTTCCTCCTGGAAACAAGATTGTACGGTCTGACTTCTTTCCCTTCTCCTTTTCATGCAAAGTATGATTCATTCTCTCCATTCCTATGTTCTGGATGACAAGTTGAGCATTCTGCCCTTCCATAATCATTTCCTGTGCCTCGAAAGAGGCAAGAGGGGCCCAAGACGCAGGAAGACTGATTGCCAGTGTGGCAGGATGCTGTGTACTGTCACGCTCTGTTGGCATCAATCATCTTCTGATTTTTTCCTCCCTCAGTTTTTGCCTGATTCCCTTCATTTCTTCACTAGATTCTGCTATATATATGTACACATTCAGGCCAATTTTTAACAAAACGAGTTGTATGCAGGAATGTGTCCGATTAAGGGAGATAAAAAGGATGAACTTTTCAAATTTCGCTTTTTTGCTATATATGACACTCCCATGCTTCACCCACTCTCCCGAAAATTATGAGAATTATTTTCAAGATTGATATCATGTCTATATGTGTGACTACAAAGTGATTAAGTGTTTGGATGAGGATTGAAGGAGTAAAGGCCAGGTGTGAAAAGGACCAGGGGTGTGAAAAGGACTGCCAAATCACTGTAGTTATTTCCTAGTAAAATATGTGATATATAATTGGAAATTTTTTGTCCTGTGGCTTTCTTAGTTGGGGTGAAATCACCTATATATTCTGGGTATGTTGAATCAAGTAGAAATCTGTTCAGATTGACTCAGATTGACAGATCCATTCCAAAGTAATATATATATATTTAGAGGTGCCAATGATATACATATGCATGGAATGGACTATCTAAAGGTATATATTTTTTAAAAGTATTAGTGTTTCAAACTACTAATTTTTTTTATTGTCTACTTGTGCCTGGAAAGATTCTTTAATTTGTAATGTACGAGAGAGTTTAAAACTTTCAAAAAGTTTTAAAAACCAAATTATGTTTGAATCATATCTCAGATGTTTAAATGACCTTTAGAGTATATTAGAATTTGGTATACTTAATAGTTTTCAGATATTCTCCCAAGTCAAAGTTCACAACTGGACAACCTGTTGGGACCTGTGCATGCCAAACCTGTCTATGTCCGACTCTGTTCCATGCACCAGTCACTGGACTCTGCCCAGACAACCCATCAGCTCTCTAACTGAGCTCCACTCCTATTATGGTCAAATAACCTGTCATGTTTTGGACTCCACCCCTGTTCCGTTCCATCCCTAATACCTAGTTTGGTGTTTATTCATCCCAATTTATGTTTACTTGTTTAGGCTTTTATTATTACCAGATTTAGTATTGCATACATTCCACAGTCTATATAGTCTAGCTGATGTTTGTACATACAACCAGTCAGAAAATCAACTAAGTTTCCCCAGTAATCCTAGCACCTATTCTACTCTATCTCCACCTCTCATCTTAAGCACAACACTCTCAATCTTGTCGGAGCCCGCAGGCTTTCTGACCAACCCCCTGACCTACATATATATATATATGATGATGTAAATGATGATGTAATGTTCTATAACAAGTATAATATCTCAGTCGACGCGCAGCGTGTATCGACTATGTCGTACGAAGTACCTATAACAAGTATAATATCTATCACGGAAATAATAATGAGTTAACACTGTTGGCAGTAGGATAGAGACGGGGGTAATGTACCTCAGTCGACGCGCAGCGTGTATCGACTGAGGTATAAGGTAATAACGTCGATGGTTCTTATACGAAGTTTAAGGGTGGAAATTGAGGGGTGAACAATATCGGAGAAATGTAACGAGTGATCGAGAAATGGCTGCGAGAGACAATCAGTGCCTTGTAGCCCTGTGGTATATTGTAATGGTCTTTGTTGCTCTTGTGATCGTGAGCATGCGATAGCCCCTTACTACAACACTCCCCCTGGCTGAGCAGGCTCGCACAAACGAAGTAAGACACATTGTCTCTCGTGTGCCAACCGGGCGAGTGGCTTGGTAAATACATCGGCGAGATTATCGGCAGATGCGACGTGGCGCACTTCGATGTTGCCATCCTTAACTTTATCGTGGATATAGTGGTAACGAATATCGATGTGCTTCACCTTTGCATTGTGCTTGAAATTCTTCATGAGGGATATGGCACCGGCATTATCATTCCAAAGGAGTGCTGGTCGAGGTTGTGGGTATCCTACCTCTTCCATCGCTGAATACATCCACAGTATTTGTTTCATTCCCCTTGTTAATGCCATGTATTCAGCTTCTGTAGTCGAGAGGGCGACTGTGGGTTGATACTGTGTTCCCCATGCCGTCGGTCCACCCGCCTGGATAAAAACATGTCCAGAGCATGAACGGCGGGTGTCTAAGTCCCCCCCATAGTCTGCATCCACGTATCCCACTGGTTTGAGAGATTTAAAGTCCCCCCCATAAGTAATCCTGTAGTTGAGTGTCCCCTTGATATAACGTAAAACATGGGTTAACGCGTTCCAATGTGCTTGTCCCAGATTTGATGAGAATTTCAAGAGTGTTGAAACTGCATGAGACAAATCCGGCCGAGTTGCGATTTGGGCGTACATGATAGACCCAAGCAATTCGCGGTAGGGTTTATCAGCCATAAAAATACGGTCCTCCTTTGTGGTCGGCACCATGTCGTGTGAAAGGGTGATGCCTGGCGTCAGAGGAGTGCTTCTAGGATTGCAATCCGACATCCCGAACCTGTGAAGGATGCGTTCGAGATACGCACGTTGTGATATGTGTATTGTCCCAGCTGTTCTATCTCTGTTGATCCTGATTCCAAGGACCAAATTAGCATCACCCAAATCCTTTGTTTTGTACGTCCATCCCAACTCTTCCTTTGCCCGATCTGCTTCCTCTTTTGATGAGGATATGCCTGTTGTATCGTCTGTGTAGGTACTCGTTATCGTGATGTTCCCATCAGCGTGTCTTGACCGAACAGCCGGATCTGCTCTAGACCTATAATACCCTAGCTCCCCCATTTCCTTGTCCAATGCTTCAGCCCAGTTGTAAGCTCCGTCCATAGTTCCGTATAGTGTCTTGTTAAGTCGCCCTATTTTCCCATTAACTGCTGCCCCATCTGGTAATTCAATATAAGTAATCGCTTGTGGGTGTGAGTTCAGGTAAGCCGCCACGTAGTCGATCTGCCATGCCTCCATGTCCAATGCTGCCGCGATGGCGAGGTTCATACGTAGTGACTCATACCTTACCACAGAGGCATATGTTTCAAAGAAATCAACTCCAGGGATCTGCGTAAAACCCTTTGCGACCAGACGTGCCTTTCGTGCGACAAGATTGCCATCCCCGTTATATTTATTGGCAAAGGTCCAGCGGGTTTTGATTAGTCGAGCATCAGCTGGGGGATCTATAACATCCCAAACATTGCGTTCTTTCATTACGGCCAGCTCCTTTGCGATTGGATCAGCCCAGATATCAGGGCGCGTCATAGCCTCGGTGTAGGAGGTAGGTAGCCAGTAGTTTTGTGGGTCTGGTAACTCATCCATGGGGGTATTAGTATGGAAGGCAGTGACTATGTTAGCACCTGCCAGTAAGTCCTCATCAGTTGCCCAAACAGCTCCCTCCTTTCTTGCATCCTCAGTCATTTGCTCCGACGCCTGTGAGTCTAACACTGCTTGAGTGGCCGTGCGTACACGCGTAGACCGACGTGGTAAGACAGCATCTGAAGATGTGGATGGGACGGTCGTGGTCGTATCCCCATTGGGATTCCATTTGTCGTCTTCATTTGTCGAATAAGTGGATGTTTTATGACCTAAGCCTTCCTCAAAGATAACGTCCCTAGAACGGAGAATTTGTCGTGTAGTAGGATCATAGAGTCGATAGGCGTCTCGTCCAAAGTATCCGATAAGTACGCACTTTGTGGACTGCGGCTCTAGTTTGCTCAGGCCGCTACCTGCATTAATGGGTATCTTTGCGTACACGCTACATCCAATTGGATGAAGGTGGGAGACATTCAGCTTACTTTTATGCCACGATTCGAAAGGCGTGCTTGATGGATTTCGGGTTGTATTCCGAATTCCGTACTATCCTATTAGGGTCAATGCCTGGGGATTGGTCTGTATACGTCAGCACTCTTTATGAACAAAAGACATTGGCGGACGTTATTGCCAGGCTTAAAATGCATGATGCAACAATAGCACGCCATAGGAAAACAGCCACACAGACCAGCCAGGTTTTAGTCACAACCCAGCAAAAGGCCACACGAAGCTCGCTTACCTGCTCGAATCCAGTGTGCCGAAGAACTGGACACACTATCGACAGGTGTTTTAAGCCTGGAGGAGGAATGGAGGGTCAGTTCCCAGACTGGTGGAGAAAAAAGGGAAACACTACAAGTCAAACCACAAAGGTAGAGCAGCAAACACCCACTGCGAACATAGCCGTCGTACCCACGGGACCAGTAACAAATACATCTGGGAACAATTTCTACGCCCTTATGACCGGAACAGATGAACCTATCCAGACCCGTATTCTCACATATGCCGATTCTGTTGTAGTAACGAGGTTATGCAGATAGATTACTGTTGATGCTAATTCGCACCACATAGAGGAAGGTAGTGCTGTCTCGTGGAGCATAATGTGCACACGCTCGATAATTGTGCGGTGTGCTCGCTCGACCACCCCGTTTGACGGTGAGGAATATGCAGTTGTGGTTTCGTGAATTATGCCATGTGCCGCTAAATAATCCTTCCACAGTGTGTTGCAAAATTCCGTGCCTTCATCTGTGCGTATGCATCGAACCTTATGCACTGTTTGCCATTCTAATAGGGCGATATGCTGTTTCAGTGCCTGTATGGTTGTTTCTGCTTGTTTATCAGCTAAGAAATATCCCTCGATATAACCAGAACAACCATCGACGGTTGTCATCATATATGACTTTCCCCCGACTGATCTAGTACGTGACGGTCCCCATAAGTCAATGTAAATTTGTTCACCGATTTCTGATTCACGATTGTCGTTTGTATGAAAGGGGCACCGAGTATGTTTCCCCATAATACAGTCCTCGCACATGCCGGGTGATGACGTGTGGGTTGTGATATCCAGCCCATTCACAACCGTATTTTGCTGCATCTGTTTGATCGTATGAATGTTGATGTGACCGAGACGGCGATGCCAGGTATCTATATCAACTGGTTTTACGTGAGAACGAGTCGCACAAACAACTACGTCATCTCGGATTGCAATTGCTTGTTGTGATTCCACAGAGATCAGGTCATTGCTGGTATAAGCTGCCATATCCATGGGATAGATATCCACCTCGTACATGGTCCCTATTCCCTTGCCGCGCATGAAGGGCTTGTTGTCCTTGTCGATGAAGGTCACTCCACCTCCCCCGAAAATCGAATGGCAACCGGCTTTATCAAGGTGACCTATGGACAGCAGGTTGTGTGATAAGTCGGGGGTGTGTAAAGTGTTCGCCAGACTAATATGAATTGTTCTGCCCTCGAAGATTACCTTTTTATCGACGGTTCCCACTCCATGGATTCTGAAAGTGCCGTCTGCTACTGCGGTTATCCCTCGCCTGCTGCCATCAAAGGACCTATAGGATGTGAAATCAGCGATGTTCACGAAACAGTGGTCACTGGCTGCTGAATCGGCATATGTGAGAATACGGGTCTGGATAGGTTCATCTGTTCCGGTCATAAGGGCGTAGAAATTGTTCCCAGATGTATTTGTTACTGGTCCCGTGGGTACGACGGCTATGTTCGCAGTGGGTGTTTGCTGCTCTACCTTTGTGGTTTGACTTGTAGTGTTTCCCTTTTTTCTCCACCAGTCCGGGAACTGACCCTCCATTCCTCCTCCAGGCTTAAAACACCTGTCGATAGTGTGTCCAGTTCTTCGGCACACTGGATTTGAGCAGGTAAGCGAGCTTCGTGCGGCCTTTTGCTGGGTTGTGACTAAAACCTGGCTGGTCTGTGTGGCTGTTTTCCTATGGTGTGCTATTGTTGCATCATGCATTTTAAGCCTGGCAATAACGTCCGCCGATGTCTTTTGTTCATAAAGAGTGCTGACGTATACAGACCAATCCCCAGGCATTGACCCTAATAGGATAGTACGGAATTCGGAATCGTCGATCCTGCTTCCCTGCCCGATTGCTCTCTCCCATGCCTCCCGAATCGCGGCAAAATGAGATGTTATGTCGGCACCATCTATGTGTCTAATAGATCGCAGCGTGTTTTCAGCATTAAGGCGACCAATGTCAGAAACAGCATCGTATGTTGTGGTGAGTGCGGCCCAAGCTTCTGCTGCGGTTTGTGATGATTTTATTCCAAAGCCAAGAGGGTTTGTGACGTTGAGAGAGATCATACTTTTCGCGTAGGCATCACGTTGTGCCCATTCGTCTGTGGTGGGTGTCATAGACCCCCAATAATTTGTCGCGGTCTGCGTGGTCGAAGCTTGGGGTTTTGTAATATCTCCGCGAAGATAACCATGCACTCCACGGGCATTTGCTGCGGATAAAATCGTCTCTTTCCATGAGTACCATCGGCTTCCATCAAAACGGTCATCAGATGGGAGCTGGAAAAGTGCCGGTTGTGTAGACATATTCAGGGTTCAGGTGCAACTAGTATAATTTCGAGTCAGAGTTTCAGTGCGACACAGCAATTTGATATAACTGTATATGTCGGCTTTCGGTTCAGGATTTTGGTTCAGCATTTCAGTGCGACACAGCGGTTCAATATAACTGTATATGTCGGCTTTCGATTTGGTTTCGATTTGGTTCAGCAACGTGGGTCGGGGCCCATAACCTATAACAAGTATAATATCTCAGTCGACGCGCAGCGTGTATCGACTATGTCGTACGAAGTACCTATAACAAGTATAATATCTATCACGGAAATAATAATGAGTTAACACTGTTGGCAGTAGGATAGAGATGGGGGTAACGTACCTCAGTCGACGCGCAGCGTGTATCGACTGAGGTATAAGGTAATAACATCGATGGTTCTTATACGAAGTTTAAGGGTGGAAATTGAGGGGTGAACAATATCGGAGAAATGTAACGAGTGATCGAGAAATGGCTGCGAGAGACAATCAGTGCCTTGTAGCCCTGTGGTATATTGTAATGGTCTTTGTTGCTCTTGTGATCGTGAGCATGCGATAGCCCCTTACTACAACATGTTCCTGTGTATCATGAGGTCACTGTGCATGTGTCACACTACTTTTCATGTTTGTGACAAGTTGTTGCATTTTGTGACTGTCAACTGTCATCTGTTGTGATGGATGTCACCTGTTGTGATGAATGTCACAAATATTCCTGTGCATTGTGTAATAAGTGCTAGCTGGCTGGTTTGAAAATATATAGTTAAAAAAGAATAAAAAGGTAGAAATTTCATAGTTCCTTCAATTCTGAAGATAAAAATACAAAATAAATTGCATATTTTTGAGATAAATCAAAGGAATATTGTACAATTTTATAATCATGATATAAGTACATTTAAGTACATTTAAAGAGCCTTAATTAGTGATTTCATTTTGGGGAGATTGAGAAAAATAGAAAAAACATTAAAAATACATGACAGAAGCACAACATCATGAAGTCAAGTGGAAGGCTGCTGAATGGAAAAGGAGGGAGGAGGAGGAATGGAGAGTGGCATTGGCAGCAAAGATGAAGGTGACAAGTGAGGTGAAGGGGAAGACTGTTAGGATCCCCATCATTTTGGACCCCCATGAGCTGTTTTTAGCCTTGTAACTCTCTATCATCCCACTATCAGTACCCCTGTTCATGGTAGCACCACCTGTGGTGCCCCTGATACTTGTTTCATTGTATTGTAGCACTTTAGCTTTCCATCCCATCTCCATTACTGTACAGTGTGTCCACTCCCCCATCACCATTCCATGTATATATCCCATTTACCACCTCACATCTTTTTAATATACTTTGCTATATTGTATTTAGTCTCACTTACATCCCCATTTCCTTCCCCTACTTCCTTTTGACCTGTCATCACTCTCACTTCTCTGATTGGCTCTCCAATCATCCATCTCCCTATAGTATAAAATTCTTTCATGTATGTTACAGTTTCTTCAGTTCAAAAATCAACTTAGATTACTCCCCTTTAGTTCTCAAGTCCTATTATTCCTATCTAATACTCTCAAAGGTGTCTTTGGCAAGCTGTGACCCCTTACCTCATGGCTCTTAATAATTCAGGCCTTCAGTCAATTGAGCTAAGTGTTGATCTTTGTCTCCTATTGTACTATCTGCTCTGTTTGAAATACCAGAGCACCCTAGCAGTTCGTACAAGGGTGCAACACATACATTGAAGCCAAGCTCCACTATATTTATAGAGTTGGACCTCCCAACTAGTATTATCTCTATTGTTGGCCCCCTGATTAACTTGTTTCTTATCATCAGTCCCCCAACTAGAGCCTCCCTTCTCCCTTTTAGCTTAGATCTTAATAAAGACAAAAGGAAAGAGTAAGGCAGTGGTGGGGCCATCAAAGGTACACAGTATTATATTTTCCTTTTTCTTTCTTTTTATTGTTACTGATAATACCAGCAGGGCAAGAGAAAATGTGTGGATGATGAGGATAATGATAATGATGATGAAGAGGATGAGATAGAAGAGGTTGGGGGCCCCAGAAAGTATGTTGATAACTTGTCTTTTTTAACTGTATTCCTAACTAAAACTTGTCTCTAGGAAAACCCCAATTTCAGGTGGCCCATTGTGTGTGGGGTGCACAGCAGTGGGGATCTGCTGCATGCCCATGTATGTAGGTCTTAACAGGGGCCTAACAACATCTTTGGAGTCAGTGGTGGAGCCCCTACAGAAGATTGTGGGGAGCCTGAAAGGGATTTTGGGTGCACTGGAGATAGTAGGGTATCACTGTCATACTAGTCAGGAGGTCTGACTCTATAAAACAAGTGGAGCTCAGCTTCAACTTATGTGTTTCACCGTTGCACAGACTGTTCAGTGCTCTGGTATTTCAAACAGATCAGATAATACAGAAGAGACTAAAGACAACACTTAGCTCAATCAACTAGAGGACAGAAGTACTAAGAGTTGTGTGGGTAAGAGTCATGGCTTGCCAATGACATTTTCAGGAGTATTAAGAGAAGAGTAGAGAGGATTTAAACAAGAGGAGGGTAATCTAAGTCAATATTCAAACTGGAGAACTATAGCATACATGAGGTGGTTTTTATACAAAAGTATGTATGACAGATGATCAAAAGGCTGATTGTTAAGATCTAAGCTAAAAGGGGAGAGGAGGGCTCTAAGTCAGGGGGTCTGATGATTGGAAATGAGCTAATTGGGGGGCTGACAATAGAGATTGTACTAGTTAGGAGGTCTGACTCTGTTAAGGAGCACATGGAGCTTATCAGAGGGTTTCCAGAGAAACCTACAGGAAAGCCAGTAGGACTTGGCTTCAGCTTTTATGTAGGCTGTACCCTTGTGAGATTGTGATGTCCAATTTCAGATGGGTGGACGGGAATCCTGGGAAGTCTGGGAGTAGTTGGTGGGTTGAGAGGTTGGAGGTCATGTGATAGATGGGTCAGAGCCCATGGGCTCCAATGAGGTAAATAGCAGTGTGTTTCAAAGAGGAGATTAGAGCAGAAAATATACTGAGATTACTGGGGGGAATCTAAGCTGATTTTATGACTGGATTGTATGTACAACATCTGCCAGACTATATAGACTGTGGAACCAAATCCAGTAATAATGAAATCCAAACTAGTAATCATGAAATGAGATACATAAGTAAACACCAAGTTTGGTGTTAGGAATGGAATGGAGCGGAGCGGAGTCCAAAATGTGACAGGTTGTTAGACCATAATGGGAATGGGGCTCAGTTAGAGAGCTGTCAGGTTTTCTGAGAGGAGTCCAGTGACTGGTATGTGGGACAGGGTTGGAGATAGACAGGTGCGGGACCTGGCGGGTGTGAAGAGTGGTATAAGTTCTGACCGTTCTATATACGAAGAAATGAGTAGAATGGGAGGAAGGATGATTCGAGTGGAGGCCTTGACTGTTACAGTTTGAGGCCTGAAGTGTTAGATAGTTCAGATACTGCTACTTATTGTAGTAGCTGACACATTACCCTGATCACCACTTGTAGTAGACCTAGTTTATGTCTTATGAGTGGTGGTTCTTGGGTAAAAGTGTGTCTGAGTTTCATTTGGTGCTGAGTGCACCCACAAGTATACACAATGCTTCGAACTAATGAAATGATGGAATATTTGAAGAATATAAAAGATAGAAAAATATGAATAGAATGTGTAAAATATAAATAAAATAAAAGGAGTGTTTTACCACAATGAAACTGTGGTAAAAGCATACTCCTCACACGGGTATTCTGGTGACTGATACATGAAGTAACGAAGGTCAAGTATGGACAGGTCTGATGTCCAGAATCCAGCAGGTATTCTGGTAAACGGATGACTAGTGCGTGTAGGGTGTGGGTCCATATAGGGTAGTGCCTGGAGTCTGGTGGGTTTTCCAGTTGTAACAGACTCTATAAATGTAGTAGAGCTTGGCTTGAACCTATGTGTTGCACCCTTGTATAAACTGTTAGAATGCTCTGGTATTTCAAACAGAGTGGATAGTATGATAGAGATGAAGTCCAACACTTAGCTCAATCAGCAAGTGGACTGAAAATACTAAGAGTTGTAAGGTAAGGGTTCACAGCTTGCTGAAAACATCTTCAAGAGTATCGAGAAGGGAGGAAAAGGACTGAATACTAATAGGGGTAATCTAAGTTAATTTTTGAACTCAAGAACTGTAGCATACATGAAGAAGATTTATACTACAATGAGACAGATGATCAGAGGGCCAATCAAGGAAGTGAAAGGTGAAACAGATCATAAGAAGTTAATGACCAGGTGGGGAGACTAAATGTGAAGTATTAAACAATACTAAAGGGGTCTGAGCTGGCAAGTAAGATGTGTAAAGGGTGATGGTGATGGGGGGGGAGTGAATGGGACAGAGATAGAATGGAAAGCTAAAAGGTTAATTATTATAATGAAACGAGTGTCAGGGATGCCACAAGTGGTGATACATACAATGGCTCAAAAAATCATTCCAGTGTTTCATTATTTTGGAAAGATTGATTCACAATACAAATACCAGACATCAGAAAATTCTTAAAATATTATCTTAGATGCTTAGATTATGTAATTTGAAGCCAAAATGGTGGAATAATAAATGAAACAAAATAATCACTCATTGGAATAATTTTTTGACCCTATATTATTTTAACAGAAAAGCCACTATTTCAGTAAAAATATAAGTCTAAACCAATTGTAATAATAATGAACATATCATGTGACTTTGTTTACATCTGTTTGATATGTTGACAGTTGGTTCAACCACTTCTTAGCTTTTACCATTACTATGAAAGCTATTTCTGCTACTCAGCACTTTTATATTATCTCTCTTCTTCCAGAAGAGTGTTCCTATCCTCAAATCCAGATTAACACTGACTCAGAAAGGGATACAATAAGTGTGATCAAGGTTGAAGTACTTTTGGATAAAGAAAACATCCTAGCTGGCCATCCTTCCAAGCTTATTACTTATGACAAACAGTCAATTGTCCATCAAATTAGCTCTGGAAATCTTGACAATGCTGTTCAAGCTACCCAATTTATTAATTCTACTATCCCCAACTTTGTCACTCCCCAAACAGTCAGGAATGTACTCAAGAACAATGGTTTTTACTCTGCAACAAAGAAGAAAGCACCCACATTGAAGAAGACTCATTATCAGAAGTCACTTGAGTTTGCTCAGTACTATGAAAACTGGACTATGACACCTTTCCACCAGATGCAATTTTGTTAATATTGGTCTTATCTATCCACAACACTCTTTTGCAGTCCCTTACAATCCAGGTTTTATGGTACTAAGCAAACTCAAGTCACTTCTGATAATGAGCATTCTTCAACATGGGTGCTTTCTTCTTTGTTACAGAGTAAAAACCATTGTTCTTGAGTATATTCCTGACTGTTTGGGGAGTGACAGATTTGGGGATAGTAGAATTAATGAATTGGGTAGTTTGAACAGCATTGTCAAGATTTCCAGAGCTAATTTGATAGACAATTGACTGTTTGTCATGAGTAATAAGCTTGGAAGGATGGCCAGCTAGGGTGTTTTCTTTATCCAAAAGTACTTCAGCCTTGATCACACTTATTGTATCCCTTTCTGAGTCAGTGTTAGTCTGGATTTGAGGATAGAAACACCCCTCTGGAAGAAGAGAGATAATATAAAAGTGCTGAGTAGCAGAAATAGCTTTCATAGTAATTGTTACGACCGGAATTCCCGCCGGACTCCGTACGTCAGACTTGTCTACCTTCGACTTTGTTATGTTGTGTATCAGTCACCGGAATACCCACCAGACTCCGTCTCTGTCTATGTCCGACCTCATCCCATGCATCAGTCACTGGACCCCACTTGGAAAACCCGTCATCCCTCTAACAGAGCCCTGTTCCCGTTTTAGTCAAATGACCTGTCACAATTTGGACTCTGCTCCTGCTCCATTTCCCATTATGGTTTATGATTTGTCACGATTCAGACTCTGCTCCGTTCCGTCCCGTTCCTAATACCAAATTTGGTGTTTACTATTCCAATTTTATGTTTTGCTAGTTTCATTTCATTATTACTGGATTTGGTATGTCATTCATTCCACGGTCTATATAGTCTGGCAGATGTTGTACATACAATCCAGTCAGAAAATCAGCTTAGATTCCCCCCAGTAATCTAATACATTTTCCGCTCTAAACTCCTACTTGAATCACACTGCTCATGCTAGTTGGAGCCTGTGGGCTCCAGCACATCTATCTCACTTATTTATCTCGACTCCCAACCTCTCGACTCCCAACCTCTCGACTCCCAACCTCTCGACTCCCAACCTCTCGACTCCCAACCTCTCGACTCCCAACCTCTCGACTCCCAACCTCTCGACTCCCAACCTCTCGACTCCCAACCTCTCGACTCCCAACCTCTCGACTCCCAACCTCTCGACTCCCAACCTCTCGACTCCCAACCTCTCGACCCACGACCTCCAATCTACGACCCCTCGACCCACGACCTCCAATCTACGACCCCTCGACCCACGACCTCCAATCTACGACCCCTCGACCCACGACCTCCAATCTACGACCCCTCAACCCACGAACCCCACCCAGACTCCCCGGGATTCCCATCCACCTGTCTGAAATTGGACAACATGATCTCACGAGGGCACAGCCTATAAGCTGAAGCCAAGTCCCACTGGATATTCCATGGGTTTCTCCGGAAACCTGCCGTGTACGTACCCTAACAGTAATGGTAAAAGCTAAGAAGTGGTTGAACCAACTGTCAACATGTCAAACAGATGTAAATAAGTCACATGACATGTTCATTATTATTACAATTGGTTTAGACTTATATTTTTACTGAGATAGTAGCTTTTCTGTTAAAATAATATAGGGTCAAAAAATTGTTCCAATGAGGGATTATCTTGTTTCATTTATTATTCCACCATTTTGGCTTCAAATTACATAGGCTAAGCATCCATTTCAAGCTAATATGTATGTATATTATATGGGATAATATTTTAAGAATCTTCTGATGTCTGGTATTTGTATTGTGAATCAATCTTTCCAAAACAACAAAACATTGGAACAATTTTTTGAGCCACTGTACCTAGGGCAGTGTTACGACCCATTCCTGGATACTTCAATATCTGATATCATCCAAAACATCTGACCTCTGCCCCAAGTCTCTGATCTGACTTCCCACCTCTATATCCAATTCTGACTATGGAACAGTTATAGTTCTCATACTTCCAGATCTCACCTTTGTTCAGCATTTGGTAACTTGTTGACTGACAAGTATTCACTCGTTTACTTATTGCATTCCCATTTTGGAATATTTCCCTTAGTCCGTCTTATTGTATTCCCATTTTGAAATACTTCTGATTCCGTCTTATTGTGATCTTAGTTTGTAGTGCAATAACAAGAAAGCTTATATTAGTTTCCACAAATTTGTACTTTACAGTAGGTGATTTCACTTAATAAAGAAGGCCAGAGGATGAAAAATTTCCAATTATATATCACATATTTTACTAGGAAATATCTACAGTTTATCTTTTAAAAAACAAATTAACAACAAAAGTATTAGCAAGTATTTACATAACTTGGAAAACCATATACAATAGGTTCTATGTATTAATTGACTCTGAATTGTTTGGGATGTTATATGGAGATTTGTAGAAATATAAATTTTACCAGTAAACATCTGATATTATAATGATTATGGACAACCTCCTAGATGTAATGAAATACAAGTATTCTAAAGCTTGTGAGGTGGCAAATGACACATACTGTCACAACTGTCACAAGTCACAAAACTGTCACAAACATTCAAAGGTAACTTTCGACAACTCTTTGACTTATCAAATTCAACTCGACAAAACTGAACATTATTCAACACCATCAAATCTCTTTCGACATGTCTCATTTCAATGTCATGTATGATTTCATTATTAGTTCATAACATAGTCATAACGATATGATGAAAAGCATAAAAGGGCTATGAAAGGAGCAAGAGAAGTCAGTCGAAATATCTGTAAATTAGTGATACTAGTAATCTATTTTGTTGTAACTTCTTTGACAAATACTTCCGTGAATTCTCGTGACTGGTAATAGCCTCTTACTTCATCGACAGGGCGAATATATACTTTGTCGAACAAGGCTTTCGAGTTCAATTAATAGAATATTATTCGACTTTATTGAAGAATAATCGATTCGTGACACATACATGTCAAATGGGTGATGGGAGAGTGTTGGAACAGAGACAGAATGGGATGGTCAAAAGGGTAATCTGTAGAGGGACAGGTGGTGACACTGTGGTCAGGGATACTCATAGCAGGGTGCCAGAGGGCTATGAGGGTAAAACCAAGTTGCAGAGGTCTGAAATGATAGGATCCTAACACATTTGCTTCCTTACCTCTGTGATTGGCTTCCCAATCACTCATATCACTTAGTATAATAATCCTCATCTTGTATTCTACAGTTCTTTACATTAGGATCCTATCATTTCAGATCTCTGCAACTTGGTTTTACCCTTATAACCCTCTGGCACCCCACCATTGGTATCCTCAATCATATGTCACTGCCTTTGGTGCTCCAACACCTATTTCTCTGTAGATTACCTTTTTGGCCATCCCATACTGTCTCCATCCTGATGCTCTCCCATCGTCCATTCAATACACATGTTTTATTTGCCACCTCACAACCTTTAAAAAACTTGTGTTTCATCACATTTAGTCTTAGTTTGATCCTTGATCCTTTTCCTGCTTCCTTTGACCCATCACAACTTCTCACTTCTTTGATCAGCCTTCTGATCCTCCATCATACTTTGTATAAAAATGTTGGAATATGTGGTTCGGAACCCTAAGTACCCACATGTATCCATAGTAGTCCTTATCCATGGCTTTGGTTCTGTCCACCATGCAGTCAATCTGAGTCTGAGTTTGAGTATGAGTGGTGGTCTATTCGTCCACTAGGGTCACTATTCTGTGCCCTGATCCCCCTTTCCTTCTTTCATTCTAACAAAAAACTCTATCATGTATGCTATAGTTCTCCAGTTTGAATATCAACTTAAATTGCCTCTTTTGTGTTTAAGCCCCTTTGCTTGCTCCTAATATGCTTGATGATATCATTGGCCAGCCACAACTCTTATCCTCACAACCCTTAGCATTTCAGTCTTCTGGTTGATTCAGCTAAGTATTGTCTTCAGTCTAAAATCATACTACTTGCTCTTCCTGAGATACTGGAGCATCCTAACAGTTTATGTGAGGGTGCAACACATAAGTTGAAGCCAAGCTCCACTTGTTTTGTAGAACTGGACCTCCCAGTTGAGTATGAAATACCCATCAACCCTCTGACATCACTCCCCCTTTGTCTTTAGACTCTAGATCTTACCACTTTAGTTCATATATCAACTTAGGTTCCTTAACTCTCTACTTATTCCTTTCAAGAAAGGCTTCCATGATACTTCACTTCATTGATATCTCATACTGTCTATTCTCTGCTAAGTCTTTGGCAAGCCAAAATTCATCTTATGTCAACCCTTAGTATTTTGGCCCCCTAGTTGAGTATGTACTAACCCTGTAGACCTTCATAGTTCCATCACCTTTAGCCTTGAACTTAGACCTTAACAAGCATGTCCTTCCATGTGTTGCTGATATTCCACAAAGCCTCCACCATGGGCTCCAATGTCATGAATGCATAACTACACCTACAACCCTGTTGAGATTGTCAAGTTGAAGTTGGAAGTCAGACATGGAATAAGTCTGAGTGCAGTCATAATAGTAATAGATCACTACATTAGTAAAGGATTATGAATACATATGGATCAAGCAATGTACCATTACTGGTACATAGTATATATATGTATATGTAGGTGTCACAGCTGTCACAGTCACAACATTGTCACAAAATATTCAAGGTGACTTTCAACAACTCTTCAACTCATCTTCAACACTTTGATTCATCTTTGACACTTTGATTCATCTTTGATATTTTGATTCATCTTCACATTGAAAGTCTTCAACATTAACATCAGTGAGCCTTCGCATTTAGTATTAGCCTCTCACTTTATCGATGGGACAAAGTAATACTTTGGAGGATAGTCACAATTCATTGAATACACAAAATTTTATGAAAAACTCCTCATATTTTTAAGTGAGACTATTTCTCCTGGCTATGACTACATGTTTTAGAAATTTATATTTCATTAACCCAAAATTTCATCTTTAAGACTTGTACATTCCCTTAAAATATGCACAAATGTCATGGTTATACAAGATTATCTGGGTTGTTACCTAATCTTTGGGATAAAATACATTCTCTAGTATCTCCATGACTTTTAAAATGTCCACAAACATTATAGTTAACCAAAATTATTTGGGTTATGACTTAATCCTTGGGATGAGATGCATTCTCTTGTATATTATACAAACTTTCAAATGTAGTTCATATAATTTAAATTTATTTGGTTTAGAAAGTTAACCAGAACTATCTGGCCAACCAATCCATGTTGTGGAATTTATCCCCAAAAGGATAATCTATATGTTTGTTTGACTAACTTTTGTCAGATACAAGATAAATATTAATATTTCCTTATTCTCCAGAATATTATCTGATAGGCTGAATTTGATTAAATATTAATTTTACAACAAACAATATAAATATATATACTTTAGTGGATAAACAACTTTTAAAGTTTTCGGTTATCCTCCTTCATCAAATGAGGCTTCTGGATTTGGTTTAGTAGGAAATAAATTACAACTATTATTTGACTAGATTGAAGGAAATTTGATTCATGTCAGTAGGACAGAAGACAACAAATGAACATAGTAGTCAAATAGACTGAGACATATTATCTTTCTAGGTCCTGCTTACCTCAATTAAATTACTATAGGTTATGGGCCCTGAACCTACAAATATGGATATGATGCTCCCTGGTATGACATTGTTTGTATAACATCCCCCAGCTTGCCAAAGATGTGTTAAGATCTAATGTCACAACCATCACTGTCACAACACTGTCACAAAACATTCAAAGTAACCTTCGACTATTGTTCAACTCATCTTTGACAAAATCTTTGACTTGATCTTCCATTTGACTTCTTCAACACCCTCAAAAATATTCAATAAACATTTAACTTGTATTCAGCTTGTCTCAATTCAATGTCATATATGATTTCATTCTTAGGTCATAGTATAATCATAGTTTAATGAAGAAAGGCATAAAAAGGCAATGAAAGGAACCAAGAAAGTCAGTCAGAAAATCTCAACTATCATCTGTATATTAGTTTCTGTATTAATAATCCAAGTCTTGTATTGTCCGAATTTTTTGACATTATCTCAGTGAGCCTTCATGTCTAGTATTAGCCTCTCACTTTATCAACAGGACAAAGTAATACTTCATTGAATAAGGCTTCCAAACTCAATAAATAGAATATTATTTGATTGGTATTTGACATTGTCAAGTAGAATTTCAATTTGTGTCATCTAAGCTAAAAGGGAGAAAGGGGGCTCTAGTCAGGATGGCCAATGCTGGTAACTGGGCTGACAATAGAGATTGTACTAGTCAGGAGGTCCAACTCTATAAACATAGTGGAACTTGGCTTCAACATATGTGTTTGTTAAGTGCCGTGTCGGGAACTTATTCCGGAACTATCGGGAAGTCACCGGGAAGTCGGAAACTCGTGGATAGGGTCAGGACGTCAGTGTTAAGAGCAGAAACTGACGGATGTCGGCAGACCGATGGGGACCGAACGGAAGGACTTGGCTTCAGCTTATGTGCTGCGCCCTCGCAAGTTACCGTCAGGTGTCCTTAAATTTCGGGCAGGCGAAAACTAGTCCTGTCAAGTAAACCTCTCGGTAAACTACCGATCGGAAACCGAAGGATAAGTTGAGGGTTGGGTTGAGGGGTCGGAGACTGAGAGAGTCGGAGACTGAGAGAGTCGGAGACTGAGAGAGTCGGAGACTGAGAGAGTCGGAGACTGAGAGAGTCGGAGACTGAGAGAGTCGGAGACTGAGAGAGTCGGAGACTGAGACAGTCGGAGACTGAGACAGTCGGAGACTGAGAGAGTCGGAGACTGAGACAGTCGGAGACTGAGAGAGTCAGAGACTGAGAGAGTCGGAGACTGAGAGAGTCGGAGACTGAGAGAGTCGGAGACTGAGACAGTCGGAGACTGAGACAGTCGGAGACTGAGACAGTCGGAGACTGAGACAGTCGGAGACTGAGACAGTCGGAGACTGAGACAGTCGGAGACTGAGACAGTCGGAGACTGAGACAGTCGGAGACTGAGACAGTCGGAGACTGAGACAGTCGGAGACTGAGACAGTCGGAGACTGAGACAGTCAGAGACTGAGACAATCGGAGACTGAGAGTTGGAGACTGAGAGTGTCGGGGACTGAGAGTCGGAGATTAGAGGTTGAAGTCGTAAATGTAGGTTGAATCGTAAATCGGATGGAGTCGGAATGTGGTGGTCGTGAATAGATAATGGAGTCGGAAATTAGAGGGTATCTAAGTCGATCTAAGTCGATATTCTAAGTCGATATTCTGATTGTCTAGTAGTTACATTACAATGGGTCTTATATACGAGTTATCGGCGTCTAGAAACTACTAACTAAGGGAAGAGCGGAAAACGGCATTGACAAATAAGCTTGACTAGGAACCGGAAAGTTACGATAAGTTCGGAAGCCGAGATTTAGCCGAGAGTGGAATTACGAGAAAAGGGAATAGTCCACAGGCTACAGGTATATATGGGCATATGTGAAACATAGAGTAAAACGGATCATTATAATGAAAGGGGACGTATCAAAGCATAACCAGATGGTAGAGTATATTTTGACAGGGGCGTAAACGAGGTTTGATCGCCGTGAAGGTATACGTCAGTGTCGGTGTTCCGAAGGTTGCCGAAATGATGACTTGATCAATAACTTCGAACATTGATAGACTGTAGTATTCTCAGAGACCATCGGGTTGCGACATGGGTTACGACACGGTCGTAACAGTCAGCTTCAGCTTATGTGCTGCGCCTCTACGCAAACGCTCAATGTCCTTAATTTCGGAAGTGAACTAACGACGGAAGATATGGATATTCAGAGTTCCAAGGAGTTCCGAATATCGAGCGTACAGAAAGACGGGAGGAGGAATAAGAAACTAAGTCGATATCAGATCTAAAGTAAAGTACAAATTCGCGGAAACTAATATAAGTCTACTCGTTATTGTACTACAAACTGAGACCATAATAAGACGGAAACGGAAGTGTTCCTAAAAACGGAAATACAATAAGACATATTAGGAAGACAATATTCCGAGATGGGAATACAACAACAAACGAGTGAATACTTGTCAACGGACGAATTACCAAATGCGGAACAAACAAAGAACGCGGATGATACGGTAACTATGATGTTCCGTAGTTGGATATCGGATATCGAAAGTGGGGGATCGGAAGTCGGATATTGAAACATCCGGGAACGGGTCATAACAGTATGCTCGAAAAGTAAAAGGAATTAGAGAAAGGAAATAATACTAGATAATAATGTACTATAATATGTCTAATATTTAACAGCCTGATCATGATATATGCATACCCTTCACAATTACTAAGAGTTATGAGGTAAGGGGTCATGGCTTGCCGAAGACACCTTCAAGAGTATTAGATAGGAATAATAGGACTTGAGAACTAAAGGGGGGTAATCTAAGTTGATTTTTGAACTGAAGAAACCATAGCATATATGAAAGAACTTTATACTACAGGAGACAAATGATTGGAGGGCTGATCAGAGAAGCAAGAGTGATGACAGGTCAAAAGGAAGTAGGGGAAGGAAACAGGGATGCAAGTGAGACTAAATACAATATAGCAAAGTATACTAAAAAGGTGTGAGGTGGCAAATGGGATATATATATGGAATGGTGATAGGGGAGCAGACAGAATGGAGATGGGACAGAAAGCTAAGGTGCTACAATACAATGAAACAAGTGTTGGGGGCATCACAGACAGTGCTACCATGAGCAGGTGTACTGATAGTGGGACAACAGAGGGTTATGAGACTAAAAACAGCTCACAGGGGTCTAAAATGATGGGGATCCTAACAAGATGGCTCAAACTGGATAACTGTCATGAACATACAAGCTCAAATTCCAATAATATTCAATTCAACTTTCCTTCAACTTTCTTCCACTTTCCTTTGACTTTCCTTCCACTTTCCTTTGACTTTCCTTCCACTTTCCTTTGACTTTCCTTCTACTTTCCTTTGACTTTCCTTCCACTTTCCTTTGACTTTCCTTCAACTTTCCTTCAACTTCCCAACTCAATTTTTAACTCAATTTTTAACTCAATTTCCAATTTGACTATTTTTTGAGATTCTTCAACTAATCTTCAACTTGTCTCAGTTTGATGTCATTGATGATTTCACTCTGATATCATATTATCATCATAGGTAAATGATAAATAGTATAAAAGGGCAATGATAAGAGCAAGGGAAGTCAGTCAGAAAACCTGTTCCATAATCTGTATTATTACTATTGTATGTATTATTAATTCAACTTCTATCTGAGATTTCTTCATCATAATTACTGATGTGCTTCTGTATCCTATCTTTGCCTCATGTTTTATGTACATCCCATTTGGCACCTCACACCTTTTAATATCCTTTGTTATACTGTATTTAGTCTTGTTTGCATCCCCATTCATTTCCCCACTTCTTTTTGACCCATTATCACTCTTGCTTCTCTGATCAACCTTCTTATCATCCATCTCCTTGTAGTATAAAGTTCTTTTATGTATGCTACAGCTTCTTCAGTTTGAAAATCAACTTATATTACCCCCTTCACTCCTATTGTACTATCTGCTCTGTTGAAATACCAGAGCACCCTAACAGTTTGTACAAGGGTGCAACACATAAGTTGAAGCCAAGCTCCACTACATTTATAGAGTTAGACCTTGTTAAGGGTCATGCAGAGCTTAACGGAGGGTTTCTGGAGAAACCCATGGATATTCCAGTAGGACTTGGCTTTAGCTTATAGGCTGTGCCCTCATGAGATTGTAGTGTCCAATTTCACACAAGTGGGTGGAAAACCCAGGGAGTCCGGGTGTAGTTGCTGGGTTGAAGGTTGATAGGTCAAAAGTCAATGTTGAAAGACCAGTCGGAAAGCCCATGGGCTCTGACGGGGTTGAGAGCATTGTGCTTAAGATGAGAGGTGGAGATAGAGTAGAATAGGTGCTAGGGTTACTGGGGAAACTTGGTCGATTTTCTGACCAGATTGTATATATGTACAAACATCAGCTAGACTATATAGACTGTGGAATGTATGCAATACTAAATCTGGTAATAATAAAAGCCTAAACAAGTAAACATAAATTGGATGAATAAACACCAAACTAGGTGTTAGGGACAGGATGGAATGGGGTGGAGTCTGAAACATGACAGGTCATTTGACCATAACTAGAGTGGAACTCAGTTAGAGAGCTGACAGGTTGTCCAGGTGGAGTCTGGTGACCGGTATGTGGAATGGAGTCAGACATAGACAGGTTTGATGTGCACAGGTCCTGGCAGGTTGTCTGGTTGTGAACTTTGACTTGGTGGGCATAGAGTCGGGTGCATATAAGGCAGAGTCTGGAGCCCGGCAGGTTTTCTGGTCCTAATAGACCTCCCAACTAGTACAATCTTTCTCATCAGCCCCCAATCAACTCATTTCTTATCATCAGTCCCCTGACTAGAGTCTTTTCTCCCCCTTTTTGGCTTAGATCTTAACACCAGTGGGGAAACCTATACTTGTTTACTGTGATAATCAAGGAGCCATTGCATTAGCATCAAACAACAAGTTTCACACAACCTTGTGAAGAATAACACGTTTCAACTCCAGTACTGCCCTACCTCCAAGAACATTGCAGATATATTTACCAAGGTGTTACCTGGGCCAAGTCTTCAAAAACTACATGAAGGATTGAGTTTAGGATGACTGCACTCAAGGGGGAGTGTTGAGATTGTCAAGTTGAAGTTGGACATGGAATAAATCTAAGCACAGTTGTAATAGTAATAGATCACCACATTAGTAAAGGACTACAAAGATATATGGATCTGGCAATGTACCATTAGTAGTACATAGTATATAGGACAGAAGATGACAGATGAACATAGTAGTCAAATAGACTGAGACATTGTTGGAATAGTATATATACTAGACAGCTAGATAGCAGAATGCAATCTAGGATACATGATAAGTATTGTATCTAAGTAAATGTGTAAAAGTAATCTCACCTCAGTGTTTGCACACAGTAGTGGGGCTAAACAGCTGAGGTGCACTAGCTATCCAGCTTCATCTATGTGTCATGATCAGAGCAGAGAGCTGTATGGTTGGGTAGGGGGAGAGCTCAGCTCTCCATGTATGTGTGGACTCACCACTCAGGAGGGCAGGTCCTCTCTTGCAGTACAACTCTCACTCTCACTTATCAATAGATTAAACATCCAACAAATAATAAACTTGATTAATTGATTAACCCAAATCCTCAATATGGGGGAAGGGTGGGTGGGTGAAATAAAAAGAAAGAATTAAGAAATGATAATCTGTGAAAGGATGTGAAATTCTCAGATACTGTACTGACAGAGGTGTCGTAGGAAACAAGGCGTGCGACTCCTTCATACGCTCGGCTGGACGTTGAGTGCCGAACTACGCCTGGCACGCAGGGATCGTGCGGCACTCGATACTATACTTTTGATATTAGTGTTCTATTTATGATCATATGTTGCGAATACTACGAGAGTCGGACAGGAAGTAACTAAATAGAAAGGCGTATATATTATATCGTGTGTACCTGCCTAGCTCAGTACCTTAAGTTGGGCTCCGAATATAGCAGGAGCGAGACTATATCGTGCTTGCTAATCCAACAGACATATTATCTTTCTAGGTTCAATTAAATGACTATAAACCCTTCTTTGCCCTGTTGCACTGTGCACAGGCCCATGGGCATGCAGCAGACTCCCTCACTCTGCATCCAACTTTACAGTAGCTTAGTAATCAGCTGTTTACAACTTTGTCACCTTCACCCGCCATTGTATATTTTCAACACCTCTTAGACCTCATGCGACTATATAACGCCTTTGCGCTTCTCGCGACCCGAACGGGCCGTAGGGCAGCCGCTTGACCTAACTCTAACTCCCTAAATGTCCAGCAATCATCTCAATGCATCATCGGACATTTGGATTATCACGTGATCTAACCAGGATGTGAGGAAGGTAATTCAAATTTCTAGTTATACACACAATTTATATCCTGAGCGGGACGAAATGGAGCGACGCCTTGCTGAATCCTTTTGCATACCATGGTAGGCTTTGTTATTCTCACTGCTCCAGTCCTGTTGTCTCTGTATGTTTTTGGGGCATCCCAGGAACCCCTTCCTCCCCTGCGTCCAGAATTGCAGTCGTCTCTCATAGCCACGAAAGTACAGGCCATAGCAGAATCGACGCCCATTGCTACCCTTTTCCCTCAATATACTGATCGAACTAAAGGTGTCTGGCGATATTTTGAGATCCCCACTTGGACATCTGGTTTCTTCGGAGGGCTGCTGTATCTGCTCGACACCAGGTCCAAACTTTGCCATTCAAAAGAGGTTGATTGGCTCGCTTTGGGGAGAAATTGGTCGGTTGGCCTGGTCCCTCTGGAAGACAACACAACTCTTAATCATGACGTTGGTTTCCTGAGTTACCCATTCCAGGCAGAGCTTCTTGTGTATGCCCAAATACTATACGTAGTCCATGATGTTGCTCATAAATATTGCAGAAACCCGGGTAATACATCAGCACAGAATTCTGTTATCAAGTTCGCCTCTACATTGGCGTCCAGGTTTAACCCTGTCGTCGGTTGCACAAAGAGTTGGGATAAAAATACAGATCCTACAGATTTCCAGGTAACTTATCTCAGACTCGGTGACCTTTAAGTAACATTTAGGAAACAGGTTATTATTGACAATATGATGAATCTTGAGGTACTATAACATGTTTATGTGGTTTTAATACAGCTAATTGTTATCTAGGTTCTCTTTGTTGCCGCAGACATCAATGGAAACCAAACGCTTCGAGATATTGCTATTAAGCATGCAGATACCACAATCGCTAATCATTTCCGCCCGGATGGTATGTGTTTTCCTGGTCATAAGAGTGATTAGAAAATTTTGATATCCCATTCAGGCTCTACTTTCCATGTCGTGGATTATAATTCAACGACAGGCGCCGTTTTTCGACGTCGAACGGCCCAGGGTTATGCAGATAATAGGTATGATGTTCCTTATATCTCATTTTCAAACTCTACAGTGAGGCTGTTTAGTACTTGGTCTCGTGGTCAAAGCTGGGCTGTATACGGTTATGCCAATAGTAAGATTGTGTGTCAGTTCCACTTCTCTATTTGATGACACGCACGAATATGTAGTGTACAATAGAACCGGTCTTGAGCGATATCTAGACACTGCTCGCCATGCTGCCACATTTTACACCAGTCGGCTTCCGTTATCCGGAGTTCCTCCATGGTCAGAAGAATGCTCTTCAAATTTGACTTTGCTAAGAGAAACAAATTCAGGGATTTCGATGCACCGTCTCCCGCCCCAGCGGATACGTCATCTGGTACGATAGCTGCTACAGGCCTGCTGCTGTTGGCTCAACTTGAAGAATCACTAACTCCACCAAACCGTACTGGGGCGAATTTTTGGCGTCATGCTGCTGTGAATCTGCTTAATTCTGTGACTGAACTGGCCTGGAAACCCAGCTGGCAAAGTTTGCTGAGTAACGGTACAGTAAACAATCGAGCTAGTACCCCCAACAATTTGACTGGAACTGTCTATGGTACGTACGCACCAGCACATTCGGCTCCTTTTAAGTGATCATCATCCGATATAGGTGATTATTTTTATATCCAGGTGAATACAATGACGGTTTTTTTTTCAAGTTATCTCACCATCTATCTATCATATTTAGGCAGGCAATATGCTTTTGTCCGAGAATCTGTTGTCATGCGCGTGAATTCCATTCCGTCATGTAGTAACTATCAGTTTGGGTTAACTTGGAATGAAGTGCATACTATTGAACCAGTTTGATACAGACACTGGACAGATCAACAGTATTGTTTCTTGCGTTGTTATTGCTGATTAAAGTACGATTGTAATCTTCTTTCTATGAGACAATGAATTACATTTGCTGCGCGCTGCTTCTCGAAACACGTCGTATTAATGACATGCTCCATACAGTAACGAGATGGAAGATATTATTAAAGCTATCGAGAGGTAAATATCAGGAAGACAAACGCGGAATCCGCGCCTACACTCACGTGTAGTATGTACATAAACACCTCTTAGACCTCGTGCCACTATGTAACGCCTTCTCCACCGCGCTTCTCGCGACTCGAACGGCCCGTAGGGCAGCCACTTGATTCAACCCTGACCCCTAAATGTCCATCATCCCGTATATCCTCATATATCCCCCTATCCCCCTATCCCCATATTCCTGTATCCCCGTATACCGTATCCCTGTATCCCCATATCCCTGTATCCCCGTATCCCCGTATCCCCGTATCCCCGTATCCCCGTATCCCCGTATCCCCGTATCCCTGTATCCCCGTATCCCCGTATCCCCGTATCCCTGTATCCCCGTATCCCCGTATCCCCGTATCCCCGTATCCTCTTATATATTGGTCCAGGGGTCCTGCTCCTTTTTTTTGGTAGCAGTTTGTTAGCATTCATGAACACTTCCCCACAACAGAAGCAATTTTACCCTCATGGGAGCAAATTGTGTGCTCATGGATGTAATTTCAGAAGCCATTTTAAGGTGTGTAGGAGTATTTTGCTGTGGGGGAGCAATTTTGCCAAATTTCAGGAGCAATGTTAAGATCTGAGGTCAAGGGGGCAAAGAGTATCTATATATGTCAGAGGCCCAATGATAGAAATCATACTAGTTGGGAGGTCTGTGTTAAGATCTTGTTACAACCTGTGCGCTCAGCACACTGTCAGACCCAATTGGACCTCATGGAAAACTCCAATCGCTCACAAACTGTTGGTATCCCAACTAACCCCATTAAGCACCTTCATTGTTCCCAATTGGTATTTCCATCTGCCTCTTGTCCTATACAACCAGTTTATGCCTTTTCCACCCCCATAGTAGTCTATGTCCAGATTTATAATGTCCCATCTATCGGTCTCCATTTTCACATCACTCTATATGTCATGGGTTTTCCGACTGGTCTCTTGACATATCAACCATCAACCTACCAACCTATTGACTACACCTGGACTCCCCTGGTTTCCCATCTGCCTGTTTGAAATTGGATGCTACGATCTCATGAGGGCACAGCTTATAAGCTGAAGCCAAGTCCTACTGGAATACCCACATATTTCTCCAGAAACCCTCTGCTAAGCTCTGCATGCACTCTTAACACCAGAATAGGTTCTCAATATGGCACTTTGTTAAGAACTGAAAACTGACTAATGTCAGTAGGCCGACGAGGACCGATCGGAAAGACTTGGCTTCAGCTTATGTGCTGCGCCCTCACAATTATCTGTCGGGTGTCCTTAAATTTCGGACGGGCGGAGACTAGTCCTAACGAATACTTCTTGGCAGGACTACCGATCAGAACTGAAGGATAAGTCAAGTGTCGGGCCAAGGGGTCGGAGACTGAGAGTGGGCGAGCGCATGTGAAGGCGGGTAGTGGAGTACTTAGTATGAGACTTCTAGAGGTATAAGAGGGTATTCTGAGTTGATATTCTGATTGCCTAGTAACTACAACTACAAGGGGTTCATATACAAGTATTCGGCATCTAGGAAATTGTTAAGAACTGAAAACTGACTAATATTGGTGGCCGACAGGGACCAATCGGAAGGACTTGGCTTCAGCTTATGTGCTGCGCCCTCGCAAATATCCATAGTGTGTCCTTAAATTTCAGATGGGCGAAGACTAATCCTAAAGAGTTCCTTTCGGCGAGATACCAATCGGGACTGAAGGATAAGTCGAGTGTCGGGCCAAGGGGTCGGGGCCGGGAGTGGGTGAGTGCACGTGAAGGCGGATGAGGGGATCCTTAGTATGAGACTGTTACAGACGTATGAGGATATTCTGAGTTGATATTCTGATTGCCTAGTAACTACAACTACAGCGGGTTCATATACAAGTATCAAGTGTCTAGGAAATACTAACTAGGAGAAGAGCGGAACAGGGTATTGACAATAAGCTCAACTAGGAACGGGAAGTTTATGATTAGTTCAGAGGCCGATGATAACCAAGAGCAGAATTATGGTAAAAGGAAATAGTTCGAGGACTACAAATATAGATAGACATATGTGAAACATAAGATATGGGCTGTCAGGAACCAACACCTTTATGTAAGCAACAATGATGACAGCAACTCCTCCCCACCACATCTCTGTGAAACCATTCTGAGCTCTGGGAAAGGTGCCTAGGGTGTTTCTGATGAGTTCCTAGGAGTCAGAATCTCAATATCCTTCATGGTTCTTACACAGAAGACCAAAACTTTGTTATTTGTTTTTCAACCTCTAAATGTATTTTAGGACCGAAGCAAGCATTTTCACAATTGGTACATCACAGATTTGGCCGCTTACTAACACAATCACGTGATATATAAGCGCTGGCAGAAACCAATGAACAAGGGCAAAACAGACAGAAAATGCCCAGGAAAACAAGGGCAGACCGTGCTCGAGCTGAAAATCTACACAAATTCACAAAAAAGGTATCTGTTGACGCAGTTCCAGATGAGGAGACCATCCCTGCAGCTCTTCCACACCCAGAAGCACACGACACTTCAAACATGTGGACTTGTCACAATGGTGAAGTTGATCCTGAGCTCCGTGATATTAGTGGTGTCCTGAGAGACACAGCCATGGTTGATGATGAAGATGAGAGTTCTGAGTCAGGTTCAGAGGATGGGGAGGAGGGAGAGGTTCCTGAGATCCAGGAGATTTCGGCATTGGAATGGTTCTCATCCACCCTGCAGAAGGCACATGATCTTGCACTTGCAGCAGAGAGGGAGCGAGAAAAGGGCAGAAAGAGGCTGAAACAATACCATGGCAATTCAACAAGAACAAAGCGACATTTCCAGCTGATAGGTCGTGAGCTTGCAAGGAAAGGTTTCCACTCAGTGAAAGACTGGTTTCAGAAAACTTCTGCAGCCCCTCACTGCCTGGATATTGAGCCAGATGCGATAGCACTGCTTCGACAGGAATCTGAGGAGCCCGAGTCTGAGAATGAAATCCAGCCAGGGGTGGTGGAGTCGGGTTTGTCGGAAGGTGAGAATGGATCCAAAACCACAATAGACTCATGGGCAGGTGAGCAGAAAGGCAATGACAAAAGCCTAGATCTGATGGAGAGAAATAGAAAACCAATGTTGCCAAGAGGTCATTGCTAGCATGTTGCAAGACTTGAGGAACGGGAAACGGCCTCATGATGACAGTGAAGATATGCAGGTGGATCGTGCCCTGAACATGCTAAACTACAAGAACTTTCCTGCACTCCGACGTACACTGGCAACATTGACTATAAAAAGTAAAGACAGAAAAATTGATGTCTTCTTCCGGGCTCGCATTACAGCAATGGCTGGTACCTTGAACTTGTATCTTGACTCTGAGCTGTCCTACACATGGAGACAGGCATCTTTAACAGTTTCAAAGTCACAAGGACAGGGGATATACCATGCAAGAACCATTCGAGAATGGATTCACCAGTTTATCAGCTCTGGGAAGCTCCCGGTTCATCGTTACAAAGGATCATGCTCTAGTATCCTTGCAGATGAAGATATTTCACTTGAAATTCAACTGCAACTTGCCAAACGTGCCAAGAATACATTCATTAAAGCTGCAGATGTTGTTGAGGTGGTGACTAGCAAAGAAATCCAGGACCTACTGTCAGCAGCAGGAATTGAGAAGCATCAAATATCAGAACGTACTGGGCGGCAGTGGTTGAAACAATTTGGATGGCATTACTCACAGAAGAAGAAAGGGTTGTACATTGATGGTCACAAAAGGGAGGATGTTGTTGCCTGTCGTCAACAGTTTGTCATGCGTTTTTTGACTCAATACACACCTCGGATGTATACATGGGACCATGATGGCAATGAAACAAAACCGATTGGTGGCTTTCCTGTGCCCAGGAATCAACCATTCCGACTCATCCCTGTAACTCACGATGAGTCCACATTTTTCGCAAATGATGGGAGAAAGGCGAGATGGGTTCATACAAATGAAAAAGCAAAGCCTGAAAGGAAAGGTGATGGGACATCAATCATGATCTCTGATTTTTTGACATCGGAGTGGGGCCGTTTGATGAGCAAGGATGGAACTGAGTGCGTTATCTAATTATCTAATTATGATTGTATCTTATTACCTACTGCAAGAGAGGCTCATGTCATTTTCAAGGCTGGGAAAAATCGTGATGGCTACTTTGATGCAGATGATCTCTTGAAGCAAGTTGACAAGGCTATTGACATTTTTGAAGACCGTACATCTGGATTTGCAACTGGATTGTTTCTCTTTGATAATGCTCCGAGTCATCAAAAATGTGCGCCAGATGCAATTTCAGCCCACAGAATGCCCAAGAACCCAAATAATGGATGGACACATCATAAAGATGGTCCCTGCATGTGACCAACTGTGCTTTCAAATGGGCAAATTCAAGAATTTTATTTTCCAATTGATCATCCCCAATACCCTGGCTATTTTAAGGGCATGGAGCAGATCATCCGGGAGCGTGGACTTTGGCCTATGACAGGGAATCTTCTGGCTCAATGTGAGGGCTTCAAATGCGAACCTGGGCAGACAGATTGTTGCTGCCGGCGACTTCTATTTACTCAGCCTGATTTCATTGCGCAGAAGTCACAACTTGAAGAGCTCATCACCTTGAGGGGGCACATTTGCGATTTCTATCCGAAATATCATTGTGAGTTAAATTTCATTGAGCAATATTGGGGTGCTGTCAAGTTTCGCTTTCGTGGCTTCCACACCCAGCCAGCAACCATCAATGAAATGGAAAAGAGGGTGCTGGAGTGTTTGGATAGCATTCCCTTGCTTCAAATTCAATGGTGAGCATTACTTTGTGGCCAATGGATTACTCTAAGTTGCATGTAGATATGCCAACCGAGCTGCACGATTTATTGATGGTTATTCAAAGGGCCTGACTGGTGTGGAGGCCATGTGGGCTAATCGGAAATATCGGGGACATCGTGTCCTTCCTTCAGACATTATGAATGAAGTTAAAAGATCTATTTCAACATTGTAATTAGTTTATTGTAATACACAACAATATACTCTGCCAGCCTCGGCCCTCCTCCAACTTCTGAAAATTTTCGTCACCTCAGTTTGGCCACTAACCTTAACCCTAACATGCTTACGTAAAGGTGTTGGTTCCTGACAGCCCATATCTTAGGATAGAACGGATCAACATAATAAAAGGGACATATCAAAAGTTTAACCAGATAATACGAGTATAATTTGACATGTGCGTAAACGGAGTTTGATCACCGCGAAAGCATACGTCAGCATTGGGGGTGATGGTTTCCGATGTGGTGACTTGAGTGATAACTTGAATTGTCGATAGGTGGCGATAACCTCGGGGCCAAAACGGCTGCGACATGGTCGTAACACTGTATATCAATATGCTTAACACGTGCATTGTGTTTCATATTCTTGGTTAAAAGAACTGCACCTGAATTATTGTTGTAGAGGATTGCTGGCTTCGGCTGTGGAAAACCGACTTCATCCATTGCAGCGTACATCCACAAGATCTGCTTCATGGCTCGGGTGAGTGCCATATATTCCGACTCTGTTGTTGATAGAGCGACTGTCAGCTGGTACTTTGATCCCAAGCAGTAGGTCCCCCCACCTGAATAAAGACGTGCCCAGAACAAGATCGGCGTGTGTCAGTGTCCCCTGCAAAATCAGCGTCAACATACCCGACTGGCCTGACATCCTGGAGTGAACCCCTGTATGTGATGCCGTAGTCGAGCGTCCCTTTGATATATCGTAAGATGTGAGTCAATGCGTTCCAGTGAGCCTTCCTGGGGTTTGAAGCAAACTTGCTCAGTGTGGATATGGCATATGAGAGGTCTGGACACGTTGCAATTTGTGTGTACATAATTGATCCCAGTAACTCTCGATATGGCTTATCAGCCATGAAGACGCGGTCTACAGTCGTCTGAGGTCCCTGCTCCCTGTTCAGTATAATGCCTGGGGGTAGTGGCGTGCCGCAAGGGTTTGACTCTGTCATTCTGAAACGCTCAAGAATGCGTTCAAGGTATGCACGTTGTGGTAACCTGATTGTGCCACATTCCCTGTCTCGGTCGATTCGGATTCCAAGAACTAAGTTTGCATCCCCCATATCCTTGGTCTCGTAGGTCCAGCCTAGTTCTTCCTTGGCTCTATTTGCCTCTTCTGATGATGATGAGATTCCAGTTGTGTCGTCAGTATATGTGGATGTTATCGTGGTGCTGCCGTTCGCATGGCAGGAGCGTACTGATGGGTCGGCTTTTGACCGGTAATATCCCAACTCACCCATTTCTCTGTCCAAGGTCCCCCGCCAGTTATTGGCACCATCCATGGTGCCATATAATGTCCTTTCCAGTCGCCCAACCTTCCCTGCCTCCTTCACGCCATCAGAGAGTTCGATGTACATTGTGGCTTGTGGAACTGAGTTGAGGTATGCTGCAACATAGTCAATTTGCCATGACTCCATGTTTTTGGCAGCTGCAATGGCCAAATTCATCCGCAGTGACTCATACCGGACAACAGAGGCATATGTTTCGAAAAAATTGACGCCAGGAATTTGTGTAAATCCTTTAGCTACGAGTCTTGCCTTGCGGGCAATAAGTTCACCGTTACCGTTGTATTTGTGTGCAAAGGTCCAATGCATTTTTACCAGTCTAGCATTTGCAGGACAATCCACAACTGTCCACACCCCGTGTTTCCTCATGACTGCTAATTTTTTGTGGATAGGGCCTGCCCATATGTTGGGACGCAACATTGCCTCACTGTATGTATTGGGGAGCCACATGTTTGTTGGGTCTGGCACTGTCATGGCATCAGTATGGAATGCACTATGTACTCTGTCGTCAGCCCATGCCTCCCCTGCCAGCTAGGCTTGCTGTATGTTCATTTCTGAGTTGAGAGAGTCCTTAAGTGCCTGTGTAGGGACAGATATGCGTGTGGAGTGACGTGGCACAGATTCCATGCTGGTCGGTTCAGTGGCGAGTGGGGATGAGATATTGGTTGGGGCGATTGAAGGAGTGTGGTCTTGTACTGGTGCCACACCTCTGCTCGGTTCGTCTGAGGTCTTGTTAACCAGTGTGGCAAGTGTAACGTGGTCAATATTCTGTGTTTCCTCCTCGCCCGATATCTCAGTTAGTGTCTTGCAACTGCGGCCTTCCTCGAATATGATGTCGCACGAGTGAAAGTGTGAGAGGTATGGCGAAATACACTCAGGAAATATAGTCAGATGAGCTCTTACTATATCTCCTTTATTATTTCTATTTTCTCTCTTTTATTATATCTATAATTAGTTCAACAACCTATGTATGCAGTACATCGACTCTTGTGGGCGCACATGCAGACTTATGTATTCTAGCGCCTGTAGTTTAGAACTCAGACACTTTTTACACCGCAACCACGACTTACCCAGACACCCATTAGTGTCCTGTAAGTTGTGATTGGTGTATTGTCTCGACCGTCACAGACGGGCTTTAGCTACTCATTCAAACTGAGTTTCGAACTGTATCAGTCGAAACTCAATTCTTATCTCAACTCGCGTGAACTACATCCACGCTACTCTATTATTCGACTCTCTAACTACTCTACTTGCACTTGAGCAGTTGTCCAGAATTGCACTTAACCAGTCGATTCTGCTTATTCGTTCTAGCTATCTACCTTACTTTAGATAGCTACTTTTCTCTACCGTATTGAACTAAGTAGTCAATACGTGTTCGGTCCGTATTAGACTTAGACAGTCAATACATTGTGGTATCGTACCTCAACGGTCGATATTCTTCGTATATAGAACGGTTAGAACTTCTACCACTCTTCACAGAAAGATACGATGCGTTTCTGGATCATAAATTCTGTAAGTGTCACATCCGAAATATCCGATATGCACCCCTTTGATGGATCTTGGGTCCAGTTTACTGAGCCCACCTCCTGTTTCGACGGGAATCTTAGCATAACCTACACAGCCGAGAGGACGCAGGTGAGAAATATCAGGTTTCTTCCCATGCCACAACCCAAAAGGAGTCAAATTGGAGTTTCTGGTAGTAGGGATAAAATCCATCACGTATACGATTGCCGCTGCAATTTCGCACCACAGCGCAGGGGGTAACTTATTCTCATACAGGCAAATGCGCACTCGCTCGATAATGGTGCGATGACACTGCTCAACAATGCCATTGGAGGAAGATGAGTATGCAGTGGTGGTTTCATGTATAATCCCTTGTTTGTTGAGATATGTGGTCCACAAGGAATTGGAGAATTCTGTGCCTTCGTCGGTACGTATCATGCGCACCTTCATCCCTGTCTGACATTCAGTGAGCACTGTATAGTGCTTCAATGCGGCTAGGGTTCCTTTGGCTTCCTTACTGGACAAGAAGAAAACTTCCAGGTGACCGCTGTACCCATCGACACATGGCATCATATAACTTCTCCCACTGATGGACTGGACTCGGGATGGTCCCCACAAGTCAACATAGGTCCGTTCCCTGATTGCTGTTTCACGCTCATCATTGATGTAGAATGGGTGGCGTGTGTGCTTCCCCATTATACATCCTTCACATGTCCCCGGTTGGGGTGTCATGGTGGTTACCTGCATACCACGGACGACGTTATGCTTGGCCATTGTCACAACCGTCACATGTCACATATTGTCACAAACATTCAAAGGTAACTTTCGACAACTCTTCAACCTACCGAATTCAACTCAACAAAACCAAACATTATTCGACACCATGGAATCTCTTTCAACATGTCTCATTTCAACGTCATATATGATTTCAAAATTAGTTCATAACATAGTCATAACGATATGACGAAAAGCATAAAAGGGCTACGAAAGGAGCAAGGGAAGTCAGTCGAAATATCTGTATATTAGTGATATTAGTAATCTATCTTGTCGTAACTTCTTCGACAAATACTTCCATGAGTTCTCGCGACTGGTAATAGCCTCTTACTTCATCGACAAAGCGAATATATACTTCATCGAACGAGGCTTTCGAGTTTGATTAGTAGAATATTATTCGACTCTATCGAAGAATAATCGATTCGTGACAGTATATTTTGACTATCAACTGTTGATGAAGCCCAGGATGTGATCCGAGACTACCAAATTATTGAGTTCTACAGCACTCCAATCTGTGGCTCCCACTCCTTCACCCAGAGTCATTCAGCCATCGCGAATTCCAGTTTCTCCTTTAACCAAAACTAGAAGAACTGCGATGTCTTCAACCCGAGAACCTGAAGAAGTTTGAGAAGAGCCAATCTTGCCAATTCAAGAATCTGAATCCCCTTTAACGCCTTTGCCCAAATCTCCACGTCCCGAACCTGTTACATCTGATGATGAAACAATGTTTCGACATTTCGGAGATGCGCTTGGAAAAGTATTGAAGGACCAGATATCTTCAAAGGAGCCCGAAATCACAGTGAATAAGCCTGAAGAGTTTACTGGAGAAGAACCTTCAATGTTGAAGAATTTTATCACTCAATGCGAAATGGTCTTTCGATCTCGACCAAAATCGTTCAAATCCAATCAATCGAAAATTACGATGGTAACTTCATATTTCCAGAAAACGGCTCAAGAGTGGTGGCAACCTTTTCTATTAAATCCCCCAATTCCTCCGCCATCTTTCCTTGTGGATTATCTCGACTTTCTAGATGAATTATATGCTCGGTTTGGAGAAATCGATGCAGAAGGAGAAGCCGAAGAAAAACTCAATAATCTTTGAATAAAAGCTCATCATCATGTTGCGAAGTATTCAATTCAATTTACAAGTCTCACTGCTCAAACTTGATATGAAGAATTCGCATTACGATGACGATTTTATAAAGGACTTCCGAATCAAATCAAGGACGAAATAGTGAAACTTCAAGTTCAGCCCAAAAGTTTTGCCGAACTGCGAATGGCTGCCCTTTGACTCGATTCTTACTATTGGATGCGAGAGAATGAACGACAACGCGAAACAGAATCAACTTCAACTCCGCGAAGATTTGAAAGAAGACAGTCGATGAAGCCTACAACTTATCCTTCGACATCACGAACACCTTCAACTTCAAAACCGACAACTTCGACTTCAAGAACATTTAGGCCTTCGACTCAAGCAAAACCATCTTCAACAATTTTAGGACCTGATGGACGATTACTTCCTGCCAAACGAGACAGAAGATTTAAAGAAGGGTTATGTATATTATGTGGAGAGAAAGGTCATTCAGCGAGGGATTGCCCAAAAAGAAAAACTCGTCAAATTGCAAAAGGACGAATTGTTGAAGTCCAAGATTCAACAACCCAATCCGACCAGTCGAATCAAGCATCAAATGTTAAATCAGAAAATTGAAAAGGGATACTCTTCAGGCGTGTGAAGAGTATCGAAGAAGACTCGATCACGCCGAAAAAGATTCCTGTGTAATATTACGAGCAGTAACAATTTCTGATTCTTTAATTATTAAACTTAAATCGAAAAAAATTCCGAAAATGAAAGCATTAATTGATTCAGGATCTAGTCATCTTTTTATAGACAAAATGTTTGCACGACAAAATAATCTATCTTTCGATCAATTGAAAAATCCGTTATCATTAAAATTAATTGACGGATTGACTCTGACATCAGGACAAATCACGTATACGACTACATTACAAGTTTACTTTCCATCTGGGCAAATTCAAGAATTACAATTCTTTCTAACCAATCTCGACTCGTCTTGTCAAGTGGTATTAGGACTCAACTGGCTGAAGCAATACAATCCTGTGATTGACTGGTGATCTGGCCATATATTGTTCGAACCTACTTCAACACCTTCAACAAATCCGAATCCGATTCAACCGTCAATCGAAATGTTATCGGAAGAGAAGCATGCTTCGACCTCGGTGAGTCATTCATCAACATCTGAGAAAATCTGTGAAGAATTGAAATCTGAGACTGTTAATCCAAATATCAACATAGTCAATCAAAAGACTTTCTTACAAGCTGCGAAAGCAAAAGACTCTCAAACCTTTGTGGTCTTTATTCGCGATGAATCTTTCAAGACTTGTAAGGCCTCTGGTGCAAAAACTACGACTTCGACTTCATTTGACATACTGAACACTCCAACCGAATATTCCGACTTCTCGGATGTTTTCGACAAAAGGAAGCTGAAGCTTTACCTCAACACTGAAGTTATGATCACACTATCCCATTAGAAGAAGGAACTATTCCACCTATGGGTCCGATCTATTCGTTATCCGAGACAGAACTTCAAGTGCTACGGGAATATCTCCAAGAGAACCTTTTGAAGAAGTTTATTCGATCGTCGCAATCTCCCACCAGCGCACCAATTTTATTCATTAAGAAGAAAGACAGAAGCCTACGACTTTGTGTCGACTATTGAGGACTTAATAAAATTACACGGAAAAACTGATATCCACTTCCTTTAATTCCTGATCTTTTGGATCGACTTCAAATGGCAAAATATTTTATGAAAATCGATCTCTGAGGTGCCTATAATTTAGTTAGGATTGCTCCAGGAGATGAGTGGAAAACAGCCTTTCGGACTCGATATGGATCTTTCGAATATTTGGTTATGCCTTTTGGATTATGCAACGCTCCGGCAACCTTTCAACAATTAATGAATGAAATATTTTCAGATTTACTTGATATTTGGGTAATTATCTATCTCGACGACATACTAATATTTTCCAACAATCTTGAAGAACATTTATGACAAGTTCGAGAAGTTCTTCGACAGCTTCGACAAAATTGATTATTTGCAAAACCTGAAAAATGTGAATTTCACAAAACCAGTGTCGAGTTTCTAGGATATGTTATTTCTCCTCAAGGTGTATATATGGATGAAGAAAAAATCAAAGTTATTCAAGACTGGCCCGAACCACAAAAAGTCCGTGACATTCAATCATTTTTAGGATTCACAAATTTCTATCGAAGATTTATTCCAAGTTATTCTGAAATTGTTTTACCGTTGACTCGACTTACTCGAAAAAAGGTTCAATGGCATTTCAACGAAAAATGTCAACATGCATTTAACCATTTGAAAAAAGAATTTACTACAGCTCCGATCTTAATTCATTGGAATCCAAACTATAAACCTATACTCGAAACTGACACTTCTGATCATGCTATAGCTTCAATATTTTCTATGCAGACTTCCAATAACGAGATTCATCCAGTCACTTATCATTCAAGAACTCTTTCGACCTCCGAAATTAACTACGACACTTATGATAAAGAATTATTGGCAATATTTGAATCTTTCAAAATTTGGCGACATTATTTCGAAGGAACAAAAGAACCAATTGAAGTTTTAACGGATCACAAGAATCTCGAATATTTTGCGACAACTCGAATTTTGTCTTGATGACAAGCTCGATGGGCAGAATATTTATCGACCTTTAATTTGATTATTCGATTTTGACCGGGAAAACTAAATTTGAAAACAGATGTTCTTTCCAGAAGAAATGACATTTATCCGAATGAACCCGACTACTCGAAAAAGAATCTGACTAATCTTCAACTGGTATTTATGAATGAGCAAATTCAAGCTTCCTTACATGCAACATATTATCTTCCAATAGCGAGAAAAGCTACTCTTATTATGGATACGGATCAACTATTGAAAGATATATTCAAAGCTCAAAAAGAAGATCAATTTACTCTCAACAAGATTCGACAGATTTCCGACGGTACTGAAGAAGATTGGAAAAAGAACGAACAAGACTTTTTATGTTTCTGAAACAGAATTTACATCCCCGATTATCAAACTCTCCGACTTTGAGTTCTTCAATCACGACACAATCATATTACTGCAGGCCATTTCGGTCAAACGAAAACGTATCGAACAATATATCAAGATTTCTTTTGGCCACAACTCTGACAAGATATTCAAAATTTTATTTGATCATGCGTAACGTGTACAAAATCGAAAACTCCACGACATCGACCCATTGGATTACTTAAGCAGCTTCTGATCCCTCTTCGACCATGGCATTCGATCTCGATGGACTTTATCAAACAATTACCAACCTCGAATGGTTACAACTCAATACTCGTAATCGTCAATCAACTTTCGAAACAAGCAATATTCATTCCAACTTATACTACGATCAACACTCCCGAACTCACTCGACTTTTCGTATTACATGTCTTTTCAAAACATGGAGTCCCAAGTCATGTAACTTCTGATCGAGGATCTGAATTCGTATCGCATTTCTTTCGATCTCTCGGAACAGCACTCGACATGAAATTACATTTCACTTCGGGATATCATCCTGAAGGCAATGGACAAACTGAACGAGTCAATCAAACCCTCGAACAATATTTACGAATATATTCCAATTATCAACAAGACAATTGGGCCAAATTACTTCCTTTAGCCGAATTCACTTACAATAATGCACCTTCCGAAACGACTGGTGAAACACCATTTTTTGCTAATAAAGGTTATCATCCATTGTTAGAAATTCACCCTGAAAAAGATCTAGCTTCTGCTCTAGCTCATGATTATATGACAGATCTCGAAGCTTTACATAAACATCTCAAATCAAATATCCAGAAAGCGCAAATACGTTATCAAAAATATTCTGACATACATCGAAAAGAATCTTTCGACTTTCCGATCCATTCTCAAGTCTTCGTACGATCTGACTTCATTTGAACAACTCGACCATCAAAAAAATTATTGGAAAGATTATTAGGCCCATTCGAAATCATTGCTCGACCAGGATCTCATTCATATACATTAAAACTCCCCAATCATCTCAAAGGAATTCATCCCGTCTTTCACGTCTCAATGTTAGAACCGTTTTATCCCAATACTTTCCCAAATCAAAAACAACCTCCTCCTCCACCAATTTATGTTGAAGAAGAACCCAAATATGAAATTCGAGAATTTTGGATTCAAAATTCGATAAAAGATATAAAGATTCATTACGATATTTAGTTGCTTGGTTAGGTTAAGAAGGAACAGACGAAGAAACTTCGTGGTTAGGCTCTCAAGATCTCGAACATGCTTTCGACCTTATCGAAGAATTTCATCAAAAATATCCAAATCTTCCATGACATTAAAAATTTCATTCAACTATCATTCGACACTTATTTTGACATCTATTCGACAAAATCGAAAAAAAATATCAAAACGCAAAAACATCAATTATATCAAAATTTAAAAGTAACTACAAATCTTCAATTCCTTCCTCTCTCAATTCCTCCATCTTATCAAACCATGCCCTCCTAAACCTTCCACTATTCACACTAATATCAGTCTCTTCGCTAAAATCCCCATTTTCAACCAATTTCTTTGACAGAATCAAAAAATCATCCCTCAACGCTTTAACCTCACCAATTAAATCCTCCATTCTTTCCTCCATTTTCGACATCCTTTCACCGATCAATTTCTTTTCTTTTTCCAACTGGTTATCCAACCGATGTTCTGACCTTCTCGACTGTCTAGAAAAATTCGACATTCTCGACATGACATTGCAACGACTATTTTTCCTTTGCCCAAGCTTTCGAATCTCTGGACTACCATTTTCATTTTCGTCTTCCGATTCTTCGATCATGTTTCAACTCTTTTTTTGATTTCGACACGGTTTTCCAGCTAGCCTATTTACAGTCCAATAACAAGCCCAATGCAATCGATTGCACCGATCACAATTCGACAACGCATTACTTTTCTTGCACACAAAATTTGTGTTAAAACACATAGTGCAACTGGAAAAAACAAATTAGCAAAATTCGACAAAAATTCGACAAAAATGAAAAATTACAAATTTTCCAATTTTGCCTCAAATTCCCATTGCATCCCAATTCCCTTACGAGTCGCCTTATTGAATGGTTCTTCGCAATCTTCTATCCACTTTTTGGGAATTTCTTCTAAAAAATAACTAATTAACTAATTTTAAAGAAATCCCAGAAATAGACTTACCAACCGCATCAACAACCACATTCCTATCCTCAAAACCCAAAAACTCAGATCCTGATTCGAGTTGATCAACTTCTATATCAGACATTGATTGAGGAACACGAAAATAGACGATGAAAAAACTTTTCAAACTCTGGCCTCGTGGGCTCGGTCACAAAGGGAGGATACTGTCACAACCATCACATGTCACATATTGTCACAAACATTCAAAGGTAACTTTTGACAACTCTTCAACCTATCGAATTCAACTCGACAAAACCAAACATTATTCGACACCATCGAATCTCTTTTGACATGTCTCATTTCGACGTCATATATGATTTCATAATTAGTTCATAACATAGTCATAACAATACGACGAAAAGCATAAAAGGGCTACGAAAGGAGCGAGGGAAGTCAGTCGAAATATTTGTATATTAGTGATCTTAGTAATCTATCTTGTCGTAACTTCTTCGACAAATACTTCCGTGAGTTCTCGTGACTGGTAATAGCCTCTTACTTCATCAACAGGGCGAATATATACTTCGTCAAATGAGGCTTTCGAGTTTGATTAGTAGAATATTATTCGACTCTATTGAAGAATAATCGATTCGTGACAGCCATTTGTTGTACAGTATCATATCTAGCATGACCAAGGCGTCAATGCCAGGTATCTATGTCGGTTGGTCGGTCATGGGATTTGGCGGCGAAAGCGTGTGTAGTTGTCTTGACTATGGTTGTTGGGTGCATTGCCATGTCCGGGGATAATTGCATGTTATCCGGGAGGGGACCAGCTGGTGGAAAGATGTTGATCTTGTACATTGTCCCTTCTCCCCTCCCATACATACATAAATGGGTGGCCATCTGAGTTGATAAAGGTAACGCCGCCGCCCCCGAAAATCGCGTAACATCCACTGTTATCAAGTTTCCCAATGGACATGAGATTGTGAGACAAGGTCGGGCAATGAAGTGCATCCTGAAATGTAAGATTGATAATGCATCCATCATATACGCAGCGCTTGCTAACTGTTCCCTTTCCGCAGATTGAGAAGGTGCTACCATTGTTAGCCATAGTCCCGTTCTTCCCATTATAATTCTTGTAAGTTTGAAAATCGTTTATATCAATAAAAAAATGATCACTCGCTGTGGAGTCAGCATAGGTGACAATAATGCCAATAGTGGATACCGTTGGATCTACCTGCATCATAAGAGCGCAGAATTCTCCAGATCTGGGCGTGAAGGGAGTAGAGGGTGCGACCACCACGTTAACTGTTGATTTAGTAGGTATGGCATTGGTCGATGGTTTTTGCTGCTGCGTGGCTTGACTTCCACCAGTACCGGTCCCCTTCTTTCTCCACCAATCAGGAAACTGACCTTCCATCCCTCCTCTGACTTTGAAACACTTCTCGATTGTGTGTCCTACATGTTTACAGTTGGGGTTGGAGCAGACATCACTAGACCGATTGGATTTAGTGGTCGCGAGAGTTTGTGAGGTTTGGGGTGTGGGTTTCCTGTTTCGTGCGATTGTTTTGTCATATAAGGTGATGTTTGATATTACTTCTTTGGAGGTCTTCAGTGAAAAAAGAGTTCCAATTACTAGATCCCACTCCTTAGGCATTGACACAATGACGATTGTGCGGAAGGTAGAGTCTTTCATTTTTCCCCCTTGCACGTTGACTTTTGCCCATCCTTCATGCAGTTGTGTGAAATGGGATACGATGTCCATGCCATCAATATGTTTGATTGCACGCAAATCGTTATTGGCACTAAGCAATCCTATATTGGAGGTTGCGCTGTGTATTGCTTTCAGGGCAGACCAAGCCTCACTTGTGGTATCTGACGGTTGAATGCCATTGCCAATAGGATTTTTGACATTCAGGTCAATCATTGTCTTTGCATATGCGTTGCGCTGTTCCCATTCCTCGGGTGAAGGATTGTGTGATCCCCAGTAAGTCGTTGGTACAGGTGTAGTATTGAGGGCAAGTTGGGAAGGTTTCTTTATGGTCCTATCCATATAACCTCGGACACCTCGTGCACCCGCTGCAGACCAGATAGTGTCGTGCCACACGAACCAATTGTGTCCATCAAGGCAATCCTCAGGTTGCAACATGAATAGTGCTGGTTGGTTCGACGCCATGTTCATTTTAGTCAGGTGGGTCGGGGTCAGATTCAGTTGGTCAGGGTCAGGTTTAGTTGGTCAATGTCGAGTCAGTTGGTTTGATCAGTCAATTGCGATTAACAGCTTTGGACGGGGCCCATAACCTGTAAGAAATACGCTCAGTCGACACAGATAGTGACTCAACTAATATTTACTACCTGTAAGAAATACGCTATGTTACATCAAGATAAGAGTCTGAAAACAAGATATAGTTGTGGTAACATACCTCAGTCAACACAGATAGTGACTCAACTGAGGTATGGGTATTGAAACGTTCAAGGCTAAATAGTAAAATATCTAAATTATGTAGATGATGGTAGTAAGTCGTGGTATATTAGACAGGGGATAATGCGGCTTGGTATAACCGTATACGGGGTGGTATATCCAGATACAGTGTGAGGTAGCCGTTGGTCCGAGTGCGAGAGCCTAAAATTCAACACAACGCCTTGCTGAATCCTTTTGCTTGCCATGGTAGGCTTCGGTATTCTCACTGCTCCAGTCCTGTCGCCCCTGCACGTCCTTGGGCCATCCCAGGAACCCCTTCCTCCCCTACGTCCAGAATTGCAGTCGCCTCTCATAGCCACGAAAGTATAGGCCATAGCAGAATCGACGCCCATCGCTACCTTTTTCTCTTAATATAGCGATCGAACCAAAGGTGTCTGGCAATATTTTGAGATCCCCACTTGGACATCTGGTTTCTTCGGAGGGCTGCTGTATCTGCTCGACACCAGGTCCAAACTTTGCCTCTCAAAAGAGGTTGATTGGCTCGCTTTGGGGAGAAATTGGTCGGTTGGCCTGGTCCCTCTGGAAGACAACACAACTCTTAATCATGACGTTGGTTTCCTGAGTTACCCATTCCAGGCAGAGCTTCTTGTGTATGCCCAAATACTATACGTAGTCCATGATGTTGCTCATAAATATTGCAGAAACCCGGGTAATACATCAGCACAGAATTCTGTTATCAAGTTCGCCTCTACATTGGCGTCCAGGTTTAACCCTGTCGTCGGTTGCACAAAGAGTTGGGATAAAAATACAGATCCTACAGATTCCAGGTAACTTATTTCAGACTCGGTGACTTTTAAGTAACATTTAGGAAACAGGTTATTATTGACAATTTGATGAATCTTGAGGTACTGTAACATGTTTATGTGGTTTCAATACAGCTAATTGTTATCTAGGTTCTCTTTGTTGCCGCAGACATCAATGGGAACCAAACGCTTCGAGATATTGCTATTAAGCATGCAGATACCACAATCGCTAATCATTTCCGCCCGGATGGTATGTGTTTTCCTGATTAGAAATCTTGATATCCTCCTATTCAGGCTCTACTTTCCTTCCAAGTCGTGGATTATAATCAACGACAGGCACCGTTTTTCGACGTCGAACGGTCCAAGGTTATGCAGATAATAGGTATGATGTTCCTTATATCTCATTTTCAACCTCTCCAGTGAGGCTGTTTAGTACTTGGTCTCGTGGTCAAAGCTTGGCTGTATACGGTTATGCCAATAGTAAAATTGCGTGTCAGTTCTACTTCTCTATTTGATGACACGCACGAATATGTAGTGTACAGCAGAACCGGGCTCGAGTCTAAACACTGCTCGCCATGCTGCCACATTTTACACTAGTCGGCATCCGTCATCCGGAGTTCCTCCATGTTCAGAAAACTGCTCTTCAAAATTGACTTTTGCTAAGAGAAACAAATTCAGGCATTTCGATGCGCCGTCTCCCGCCCCAGCGGATACGTCGTCTGGTACGATAGTTGGCTCAACTTGAGGAATCACTAACTCCGCCAAACCGTACTGGGGCGAATTTTTGGCGTCTTGCTGCTGTGAATCTGCTTAATTCTGTGACTGAACTGGCCTGGAAACCCAGCTGGCAAAGCTTGCTGAGTAACGGTACAGTAAACAATCGAGCTAGTACCCCCAACAATTTGACTGGAATTGTCTACGGTATGTACACACCAGCACATTGGCTCCTTTAAGCAATCATCATCCGATATAGGTGATTATTTTTACATCAAGGTGAATACAATGACGGTTTTTTTTCAGGTTATCTCACCATCTATCTATCATATTTAGGCAGGCAATATGCTTTTTTTATCCAAGAATCTGTTGCCATGCGCGTGAATTCCATTCCGTCATGTAGTAGCTATCAGTTTGGGCTCTTTGGAATGAAGTGCATTCTATTGAACCAGTTTGATAAGGACACTGGACACAGGAGACAGGACAGATCAACAGTATTGTTTCTTGCGTTGTTATTGCCGATAAAAAGTACGATTGTAATCTTCTATATTGTTCTCACCCACGAAGGTACATTACTGAGACAATGAATTACATTTGCTGCGCGCTGTTTCTCGAAACACATCGTACTTAATGACGTGCTTCATACAGTAACGAGGTGGAAGATATTATTAAAGCTATCGAGAGGTAAATATCATGAAAACAAACGCGAAATCCACGGCTATACTCACATGTAGTATGTATCGCCTTCCTTTATCAAATGAAATAGCTGACTGAATTGGAGTCCAAGAGTGTTGTCATCCACCTGCAATGAAACATATGAGATGATTGTCTCTGGTAAAGGGAGGACAGCTGACGGTTATTGTGCCTATGACTTGAACGATTATGTCTGCTGGTGAAGTCGGAGAAGCCGGTTGTGCTGATATATTGCCTATTTTGTGGACGGTCTTTGTGAAGGGAAGAGTCTATAGTAGTGCTTGTGAATATAGATGAATCGGCAGCAAAAGTAATGCGACAAACCTGCAACTTCATGATTGCTTCTTCACCGGTTGGAAGCAGCTCATCCTGCCAGGTCAACATGGACTGTGGGCGCTGCAGAAAACGAGTAGGATTCATTTGCGACCTCTGCCCTTGAATAAAGACTTACAAACAGGGTGGCAAGTTTTGACTTGTCGGTGTCCATAAGACCATAGTAGTACTGAGCGAATTGTGTGGCGATATCACTGACAGATGCCATGCTCTTTCGTAGATTGAAAGAGTGATTGAAAGAGTGGTGGAGAGGGGGCGCGCAAAGTTTTGAAAAAGGCCTATGAAGAGGGACACTTAAGTATAGAAAGCCTCGCGTCTATAAAGTTAATCGATGATGTTTGGATGGGACAAACAGGGCACCAGTACACTGGCGTTTGCCGAAACAAGAACGGCACGCGAACCACACGCGAAAGCTAAGCAGCAGAATGCAGAATGCTTTCGACGGCCAGTCTCAAGGAAGTGTTAGTTCTCGTCCAACGATAAGGAGGAAGTCAAGTGCAGGTCTCCTGGCATCTTTCAAGGCCCCTTCCATCTCTACAACCGCCTCTTCTCTTGTGCTTTCGATCCAACAGTCTCCCAATGTCCCCCAAAAGCCGTCAACCCCTCCCATTGGCAGTCCTCCATTTTCAGGCTCGTCAGCCACCTCGCGTGACTGGGATTCACAGTCGTTATATTCCGAATCCGCTGCGTCTACGGGAACCGCAAACCCAGCGCCAACTTTTCAAGGGACTTCTGTCGAATATTTGCGAGATATGGTCCAGAAACGGATTGTCACTTTGACATACATGCGAAATACTCATGAAGGGTACGTCTCATCCTGAGCTGAACACCCTCCATTAATTGTCTAGTTTGACAGGAAGCGACATTGGTTCCACACCATATTAATTACGCGTTCCGAGCTAGAGAAGGTTTTCAACAACACAGCAATGCGAAAACGGTATGTTTAATCTCGTCTATCAGGGAAAGTCTTTTATTGTTCTTCAGGACATATCGATTCGCTATCCTTGCCATGTCTTTGTCCAATCTGTTTGACATTCCAACTGCGACCGATTTCTTACGAGGGGTTTTACAGACTCTCGCTGAATTTGACCAATTTCAAGATGAGAATTATAAGCCCAAGATGGTTTGTCGTTAACATCAAGTTTGGCTATTTTGTCTAAAGGACAGTTTGAAGCGATTCTTCCGTGGTTTATCCAAACCCCCGAAGCGACAGGCAGGTGGTATCAACGAGTTTCCAACCCCTGAATCTTCAGATACCTCATATTTACTGTCACCCCATATTGTAAACCTTCAATATCCATACATTGTTGGCCGAGCTAACGCCCACCCAAGCCTTTTCTTTTAGATTACCACCAAACGCTCCTTTCGCTGCTTGACATCCTATCCGAAGTATATCAGAAGATCGCTCGCATCCTTGGACCATCTCACTTTCAAGGGAACACTTCATCGACTTCATCGACAGGAAGTGCCACTATGGGTTCTGCGTCTTCGAATGCCCAGATGATGGGACCTTTGGGCCTTTTATCACCACATCCTGGAGGCGCCGATGCAGAAGGCGGTGATGCGAGCCTCTGGGGCATCGTGAGCGGAAACCCCCACAATGGAAACACACTAGGCAATTCACCATCTCTGTGGACCGCGGCCATGGGGGAAATGTTTGTGAAAATAGATGGAAAATTCAAGGAAAGTTGCAGTTACGTGCTATGAATATTCAGCGAAATTTTGACGTGTTTTCGTATACAGAAAATTACTTCGACTCTTTTGAAAGAATTGGACCAATTTGCCCGCAATGGTATTAAAGACGAATTGGCTAGTTTGGATCCCCTGTTACGGAACGTGGCTGTAAGTGACATGGGTCGAGAAAAGTATGACTTTGAAGCAGGGATGTAAAAGTATACGCCGTAGATACCACCTTATGCATTTATACCGATACTTATCATTACCGGACATGTTGTATCATTTTTTTTTTTTTTGGAAACGCATCTTATATTCAACTGTTCGTATCAGTATTAGTTTCAAATTATTTATAGTCACTTACATTACCGGTTATTCTGACGGTTTGGTGTTTCTTAGACATCGTAGATGGCGACATACTTATACGGATGCCATTAATGCTCAAGTAAAGCGTGAAAGGACCGGGGAAGAGTTGCCAATCCCAAAACGGCGAACTTGGTAGTAAATACAGCTCCTAAGTTCCGGGGTTCCGGGGGGCTTACATAACGACTCATTATTACCCAAAACGCGTCTACTAAGGTCCACTGGTCTCCGAAATGGATTTCAACCTTGAGGATGTCACAGATCCCTCCGACTTTCCCGTGGACGACCTCAAGAAACTGGATAATAGCCTGAGATGCCCCATCTGCAAAGATTTCTACGATGGACCTGTCATTTTACACTGTGGGCACACTTTCTGTTCCTTGGTCAGTCAATCACATGGCAGCATAAAGGTGTGGCATGCTATGGACGCGACTCACTGTATCATAGTGCATTAGGACGGTTCTACCAAGTAAGCCAGAATGCCCAACGTGTAGGGTCGCTGCATCCGAAACACACCTTGTTCGCAATGCGATATTCAGTGAGGCCGTAAGTGCATGGTCAGGGGTCAGGTGAGTTTTCTGGAATATATGGTTGCCAATCTACTCTATAATAATGTGTAGACCATTGGTTCTTCAATACTCGACAGACGCTGCTAGACCAGCTGTAGATTCTGTTGGGAGAGGCAAGCGCAAGTTATCGCCTGCCTTTGATTCGATGAAGGACGAGGACGATGTCAGGCCTCGAAGAAAAACGGCTCGACATAACTCAGATCAGGAAACTGTGCTAACGTCTGATCCAGATGAATCCCTACCTGACCTTGTTCAAAGTGCGCCAACCATCTGACCGCCTTCTAACGGCTTCTAATGACAAGCACAGAAAACAGCCCAGTTGTTTGCCCAATATGTTCACATCAAGTACGCTTAAAACACGTAGATGCACATATTGAGAGCGATTGTAAGAAGTACCTTGACGACAATGATCCAGATCCCAAGCGGGCACAGTCTGATTCAAGAACTGCATGGGGCTCTATATTCAAGACTCCTGCCAAAAATACGGCAATTCCATCGAGGTCTGTACGGAAAAGGTGTTGTTTGACCATTCAATGAGATTGAATTTCATCCAAAGCTCAAAAGACTCAGAAATACCGACAACAAGGATTCCCAAAGTGTCCTATGGCACTATGAAGCTCACCGCCATTCGGAACCTTCTATCTAAGAGTGGTTTATCAGCCACAGGTGACAAGGACGAATTAATTGCTCGTCATCGAAGGCGAGCATGTTTAACTATTCTTTAGTGCTCTCTGATAACTTCAATGCCAGGTGGATTGCCCTATATAACGCCAATCTCGACCGAACACATCCTAAACCAGGTAAATAATTTGGTGGACCATTGGGATGCGGTCTTATTGTGCTGCACGCAGTAGGCGAACTGAAGGCACAATTGAAAGCGATGGAGGACGAGGCAAATCGTCCAGCACCGAAAAAATTAACAGACGAGAAGGCATGGGCCGTATGTTCTGACTTGTCTCTTTATTTTCATCTAATCAACCACACTATTACCCAGCGAAATAATAGAGAACAATTTAATTCGCTCATAGAGACGGCCCGGCCAAAGGCTAAGGACCCTGCGAGCCACCAGTCTCATGAGCACCCTAACAATAGTGTACAATCGAGTTTAGTTGCGAAAATTGGATTGCAGAAAGACGATGTGGATGTAATCATAGTCGAATAGTATATGTAGTATGATTATGAGATGTCAGCAGTGGTCACAGCCACAGTTACTTGCTCACGCTGCGTCATGCTGCTGTGTTGCTTGTTCGGACAGAGTCCGGTTTCGTCAGAACTGAAAGCATTTCTTGAAGAGGCTGCTTCCAAGGCAGCAATATCACCACTACCAGATGCTGAAATCAAATCATACCCAGATGCTGTATACTTTAACTACTATCCCTTGGGCATCAGTCTTATGTTCATCCCACACAAAGGATCTACTACCAAGGGTCAACTCGACCATGCGACTCTGTCGCTTGACAGCATAGATGTATACAATGTCTCAAATGATGCCGCCTCTACCAAGGGAGAGAAGTACGCTCCGTGTCCTCTCCTGCCATTGGATATCCCACTGCTCAATGGGAGTGAAGAGAACACAGACACGACGCCACAGAGTGCAGTTGTGACAGCTGCGTCAAATGGCCGAGATCTTGTTCAGGCATTGGGGGAGCCAACGCGGAAGGGGGGAGGCGCAGGACCATCGTCCGGGTCTATCTCTATTTGGTGCGAGTGGAGCAAACACGGGATCATGGTGGAATTTGGCGGGGACGAGGCTCGTGGACCGCAGGCTTGGGAGAGGGGAAAGGATGCCGTCTGGAAGATCATCACCTTGTTCAAGCCTCCACATGAGGACAACCAGTAGCTTTTCTGGTCTTGCACGCGGCGATTTGGAACACTTGGAGAAACGGATAGTGCTTTGCTGTAGCCGAAATAAATGCATGTTATGAAGGACTACATAAGAGACGGTTGATTATTGCCAACAGCAAATAGAGTCTAGGTCGCGAGGTTATCTCTTCGACGTATGTTTAATTGTTTATTCTATTAGATTTGATTTAGGCAACCTTGAATATCTCTTTGCTAGGTTTATATATAATTCAAGTATATCTTTGCCTATATATGTTTATTATTATATTCTACATATGACTTGCTCGAGGTTTAATATTTGTTAGGGCATTCGCAGGTTTCTATTTTATCTCTTCTTAAGAAAATCTAGCTATATGTATAATGCTGTCCTAATCGACCATATGGATGGTCACAACTCGCACCGCCCGAATAATATACTACATCTGCGCAATCTGAATTGACACTTATATCGATCGTGATCGAATGAGATGATTTCGCTAGTGGCTGCTTTCGGGACCGCTCCCACTCACCCTTCGTCATACTCAATCGCACATATCCTACATACCGTCCTATCGTCCATTTATAGACTTGTATCTTGTTTATTGTGTTCACTAGTTTCAAGACTTGGGTTGTGTGTATATGTCATCGCCCTCGCGGTCGCCTGCTTCACCTTCGCTTCCCCCAGCTAGCGGACGATCTCCGTCGTCCATTCGGAACCTCGCCGCCCAGCTCCAAGATGTTCATCTTTCCAAAGATGACTTTGTAGGTGGCTTCAGAGATGCCGTTACTCCTGCAGCGAACAGGTATGGCAGTGTAGCAGAGAAGCCGTTACCTGCAACGCCTAGTAGCTTGAGCATACCCACTTCCCTTCGACCAGGCAATGTACAAGAGCCTCACCCGGTCTCCTCTTCGGACTATCACACACCATCAGTAGAGATGCCGATACCCATCATTGGGTCTTCTATGCCCTCGCCCGTTACTGGACAATCCCTCGCCATGACTTATGCGAGGTCTGCTCCACCATATAGCAATCCCCATGCAGCAATTCCACCCATACAGCAGTCTGCCAGTACACCCACATCACCATTCTTCATTCAGCAATACCGCTCATCAGTGTCCAGTACGGACGTCTCGCCGCCTTTGGCATCGCCGCGGCCCCCACATAAGCGGTCTGCGTCGACCCCATCGAGTCCAACTCTCACGGACTCGGGCAGATCTAATCCTGCAGCGCAATGTTCTGGCACTACCAAGTCAGGAAAGCGTTGTACCCGAACCGTGAGAGCTGTGCCCCTTGTGTCTGTTTTTGCTCCAGAGTCGTCCGAGCCTGTGGAAAGGTTTTGTTATCAACATGCCAAGGAAATTATGGAGCCCACTGGATTCTACTCCCATAAGAAGAACGGTGGCTGGGTTGAGTTTTCGGGTTTGTTCTTAAATATACATTTGCAATCAACTCGTAATGTTCCCCCTTTTAAGAGTGGATACCAAGCTATTTGCACCCAGATACCCAAGCAGCACTGAGGGTTGAGATGGAGAAACCAGCCAGCGATAAAGACGAAGCAGGCTATATATACGCGTGAGTCCTCCTCTATTGATAAAAGGAGGGTTGTCACTTCATCAAAGCAACACCCAGGTTTGAGATACGTGATGATTCATCGGATGAGATACGCTTGAAAGTAGGGAGAGCGGTCAAGCTCGTCAAGCGACTTGACGAGTGGGCGAAGCAATGTTCTTCCAAAGAGGTCATATTGCGAGGTTGGTGGCCTGGAACTGTAGAGGATCAAGATATTTCGCAAGGGACAAGTCTCTTAAGGGGTACAGTCAAGGCAGGAGAGGCAGGGCCACTATGCCACAGACTTGAGCGGCTTGTCCACCTTGAATTGGCCGATTTGGCAGTTCATGCCCCTTACCTAAAGGAAGGCTTTCCGCGGGTCAATGGTGAATCTGGTGCTTCCCCACCTTCGACACCCACACATTCACCGAAGAAGTCATCCAAGGCGAAGACACAAATTAGAAAATGCGCTGATTGTGCGTGGATGAGTCCTCTTAGTACTTTTTTTTTTCAAGCCGCTGAGATATATTCATGTAGGCGGGCAGATGCACAAAGAAATATTTACATTCCGACGGGCAGAACAGGGGCGATACAAGAACGCTGAATGGGAGCGACTCGTCAAACCTGTAATTTTGAAATGGGGTGGATTTATCAGGGATTTTGTATAGTGGTATTTAAGGGATGAATTAGTATCTGTCCCGAGTGTTACTTTGAATATAATTGAACTTTGAGTCTGTCGAAAACGGCCCACGCCACAACGCCACAGATCCCAAACAATCGTTAACGGAACTCGTTGTCATGAATACAATGATTATCCGAGTGCGTATTGTATTCTTCTCCAAATATGGAACACAGGAGCCAGAACAAAAGTCAAAGAATCTTATGGGCGCCTATGGACGCGCTTCGGGAGACAATAGAAAGCAACGAACAACAAAGGGCTGCGATGTCGAAGCTGTCCCTCTCAGCGTATAAAAGCTCAAAAATGGCCAACTTTCGTCGCTTTTATCTGCTTCTGACACCATCGTACTCGTATCCTAATTCAAACGACTTTCTGCACAGGCTGCACACTCATCCTTGAAATGTTATTCGCCACCACGTTCTCTTTAGGGCTAATCGCTCTTACACATGCTGTTGATCACCCCGTTATTGTTGGTGGACCTGGAGGCGTCGTTGCATATAACCCACCTCAGGTGGTACGTCCTGTTTATTCCAGTTTTTGAGCACGACAAGCAACTGATTCATTGGCAGTCGGTACAAATCGGAGACACTGTCACCTTCACTTTCCAACAGAAGAATCATACTATTACACAATCAAGCTTTGCGAACCCATGCTCGCCCCTCGAAGGCGGATTTGATTCTGGTTTCCAACCAGTCTCGCCCGACAATCTCTCAGGACCATTCCCAGCCGCTACAATTACCATTCGAAACACCGACCCCGTCTGGATATACTGCAGACAGAAGACCCCTGCCTCCCATTGTGCGGCGGGGATGGTGTTCGCGATCAATCCTGGCCCTGGCCAGTTCGACGCATTTGTCGCAGCAGCAAAGGCAACTGCTAACAATGGCACTGTAGCGACTAACCCTGCGGTAGCTTCGACGGACACCCCTTCAGCGACAGTGCCTCCGGTCCCAGCCCCTTCCGCAACAACTCCCTCCATCCCATCAGACCACAAGATTTTGGTTGGTGATGGTGGTTCTTTAACCTACAACCCTCCCAACATAACTGCTCAAGTTGGCGATACAATCACGTTCGAATTTAGGGCGAAGAACCACACTGTCAGCCAGTCCTCCTTCAGCAATCCCTGCCGTCTGTTGGGTGCGACTTCAGGCAGTCCCGGTTTCGACTCCAATTTGTGGGTACCACGCTAAAAATTAGATTTTCATCCTAACCCACGCTCATTCTCTCTCTTAGCATGCCCGTTCCTGCCAACAGCACCGCCTTTCCTACATACACCATCACTGTCAATGATACCAAACCTATTTGGGCTTACTGTCGGCAAACCGTAAGTCATTTTTATGGAATTGACCCTGTTTTTCCGTCTTATATCTTGCTCTCAGAATCCCGCCTCTCACTGTGGAGCCGGAATGGTCTTCGCTGCGAATCCTGTTGAGAGCAGCCCCAATACGTTTGAAGCCTTTGTAGCACTAGCCAAGCAGCTCAATGGCACATCGTCCAACACCACCACCACAAGTGGAAATTCCAGCTCGGCTACTTCCCGTAACACCCAAAGCACCATCGCGTTGATCGCTGCCCTTTGCGTTGGGCTCATATCTGCATTATAGGACTTAATAATAATAATGCCATTTGTATCTTTATATGTCAGATCTATCACATTCGATCTTTACCCACTGTTTCCTATAGTTTACTTGTATTTATGACACATCGTAGACACTATATACCAAATATCACCCATTCTTGCAACAGAACTTTCGGAAATATCAAGTAAAATAACGGTTTGTACCTCAAGGGTGGAACTAACTCAATCTTCGTCCCAAGTGAACTTGACCAGAGCATTATCTTATTCAATTTGCGGCTAAATAAAATCTGTCTAGTCTAGGCCAGAATTTTCCACTTGTCCCAAAACAACCTATTTGGCCTGGCGAATAACTCCAGGTGAAAATAATCGGGTGGGGAATATTATAAGTTGTTGTTACCTAGAAGACTTATGTCTGCATAGACCGAACGACTGTGTTCCACGTAACCGAGTTTCTTGTGTGACAATTGTGACGTTTGAAAAATTTCTCAGTCACTCCATGCCAGATCGCAACCCCAACTTGGTGAGTACCTGATCTCGTTTTCCATGTGATCTTGTCAAAGACGAAGTGCACTGGGCTCTGAGTTCACGATGTAATGCACTACTGCTTACGAGCGGGCCGCCTAGAAAACGGTTAACGGAGACAATCTTCCATCTTAGCCATTCGATCCAATAAATACTTAACAAATTTTACCTAGATCCACCATCATGACCGCCAACGGCGACAATGACTTTGAACTGCTCGTCGAGGAGGCTACAACCGGCCTCAGCAGCGCTCGAGAGGCTGTTCAGACTCTGATGAGAAGGCACACGATTTTCGAATTTCACTTCTTTTCCGGGCCCTGACGTTTTGTCTTTCAGCTCTGCATTAGACACGAAAGATGGCATTTCCTTGCTCTCCCTCAAGCACCACATGCTGCTCTCATATATGCAGTCCTTGACACTGCTCTCTGCCCATCGGATCCTTGGGCATTCGCTTAGTGCGCGGACCCAGCCACCAGAGCCGTTTACGCATCCGAACCGAGGCGAGCGTGGCAATGGCGCGGGCGATGTAGTCGACACGTTGCTGGAAGATAAGGCCGTCCTGGAAAAGGTGAAACAATTGGAAAATAAAATGCGATACCAAATCGAGAAACTTGTCAAAATAGCGGAGGAGAGCGTGACTGACGCGTCGGCTGATATTGTTAACGGTTCGTGTTTACATCTTGCGTTCTCTTTCTTATATATCATCCTTAAAATATCGGCCTCTAAGACCCCCTCGTATTTCGACCGAATCCTCAGAACCTTCAAGAAGGGGACGAGTCTGAGGCTGAGAAGGACAACAGCCAACAGCAAATTTACAGGCCGCCAAGGTTGGCGCCTATGCCATATATCGAGAAAACACGCAAGGTCTTCCGGCCAGCGAAGTCGGGGCCTAGGGCACCTGTTCCAGTCGGGCTAGCGAGCATAATGCACGATGGCGGGTTAAATCCACACACCGAATCCACCTCGGGTCTGGGCATCATACCATCCATGGCATCCTCTCGAGCGCGTGAGCTCACTCGGATGACTCAGTTTGAGGAAGAAAACATGACACGTTTGGTTATGACGAAGAAAGAGGCGCGTCGTAGGGTAAGGGACGAGGGTGACGTCGCACTGGGAGGCTCAGGCGTTTCGAAAGGGCGCAGCCGAGGCGGTGGCTTAGGTGATGAATTCGATGATTTATTACGGACCTTTGACCACGGCGGCCGTGCCCGTGGAATGGATGACGGCTATGAGGCCTTGCGAGTGAAAGGTCGCAAGCAAGATGCGCTTTCTCGTTCGCGAACCAGGGATAGGGATGGTGATGATGACAACGGGAGACCCATGAAGAAAGGACGTTTTCAGACAGCAGTCAAAGTTATGGCTCGCAAGAAGCGGTCTTAACAACAGAATTTCTACTGGGACAGCCAACTACAGTTATAATATGCACTTTCCTATTGTATTGCTTTTCAGACACACTTACAGCTCTCACAGAATCAAAGAGAGATGTAATATTGGTACAGAGATAGTAAGTATCCTTGGGCTACAGAGAAAGACAAGAAAGAAAGAAAAAAGACCAGCATACTGTTTACCGATGAGATCTCCATGATTGATGTTGCTGCTGATTGCGTTGCTGCTGCTGTGGTTGATGATTGAAATTCGTTGGGAAATGGGGTCCTAAAGAGAACTGTGAGCCAGGAGCGTGACCATGAGCGAAAGCATTTCGCGGAACGGAGCCAAATTGTGTTTGAAGGAAGTTGAATGTATTTGAAGGATTAACTTGAAATGAGGTGGGTGCGGGAATGATTTGAGGTAAATTAAACGATTGGGATGGCGGAGAAGGTGCAGTGCTCGCTACGGGAGGCTTGAAGTTCTGGAACAGTTGGGTAAATAGACATCTCAAGAAAAATGAGGTACACGCTCACGTAACGTCTACCTTCTCGATACAACTCTTCCAACTTCTCATCGAAAATATGATTCGATTCAAACTCGTGATACGCTTTGTAAAGCATCAGTGCGCATCGCGCATCCTCGATGGAATCATGCGTATCCGTTTGTATATTTTCGCCTAGCACGAACCAGGAGAGAAATCGCAGAGAGAGTTTGCGTTTACCTTCCTTTAAAAAATAAAGATCCACGGTGTCAATAACCTGTTCCGGGGGAACGAAAATATCTGCAGTGTATCATGTATGAAATCCTAAGAAAGGTCAAAACTGAAGCACTAACTTATCGTCCTAAAATCCTTCGCTAGACCATGTCCTATGAAAATACAGCCGAGGTCAACCAACAACCGCAGCTTTTTATACGCGACCTTCAAAGGAACAAGCGTGTATTTCGAAGAATGTGGATCCAGATCGCCATCTGGTATCTATCAGTAGGATTCGCGTTGTGCCAAATAGCACTTCTCACATCTGATGCCTGACCATTCCGTCAAATAATCGACAATGGATTCGCTTGTATGGATATGCTCATCAATAAATGGCAAGCCCTGCTTAGGACCATCTCCACGCAAGACAGAAACCCGTGCGAGACCAAAACGAGAAGGTCGTATCATCTTCTTTGTACCGTCCGATCGATACTCGGTCTCGTCCTAGACGTGTTATTAGAATATAAACCCCACCATTTGATAACATAGCGGGCAATGGGAGGATAAGATACATACTTGTTGCATCAGGACAAACTCCGCGTCGATGGCAACAAGTGTGCCAGGCGTAGGGAGTTCTTCGAAGCGAAGGGTCTCGTGTTTGATCAAAGATTTATCCCGAACTCTGAAGTACGTAAATGCTGTCATTGCAGTTATAAGGAATTCATCTCACAAAGATATGGATGATTCGCGACTTAAAATCGCGGGGTCCCGTATTTCGGGTAATCCAGCGTAATTTAGCTTCTCTCCCACATTAACGCGTTCCAAATATAAGATTGCAGGAATCTAGAAATTCATCAGAGGTAATAGGAATAATATGTTTCTATACGTACTTTCCATGCGCCAGGAAAGCTAAGTGCCTCTTCTTCCGTGACATTTTCTACCATGAAGTCGTTGAAGATATACCACGGACTGTCAAAAGCTGACTTGACTTCCGCATCCGGAACTTAGAAGGAGCATTAGTAGGCTTGTATGTTTGTTCTATGAAAACATACTCTTGATGACCGCAACAAGATGTGTGCTTTTCTCCTTTATAGCAATGATCATCCCCTGTAAAGACCATTAGACGCATGCCATTTGGAGAAGAAGAAGAAAGACTACATGCCCTCAATTCGTACACGACGGCCTCAGGATCATCCACACCTTCAACTATACCTCCAGGTTGGCTAACGTCCGTTCCTGGACGGACAGCCACTCGAGGGGAAAGGAAGCGTCCTTGTCTATTGTCCAACCAATATTGTAGATGATCGTCGCTATAAACGCACGCATTGACAGCGAGGATAGGCGGAAGCTCGTGGCTAGGAATTACACGGCGTGAATGCTGTGTAGCCAGCTGCTTACAGGTCTGGCATGTCGCTCGGTATGACATGTCACGCACAAGGGCGTTACGAAGGATAGATGAAAAATCGCATGGAGGTGGTGTCTCATTTGACGGTGTCTGACTCACGTTCAGTACTTTGTATATCAATAGGACCCTATATACCTTCTTTGGATACAGCATCTCGACTACATGCGCCAATCCCTCCTTGTCCCGCCGCGCACCGCAACTGCCACAGATAATGATACTTTTGGCATCAATACCGAATAGCTGCGTGATGGGAGCTGGCGCCGGAGCAACGAAGTCACCCGAGGAGTTTAATTCAGAAGCAGACTGAACAATCCGTGGGTTGTGTGGGAATGCGTTGCCCTCCGATATAAACTGCTCGAGCATAAATCGGTTGAATGTTTGTATTTTGGAAACATAATCTGCATCAGCTGTTTCCCGGCCATAATCGATTACACTCATTTGTCCCGCTAATAACAAAATTGAGATGGTACGACGCCGTTTCAGGATTAACAAATCACCTTGTGGAAGTGCACTGATGGTCTTGCAGAAATTCGCAGCCTGGCAATTAATCCCTCGAGCATCCTCGAGCATACGCACAACAAAACCCAGTTCACATAGTAAGCAATGCTCCCGCTGACAATTCGTGGTGATATGACTTTTAGCCAATCGCCTCATTGGTAATGTATAGTGCAGTGTCTGCAATAAAGCGTTTGTATAAGAACCGAGAATATGTGTCTCAAGTCCGCTGTAATCCGTTTTATTGTAAAATCTATTCCGATCATAAGCAATTTAATACTAAAAATAGAATAAAATAGAATTCAAACCCGAAATCAAAGTCTTCGACGCCAAACTTCGAGTACTCTATTTCCACTTTGCGATACACCCGGGGAATCTCTGAGGGGTGCAACAATTGTGTAGGCGATTCCGAGGGATTCTATTCATGTGACATTACTCATGGTATGTTTAATCAACCGAGAATAAGAACATACTCTCGCCGCTTTGTTACTCCTGAATCGCCCTTCCTTCGATTTATGAGTTCCAAATACCATATTCCGCTTACCTCGTAATTCTTTGGGGAGCTGGGCATATCCGACGAAATCTATCGTTTTCATGGTGGTTAATACTTGAGGCGGAATACGAGGGGCTGGGAGGCAGGAAGGCGATTGCGGTAAATCGCGAGAGTTCGCCGAAAGAAGAGGTGAGTCATAATATGGTAATCCGATGGAATTTAAAGGACTGACAAGGGTCATCAATTCAACTAATAAATCGAAATGAGGCATTAACGTACGTCGTGCTAGACCAACTAATTTCGGGTAATGGCTCTGGAGCATCTGCCCACTCGATCGGCTGTCCTTCAAAACCATTAAATGGATGGTGGGCCTCGGAAGGATTAGTACTCAAGATATGAATGGTACCATCCGCGTCACCAAATGCGAGATACTCGCCTAAAGGCGAGATAGCTGAAGAACTGATATATGCGGTTTCGACCTACTACAATGTAAGGCAAAAGGGTGGAAGTTGGCTGACTAAAGACTCACCTGATAAAATTCTGGTGGGGCTGTCCCCTGGTTAAGGACATCAATTACATTCACAAGACCGTGTATTGAGGCGACAACAAGAGTTGAAGGACGGCGTGGATGTACATTGATAAAAGCAGGCCCCGCGAGAAAAGGAATCGGAGTGAGCGGACGTAGTGTTCGTAAGTCAAATATTTTAATAAATTGATCAGTAACAGGGCGAGATTGGCGAACACCCCATCCAATAGAATATACAAAGTTGCCAGCCGAATCGAGTCCTTGAATGCCTCCTAAATGAGCCTTTACTGAATGCTCGCCCGAAGCACCATCTTCTCGACGCATGCTAGTACGAACATCGTGAGTACGGAGGAACCCATCTGCTGAGCCAGATATGAGTAAGGAATGAGAAAAATGAAGGTGAGTAATCTGCGAGGGGGATAAAAGAGTACGGATGGGGCTGCCAGTGGTTGTATTGAGCATAAGGAGTTCGGGAGCTTTGGTGGCAACTATGAGGGAATGCGAATTGTTTGGGTGAGAGGAAAAAGTAGTTAAATGAGACGTAGGCGGCCTACGGACGTCGTTGAAATCACATAGTCAATATGGAGAACAGAGACATACCTGAAATACCACCTGTTCACGCCACCTTTAGACCATGCCCCAAGTCCTGTGCCAGAGTCAGGCATTGCTCTGACTTGTGTGTCCCCCGCACTGATCTTCTTAACTGGCCGGCCATCGCCTACCGGGAAGTATACACCACGAAGACGCGACTGACCGTGGTATGCAGCGACGGAGCCAACGCTGTTCCCTCCCCATAAAGTATCCGATGAAGGATCAAAGGCAAGGGCTGAAATGGGAATGGGATAAATATCACGTTGGTGAGTAATGGGTGCGACGAGAGTGTAGCTCATCGTCGTCCCAATCGCTGACCGCGTATGTGAAAGCGCGTCAATGGCAGTCACAACCTAAGTAACTCCGACGACAATTCTACAACACAACAAGCAATGGATCAGCAGCAGCTTACAGCTCTCAGAAGTGCATCAGAACAGACGGGTAATGAGGGTGACACGCAGGACAGCAGCAAACGAGAAGCAGAGGCGCAGGTGCATCGAGACTTATTAGCGACGGTATTGGACTCAGGAGCTCGAGAGCGCTGTGAGTCGCCAATTGCAATGTATTCACTTGCTATACTGATCGTACATCGAATGTCTTGAAGTAGCACGTATTGCATTAGTGAGTCCTTCACGATCGCAACAGATCGAAGGCATCCTGTTGCGTATGGCACAAAGTGGCCAGCTGCGAGGTCGAGTTACTGAACAACAGCTAATCGGGTTACTCGAGCAGGCGAGTACAGCTGTTCTTGATCATTACTCATAATTAACAAACCAGTTCTACAGGCTGAGTCGGCGCAAACATCGACTACTGCCAAGGGGCCCATTGTTGTAAGCTCCTGTCTTTCCTCACATCGTATCACACGCTCACTGGTACACTCAAAGTACCAACGAAGACAAGCCGAACTTGAGGACGATGATGACTGGAATTTCGGATTATGAGCATCGTAGAACTAGAAGTATAACATTGTAATAAAAGCGTAGTGCAGAACTTAACCGATGGCCAATCCACTCACCATTGTCCTTAGAAGCGGAGTTCCAAATCGCGCTTTTCAAGCGTCCGTTTTGCCTTTTCTTTGATCCTCCCAGTTTCCTTCTCTTCCATAACACCATGTCCTCCACTAGACACCATCTTCCTCAATCTGTTCATGTAACAAAGAGCACTGTACTAGCTGGTGCAGGTGTTCAAGACGCGTACTGGTCTGACGATGACGACGTCAGTCATGCCTATGATTCTGCTCTCTAGAACACTACTTTGTATTTACGCGTTTCTTTCTTTAGGAGGATGCAGAGTGCCCACTATGTCTCGAGGAGATGGACGTAGCTGAGATGAGTTTTAAGCCTTGTCCATGTGGTTACCAGGTACTCGAGATTATCTCTAGTGCCACCGAAGTTGTTCACCACTTTCATTCTAGATCTGCATGTTCTGCTACCATCACATTAAGTCTAATCTAAATGGTCGCTGTCCGGCCTGTCGACGTGAGTACCTGGAGGAGAATGTCGAATTCACTGCTGTTGCCTCAGAGGAGTGAGTTTGCCCTTCTTCACCCTCTGACCGACATCTCAACTCCAACTTCCAGCATTAAACGCCAAACGCAACAGAAAAAACGCAAAGAACGGGAACGCAAAGAGCTTGAATCATTGGGACGCCGCCATTTTGCAAACGTTCGCGTTGTCCAAAGGAATGTGGTTTATGTTGTTGGCCTTGGCCCTCGCTTTGCGAAGGAAGAGGTGCGTTTTCCATTTGACCGTCCCGCTCATCTCTTATGACATCCTAGCTTATCCCAACACTTCGCTCTAATGAGTATTTTGGACAGTATGGCAAAATATCAAAAATTATTCTAGTCAAACGCCATCTCCCCGGCTCTAAATCCCCTATTGTTGGCCTTTATATCACATATCATAGGCGTGAAGATGCTACGAGGGCTATTAATGCAGTTGACGGCTCCCCATCTCCTGGCGGTGGCAGTGATGTCATGCGCGCTAGCCATGGAACGACCAAGTACTGTATGAGTTTTTTGAGAGGTCTGAGCTGTTCAAATAATAATTGCCTGGATCTTCATGAGTGGGGTGATAAAAACGATTGTTTCACAAAGGAAGATTTGACAACCTTGTAAGTGCTGTTAATCGTCCATGTCGACATTTCAACATTGACTTTTTACTCAGAAAACACTCTATGAAGGATTCTGAAAGTCAATCTCGTCTATCAATACATAAGAAAGAAGAGCTTGAATGTTCGTACATTTTCAGTATTTTCATGCATTATTTTGATTCTCCCCTTAATAGCCACAACATTACCTCGCGGTTCGTCATGGGGTCCGAAACCATCTGCAGCTCAGAATTCACAACCCACTACGGCTCGTCCACCTCGTGCGATAACTGGACGAACACGCAACCCGCCGTCTGTTCGTGCAACGGCACCAGTCGTGGAGCATCCACCTCGTCTTGGGAATCGTGGCCATGATCGGCGGGCTCCGGCCCATGCCAGTATATCCAGCACTACATCAGTCTCCTCCAAACCCGTAGAGAAGGCGAACTCACAGCCTTCATCATCCCGTCCTTCTACTCCCGCGGCACCCACAATCATTCCTCAAGTCCGTCCTGTGTCGCCGGCCGTTTCTGCAATCACTCGAACTCGTGCAATGGAGTTACCGCTTCGATCCGTTACGCCTGCGTCCTCGATTGCTGTTGAGTCTGATGTCGGCTCTTCTAATCCTGACATCGATTCACATCGGTCACCACTAGTTATAGAGGCAGCACCGTCCGCTCCTCCGGGTTTACCGCCTCCAACATATCAATTATCTACACAGGCACAAGCATTACTGGATGATGTTCGTGCTCGGCGTGATCAGGTGATGCAACCTCATGTTCCTAGCCCCTTTCCCGAGTTTGACCGTACTTTGGACAATCTTGGTGGCGGTGAATTCAGCTTCAAGTGGACCATGGACCCAAAGTTGTCAGGAACAACTGTTAATAATGCACCAGAATATCAAGGCTCTTTTGATCCATTCGCTGCATCCCTGGGGACTACATCGCAACAGCGACACTTAAAACGCCAGTTTCCTCAACTATCAGGTCCACCGGGCCTCTCCCCACCGTCACCAGCTCCAGTTCAAACGCACTCTGGATACCATGGCTCCTTTAACCCTTTCGCAGACGCAGAAGATAATTTTGCAACACAGTCCCTTCCAGATAGTGGTGATGGCAGTAGGCAGGAATCCCGATTCGGTTTTGCTCGTCGGAGAGCCTCGCCAACTGCGAATGACTCTCCGAATATGGCCGCATTTGTAGCATCTCCCCCTACCAGCGGTTCGCCGGCCTCGATGCATCAACACATGGATGGTTCTTGGGGTTATCAAGGCCAGATACAGACACATTCCCATGCAAACTTCAATCAACAGTTGTTGTCGGGTCACCGATCAGCCTATGAATATACTCACCCTCCAGGCGTTTCGGTTCCAAACATCTCCTCCTCGCTTTCCAGTCCGACGTTTCATAACGAGCATACGCCATTTTCGCCCCCCGGTCCACGTTTTCAGCCCTTCGAAGTTACAGAAGCAGACCGCTTAAGATCGGCGCTCTACGGGACGGAAACATCAGTGCGTTCAGGTAATTATACATTCTTGTCCAATTGATAAAACGTTAACAGCATATGCTCAAAGATCATGCCTCGCAGGCCACGTCTTTCGTGGGTCCCCAAGGGCTGATTGATCAAGCTTACACGACGCATCAACAGCCCCCTTTCGCATTCGGTGGACCTCCAGGCTTATCTCCTCGCGATAGCGCGCCGAGCTCCACATTTTCTCCTATTTACTCGGAACCCCTACAACGCCAGCCATCACCTCTGAAGATGGGTACTCCCTCAAGTCAACGGGAATCGTCGATGTCGAGTACACCTGCTTATGGTGAGTTGTCTCTTCCTTTTAATGAAGGGAGGGTGTCCCTAGTCCAGTACCGAGCCGTGCATTCGCAGTACGGAGCCCGCATCCTCGATTCTAACCGGCATGCATACCGCAACACTTGAAGCCTGTGCAAATCGTGCATGCACACATCCGGCACCCTCCCTATGTCATGTGCTGCCTTCCTCGAATTATTCGTAGATGGTCATCAGAGCTGACGAATCTTCATTTCATCCTTCTTCTATCCTAGCATCTCCCCATCCTTCTCCTGCTCAACCATCGGCAAAACTAGTTGCTCCAGCTGCACCTGTCCTACTTGCAACTGATTTTCCTGCCTTACCTACCCCACCAGCTCCTGAGATAAATTCTAAAAGAGAGCAAACACAGCCTTATATTCTCCCCACCTCGATGAAACCGTCGGATGCAAAAGCATTGTCTCAAACTAGCGTTCTCGCGCGTAAATCACAGGTTGCCCCCCAGCCCAAACCTTCGTTGAAAGAAGTCAAGGCAGTACCGAAGCCAATCGAGGTGACAACGAAAAGCACTGCACCCGTAACTGCAGTAGCGTTGTCAACCATAGGCGCAGGCAAGAGCGTAAAATCTCGCAAGCAGGATAAAAAGTCTGCTCCCGAGACACCAGCTTATAGCTCGGTTCCTTCGGAGGTAAAGAAGAATGTGAAGCCCTCTATTACACCCCGACCAAATGCACCGCCGCCTCCACCACCCGAACCTGTTCAAGCCCCGCTATTTTCTAAAGTGTCAAAAAAGGCGAAGCCAATTCAACCGAAAGTCGCTAAGCCAAAAGATAAAGACGATCAGCTCACCTCCAAACCCACTACATCCGAACCTGTAACGGAGACGGCCACAGTTGTCGCGTCTGCAACGTCCAAGCAAGCCGTCGCTGAGATACCTCAGTCTGATGCCCCAGCTTCTCCAGCTATTATCAGCGAGCCTCATTCAATGCCTAGTTTACTTGACCAACTTACGCGGAAGGGATTGGATGTAGCGTCAATGACGTTTTTCAATCCCGAATCACTCGATGCTGACTCGCAAACGCCTCTTCAGTACGACCCACTCGTTCATGCTTTGTCTGCCTTATCGGTCGGAGGCGGATCATTTGCAAATAATTTGCCAGCAGTATCGATCGATTCCGCCGTCTCTTCTTTTCAACAGCTCTTAGAGACTTTAACGCAAACAATTTCAGACTTACTTCGCTTACTTCCTCGTACAACATGGGATGATAGTTCATCATTTGATGGCGTGTTGAGGGATATGCTCAAAGGAGATGACTTTTTGGACGATGTGGTTGACGATAATGGCAAAGATGATGAAGTTGCAGCGTTGACTTTGGCTCTGGAGCGGCGTGCGAGATGGATGGAAGTCCAACTGGCGAAGCTGGAAGAACTTCATCGAGACATTAATACTGCTGCGGTACGCGCTGTTTTGACATTCAACGATCGGGGTTGGGATCCCACTGGATTTATGCCGAAATCAGGTAAATCACTGGTGCGATTTGATAACATAGGATATGTGCAAGGCAAAGGAAAGAGCACGCGTCAGATGACATTGGAGGAACTGCAGAAGGCATCGGACAAGGCGAAGAATGAAGAGAGGACTGCCAGGCAATCACTTGTGGAATCAATGGAGAAGCTCAGCGTTTTATTGCCCATTGTGGAGTAGGCTAGCTGGTTTTTTGTATACCATTCAATAAATATCCATTGTCACTAGAAATTGTGTGGGAGCGTCTACATTGATTGACACGTTTACTTCTACTGTAATTTTGATTATGAACTACAGTACTGATACTTGTGATGAAATGTGTTATGGTTGAAATTCAATTAGTGAAACCAGCAAAAGTAGGCTGTGCGTAGTATTTAGGTCATTCGACTCGAGCAGCATTCGGGTTGACAGACTTCTTCCATGCTACGAAATTGTCTATTAATGTTGGCCATGCCTAAGAAATTGTCAGCTACAGCATAGCTATGGATGAAGTGCAATTTACGCCGTCTGCCTCATAACTCTCCAACGAAGCGCTTGTTTGAAAGAATTCCAAAGCCTACAACATTTCATAAGCCCCAAAGTCCATTATATTATAGAAATTATCGGACGAACCATGGCCCAAAGATCCTTGTTGACACCCTTCAAAGTGGTATGTTTCTGACATGCATTATGATGTAAGTGGGTAAGCCTCAAAGAAACCAGAATGGACTCACATCGATGTAATCTACGAAGTCCTTCACCATTGGATACCTCGGGGCTAACAAGACCAACCAAAATACCTTTGCCATCTAAGAAAAGATATTATAGGATTTTAATCAATGGTTATATGACAAAACCCGCACTTCAGCATCTATGTTTCTTGCTTGACTGCACACGTAGCATAGCTAAGGGTTAAAATATAAACAAAGGAACGATGATCTATCTCACTGTGTTTTGGCAAGCGAGAAAACGAATTTGTAAAAGTCATCGAAGGCAGCTGGGATGCCCTCCGCACGCCCACTATACATTGCATGACGATTATAAGGGTTGGGCGTTGCTCCTTTGCTTGGTGCTGCTTTGTTGAAAATAAGCTGAGCTTCATGCTCAGTGAGTGCCAATGCTAGTTTTTCTAGCGTATCAATTCTAGAATGCAATGAAGTAGGAGTCAATTCAGATGCAAAAAGAAAAAGTAGTACCACAGACTTCAGAGCATCGCACCCTTGCAACCATTCCTGTTTGGTAAATTTACCGAGTTCAGATGCCTGCAGGAACCAAGCCAAAATCAAGGGTTGAGGGCCATCCATAGAGATATTGCCATCCATACAGAGCCTTTCAAGACCATCGGCACCTATATACGACGAATCCTCGATGTCAGCATAGACCTCGAAGAGTTTCACCATGCGAGATTTCGCGTATACTAGGTGTTTGACCTACAGATATCTTTTAGTGTCAGCTTGTTGAATAACAAGGGCTATTACTTGGTTTGTGGAACTGCAAACCCGCCTTTAGCAATAGAGGTATTATGAAGAAAGGGAAAATGAGACCTCTTCCCCTTAATAGTAGCTGGCGCTCCCTTCGATAAGTCAATAACAAGGACCATATGAAGACTTTGCATACAAACCTCCGCAGAAGCACCTCTTGGTTTTGTAAATGATGCGTTGAAAGTCGAGGTATAGCCACGATCCTTGCAATTACTCACTCACCCGTTCAAATTAGCTTTACTAGACGAGCCTCTTTTCGTTTTCTTCAACGACGGCTGCAACAGAATCAGACGCAATCCACAGTTTATAAAATATTAGCTCACCCCAGGAGACTCTGTTTCTGTCTGGTCATTTTGCTTTCTGCTGCCCAACATGTGACACTTGCTCAGAGAGAAACCACTAACGTTTGACGAACGTTTTCTTTAGTCCAGATCGCTTTGAAGCCGCCCCCCTTTTTTCAGAAAAATTACCCGGAGCTGATGTAGAAGCAGTTTCCTGTATCTGATTTGATGAGATATCTGCTGTAATATCTGCTGTAATACGCGTTGAGGAACGGGTTGGGCGATGATCGGAGGAGGGCTTCAACTCTTGTTCAATGTCATTCCTTCTGCGCTAAGAATTATAAGCAACAGAGGATGAAGAAAGGAGAAAAAGGAACCTCACTTTAGGCGGCATGATAGAAAGTCTGTTCGTTATTAAAGTAACAGTATTTGGTAAGTAAATTGAATTACGTCAGCTCTACGAAGTTCCAAACGTCATTTCTTGTCCCTCTTCCATCGAAGTAGAATATGGCACCACTCGACAATGCTAACCCTGTGGTTTTTAAACCTGTTCAACAGTCATTTCGTAAAGCCGAGGCTGATAAGTTTGCACTCTGGGCAGATCTCTCAGACGCAACACCAATCGAGGACGAGGGTCTCGAGGAGCCGATAGATGAACAGGAAATTTTTGGTATTGTCTGAACATAATTCATTCTCGGCGCAATATTTCACGGTGATTTAGATCTTATTCGATCTATCTCTGATCCAGAGCATCCTCTGAGTCTTGAAGAGCTTGCTGTTGTTTCAGCGCCCCAAGTCAAGGTTACTTCAAATCATATACAAATAGAATTCACACCCACAGTGCCTCACTGTGGCGCCTCCACTTTAATCGGTGAGTTTGTCTACGTCGTCAGCGTCATTTGGTCATTGACAATGATTCCTAGGTTTGTTTATCCGGGTTCGGTTACTTCGAAGCCTTCCGAACCGCTTCAAGGTAGATATCAAGGTCAAACCCGGATCGCATCAAAGTGAAGAGTCAGGTGTGCTGCAAAGACTTGATATTACTTCTAGTCTGAGTAACCCTATTCAGTCAATAAGCAACTTAATGATAAGGAGAGAGTCGCAGCTGCTCTGGAGAATTCTGCCTTACTAGAGGTCGTCGAGCGTTGTATTGCCACCGCGAACCGTCGAGGGGACCGAACGGAAGATGCACTATAAGAAGCCGAAGCAGTGAGCCATACCATGCCGCTATCGTTTACATCTGGCTGTGCTTGTTATGAATTCTCAAAATAAACAGTTATACTTATATCTCCCTGAATGTCATGGAATGTGGACATCAGGAAAAGATTCACGATTCACTGGCTAACGTTTCGAATGTAGACGGAGGAGTGTTAGGTCCACGACTAAACGACGACGTTAAAGCCGTCATGATCAATATAGTCTGGCGCTAAACACCACAACTCTTCCTCATCTCATTCCTCCCCAACGTCTGGGTTATATTCGGATGTAGGACAACATCTTGATTGCTCGCCCGTGTGTGCGGGCTCGATATTGGATTTTTCCTAATGCGATTCAAGGGAATCCATTCACAGTAGAAATTACAGTCATCTAATCGCTGGACTTTCTTTTACATATATTTGTAGCTCGGGCGGATTACACGGTGTCAAATTTTTTTCTGCGAACAGCGTCTTGGGACTTTGGATTACAACCTCCCGCGTCACCGTTTCATTTCGGGCAAGTGTGACATCAGATTTTTTTCGGCACCTATAAAAGAGGCTTGCATTGTTGGCCAGGGATGCACTTGCGGAAGACGCAAAGAGCGATATCAAACAGGGAGAGAAGAACATTGTGGGAAAATCAACAACTTCAGCCTGCATAGTTTTGATAGATTGGTGTGTGATAGCCTATAGAATTTTTGGAGATTTTCTTTGGCTTTTATGTAGACCATGGACAGCCGTGACATTTCAGTGGTATACCGTGACACGTGACTGTCGAATTAAATCAACTGGTACAGTAGTTCTCTTCGTTGAACTATGTTTGTGATTCGAAATTTTTTTTTTCATTACTGCCCCAGATTGATTCTACGTGGTGTAAGAGTAAGGAAATTACATAATTGTTTAACTATCTAAAAATAAGAACGGTGTTAACTGGTAAGACGGAGCTTGAAATGAGAGGTCAATTCTTCTTCATTACCACGACATGGCATCCAGAAATGCTGGCGGATTATATGGTGGAATCCAGTTTTCATCTGGAGCGACCGTTCCATCCACAATATCTGATACTCAACCTCATCTGCCTTCTACAATTGCCGCCCCGCAACCCGATGTTGCTCTTCCACAAGCAACCACACAACCCGTACCAGATGCAGAGAATAAGGAGGTTGTAGACGTCGGAGGCAAGGTTTCAGCTGGTATACTCCCTCTTTGAAAGCGTAGTCTCTTTGACCCTTTATTAAATTATCACCTTCCGCGAAGGATGGTCTGCTGCACTTGCATTCGCGCCTGTTCGACGAGCCGGCGCGCAGAAAGCAAAAACTGCGCCCCGCCTTCCCGTGGGTGCGGCGGTGGCATCGACTATATTGCCCGGTATATCATCCACCGCGACTATCTCGGCGCCGCCATCAATCATTCAATCACAGCCCTCCCAGGGTCCGGGGCAAAAATCTGGCTGGGGAAAGAACATCAAGCCGCCTTCTATGGTTTTGGAGGAAGATGTCAACGGTTTCCGTTCCAGGAAGTCCAAACGAGGAGAAAACAAGAGCAAATATAAAAAGGCCAGCTACTATGAACTATTCTACCCATCTGACTCGCTAAAATAATGATATCAGAGTAAGAGTCAGCCGGTGGCTGTATGGGATCCTGCTGAACAATATGATCCTCGGCGTCCCAATGATTACTATGAGTATAAGTCATTTAAACAGAAGGAACGTGAAAATGAGCGACAAAGGCTAGCAGATCAGCGTCGATTGGAGGAGCGAAAACGGTCTCGTCATATGAGCAGCTACGACAGCGAAAGCGGTAGTAACGGCGAAGACAACAACGATGATGAACCTGCTAGACCCCGCAAAGCTGGTGAGTAGATTACAATTTATCAATTGCTGTGTACTCAACCGTGCTTTATAAGGCCGGTTCGATGACTACTGGTCACACGACATGGATAATGACAGTAGTGTCCAGCCTGTTATTAATCCATCCACCGTTGCTGTAGAAAAATCTATGACCGGCGAAGAGGCTTATCTTCGCCGTCTTGCTATGTCTTCCAGGCCACAGCCAGAGCCTGCAGTCCTGGACGACCGATCTCCTGAACAGACGCATGCACCTGCAGAAAGCGAACATAGACCTTATGAAGAACATGCGCCAGAGATCGAAACGGCCCAACGATCGCCTTCCCCAGATATGGATGAGCCTCTACCGCCACTCGGCGGAGCAGCGTTCGCTCCGCCCCCTCTGGTCCCACCACCACCGTCTTCAGATCAGATACAGGCGACTCTCGAAGCTCAGATCAAAGCTCAAAGAGAAGCTGCTGCAGCCATCGCTGCACGTCTCTCTGCAAGTGCACCCAAACCTAGTGACACAACGGCGGAAGCCGAGAGTCCAGCCCGCACCATAGTAAGCGAGAAGTATGCTATTCTAGTACTCACTATATTATCCGGTGATTGACTACGAGTAGACCAGATCCGCATGGCTTTGCTGCTAGATTAATGGCGAAGTGGGGTCACAAGGAAGGTCAAGGACTCGGGGCCAATGCATCTGGAATTGTTGAACCTCTTACTGTGGAGAAAGCCGATACTCAAGGTAAACCCGGTGGAAGACCTGGCCCTAAGGGATCTGGTGCAGGGTCAAGTAGAGGCAAGATCATTAATGCAAATGAAGACGAAAAGACCAGAGAGGATCGTCTACGGTTCGGTCTGCCCAGTAACATTGTGGTTTTGACGAACATGGTGGGGTTAGAAGATTTGAATGACGATGATTTGCGGGAGGAAATAGGTTAGTAGTACCAAGTTCTTTCAACGTATTGACGATTTATGGGTATTCTTTAGGTGAAGAATGTTCGAAAAATGGAGTTGTTGAGCGTGTACTAGTTCATGCCGTCGATCCTCGACCACCCAATCCGGAGGACGCCGTTAGAATTTTTGTGCAATTTACAGGACCTGCTGGTGCTTGGAAAACCGTTCGAGAGTTGGATGGCCGTTACTTTGGTGGTCGGACAGTGCGTGCCAGGTACTTTCCCCAGTTGGATTATTCGCGAAGATTATTCGATGTCGAACTGGTTTAATTACTTCCGTAGAACTTGCTATTACAAATATAATATCCCGAACAATCATTAATATGCTATTGTGCAAAGGAAACATATTTGTTAGTAACGTACCTCAGTCGACACGAAGATGGTAAATCGACTGAAGTACATACAATGGTAGTATCTATATTTATGTGGATGCGAACAATCCCAGACAGTAAGACAAAGGAACTATTTGGAACTCGTGGTCAAAGGTTATCTTTGCGGCCTTGAGTTCTCCTCGTGTTTATTCAGACACGTGTAAGCAGCTTACAGGATGCCACTAAGTTCAGATGTACACACTTTGCTACCATCCATTTAATGTGGACTACAATTTGGTTATATTTGTGACTGTTTGTGCCGCCAGCGGTATAAAAACTTGTCTAGCGCTTGAAAACTTCCTGTGCAGCAGTCCAAAAGCCGCGATGCTCGCAATGCACCAGGACGTCTCTCTGAGCGCATCCATACTTGCGAGCGGGCTAAGGTCTGAGTATTCTAGTCTCCCTCGACTGACTCTAGCTGAGTCCGATAATAATTTATCGAGCGATGCACCAGAAACTCGCTCATCCTGTTCTTGCCCTATGGCACATCCAATGATCTTCTTTCAGAACGAGGATGATAACTCGACTGGGTTTGGGATACATCGCGGAGACGGGGCAATTCTTGTCATATCTTGATCATTCTTAGTCCATCGCGCTCACAACATCCTCTATCGCATCCACGTGCTGTCGCTGCACTGCATTTTCTGATCTTCATCACCTCTCAATGGGGTCAATGGACGGCTGAGACGCTCTTCGGAGGGGATTCAGTTCCGTCTGTTGAATTGTCAGAAGGCATCTACTGTGACACCACTCAGTTTGGTTTGTAATCACAGGGGCGGATGTATGAGGAGGAAGCGACAGGACGGTATGTACGGTTTTGTTCTTCAGTGCACTTCGCGGCTCGTCATGTTGCCTCCGACTCGAGACCGGAGGCGCGACAGATGAAACTCGATTCAGACTACTCTTGGTCTGCTGCATTCATGCAATAATTTTTTCCACTCCTCGCTTTGGAGGTCTATGAGTTTGTATTATCATATCACATGTAACAGTGAGTGTTCTTTTACCTTTTTTTATTAAGAAAAAAAAATCTAAACTTACGACAGCAGACAGACAATGTACGTACTTGTATTACGGGAGGGTGTCTTGTTTATGAATCCGATGGATATGAGAAACCAATGTGCTAAGAAAGACCAATGTGCTAAGGAAGACCAATGTGCTGAGAAAGACTAATGTGCTGAGAAAGACCAATGTGCTGAGAAAGACCAATGTGCTGAGAAAGACCAATGTGCTGAGAAAGACCAATGTGCTGAGAAAGACCAATGTGCTGAGAAAGACCAATGTGCTGAGAAAGACCAATGTGCTGAGAAAGACCAATGTGCTGAGAAAGACCAATGTGCTGAGAAAGACCAATGTGCTGAGAAAGACCATCAATGAATATCCTTTTATTTTCAATAGCATTTTCATGAGAGAAAATAGACAACAGAGTGACACCACGAGTGGTCACAGTTCACTACTGCATAAGCAGGATCAGTCGACGACGTGGACGTTACATGAACACGCCACTACGCACCTGTATTTAAAAATACTTAAAAGGCTCACGATATATCTACATATCCTCGAAGAACAACCTCATCCCCCCAAGAACAACCACACATCCCCCCAAAAAAAGAAAGAAAATATAATTGACATTCATTTTCCACCGCGAAATACGCTTAATAGACCAAAACAACCATATAATAACCCAACCGGGTATGCTACTAGCAACCGCTGATCTGACATCCGTAAAACTGTTACGAAAATGCCCGACGCTGCGTATGTGCACCATATGACGGAGAGGACGGATAAGAAGTAGCCGATCACGCCGCTATAGAAGAAAAAAAATGTCAGTCATTGAGAAATAAATTAGTATGGGGTAGACGGCTTACTCAAGGGCAATCACGATGCTTCCAGCGCCTACGCCAACCATGGGGAGGAGACAGTATCCCAGAACGGATGCCACTCGATATGCGTCGATGGGGGATTCACTCATGAGGTTTAGGAGTGTGTAGAGTGAGGCAGTACCGAGGAGTGCGACGCCGTAGATCGAGCCAAATTGGGGCGAACCGGACTAAGAGAGACGGGTGTGTCAATGGAATATACACGGATATGTAGGGTTTATTGTAGACTAGAGTGGACCGGACTGGACTTACGATCAACAGGAACGTAGCGAATGCAAAATAAAAAAGAACTGGCCCCGCCATATCAGCATCATCCATAATATGCTCATCTATCCTCCGTAGCGGGTTCAGAACCGTCATCGACTTGGCGCGGATATGTGAGAAATTAATCCCAAGCTCTGAAGAAATGCAATGATGCCTGTTAGCCACATAAAGACTCATAGACCATACCAAGCAGGCACAAAAGAACAAAACAAGAAAAAAGCAGAAGATGGCACACCTTCAAGCAAAGGCGGCTCCCCTTCAATGCCGCCCGTCCCAAACGCACTCCACCATCCCCCACTTGGCTGAATAGACCCCCCGAATGACGTGCTGCCACCCATTGCCCCGGTCGTTACGTGGCCATCCAAGCTTGGTCGTCCACCCGGGAAGTCTGCATGGCTCGGGCCTGCACTGTAGAATTGGAGCGGTTGCGTCCCGGACGCGGCGGTGTTGGGGTTCGGGTTCGGGTTCGGGTTGGTGGGTGGTGGGTAGGCTTGTGCGTACGGGCTGCCTGCCGCTGCGTTGTACTGGTTCGAGAACATAAAGTGAGAGAGATGGCTCCGAAACGTCACTTTGATTACGTGAGCGCGGATATGGCCCAGGTTTATTCTTCATCGTCTGACTTAATAGCGTCGCTCGAGGAACACGCTGACATTGCGGATTGGATAAACAGCATTCTCGTTGTCGGTGGCGATGGCGGGAGTATCACTCGTACCGTCCCCGATGTCACTGAACTCGCTACACGCCTTGAAGTCGCTTGCCAGGATACTTCGGGCCAGCTGGAACAATCCATAGATGATATATCGAGAACTGTACCACGTCTCACTTATGATTTGCACTTTTTACGCGAGTCGACCCTCACCTTGAATCAGGCTCTCTTGTCCTTCCAAGCTAAACTCGCATCTTCTCTTGCCGACAAGGAGACCACTCAAGCACTCGAACGACTCACCTACCTTGATACCGTTAAAAATCGCATGCAAGCATCCCGGGATGTCCTCAGAGAAGCCGAGAGTTGGAGCACACTCGAATCTGAAGTCACGTCCCTTCTGTCAGAACTCGAATATCCCAAGGCAGCGGAAAGGCTCGCAGAAGCCAGCAGGAGCATGGTTGTATTCCAGAACACCCCAGAATATGACACTCGCCGCGCTCTCATGACCAGTCTCCAAAACCAGCTCGAAGCAGCCCTCAGTTCTGCCCTTGTCGCAGCCATAAACGCACGAGACCTCACCGCCTGCAAAAATTACTATACCGTCTTTGCTAATATCCAGCGTGAATCTGAGTTCCGAAATTACTACAACGGCTCGCGCCGTGCCGCCCTACTCGAGTTATGGACTTCCGCACACCTTTCCGACGTCGACGGGGAACCCGAACCTGGCACACCATCATCCTCCGTCAAATTCTCCGATTTCCTCACCCCCTTTTTAGCCCGCTTCCTCGACCTCGTCAATGAGGAACGCTCCTACGCCCCAGCTATCTTCCCTGACCCACAGCAATCCCTCTCCGCCTTCATCCAATCTACCATCGACGTGCTAAATCCCTCGCTCTCCCAACGCCTCTCAGCAGTGTCCGAACATTATGGCCCACTCGCACTCCCGGAACTCATAAAAGCTTTCCACCAAGCTGAAGACTTCGCAGTCGCCACCGATAAAGTCCTAGAAAAAGTCGGCTATACAGTGCTTTTCTCACCCTCCCCCCAAACACAATCGCAGCAACAAAACGAGGACCCTACTAAACCCCCAAGCCACTCACGGCGTCTGTCAAAACGCATGTCCATGTCCCGCCGTCTTGGCCCTACCCGTTCCAGCCCGTCATTAAGCGGCAAAATCTTCACAGGAAATGGCGTGTGGGAACAGGTTCTCTTTGAGCCCTTTGTCGATCTCCAGGCCGAATACGAGATACTCGAGAAGAAATATCTCGAGCACTTGCTGTATAGCGTACGCGAGCGCTCGCATGCTGCGTATGAAGACGGTGCGACGGGTGCAGGTGCAAGAGCTTTCCGGGAACTTAGCGTCGATGTCTTCTCGATGGCGGAAGAGTCGCTGGGGAGATGTATGGCTTTCACACATGGATATGGTGCCGTTGGGTTATTACACGCGCTCGACCATCTATTCGCGACGTTTTTAGAGTCTGCGCGGGCAGAGCTCTTGACGTCCAGCTCGCCCTTATCGTCAGTCAATATGCCCAGTGACGCATTTGAAGAGCTGGATTATTCGGCGAAGGACTGGGGGACTATTCAGCTTGCGTTGCATCTCCTCGAAGCGTGTCGTGTCGTGCGTGAGCGGTTGTCGCTCTTGGAGTATAAGCTCCGCACAGGTCTTGTCCAGGTGGCGAGCTCCTTCCGTCTGGCACGCAGCGATCCACAGGGGCTGTATATCTCCAACACAACGCGTGGAGAGGCGTTATTGCTTAGTCAATCCACGCTGAACTCTGCAGATCTACACGCGCTTCTAGATGCGCTTGACCCCGGTGGAGCTAGTGCGACGTCTGCAGTGTTCTCGACGCCACCTGTTTCAGAACAACGGCCCGCGTCATCGACGTTATTGGTGGGCTCGAGGGACGCGGTGGTGACGTTTGCGAAGGCCTGCCAGGGCGTCCTCCAAGAAACACTCCTCTCCCCGCTCATGCAACACCTCTCCTCATACGCCTCTAACCCCATCTGGTCCGCCTCCCTAGACACCAACCCCGACGCCAGCTTTGACATCAACGGCAAAGCTAACGCCAACTCAGCTTCAAACACTACCTCAAGACTGCACATCCCCACATTCTCTCTCTCCCCCACGCCCACGATCCAACGTGTCGCAGAGGGACTGCTCAATCTCCCACGCCTTTTTGAAGTGTACGCGGACGATGACGCGCTCGCATTTTCGGTGGAGACGTTACCTTTTGTGGATGTATCGTCTTTTTATGCGGCGTCGGACGCGCACGCTTTGAGTGCGGGCACGGGCACGATCACCCCCTTAGCTTCAGCACCAGCATCAACGTCCCCCACTCCACCCGATCAACACCAGCACCAGCACGCGCCCACACACCTTCACCATCTCTCACCCCTCCCTTCTGTCACTACTCTCACTCCACAAAACCCCTTTCAGTCCCACCCTCACTCCCAACACCCCTCTCTTACCCCTGAGACAATCACCTCTGCGTGGCTCTCCTCGCTGACACTGACACTACTCTCGCATTTCACATCTACGATCCTCCCTTCGATCGTCTCGCCGGCCTCATTCTCAATCCCGACCCCAACCTCAACTGTAACCTCACTCTCACCGCTCCCCTTGCCCTCCAAACGTGCCCCCCCACTCTCGCTCTCGCCGAGTGCCACGGCACAGTTATCAAGCGACTTGGGATATCTATCTAATGTGGTTAGTGCGTTGGGGGTAGAGTGGGCGGAGTTGGAGAGGTGGAGGGAGGGGGTTGATGGGGGTACAGGAGGGGGAGGGGGGTTGAGATCGGAATTGGATGGGAAGGTAGAGGGTTAGAAGTAGGGCGTAGGCGTGCGTATAGTCATGTTTTTTTTTAAATCTGAATTTACGTACGGTTCCAAATATCTTTTCTTTCTTTTAGTAAATAATACCCTGATTTCAGTATGAAGTGATCCTTGTTTTGTTTTGTTAACATACTGTACGTTGAATTATAGCATCCTCGAATTCGAAGGATGATTCGACCCTAGTGAGTGCTACGACCGGCTCCCGGGTGGTGGTCCGTCCCGCTTTCACTTTGATTGATCAACCAGAAACACGACACTGCTTTCAGTAGTGCTGAATACCATATGCACGATGCTTGTTCGATTAACCACTATGCAGCGGTACGGTACGATGGGGTGAAAAGCACTGTGAAAATGTGTCGTGTCAGAATTTCTTGGTTGGAGCTCACACGGACCTGCATGAGTGTCGAAGCTCGGAATATTGCAAGATTTTTCCCGACTCGATAATAAATAACAAGATCACACCTGTACCTACCCCCACCGCTATTCAGATATAATTGTGTGGAGGAGATGGATTCTTCACTGGGACACTGCAGCATTCTCTGTCAAGTACTACCATACTAGTGTGGCTTCGTATAAGGCTCATATAAGTATCGCAAGTCATTATTTTCCTCCGCCTTTCCGCCCCTCCACGGACAGTGCCATTTGCCAAGAATACACAGGAGCGTAGCTCATATCATGTGTTTGAGACAGAGCAATCATTGACTCGGCATTATCGTGTGAATCTAAATCACATTCAAGTCAACCGCCACATCCCTGAAAATCCGGCAGTTCATCTTCGCATTAAGAAGTACCAGTGGAAGAGAGAATATATATTGCTTAGTAGTACACAACAAGTCGAACGCGGGTCGCAGCACAGACTCAGTTGCAAAAAGCACCAAAGTTATTTTTGAAAAATATTTGCGAATTCCATTTCTTGGAACCTTCATGCCATTTGTGCTACATGACCAACAGCCAAAAGGAGTAGTTGTATACAACACCGTCTAATAAACACGCTTGAATGGTGGGACTGCTTTACATTCATTCTCATCCAATGTCGTCCCAATAACATTGCGGTAGGTGATTTCGACATCAGGCTTTGTAAAATCGCGCTGGAAACTGAGCGTGTGCTTCATCCAGTTATCATCGTCACGCTACATTTGTCAAAGTGTCAATATACTCTGGAAGAATTTTTCAAAGTGCACACCTCAGGATAATCCTCACGTGCGTGAGCACCACGGCTCTCCTTACGGGCAGCAGCAGAAACGACAGTTTGGATGGCGTTTTGCATAATATTGCGAAGTTCCAAAGTCTCAACAAGGTCGCTGCAAAGAGCAAGTATTCACCTGCTAAGCCAAGTCTTTCTAAATCTCACTTACGAGTTCCAAATCATGCTTCTATCTTGGATACCAACTTGATCGTAGCTCTTGTAGATTTCCGTCATTTTTTGCACGCCTTCATCGAGAGATTTCTGAGTTCTGCGGAAATGGTTAAACAAACTACAACGGGTGTTCAAGAAGGCATTCCTAACCGGAAAACAGCCGCATCCGATTGCATGGCCTTTTGCATTGCGAGACGAATCTCAGCAGTAGACTTTGGTCCGGAGGAATTCCTATAATAATTTATCGGCTAAGACCTTAAGAGTAAAAATAAAATATGCATCACACCTGATCTTATCCAGCTCTTCAATAGTCTCAACACCGGCTGTCTCAGGGATCGGCTTGTGGGGCTTGCCAGGCTCCAGAGTTTCCTTGATGTGGTGAGCGCATGCACGACCGAACACTACGATGTCCAATAACGAATTTGCACCAAGACGGTTGGCACCATGGACAGACACGCATGCAGCCTCCCCTGCAGCATAGAGACCGGGTACGACTTGGTCTTTGCCATCCTAATAATTCATTATCCGTCAGAATGATATTGTTTGAGCTAGTTTAAACTATGAACCTTGTCAACAGTAAGAACTTCGCCCGTAAACTTGGTTGGAATACCGCCCACTTGTATTTCTATCAGAACCTGTCAAATGTGAACCGAGAACAACGTACTGTTGTAGTGGACAGTTGGTAACACTGGAATAGGCTCCTTGGTCACATCGACGCCACTGAAGATGGCAGCCGTTTCAGAGATACCGGGAAGACGCTCATGCAAAACTTCAGCGGGCAAGTGGCTGAGCTGCAAGTAGATGTGATCCTTGTCGGGACCGACACCGCGACCTTCGCGGACCTCTAATGTCATACTACGTGACACGACATCACGGGAGGCAAGATCCTTTGCGGTTGGAGCATAACGCTCCATAAACCGCTCGCCTTCAGAATTTAGAAGGTAACCACCCTCTCCACGAGAACCTACCAGTCGTCGGTGAAATAGTTCATAATTTGACAATCCCTAACCTTACCTTCAGTGATGAGGCAGCCAGCGCCGTAAATCCCAGTTGGGTGGAATTGAACGAACTCCAAGTCTTGTAAAGGCAAACCGGCTCTTACTACCATAGCGTTGCCATCACCAGAACATGTATGTGCGCTGGTACAACTGAAGTAAGCGCGTCCATATCCGCCGGTGGCTAAAACAGTCTTGTGTGCTCTGAATCGGTGTAAAGTGCCATCCTCCATATTTAGTGCAATGACGCCAACACATTCGCCGTCCTGCATGATGAGATCCAATGCAAAATACTCTATGAAAAAATTTGTATTGTGACGGAGAGATTGACCATAAAGCGTGTGTAAAAGAGCATGTCCAGTGCGGTCAGCAGCTGCGGCACAACGGTATGCTTGTCCTCCCTTGCCATACTTGAGGGACTGGCCACCGAAAGCACGTTGATATATTTTCCCGTCCTGCGTGCGAGAAAAAGGTACGCCGAAGTGTTCTAACTATATGTAACAAGTCATCGCCAGACTTCGAGAAGGGAAATTATTGTACAAACCTCGATTACCGTCCGGGGAGCTTCGCGACACATGTAATGAATAGCATCTTGGTCTCCCAGCCAATCGGAGCCTTTTACCTGCATCCATCATGAGACGCATATTTCTTATATAAGCGAAGTAGGACTGACCGTATCATACATGTGCCACCGCCAGTCATCTTCAGTCATATTCTAGTTTTCTTATTAGCTGCAGATCACGGTGAAGCAAGAGTCAAACCATACTCCGAGGGCGGCATTAATGCCTCCCTAAAGAACAGTGTTCAGAATACATTAAGGCGACCTTGAATTGCTATTTACCTGCGCTGCAACGGTATGACTTCGTGTTGGGAACAACTTGGTAATGCAAGCAGTATTGAAACCTGCCTCCGCTAGTCCGAAAGCAGCCCTCAGCCCCGAACCTCCGGCGCCTCTGTTCTGCAAGTTGAGTTACAGATCAAGAGAACGCAAGGGACTACTCACACGACGATAGCATCATACTCGTGTTCAATAAGTGGATACTTGCCCGAAGCCCAATTCTATAAACATATCAGTCATTTGTCAGGAATTATCGTGACGAATACATACTGTTGCTGTCTCGGCCTTGACTGGATTGGTCGCAACCACTCTATTTGCAACGGCAGAAGCGTGGAAAGACCTCAAAGGTCGTACGCGCCATGACTGGGCGACAGATTTTCGAAGCATGGGGGTTTACAATTGAACAATATGTGTATCAAGCGAGAAACTCGCCTTCGACTCGACTCGAATCGAAACAGCAGGGTCGCGGAATGGAAAGCTGATCACAAACGGAAACCGTTTGCTAGGCGCCTCCGTTGCCGGAAGTAATCGGGGTCCCTTCGTGTTCCAAGTTTATGTAAGTATGCCAAACAAATTTTGGAATTCCGTGACAACAGGAAAAATAAAATTTATGCTCAGATCCATAGACGCCTCCAATGCAATGATTTATGTGTACCGTGAAAATCCGGCGGAATGAGTTGTTTGATCAAGTAAAAGCAAATACAACATATTATCAGTTTTGTAATTGTAAATAGCGAAAGTGAAATCAATGTAACACTCGGACACCCAGCGGGTCTGATTGAGGAGGCTCTGGCGTAGCCATCGCTATGACAGGGCTCCCTCGGGCAATATGATGATCAGAAGTATTTCTAGCAGGAGCTGTGCCCGAGGGTGGAGGAATTCTGGGAAGCGCAAAACGAGGCTCGCCCGAGAAATTTGAAGGTGTATGTTCCCATGGTGGGATGACTTTTCTCGGAGGCTCAGCTGTTTCGAGTGGAGGAGCAATACGTGATCCTCCACGTGAGAACGGGGATAGCGGCAGGTCAGGCGGGGCAGCAGACGCGAGGGGGTGACTAATGGGTATCCTAGCCAAAGGGGATATCGGCGGGGCAATTGTTGCCTCATTCGTTGACAAGCTACCTTGTGATGGCGGTGAGAGCTCTGTGGTAATATGTGAAACGCTGGCTCGTGGTAAATGCATTACTGGTTTCGGAGGTTGAGGAGCATCAACCTCCTTACTCGAACTGGCCTGTAGCCGTCGACGCTTGTATTCTTCCTCGCTAACAAGGCGCTCCTCTTCGATCTCGCCTTTACCACCACGTGCCAAAACGTCCCTAACATACGCCATGCATTCGATCGCCTCCCTTTTCCGTTCCTTTAGTGTCTTCTCAGTTTGCGGTGTTTTATTCGCGTCGTCTTCATCCAGCAATAACACATCTACGGCCCAACTTACAGCGCCTCCCAATGTCTTGAATAACCCGCGCAACTCTGCAATTTCACCTTCAATATCAGACCGGGTTCTGGGTTCCCATGGAGGTCGTTCGTCTGTATCCGAAACCCGCTGCGGTAGATTGCGCCCAGAAGATGACCAGTCCACGCGCTCGTCTGCAAGTGATATAAGTGGACCGTTCCATGATGCATTTCTGATGAGCGTTTGCTGTAGATCCGGCAGGTTTTTCTATGTTGTCATATAAGTAAAGGAGAACAGAATGAAAGTTTTCCACCACGGGCCTTACCCGAATTTCAGAAATAGTATTGTAAATACCACGTTGAATTCCTAGACTTTCATTTGCGTCCATTAGCCTATTCGTAATAACGTCCTGTAATCTAGGCCTCTCGTGTATCTGTGATGCCTTGCTTTGAGAGACAGTTGAAGGAGCAGTTGCACTTGCCCGCCACCGCCTGGGGGGCTTTCGGGGCGCTTCAGGGACCTCCGTTCTTATGCCTAGCTCATTGCGATTCTGTATCATAAGAGCAGCCCCGGTACTTGGGGTTGGGGATGCAATAAGAGATTGGGCCTGGCTAAGAAGCAAAGCAGGCGCGTTCGACGTTTGTGGTGATCCGAGTGAAGAAGGAGACGGGTAGCGCAACAGGTATGTCAAGTGAGTGTTGTAATCACCCGGAATAACTATCAAAGAATCAAAACCGCCTTTCAGCGCCGACGAACAAAGACTTACGATGATTTCGGATGCGAATAAGCATTGCAACACATATCCATATTGCGAGCTCGAAGCCCTGTCCAGAAGAAACCTTGGATGAGGAGGGTGCGCCGTTAGATACTGAGGCGAAGAGGGCATCCCAGATCACCATCGACTCGGCTAGAGAAAATTCGCGAGTAAATAACAGACGAAGCCACCGTCTTCATGGGTTTGCAATATTAGGTGAGGTGTAGGCTAATGTATTAAAAAATAACTGCAACTCACATGCCATACATCTGAGGCTCAACGCCACCTTCATTTAATTTCTCCCATAAATGTGGGTCAACATACCGCAACTTGTCGTCTTTCAACGAAGCACAAGCCAGAACAATGGGCGCGACATATGGATCTAATTCAAGCTGACCATTGGCCAACAGGTGGGGAGCTCTATCGCCGTTTGCCAAAAAGTGGGGAGTATTTGGAGATATGGGAGAGACTTGTGTGGTAACCGGAGCTCGCCACTCATACCAACTCTCCATATGTAGCATCACAGCGTGGAATAGAGCCCACGCATCTGCAACGACGTACGTTCTGTCACACAACTCCTCCAGGTCGGGTTTAGAAGGTATTTGACCGTATTCCAAGGAATCGAAGTCTACTGCTCGATAGATGCAAGCGAGCAACTCATGCATACCTTGCCTATAACCGACATCTTGCCTCTCATCCGTGTGGATGAACAAGATGTTGGTCATCTCATTTTGTGCAGAGACTTGACGGAAATAGGGAATCTCAGGAAAAGTTCTCTCCACATCTTGTCTAATCATATTCCGAGAATCAATTGCAGAGAAATAGGCATGCCAAGGATTAGATGAATCCAATGAAAGAGGGTTGTTCAAATTCCAGTTATCTGGCTTTTTCGGAGGAGACTCATAGATTTGTTTGGAGCTGCCAGGAACCTGAAAACCTTCTTCATAGCTACCATCTGGGGCACGCATTTTCTCCTTCAACAATAAGACATACCGCTCACGTGAATGTCGTAAGGATTCGAGGGGAGCCACAGGGTATGGATTCAGATTGGTCGTGAGTGGAGGGATTTGGGACAGAAATAGCTGCGAAAACATTCAGTCTCCTTAAGTAAAGCACTTTAGATGTTGGTATACCTTCCAGGCAATGCTTCGACCGGGTATATCCTCTTGATGCTGCTTGCCATCGAATAGTCGACCATAGATAGCGGAGTTAATGATGTTCTCCAACTTAGATTGAAACAAAGCATTATAAGCTGATCTACAGGATAGAGATATATGAGATGTAGTATATTACTATGGACAGCGTAGCTCACTCCAGCAGAGCTGCCGCTGGTCTTTCCATTCTAACTTTGTTGCAGATTGAGAAGGTAAAGGCCTCCGAACGTCACGTGACGACCGGTCCATTTTATGAGAGATTTAGGAACAACACACCTAGTGAGATGAAGAAAGGCTGCATAGGGCGATTTATATGTTCTTTTTACCGAAGCTTGATGATGCATCAGACGTAAGGGGCAGTCAATTCGCCCAGCCTATGATCATGAGCCTTTCGCCAGCTGAAGCGTCGTGGCACATCGTTGGGAATGTACATGTGAAAAAATACGCAGCTTACACAGCATTCTTACATAATGGTACCCAGGGTCAGAACTATTTTCACTTTATACCAGTGCTCACTGGCTAAATAACTACCATCAGTTGTACAATTCGTCGTGTGTATAGTACTGGAAATATTGCTTATAGAGCCATGCACCGTCGATGGTCAACACGCGCTGGCATGTTTGGACGCCTTAAAATGTTTGTCCAAGGTTGGGTAAGCGGTGACCGGGGGACATCAAAGGCAGAAGACCAAGTACCACTTATAAAGGGACACCTGCGCGTGCGCCCACACACTGATTGCTCACGGGCTGCCCCACTTGGCGGAGTTTCTTTTGATTTCCCATTCTGATCACGTGATGTCTTCCAGGTATGGACATCCCCCTGCTATTTAACGTGCGAATTCATTTTTACACCTTCAATTAGATTAGACAGGTTATTGGTCCTACTAGATACGGGCTCGAATAATAACGTCCGCGGTACCGCTGCCAAACAAATAGCACAGTTAGCCGTAAAATCTGTTCGGAGCGATGTGCCAGACGACGAGTGGGACGTTAAGCAGCAAACATCGTCATCTACCAAGGACTCGGGAGAATATGCAGAGTTAATGGCCGTTGTGGGACGCGTATGTCGTCTAGTAGCACGTCTGTCAAAATTGACCCTTCAAGTTAACTCTAGATTTTACCATATCTTCATTCTAAAAGCTTCGATACTCGCACAGCAGCCTCGACAGCTCTATCGCATATATGCGTACTTCTCCCCGTATGGGCACCACCGACATGCTCTGCCTTTCTAGCACCCAGCGTCGACTCCTCATCTTCCCCGCCATTTCCGCCATTTTCAGTGTCTACGTTAATCGATACACCGTCGTCGTCTCTCCTACTTGGTTCGTCCGGTAAGGAGTATGCTAAACCCGCAGCTTTTCGTTCTCCTGCAGAAGTTGCAAAGGCTCGCAAGGAAGCCATGGGCCGTCTCGGGTTGGATTTTCTAGGCATGGGTGACGAACCCGACCCAGAGATGGATTGGGACAAGGAGCTTGCTGACGGCGGTGGCGATGGAGAAGCATCTGGCATGGTGGACACGAAAGTCGAATCTCTTGATGTCGAAATGTGTGATGCTGCTGACCCCGAAGTCAATCGTGCTCAATTCACTAGAGACATTACACCAAAGGGGGAAGACTTATCCAAATCGGTCAAAATGGAAGTCTCATCCGAGTCTACGTATATGTGCCCACCTTTCATAAATACAGACGGTTCGCATGTCCCACCGCCGCCACCTTCAGACGCAATGAACACGGCTACCCCGAGCTTACCACGCATTTCAAAGTTTGAAGAACCAGAGGCTTCAATCGAACTTTCGGCTCGAGAACGTAATCGACTGAAAAGAAAGCGAAAAGCAGGCACTTCAGCCTTCGTAGCCGGCGCGGCTGTGCCCGTCGGTGGCACTTCCAGCAATGGGAACAATGGTCCTTCAGGACCACCGCCCCCTCCTAAAGGTTCTTCTGGAAAGTATAGCACAGTCACAGCAGGAGAAGGTAATTCTAAGTAAGTTGGCGTTTCGCGTGGCGGTTTACTCGTTTTGAGTTCACCAATTCCAGAGTCCGGTTGACTGCACCGACTGGTAATCATTCCTCACGTCTCTCCCCTCCGGATGAAAACAGCCTTGTTGGCACGAGTAGTGCTCCTGAAAAGGTGGTAATTGATCCGTCTCGTGGTGGTCAGGTCGAGGCACACGACGCAAAAGATGACTCAAAGGCTTTGACGGTGCGGGAGGGCGAATGGATTTGGGAAGGTGTGCGGAGTGTACTTGAGGTGGATCTCTTCAGGTTGGTCTCGAATGAAAATAGTATGTTTGCATTATTGAATCCCTCTTTGTTAAGCCCGAGCTGGGAAGTACGACACGGTGCTGCCATGGGTTTACGTGACATTATCAAATCACAGGGTAAAAATGGCGGTATGCGATGTAAGTAATGAATTTACTCTTTGCATCTATTCCCCATGTATCATCAAAGCAGCGGGCGTATTGGAGGAAGAGAATCAATACCTCCATGAGAAATGGTGCAATGACCTCGCTGCAAAGTTCTTGTGCATCCTTGTTTTAGACCGATTCGGGGATTTTGTATCGGACCAGGTATGTTCATTTTATGAGATCATGTCAATGTGTCAATGTTATATCCTACAGGTTGTTGCGCCAGTTCGCGAGACAGTGTCCCAAACACTTGCTGCCTTATTGATTCACATGCCTCGCCGGTCTATCTCACATGTTCACGAAATACTACTGGAGATGATCAAGCAAGACTCTGCGCGGCGTGCTATCAACGGTATCTTGAAAAATTTTCCACAATTAAGTTCCAATGTTGACAGCGTGATCAGGAAGTTCAGCTCGTACTCACGTTTGGGAGGTTCGCCATGCCGGCTTGCTTGGAATTAAGTATGAGGTCGCTGTTCGAGGCGATTTAGTAGAAGATTCTCAAGGCGAAGGAAGTCGACACATTCTACGTGGTGTGGTCGAGACCGCAGTCCTTGGGTATGTGCGATTTATTATTTTGTATTGTAGAATTAATACGCTTTCAGTTTGGGAGACCACGACGATGATGTCCGCGCTGTTGCTGCATCATGTCTTCTTCCCGTTGCATCTCAAATAGTACGACAGCTTCCTGACCATCTTAGCGGTATTCTCGGCGTGCTATGGAATTGTTTATCAAATATGAAAGACGACCTTAGCAGTAGTGTGGGTGCCGTGATGGAACTTCTCGGTAGGACTTATATTGTTGCCGTTCAAATTATACCTCATCGTTTCTTTAGGTCAACTAGTTACATACGATGAAGTCATTCAAGTACTAGGTGATCCAACAGCATCGTAAGCACTGCTCTGTACACGTACATTGAAAGGATATAGTTTTGACGTGTGATCCAGACGCCCACTATCAACGCTGGCACCTCTGTTATTTCCATTTTTCCGACATGCGATCACAAACGTTCGCCTAGCAGTGGTTAAGACTCTTCATTCTTTTCTTGAAGTTGTTTCGCTTCCCAGAGATTGGATCACTGACATTTTTCTTCGCTTGCTTATGCAAAACCTGATTGTGGAAGAAAAGGAAGAGATACGAGATGTCACCCTGGCAACATGGCGTACAGCAGTACAGGTTCTTTCTAGGCTGACAACAGGTCCAGGTGGAGTGTGGCTTGAGTGGATTGTTACTCCCGAATTGGTATTGGAGTGGCATGAAGTTGTCATGACGCCACTAGGGACACCCGTTGACATATCCAAGTTTTACTCCCCCTCTTCAATTGGACATGAAGGCTCGGAAAGACATAATATTGACAAAAACATGCTGAACCAAGATTTTGCCTTGGTTTCTCAGGAGCTAATCCTGAAGGGCAGAGTAGCGGCTGCTACAGCGATTGCAACATTGATCAACGCCTGGCCAACTGAGGTAAGTACACTTTCAGTTGTTGTCGTGATCTTCTTACTGATCGATGGTAAGCAACAGAGGCAAGAAGCTATGTTTGGAGGCTTGCTACAACATTATATAGTTTCAGCCAGTATGCTCCAACGCCTATTGACTGCAACAATTGTAGAGGAATGGGCTCGAGAAGCAGAAAAAGGCTCTTCAGATCCTCCACCTTTGGCATCTTTCAGTCCCTTTGCCGATAACCTAGGTCAGACGATGCTAACGTTTCTTGACGGACCCACTCCCGAATTCTATCATGAAATGGCTTTAAGCTTGACTAGGCTACTCCAAGATTGCACCTCACTTCTTACAGGCTTTTTTAGTGAATGCAAAGTGGCTGTCAACAAAATCCCCAGCTTAGGCAAAACTATTGATATTACTGGTCGAGGAGAAGATCCGGACGCTTTTACTTTGGAGAAGGCGCGTATGGCCGTTGGAGCATACTTTCAGATCCTAAAGTCTTCCTTGGGTCGGACAAAGAAGAAGGAGGTAGCCACGTTGGAAGATCGACGCAAACTCGTAGTAGCAGCGATTACTCAGTATGAAACGACAAAAACACGACACGACACTCGAGTCTCTGCGGCGTTTGCTGCAGCCGTCGTTGCCCTTCGTATCCAAATGCCCAAATTAACACCCGTCATCAAGAGTCTGACTGCGGGTGTGAGGGTGAGTGGTAAAACCTGTTTTGGATCCATATTTCTTACTTTCCGCCAGTCCGAGGACAATATTGACCTACAGCTACGTTCAGCGAAAGCAGTCGCAGCCATTGTGGATGTATGTTCGCGACTCGGAACGACACCGCCGCTCCAGAAGATTGTCAAAAATCTTTGCGCATTCCTATGTCAAGACACAGAGTTCACACCAACTTTCTCTTCCAGTCCTACAGAAGGCATCTTGTCATTCAAGCAGGAAAGTGTCAGCTCTCCACATCGCGCAGTAAAGGACAAGGACAGTTCACCACCATCCGAAGAGGTCATCAAGGCGCGATTGACTCGTAGGGGGGCACATCTTGCTTTCGTGGAACTTTCGGCGAGGTTTGGACCAAGTTTGTTCGAAATTCTTCCAGCTGTATGGGAGTGTATGTGTGGGTCATTAATCGTGACTTATCAACATGGTCTGTCCGATTTACACTTCAGTTGTCGAAATTTGTTGATATTAGATATTAGATGTACCAGACAATGCCGATGACGAGATGCAGGGTCAAACTCAAAAAGGTCAGGACGTGATTGATAATCTCGTTATCCTGGACGCAATAACACCTACTTTCCACGAGCAACTCTGGCCTCGTTTGTATGACCTTTTCCCGCACTTGGTGCTTGCTTTACGTAGCCGTTTTGCCGTTGTCAGACAATTGGCTGCACAAGCCTTTGGCACTATTTGTGACGTTTCAACATCCCAAGCAATGCGATATGTCATAGATCATGTTATTGGGCTCATGGGTGACCCGGTGTCACTGACCAATCGACAAGGCGCCATAGAATTGATTTATCGTAAGGATTATTTGACTATATTTCACCTCTACTGACACCACGGTAGACATCGTTCGAAAGCTTGACTTGAAAGCTTTACCATACGTCATTTTCATGGTTGTGCCTGTTCTAGGAAGAATGAGCGACCAAAACGACGACATTCGTGCTACTGCTACTAATACATTCGCCTCTTTGGTGAAGATGGTACCTCTAGAAGTGAGTACCATCTTTCGTATTTTTCCTGTTCTTTGCTAACGGAATGTAGGCTGGATTGCCTGATCCGCCAGGTTTCCCCGAGGAGTTACTCCAGAAACGTGTTTCAGAGCGCGAATTCCTTACTCAGTTACTAGATGGGTCCAAAGTTGAACATTACCATATACCCGTACCTATCACCATCGAGTTGCGGAAATACCAACAAGAAGGCGTTAATTGGCTGGCTTTCTTGGCCAAATACCAGCTGCACGGTATTCTCTGTGATGGTAAGTTAATATTATTGTATTTTACTATCTTCCTGGATTAACGTTGGGTGGTCAAAGATATGGGACTTGGGAAGACATTACAATCTATCTGTATTCTCGCGGGCAAGCATCATGAGCGTATGTTGAAGTTCAAGGCAACCGAGTCACCCGATTCTGTCCATCTGCCATCCATTGTCATATGCCCGCCAACCCTTACCGGCCACTGGTCCCATGAAATCACGAAATACACGACAAACTTGAAGCCCATCACGTACGTTGGACCCGTGAAGGAGCGTGCGAAACTATTATCTACACTTGACAAGTATGATGTCGTTATTACGTCGTATGAAGTTGTGCGAAACGATGTTGCTAATCTCGCACATCTTAATTGGCACTACTGCATTTTGGATGAAGGCCATGTCATTAAAAACGCGAAGACAAAACTTACGAAAGCTGTAAAGACCTTGCGAGCCCAGCACAGACTGGTACTCTCTGGAACGCCCATTCAAAATAATGTCCTAGAACTCTGGAGCTTGTTTGATTTCCTGATGCCCGGGTTTTTGGGCTCAGAAACTTCGTTCTATGAAAGGTTTGGAAAACCTATCTTATCCACAAGAGACGGCAAAGCCTCCGCGAAGAATAACGAAGCTGGTATGCCCTTTATATTATCTGTGCTGGATTCCTGTTGACAAAAGCAAACCTCAACAGCTGCCTTAGCGTTGGAAGCTTTACACAAGCAAGTACTGCCATTCCTTTTACGGCGATTAAAAGAAGATGTTCTCGACGATTTGCCGCCCAAAATCATCCAAGACTATTATTGTGAACTCTCTGATTTACAAAAGCGACTATATGACGACTTTGCACAATCTAAGGCGAATAACATTGCCTCAGACGCGGTAAAGACAGGTGAATCAGCTGGCCAGCAACATGTTTTCCAATCATTACAATACCTGCGCAAGTTATGCAACCATCCGGCTCTTGTCCTGAAAGATAATCTATCCGCCATCGATGATATTCTTCAGACGGTCCAAGGTAAAGGTGAAAAGAGTAGTTTGCATGACCTTCAACATGCGCCAAAGTTACAAGCGTTGCGGTGCGTATCTTTGCTGCAGATGCAGAAATATGACGGCTTAAAATTTGTTGTAAAGGCAACTCCTACTAGATTGTGGCATCGGATCTTCCACTAATGCAGACCTTACCAAAGGAGATCTGGAAGAAGATCCTGTTTCAGGTGTCAACACCTTCTCTCAGCATCGAGTCCTTATCTTTTGCCAGCTAAAGCAAATGCTCGATATCATTGAAATGGACCTTTTCAAAAAACACATGCCATCAGTGACGTACATGCGGCTTGATGGTGGCACAGATCCCGGGAAACGGCATGCTATAGTACAGACTTTCAATGGGGACCCCAGTATCGATGTACTTCTCTTGACGACACACGTAGGTGGTCTAGGCTTGACGTTGACCGGCGCGGATACTGTCATCTTTGTTGAGCATGATTGGAATCCCATGAAAGATCTTCAGGCCATGGATCGTGCACATCGTCTCGGACAGAAGAAGGTTGTCAATGTCTATCGGTTGATTACTAAAGGAACCTTAGAAGAGAAGATCATGGGGTATGTGGACACACCCTATATGGTTGGTGGGTGAATACTAACGTCCGTTACTAGTCTGCAGCGTTTTAAATTGAACATCGCAAGTTCCATCATTACCCAGCAAAATTCAGGTCTAGCCTCGATGGATACTGATCTCGTTCTCGATCTGTTCCGCCGTACTACTGAAACTCATGATGCAACCACGGCATTGAAGAAGGATTCGACTGGACCAGTGAGCCAGAAGAATGTTCTTGACGGACTGGAAGAATTACCGGCCGAAGACGAATACGACGGCCTTGAGCTTTCGAATTTCATTGGTTCGCTCGGACGATGAGGCCATTATACCCTTTGTTGTTATATTCTTTCTTTTCCATTTCTTTATATCTTTCCATATTCTTTATTCTGCATTCAATTAGAGGCTGTAGTAGAAGACGATTCTGTTCTTTCAGAGGTAGCATCGATCCATCATTCATAAGTACATTACACAAGACTACTTACAGTATATACAGTATCCTAAAACACATCAAACAGTTTCCCACGCCTGTCCATCCAAGCTTTGTGTCCAGGGACACCCCTACGCCAAAGACGTGGTATTATGAATGCACCAAGAACTGCAATAACACCCACTATTGAACCCACCACTGTGCCTGCTAGAGCGCCGGCGGAAAGGGTCGAACTTCCCTTTAAGAAGCTGGAGTCGATGCAAGAAGTATTGGAGCCAGTGGTAACGAAGAACTTGGCGGATCCTACTGGCAACTGCATCGGGTACTCTGGACGTGCTATAACGATGTACCACCCTTCGGGCACAGAAACAGCCGTCCAATTAAAAGTCCCCGACGACATGGCGGTGTGATTCGAAATGATCTCCTGGATCGATAACGAAGCTAACGCTGGCGGAGTGTCGCTGGACGATGAATTAGATGGTGCGCTCTGGGTCACATTGATGTTCGTGACGACAAGTTGCATGCCCTCATGTGAATCTGTAGCATTAAGCGAAATGGGCTGCCAACTGAGCATCATCGGTGTGCATGTCGTCGCATTGGACAGCTGCACAAAGGTCATAGGAGGGGCTGCGATGGAAGAATTGGAAGGTGCTGTCGTTGGTTGTGCAGAGGGAGATGATATCGATGTAGGAGGTGGCGAAGTGCTGGGGACAAGTATACTACTTTGCATGACAGATGGCGCAGCTGCAACGGTAGACGTAGGGGATGCACCACTGGTCGACCCTTCTCCTTGTGAGCTGCCTGTCCCATGGCCGCCAGTATCTTTACTACCCCTCGACAATACGAATTGCACAAGGAGGAAGGTGAAGCATAATGTGTGGTGAATTACCATCGGTGAGCAGAGAAAATGACCATTCACGTGTGTGGGGTTGTAGCAGCCTAATCCAGCAGCTTCTGGTATCAATTACTCGACACAGGGTGGGAAATGCGCAAGGGACGCCGAGTAGGCGAAATTCCATAATGCACGATATCCCACGTTAAAAATGGCAGAATTAGCCAGAGATAATAGCCAACAGCGTATAAGCCCTTGATGCAAAACCCATGGCCTAGCTATGAAGACATGTTGTAGCCATGTGTTCGAGTCCCATATCCAATAGTTCCCAAGGTATTGCGATATAGTCACGGTCACGTCTGTCACCCAAATCAATACTGTGATTTTCAAGCCTTTATTTTATTTTAATTAGTATAAAACATGTAGTACATACAATCTCACATGTTTCTCAAGCAGACTTGTCATAGACCATCTTCCTTCTACTATCAGGGTATTATTGGAATATTTGGATCTGGAAACCACTTTTGTCTTGCTTCCCGACTGAGAACATGTACCGCGAAGTCTCCAACATCCAGCAGTGCCCAACCGTCAGTTGAATTGTATCGCCGGTTCGGGGGCAGAACCAGTTTAGGATCTCGCAAAGCTTGTACTTTTAACTGCGAGGTGGAATTGAACTGTCACCAAGCGTGTCGTAGCAGCTTTCTGACAGACGTACCACTGTTCGAATACCTTTGACAACATTATTTATCGAGCCTTTCATCTCTGTCCCTTCTTTGACCTTGTTTACCGGTAAGCATGGCGGGCGAGCAGAACGAGAAACTGTAAACACACTTGAGCCATCACAAACCAGCTCCATATGCCGTTACCAGGCATCGCTATGCCGTCCCCAGCATCTGTTCCACCGCGTTTCCGTCGAACACCTCTTGAACGTAGCACTGGTAAGGGAGGTGCGGGCAACGGTTGTACTGGTCGTGTGACAGTCAACGCCGACGTTTCCAGAAATGGGGACACGCATAGTGCTGAGTGTAATTCGCGCAAATGGTCAGGAACGTCCCTGGGAAGCGGTGGGACTTGAGAAGTTGTTTGGAGCGATGGTGTGCGCCGCTGTTTGAGACGGGCCTCGAGGGGAAAGTCGTCAGGGTCATCAGGAGTCACAAACCATGGTATTTTCTGGGAAGATAATCGAGAAGACGAAACAAAGCAACGAGAGTGGCCCCGAGAGGTGCAAAGAGCAATGCGTGTAGTGCTGGAAAGCATGGACGCGAACGGGGAGTGTAACGCGCGTCGCGGAGGCAAACCTCCAGCGTACAAGTTTCCCCATATAAACGTGCTAGTACAGTAATCTTCGAAGACAGCAGTCTTGTTGCTTCTTCATTATTACCCTCGACTGTTGTCGCTTACTTATCCGAGGAAATTGCGACTAAGTTATTGGAAAGCGTTTACAAGCATGTCGCGAGCATCCATCGTTGTGTGCACGACATCCTTTCTCATCGGCGAGTCGTCTCACTATGACTTTCCGACTTGCATTGATTATTGCATATAACAGGCACTCTCGCAACACATTGGATAGCTGATAGTCTTACATTATGGAAATCACCTCTCACAGACTCCCATCTCTTTACTTCTGCCGCGTATTATTCAATTCTAGCAAAAGCTCCGTTTGGCATGGGGGTGGCCATTGGTGCAGTTGCTTTCACAGGTTCTGCTACAACCCTCTGGAGTCTATGGGATGGACGCGCCGGGAATCTCATGTTTGATGGTGCAAGTTTTTGTGAGCAATACCATTGTCATATTACACGCTTTATTTCTTAATGCTACCCATCCTGTCAAGTTCTATATGGAATCGCTCTTTGTGCCTATATTTTCACTGTTATTCCCAGTATGTTTTTTCTGCACATCTCTCATACCTCCCCCTCATATTGCTTCACGTTAGACCTCACAGAACACTTCACCAGTCCCTTGGCCCTTTCCGCCACATCCACTTTCCCCACCGACCTGAGAACTCCGACTCTCGATCTCGCCTCGTCTAATCTAGTATGCAGCGTCGCCCTAACTGGCGTTCTCGTCCTTCAAGCCGGCCGCTGGTGGGCTGAAGGCGAAGATGATACGGCAATGGCTGTCACCGCGAGCAGTCTGCACCCCCGGACTCGCCGCCGCCGATCTGGTACACCGACCGCTGAAGTTGATGCGCCGCCTCCTAATCCCCGCGTAAATAGCAAGCGTCGAGATGGCTCGATACGACGAAAACGTCTCGGTTCCACTTCGTCCGGAAGCACCGCTAACAGAAGAATAATCCCGTCATGAATCCATTGCATACTTCGTTTCTATCATTACGATATTTTAGCAATTTGTATTTCATAGGAGGTTCAATCAAAAATATTTATTCTCTAATAAGCTTGCTTCCTAGCACGCTAACTGAATCTAAGTGCCCCAAGAAAACTGAATCTCCAATTGCCGGCACTGCCAACACAATCTTGTCTAGAGAGAATCAAAGTTTCAAAGCTGAAGTCTATTTGCCTTCAAGGATGATGCCGGATTTCTGATGTCGATCTCGGCCCATCTGCCAAAACAATCAATAGTCAGGATCCATAGCTTGTGAGCGAGACGATATAACCCTCATCGAGAACTCACGGTTTGAAGACCATAGGTAGCTTATCGTGTTGCAATTCTGGAAACTCCTTTTCAATTGTGGCGATCAGGAGGTCATAAACGACCTAAGGGAGAAAACAAGTCAGCTTTCGGTTTAAAAGTTGGATGCATTTACGAACGCCATAGCCAGCCGCATTGAGATGCAAACCGTCGTCCATGAATTTCTCCAACTGCTTCTCTTGTCTGTCGGCGGCGTCATATAAAGCTGTCCACGTATCTAAAACCGGGACGCCTTCCTTTGTACCTATCTCTTTCACAGCCTCTGCATAGGCTTTCGTGACATCAAACTTGCGGTCAAGCTCCAGGGGTGGACTACGGGAAGCCAGGTCTGCGGACCGTTGATATGTATTGACAGGTGGTGGGGTAAACAAAATAATACGTGTCTTTGGAGAGTAGTGCGGTGACTCGGGAGACTTGATGATCTGAACAAGTTGGGAAAGATTGGCAGAGAACTTGGATAGTGGTACGTGCTGCCGTGAAGGCGGAACGCAGGCATCATTCGCGCCAAACCAGATAGTAAGCAATGCAATTGCAGGGACATTAGGCTGCTCTGTTTTTGCGATAATCTAAAACATAGGCCCTTGGCAGATCAGACTTTTGCTTGGTCATTGTAAAGAAATCGGACTCGCCTGTTTAAACACGGGGAGCCCCCATTCCGTATTATAGCCTGACAGACCCCGATTGATTACATCTAATTTGCGTGCATAAACGTATGCCAGGCGTTGTGCAAATCCTTCCGGCTGCCAACCACCTTGTGTTATGGAATCTCCGAACAGCACGATGGTATCTAACACGTTTGCGGCCATATCAAACAGCGCTCTTGAAGACAAGAAAAGAGGTCTTCCGTAGGTCGCCGATGTCTATCTCGGTAACAACACCGCGTCAAGAATGTTATTCGAAGGCATATCAATTTGTAACAACAGATCTATTTTGCAAGCACTCAGTTTATCTCAAGGAACACACGGTTTGGTCACAATATATACGAGGGCTTGAGATACTATAATATATTTATCTCTCTATACAACCTCAATATTATTTAATTTTTTGTTTTTCAATCTATATAGAATAGAACATGAAATTGTAGGAAATGGACTGCAGGCGTTGATTCTGTGAATTTTAATTCCAGTTGCACACCAAACTTCATTTCCCCAGGAAAAAACCCCTTCACGGGATAATCCATCTAAACACAGGGACTTCACTGGTAAAATGTTCCTCATAGAGGTATTCAATGGTATGAAACTTTCCGGGTTTGTTGACTTGCTGGTAATGGTAACATAAGGCAAACAAGAAGTGGTTGAACTTCATCCGAACCCAGACCATTCAAGAGATAAGTAAGTAACTTTTCCCGTTTCTTCGTCCCATCCACAGAGAAGGTGTGATTTCTTCGTTGCGGTGACCAAACGCCCGTGGGCAACTATCTCCATTGGTCGAATTTCAGCAGAATGTGAAGGTAGTACCGAAGCAACAAAGTGCGAATGATATCGGAGGGGGTCACCTTGACGGGAAGGTAAGCATAAGGTGAAGAAATAACGATCAAATATGCCGTACCTGGATACACGAGGAATTCGCCACCGAATTTGATACCACTGCCCAAGAAATGACCCTTCTCCCACAGATCACGAAAGACATGATAGGAAGCACGTTCTTCAAGTGTGCTGGGAAATTGCCAAATTCCTGCCTGTTTGGCGGAATCCAAGGTGTCGTACCGACGTGGCTGATACCATGAATGCGATAAAGAAGTTGAGGGGATCTGAACCATATAACTCGACTGTGGTTGCAGCACCGGCCCCGGTGTAGGTCTGGAAATAACCAGATTCTCGTCGATGGTGTTTGCTGCGCCTTCTTCGCGCGCCTTGCGTTCCAGCCGCTCCTTGCGCTTTTGCAGAGCGTCTTCACTCATCCGGCCTTTACCTTGTCCATTTGTCATTTCTAAAGCCTGTCTTGCTGTCTCGCGTTGCTGCCATTGTTCTATTTGCTCGGCCACAACCTGCTTTCTTGACTCGTCCCATTCCCGAAGGTCGGATGCAGAAGGTTCCCTGGTAGCAGTGGCATCATCGACCATCACAGCAATGCCTGAATGCGTGAGGGCCAAGAAATGGTTTGAGAGAGCATTGGCCTTACCATTTTCTACTAGAAGCACCACTTCCTCGGGCATCAACAATAGTGGCAACCCCAAGAAAAAATTCTGCTGTGATAGATGTGGCAACGTGCCCGATAATGTTCCACAGATTCTATGTTTTGAACGTAGTTCTGATGCATCTATGTCACTTTCCACTAAGTGGATTACAAGTTTCCAGAGTGGTCAATATTACCTTCGACTGTCCATACATACGCATGGCCGTTAGATATGTATAGCGGAATTTTCGTCATGACTGTGCGATTTCGCACTCAGACTAAAGTCTGACCAGATCCCAGGAATACAAGGAGGAAGGCTTGCATACTTTATCGATGATGCTAAGGTAAGACGTATTTCGTTTAACTTGTCAATGTTATTTACCGGCCGATGCATCGCTTCAAATTTTGTAGGGTCAGTATTAATATTCAATTTCGCTTTACTGCGTTCCAATGATGATCACTAATGGTAGATTCATGGGAATGTACTGAAGACGATATATACGCAGCTTCCTAGGATATTTTTAGACTTATATATTGAATACGGTATGACCTAGCAAGTCGAGATGCTAACTAGTTGGGTGTGACTGCCTGGTATAGTCGTCATGAAACACGTCTAAGAGCATGGCCATATCACAGTAAATGTGACATTTGACTTGGATGGTGAAGGGAATTGCACAGCCATCAATCCCACTTCCTAGCCGTCTTTCGCTTTGAATAGTAAGCACCTTCCTCTGCACTAGCAGCCACATCTGGATCACCTAGTAAGTGCTGCCTTTGCATTGTACCCCGCACACCTGCTTGATTCCTTGACCTTGGCGGTGACGCAACGCTTAAACTGCGCACGACAAAGTTATCAATGGCGATGACCAGTGTGAAGACAGGGATGCGGATGGGGAAGAAAGGCGACGGGTAGACGGCGTGTCCACCATCCGGCTGACGTGAGGGAGAAATAGGGGAATATGGGTCTTTGGGTACAGGTTGGGCATTTGTCGCTTTGATAATGTACTTATATCATAGAAATTAATTCGCATGGAAGATGATTTTGAGGTTTGCTGAGAATAACCCACAAAAGGAAGAAGAAGAGCAAAAAGGGCTGCGCCACCTAAACTCGGCATGAACGCGCATAAGCTTGCTGAAGGTAGACCTACATTTAAGAAGCTTTAGTGAAAATCCTGCGTCGAAATAAGCGATATGTACCGAAAGCGAAATAATAAGCCCATCTTTCCTCTAAATAACGCACTCTTTGGGAAAGAGTCATGCCACGAGCTACCCACGTAAATCTAACAAAAGTTAGCTATACAGCAATACCCTTATAACCCTACACACTCGAAGCAGTAGTACCTATAAAACGTTAGTTTGAGGCTTCATAGTTAATCATATAGATGCAATGCTTACGCATTAATCCAACAAAGAAAAGCGAATCCAAAAAGCGGTCCTACGAATGGGATGTAGGACAAAGTGGTTGTCAGTACTATGGACGTCACCACCATGGCCACACGATAGGCCGAGCTTGCCATAGCCGTGAGTATTCTGTGAGGGGCAGAGAATTCAGCTGATCTGATAGTATCAAGAAAAAATCCTTGACCCTGTGTAAGAGGACGGTGGGACAGTTGAACGTGGTCCATGTTGAAGAGAATAACTGCGCTTTGCCACCACACCGGCCCATGTACCCTAATATACTATGCATGTAAATTGGACATAATAACGATAGCCACCTACGTTTAGATATAGTGAGGTGGCTACAAGGGGGAATACCCATAATACCCGGTAAAGCCAGCCGATATAAGGTTGTGACCGACTCCCGGTGGCGAGGGGGAGTAATATGTACTCAAAGACGTAGATACTGATCAGAGACAGGCCATTCAATGTGAATGATTTCAAAACTAGGTCGAATGAGTGGTTCAGAACTTTACATCACACGTGAAGTTATGATACAAACCATGGGAGCGTATTTCTGCATCTCTGAAAGTTGCTCATCGTAGAATGGCTGTTAATACACCGTGATAACTCACGCGCTAATGGATTTTACTGTAAAGTCCCAACGGAAAGCATCCATGAGTCCGTGGAGGAGAAATCCCAAGTGCAGCCTCAGGGTCTCTGGTAGTGATATAAACGTTGGATACGACGACCTGCTTGTTGTATGAGACCGTAGATCGCCATTACGGATTTGATTTACAGATCTGGAGGCGTTATGGGACATAAGAGCGACCACCTGCCAAGCAAGTTGAATGGTCAATTACGTAGGTTGCGCCAAGCCCTGGTCCCGGTTTAAGGACCACGACCCCATCAAAATTAACCAAAATGAATTCTCTTATAAAGAAATCGCTGCACTTATTAGAAGTTGATTTATATAGTTGAAATTCCGTAGTACACCTGAACATATTGTATGTTGAATTCAATTCTTGAAGCTCATAAGAATCATGAGCAAAGATGAATATAATTTCCGTTTGACCTCTGTGTCTCTCGTAGGAGGCAAACGGATAGCGTAAGTACAAGACTACTTATATACGCCTCGAGAACAATAGCTATGTGACAACACAGGGTCAAGCCAAAATCAAAAGAACAATGGGGCGGCAAATTACCGGTGTAGCACCTTGTGCATGCTCGCACGGGCCTATATTCTAACATTGTACCATTTATATCATAAGGCCCGAGCGCTCCAAATATGCTCAGGAGTCAGAAGTCCAACATGCATTATTTTGGCTGGCGGGGAACTAAGTCAAGCGGTAGGCGACGAATGGGTTAGAGTTGGGGCTGAAATAGTAGGAGATGAGACCGTAGATGATTGAGACTGACACAGGATTTCTAACGGTAAAAACCGATGAATTCTTCCTGCTCTCTTTTAAAGGCAAACACTCGCGTGTCAATAAAAGGTGAAGTCGCTGGCCACAGAGACCTGCACGAAAACAAAGCATATTCAGGGACATAATTCTCACCTCTGCTTGCAATAAAGGTAACACGGACCCATCCGAGGTAAGCGGAGATTCGCAATGTGGATATTCTTCACCAGGTGACATAGGCTCTAAATCGATGGATGAAGGGAGTAGGTGATTCAGTGATGCAATGAACTTCTCGAGTGTCGAATACGTCGCACAAGACCCGCGCTCTCCTGTAACAAAATTCTGTCCAACCTCATATCTATTAATTACATCATTTAATATCTTGTAGACCTTGTCTGTGCACGGTTGGAACAAGTCACCCGCACGATGATTTTGATGAATCCTGACAGTATGGGCGCTAGATATTCTTGGAAATAGACGTCCCTGGAATTTGGCCGGTAATGAAAGGCTCGAAACATCTACAACCCAACAAATGGTTCCAACGCCTGAAGATACATCGTAAAGCTAATACATGTGTGCAGGTTACCATAGATCATGCGGTCTATTCAGTAAGTAGGCGCGTGCATGGTGGTTGATGTATGACGGAAATGGTAGAAAGGTCAAGTAAATAAACATCATGGGACAGTTAGTAAGAGCTTCATTGGTAAGTTGCAAGATGAGCGTTTCTTGGTTCAGGCTTCAGGTGCTTTTTGACGTTAGAAACGCGTAATGCTTCGCTAGAGAAAATACCCCTGGATTGAATATCGACAGGGGGGAAGTGAAATGTACAGAGCAGTTACCACAGAGCAGTTACCACAGAGCAGTCACCACAGAACAGTGTCTAACTTCATCGGCGGCAGCGAATTGTCTGCTCCCTGAATTCTGCTGAAGGTGAACTTGAGTAGTCTTCCTCATTGAATCTATTGGAACGTCATCCTTGGAGTTAGTTATTCATACTTGATCTCAGAGCTAACATTCCTTAAGGTCGGATCAGTCACGGCCAGATATGTTCAAAATTTTAGAGACGGACGACGTGTGGTGCATCGGCTCGAGCGTTTCCAATAATTTCTCGAGAATTTGATCATATTTCCATTGCAGTTCTTATCATCAAAAGGTCTTAGAACCTAAGGGTCTTGAAGAGTAGGCCTTCGGGTTCCAGAGATACTAAGTAACTCTAAATCTTTAGGTATTCCACTAACAATGCAAGTGTGCAAGTCGGTGAATATTGTTGGTCACGCGAAAACACGAAGGAGGGCGGAGGTAATTTCAACTCCGAACTAACTACGCCTGCGTACACATAAACTGCGCCTTCTTCTTTTCCACCTCTCTCTCCTACCATACAACATGACACAGAACGGTTTAGGGGTAGAGATTGTGAATGTTATCAACAAGCTCCAGGACGTCTTTTCTGCCGTTGGCTCATCGGCAGCCTCGATAGACTTGCCTCAAATCTGTGTGCTAGGGAGTCAAAGTAGTGGGAAAAGTAGTGTCTTAGAGGTGGTGTATTTTGTTAGGTTTGTTTGTTATGATTCTCATGTTAGCTTTATTAGAACATTGTTGGTCGGGATTTCTTACCTCGTGGCACTGGTATCGTCACTCGGCGACCTCTGGTAATTCACAGTAGGAACTGCTTCGCACACGTTCCTGATCCAAACCAATTACAGATCCTACAGTTAATTAATCGAACAGCAACTGCTAAGGCTACTAATGGGACTGCTGGTATGTATTTTAGTGCCATTTTTGGCGTGGCGTTAATTCATGCGGGCCCTTCAGGCCAAACTGCCAACAGTACTAATCCTATAAACGAGAATGAGTGGGGCGAATTTCTTCATCTGCCAGGAGAGAAATTTTACGACTTCCAAAAAATCCGAGCCGAGATTATTAAAGATACCGAAGCCAAGACCGGCAAAAATGCAGGCATGTCCATATTTCTGTGCATTGGTTAAGGGCAATACCTGAATGTAGTTGGTACTATTTATCGTGATGAACAGGAATCTCACCACAGCCTATCAATCTTCGCATTTATTCGCCAAATGTTGTTACCTTGACACTCGTCGATCTTCCAGGTCTCACCAAGGTTCCTGTTGGTGATCAGCCCAAAGACATCGAGAAACAAATTCGCGACATGCTTGTCAGATATATTTCCAGGCCGTCATGTGTAATATTAGCGGTCACGGCTGCGAATACCGATTTAGCAAACTCTGATGGTCTCAAGATGGCCAGGGAGGTTGATCCTGAAGGAACGCGCACAATCGGTGTTTTGACGAAGGTCGATCTCATGTGCGTCCAGTGATTTTTATTCTTTCTTAATGAATGACTTTTTCTTTCAATAATAGGGACCAAGGTACAGATGTTGTGGACATCCTCGCCGGCCGAGTCATCCCACTAAGACTTGGTTATGTGGCGGTTGTCAACCGTGGTCAGCGAGACATTGAGCAAGGGAAACAGATTAGTGCTGCCCTTGAGAATGAACGACTATATTTCGAAAACCATCCGTCGTATAGGAGCAAGAGCCAGTTTTGTGGAACACCTTTTCTCGCTCGCAAGCTGAACACAGTATGTTTTTCCTCTGTCCTGTTCGAGATTTACCTTCACACGGATATATCGACATTTAGCTCTTGATGCATCATATTCGCGCCACTTTGCCAGATATTAAGGCTCGCATAACCCAACAGCAACAAAAGTTCAATGCCGAGTTACAGACACTAGGTGGAGCTATGGGTGATACGAGCTCAGGAAATGTTGTCCTTTCTGTTATTACAGAGTTTACATCTGAGTTCCGCACTGTTATTGATGGAAACACAAATGATTTGTCTCTCAACGAATTATCGGGTGGTGCAAGAATCAGCTTTGTATTCCACGAACTATTCAACAATGGTGTTAAATCCATAGATCCCTTTGACCAGGTAAAAGATGGGGATATTCGTACTATTCTATATAATTCTTCCGTAAGTCTGATGTACTCTATCCACCAATACAGAGAGTAACTGACTCTTCTTTTAGGGATCAACACCAGCCCTATTTGTTGGTACAACGGCATTCGAAGTCATTGTGAAACAACAGATCAAGCGGCTGGAAGATCCTGCGTTGAAATGTTGTCAGCTAGTTTATGATGAGCTTATCCGTATTCTCGGCCAGTTGCTCGCAAAAATTGTATGTGCAAATTTTTATGAGCTATTGATGTGGTTTAAATATTCATGGCAAATGCAGCAAGCGTTCAGGCGGTATCCGGCCCTGCGAGAGCGCTTCAACGCAGTAGTGGTCGCATTCTTCAAGAAGGCTATGACCCCTACAAACAAATTAGTATCTGATCTAGTCGCGTTCGTATAATTTTATCGGAGACTTTCGTGTTCTGAACAAATTTATATTGTAGCATGCAAGCGTGCTATGTCAACACAACACACCCCGATTTCTTGAACGGCCACAAGGTATGTAAATGAAAGGCAGTATATAATGCCGGTATACTGAAATACATTGCAGGCAATGGGCATCGTGACCGAGCGATTAAATGCGAATAAGCCTCCGCCACCATCTGACAATCCCAAGACGGGCAAACTTGCTCCAGGCACGATCAACAACAACAAGGACTTGGATGTTGAGATTAGGAAGGAGGAACCCAGTTTCTTTGGATCTTTCTTCTCTGGTGGCAAAACGACCGCTGCTAAGAAGAAAGGACCATCAACAATGGAAGCTGTGAGTTATCCTCGATGTGCGAATTATTCATTACTCTTCATGTAACGAGTTCAACAGCCACCAGCGATTATTCGTCCCCAAGCCGCACTGAGCGAGCGAGAGACGATTGAAACCGATGTCATCAGTACGTTTCTGAACCCTTTTAAAAAAAAAGGAATAATACCCATTCGGTCTACCTTCTAGAACTCCTGATCCATTCATACTTTAACATCGTGAAGCGTGAAATGATTGACATGGTTCCAAAGGCCATCTCACTCACACTTGTCAATCACTCCAAAGAAACCTTGCAAAGAGAACTACTGGAGGAACTTTACAAGCCTGATGTATTAGAAGAATTGCTTAAGGAGTCCGACTTCGTTATCAGCCGGCGAAAGGAGGTTCTTTCCATGATACAAGCCTTGAATAAAGCCGAGGAGTACGTGCTCAATGATTTTCCAACTGCAATCAAAATTAACTCGTATCTTTAGGATTGTGGCTGGGGTCTAATACATAGACGACTGCTCTTTGCCTGAGATATATGACTAACCTATGAGTATGAGGGGTATAATACCTGTTTTTGTCCTTGTTCTCAGTTAATGGCATATATATTATTGTCTCTCATTGAACTCTGGCTAGTATCTGTTGATATCCTTCTTGTACATTTTGATATGTGACTTCTAATTTCTCGATACGCTCTTCTTTGTCAAGTTGAACCAGCGCGTCCTGAGTGAATAGATGAGAATGTTACAGCAAAACATGAAAGAGTGAATCTAACAAAGTTAAACCGATACAGTCGCTCCTTGACCTGTAAACGAAAAGCGCGGGCTGCCTTGGCGTCTGAGGGTTGTAAGGAACGCAGAATAAGCATTTCGATGAGTCGTTGGAATTGCCGCTTCAGAACAGAAACAACAGGCTCAATAATGCGAGTCAAACGGTCGTGAAGGGTCGGTCGTACCTTTGCAATCTTCAGTCTGACCCGCCACTGCTCGACCCAGGCTTTATTGGCAGGTGGCCCGAGCTTCCCCTTCCCCGGCGGTTGGCCGTATCCTTCACTCGTAAACGCGGTGTTTTCCAGAAGCATCTGCAGATCATTCTTGTCCCTCAAGTCCTCGAAGGCCTCTGCAGGGTCTTCGATGGTGAGTTCCAGGACATCTTCCCTTGTTAGAAGGTATCGATACAATGCATTGTATAGCTCGGCTGTAAAGGGCAGGCTTGCCATCAGATGAATGGCTTGGAGTCAACGTCGGCTACATACAGCCATGTCCGTGTCGCTGATATGGGGTCAGAATGACAAATTGGCTAGAAGGACGAGGAAAATATGAGAGCTCAGAGGGCCTTGGGGAAATGGAGGGTCGCAAATACCTCAGCCTCAGCCTGATCTTGTCTGGCCAGCACCAAAATGGGTACAAAGACGAATAGCCTGCAAAATGATACACATCGAGGTCTTTCCGTCGTCGTCGCTCATATAACACGACAAATTCCCATCTATCGTCGTCTTCCTGGATGTACGACCCTGCCTCTATATAGAGCAGGATAAAGAGCTGCATGCGGCGATGGTAGTCTCGAAAGCCAGGCGTCGACATCGTCGTCTACGGAAGTCCTGTCCAGCGTCATCCCCCGCACAGAATGGACGGGGCACGTACATGATACACCTCGAATGTCACCGTGTCGTCCTCGTCCGCGCCAATGGGCGCATCATCGCGCGTCTTGCCCTTCCCTTTGCCGGGGACGCGACGTGTGTATGACGCGATCTTTGTGCCGATGGGGCGGAACGAGTGTGCATCCTGCTCGACGCGTTTTCGAAACTCGGGTTCGGATTTTAGGTAGTCTAGTGGGCTGGAGATGAGCAAGAGATGCAAGAAAGGCAGGAGGGCTCTGGACGTGCCGGATGGTATGAATTTATACAACGTTCGTTCGATGTCATCGGCAGTTTTGGGGAGTGCAGCAGAGTGCTTTATGGAGAGGTATTGGACCAGTGATCCGGACGCGAATTTCAGCTGAAAGACCGGGGTTAGTCGTTCCTTGAGACATGGGGGTAGTAGAGCGTCTCACATCCACCCTCAGATTCTGGTAGCCATATATCTTCTCCTCTTCACCAAATATCTTCAGAGTGTTAACGATATTTACTTAAATGACACGTGAGTAACGCGTACCGGATATGTGAAAGTGGGATGGAAGTCTTCATAGTCTTCGTCCTCCCCCAACAATGCTTGGTCTTCCTTTGCACGCACTACATGATCGGTAAGACCACAAGCTGTATTCCTCTCACAACTTTTTATGGCTCACCCATTGAAAGGTATAACGCATCATTGGAGTTCGCGGTCCAAATTGGAGAGTCTGCACTAGCCATTTCGACAAAATCTAGTGTATGTACAATACTTCAGGTTCCGCGTGGGATAGTGTTTTGGCGTGTGAAAAAGTGATCGCAGAGTCGGATCAAAATAAAACCAAATTCTAGGGTCAACGAAAACACGTAATAAAGCATGGTCAACAGAAAAAGGAAGAAAAATATACGTGATAGTGTCCATGGATTTGAATATCGACACTACTGTAGACAGGCAATGAAGCCACAAGCAAACAAAGGAAAGAGGAGTGTCCGATCGAGATGTCCACGAGGAAGAGCGGTGGGAGACGGCTCTAAATTAATAGTCTGTCACAGATTTCATTATTCTAATTAATTAGAGTATTTGCAACTAATATATATTAGCAAACTGAATGGTGTTCCTGATATGAATATCAGGAATCAATTCAGTTTGCTAATATTTCATTAGTTCTCTAATAATATTTAATCAAACTGTTATTATTGTTCTACGCGTTGTGCCGCCTGGAGAACAATAGGACATTTTCATACATAAATACTAGCCTACCACTCATGTATTTACCCTATCCGTTTGCCTCCTCCTACAACACAGAGGTCAAACGGAATACATTCTTCCTCTTACCTGATATTTTTCTGAGCCTTGATAATCGATCTCAACAATGAACAATGACACCCACCGGCATACATAGATGTAGCGTCAAAATAGGCCAAAGGGTAAGAGTCACAATCTTTTTCCCGGGAATTTTAAATCGTCTAAAAGCTGGTTGCGTATTGGGACACCATTGCTTTTAGATAATTTAAAATTGCCGAGGAGGAGATTTCAACTCATACCCCTCGGGCTCAAGTTACCTATGGCACCAAAGAGGTGAGAATATCTCAATCAGGTGCTGCACTATCCTCAAAGACTGTACACAGCATTGAAGGCAATCCAGAAGCGAGTTTGGGACATGGCAGTGGAAAATGTTCTAACATGCTATCTTCCAGACGCAATGCTATACCTACCAGCATACAGTGTACTACGGATGCGTCATCGTAGCGTCTCACGCGTGCCGGATTATCGGTAAGACCACTTGCTGTATCCCTCTCAACTTTCTATAGCTCACACATTGAAATATATAACGTATTGGAGAACCTGCATTGGCCATTTCGACGAAATCTATAGTAGATTCTCCGCGTGGGATAGCGTTTTACGCCAGCAGTCTATATTTTAAAGAGTACGATGTACATGCGGTCAAAATAGACAAATTCTATCGTAGAGTTACGAGTTCTAAACAAATATATGTAGTAAGTAAAAATATCATCTACGAGAAGCGCGGACAAACCTTCTCCGGATCTATAACAATACATAGTTCAGAGAACAGTCGGATTCAGTCCGATTAACAGGAAGAAAAAGAAAACATACGTGGGATGGATGGCAACAGTGTTATCCAAGTCTTGTTTAGTAGCTAATGCACCAGTCGTGTAAGAAAATGATGAGATAGAGTTCCTAATGCAACGCACCGCCCATCTTGACAGCAACACCAAATCCCTGCATTATTTCATCGCTTCCAAGCCCAAGAAGATGTACACCAACAACCTTCTCCTCTTCCCCTGCGACGATCAGTTTGTACACACTTGGCTCTTTATGCTCTTCAGATACCATGCTAAAGTAAAGAGCACGGAATGACGAGTTATCTGTCAAGTTATATGAGCTCTACATAAAGCCGCACAGTTCGGTATCAACGAACAGATCTTGACCGCGTCGCCATACTTCTCTCGTGCCTCGGGCTCAGTTAAGCCCACTGATGCAATCGGTGGGTGGCTATTCTCATCATTAGCATCTACAAGGTGAAGCAGTAAAGAAACACGAACGAAAAGACCACAGTAGGAATGTTCTTATAATCCAATTTGTCGTTAGCAAATTTCTTCGGGCCAAACAGACGATTTGCTAGTTTGCGTCCTGCAGCAATAGCGACAGGCGTAAGCAATGCTTTGCCAGCAACGTCGCCAATTGCTGTAATTCCTGGAACATCGGTGTTCTGATATTCATCTACAATAACATTGCCATGTTTGTCAGTTTTAACATTCACCGAGTCGAGACCGAGATCATCCGTCTCCGCTTGACGTCCGATGGCCCATAGCACTACATCCACTTCGATTTTCTCCCCGTTATCGGTGTGCACGGTCAATGGGCTGCCTTTCTGGCCTTCGACACGAACGACATTGGTCTTCTTATGGAACTTCACGCCGGTATGCTCCATCCAGTTCGTCAGCGTATCTTGCAAAGCAGGGTCAAATGTGCGCAAGATGCGTTCGTGTCGGATGAGAAGGTGCGTCTCTGACCCGAGAGTGTTGAATATTCCAGCAAGCTCCACTGCGATATACCCCGCACCAACGACCGCCACCCGTTTAGGTTGATCTTCTAGGTCAAAAAAACCGTCCGACGATATGCCCAGTTCCGCACCAGGGATCTGATCACTGGATGGAATTGTTGGCCGTCCGCCAACAGCGATGCATATGTTTTCCGCATCAAGCGTATACACACTTCCGTCTGGCCGTGTGACCTCGACTGTATGCGCGCCCTTGAGACGAGCCCAACCGTGATGCTCCTCGACATTGTCTTTCACAAGGTTGTTCTCGTATATACCGTTGAGACGCTTGATGTAGGCATCACGTCTCGGCTTGAAAGTTGCCCAGTCAAATTTAGGCTCTGCTGGGACGGGAAAGCCGTATCCATCAGCGCCGGCTCGAATTTTGTCTGCGATATCGGCAGCATGCCACATGATCTGGATAAAAAATTGACATTATGAGAAAAGGACGGAAAGCTTTCTCCACACCTTCTTGGGTACACATCCTTTTGAAATGCAGCTATATCAGAACACAGTGATTGAACAGGTTAACGTATGACTGACCGACATTAACACATGTACCTCCCAATCTGTTGGACGCCTCAATGAGGGCAACCTTCTTTCCATAGGAGGCCGCTCGCCGCTATTCAGGCAGATCAGGACATAGATCTTTTTTCTGTATAGAACACGAAATTTCACCGATGCTCCCATTCCACCACTCCCTCCTCCGATTACAACGAAATCATATCGTCCAGGCGTAGGTTTAGTTACAGGTGCCATCGTAGTAAATGTGCGTGTAATCTAACGAATAGTAGAGCCGTGTCATAAGATCCCAGCATAAGTATCTGCGGAATACATACGAACCTGTGATAATCGTGTATTCGCGCAACGCAGATGAGCCAGAGTTGTTCTGTTGATGAGACTCGGTGGTCTCGTCTCTTATATAAAGGGTGCGTGAATTCCGATAAATGTAGTGCCGAATGCGCAATCTTTGTCAGCCTTCCCCAGGTTGCCAAGCGCATTGCTGAACTGTATGATCTATATTATAATATGCTTTCAAGTACAGTGCACATGGACTCCGTATGTTCCGCCTCTGGCGTCCTCTTTGTCCGATTTATCGTATGTGTTTCATATAAACAAACTGAACAAAGAATGGAGACTTTTACTCGATTTGATAGACGAACTAGTAAGGTATCACGTCTTGAACGCTTGACATAACGAACGTTATTATAAATCGGTGGTCTTGATTTCTGTGGATGAATCATCCTATGTGGTCTCATCCAACGTGCCTTGACAACCCCTGCATTTAATGACCAGCTCCAGATTCCATTATGCAACACTCGGAGACTCTGCATTCAAAGCTCCTCGAAGTCCGGCGATGGAGAGAATGCATATCTGTCTAAGCAAGGTCAGGTTGGGCCGCCACCCGATTCTGCGCTCTCCGCCCTTTGGTAGGCCTCGATAATCGTAATAGCTAATGCTATAATATGTTGAAGTTTTCGTGATGCTGTTCCTAGACCCAATCACGTTAGAGTATAGTAATCGCTTACTAATATCCCCATATTGTTTGAGCTCCTTGCAGCTCGCTATGGAATTCCCAAAATTCAACATAATAATGATGTCATTCCGATGAAGACAGTTACCACTGACTTGGAGTCTTATACTGTATTACTCTCCTATACTGGCTACAAGTGTGTCTCTACTTTGAGAGATGTCCCTCTTTAACTGAAGAAATATTGGGTGTGCTTATAACCTCCGACTGAAGGCCAGCGCCTATCATGTAATCAGTTCACACGGGTCGTTAAGTTACCGGCAGGCTGTTGGCTGGCGTCATTCTTCTAAGTCATGAGTGTCCATTTTAGTTTGGATCCCAGATTTTGAGATTAATCTTTTTAGACCAGGAGGGTAACAGCTAATTACAATTAATTGAATCTGAAGGTATTAAAGAGGGATAGTCAGGAAATAAATTAACTCTGTGTAGCAAAATCTGGGCGCAAAAATAAAGTATCTTTAGCTACATGTTTTAGTGCATCTGTTGCAGCAAGAAGACGTGTTAATGACTCTCTGGAGATCCCATCCAACTTCTCTGTGGAATCAACCCCCCGCCACATATCCGTTGACCCTATAAACTTAATTCCATCTTGGACCTTGGCAATTAGACATCTTTTAGCAGTGCGTTGATCTTCCAAAGACTCTGCGTCTTTGTGGACGTCATGACTGCGATGGCCCAGCACAATTATGTGTGGAAGGGATATAGTGTAAATTGTGACTCTGTGAACCAAAAACATGTGCTTGCATGTAAGAAGTGACTGCCTGTGCATAGGACAAGTACAAGAAGTAATTTTGTCATCCATCAGTTGAACGATATATGAGGTAGCATTGTCAGAAAAGGATAGAACTTTAACCTGTTAAACTTAAACCATTAGTGTATGAAATAAATGAATCAAAATTAAATTAAATTCCTACTGTGCCATCCATGAGGTCTTCAGCTGCCGCTTCTGCTTCTGCAAAAGGAACAGTTTCTGCAAGCTTTTGGCCAGCCAATTCAGCTTTACAAAGGTGGCGATTTCGAAACCCTAGGCCACAACGAATATGTGAGCGCATGAAGTCAGGCTCAACATCTTCAGCCAGAATCCGGATTAGATAGTCAATGCGCTGTCGTCGTCCTCATCCAATGTAGTTTGTCTTGAGGTTGGAATGCCAACTCTCAATAAAATTGTTGGTATCGATGCCATAATGGGCATGCTAAGTAGCAGATCAGCCATCTAAGTCATAGCAATAAAAAAAAAATAGAAAAAGGCCAAACCCACCTTCCGCCATGCGCAAGCCCAATGCTGTTTCTTGTGAATCCATTCATCTTCCATATATTTGACCCATACCCGCTGATCACCATACTCATACTGAATGAAAGTCCATTGTTTCTCGAAGTCATGTGGGGTTTCAGATTGGAGGAGAGTGGCTAAGTGGGCCCGGAGATCTCTGAGCAGCTCTGCCCGATCTTCTTTGCATTGCATATGTTTGAAAGAAAACTAGAAGAGTAAAGTGAGAGAGGAGAAGAAATGAAGGAGAAAAGAAGTGAGAAAACCTTTGTGATGATATTCTTCTCCCAAGCTTGCCAGAGATGCCAATGACAGTAGAGGATGCAAATCACATGATCATTGAATGCTTTGTTGATTCCCAAAGCCTCAGTGTCTGAGCAGTCAATCATAAATGTATTGGGATCAAGATTGCATTCCTTTCGAAGCCATTTGAGATAGTGTTCAAGGGGATAACTATTATGACATAAATAGGTAGGAAACAAGTACATAAATAATCTGCTTACTGAGACTCAAGATTGGTGAGCATAAAAGCCAATGGCACACCTCTTCCAGTAACTTGGTCATGTGTTAGAATGGTATTAAGGAATACTTTCACCTGGTTTTCACCACGGCAGGTATTGTGTGTTGAATCAAGGCAAATAACATCTCCATATTCTGCAATTAGCTACAATTAAATCAAATGTGAATATTAAATAAAAATGGATTCAAAAATAGACATACTTTGCATTGCCAAGGGGAGCAGAAGGCAAGGGTGAATCCATTGCGAGACTTCTCCCCAGGTGTAGGCTCATAAAGTGTAAACCAGCCCTTTTCTTGCAGACGCTTCATCCAGAGTTCAATACTCTCACCAAGTGCTGGGGCGAGGACAGTATCAACCATAGCCTTGCGATGGATAGCATTGAAAATATCCATTGCAGAGATCTTGATACTATATGGCAACATCACAGCATCCGGGGTAATCTATATAGAACAATGTCTAAATGTGCTGATCAATTAAATCAAAATATCACATACCTCAGAAAGCTCTTCTGATGATAACCGAAGCATTGCTTTGATTGATTTAGTGTCAAATCCATCACAAACCCTATTGTCCAGCCAATCTCGAACCTCTCCAGGATTTGGTGAATTTCGCATATCCTCAATGGAAGATGGATCTAATTTTAAGTGAGTGGTAATAAAAGACGTGAGACAAAACTGATGTTGTATACCATGCCCTCCATGCTGCCAATAATAGGTCACCAAAAGCCGGTCAGAGTCCACAGGTTTTTCAATGTTGATATGTGCTTCACAGCCAACCTTAATTGAAGGTCTACACTTCCGTTTCTTACTAGGACTAAGGTTGGGATCTCGACGGTCACGCTTTATCCCACTATGGTTGCAAACAAGGCGTTGACTCCATTCCTTCTTGCATTTCTGGCTGGATTTAGGTTCTGATGGAAAATAAGTCTTCAGGAAATTGCCATGAATGTAAGTTACATACCTGATTTATACTCGTGTGTTTTTGCCCACTTTCCCATCACCAAATTATCCTTCTGCCACTGTTCCCATTCCACTGGCAATAATTGTATGACAAGGGGATTAGTTGGGTATGTCGGTGCCTGCAGGGCATGCTTCGGCATTAATCTAAGAATTTCGGAAGGCATAGGCAAAAAAAGCGTGAAGATTGGCCACTGTCACATCTAATCACGTGCTTCTGTGGTTCAAACCTGCATGACTCGTGTGAACTTCCATAATAGGGCCAGTGAGAATGACGCCAACCAACAGCCCGCTGGTAACTTAACGACTTGTGTGAACTGATTATGTGATAGGCGCTGGCCTTCGGTCAGAGGTTATAAGCACACCCAGAAATATTGATTTGCTACCTTTTTTTCTACGTCGACCCCATAAACCATTTAAAATAGGAGCCAGAGACCTGTTAGTTTTTGTGGTTACGGCTCGAGGTGCAGAATCAGTAGTGCTGTATTATGTAATAATAATTACAGAGCTTCTTTGTCCACTGTGCACATCATCCGGTCAGCATTGTCATATTTCGGTCAGCATTTCTAACAGGTTACGGGCCCCGCCAGTGCATCAACTCTCATACTCTCTTTTCTCTTTCTCCACTTTTTATTTCAACATCTCGTACTACCACATCATCATGGTACAGCCTACCATATATGATTTACTTCGAACCTTCGATGACCAAAACAAATTCACTGGTGAAAATTATGGGATCTGGACTCAGGAGTTTGAGATGACTTTTGGAGAGGACATTGACTTTATGGAGCACATAAAGAGCTCATCAAAACCACTAAAGGATGACACTACATTCCAGGCATGGCTCAAAGCAGACCAGCGAGCTAGGGCAGCCCTCTACAAAACAATTTCATCGAACACTGTTCGGACAACCCACTTCAAGGATACAACTCCACCACAAACTGCAAACGACGTTTGGCTGAGCCTCAAATCTGAATACAAAAAGGATTCTCGTGCAGCCCGTTTTGAACTCAAGAAACGTCTTTATAATCCAGTCCATGACACCTCCAAACCAGTCTCACTCTATATCCAGGACATTGTTTTGGCTGCTGAAGAACTTACAACTCTTGGGCATGCACCCGCTGCAACAGATATTGTTGACTCCATTCTCATGAACCTCGACTCTTCTTTTGCAATCGTTCGGACTCTTCTCACATCAGGATCATTAGAGCCTACTCTTACTATTGTTAAGAAAACCTTAACTGATCAAGAAGATACGAAAACTGCACTTAATGGCAGCACTCAGACCCAGGAACTTGAGGCAGCCTTGTATTCACAGAAGAGAGCAGGAAAAGGAAAAGGGAAATGGCGCCGAAAGAAGGATGATTTAGATTTGGACTCAGAGTCTGAGGGAGAAGCCCAGTTTGACTGGCTGAACCCAAAGAACAGGGACGTCTGTCATCGGTGTGGACGTCCGGGCCATCGGTCCTCACGCTGCATTGCTGATATGCCACAGAAGATCAAGGACAAAGTCATCAGTGAAGCAAAGTCTCGAAGACGGTTACATCAGTTGTCAGAAGATAACGCTGCTTACATTGCCCACATTGCTTCCAATTCCAACTCTGCCTCAAAATGGGACTCCAAGGAAGTGAAGGCCAACAATACTAATACTTGCGGCACTGGAGAACTTCCAACCCCAAAGGACGTTGGCCGAGCCACTTGCAGGGTGTTGCTGAGGATTTAGTTCTACAGTATATCACCGGGCCTTAAGTTCAGTGGGGGTTTTGCATTTTTAGTGAGAGTTATTTCATCTTCATTTATTTATTATCTCTTCTCTACCTTTACACTGCACCTCTTCTCCAAGTGGGGGTGTTAGTTTTTGTGGTTACGGCTCGAGGTGCAGAATCAGTAGTGCTGTATTATGTAATAATAATTACAGAGCTTCTTTGTCCACTGCGCACATCATCCGGTCAGCATTGTCATATTTCGGTCAGCATTTCTAACAAGACCTGGGCTGATACTGGTATCTTACTACTCTGTCTAATATCTACTGGCCACAAAAACACTTTTTACTATCTTGAATATATCTTCTAAAATCCCTTAATTAGCCATACAATCCCAAGTTTCACTCTGCATACATCCCATCTCTCGAGATCTGGTAGCCATAAGATCTCATATGTAATTCAATCCTAACTCGCGTCTAACACGATATTTCAATTAACAGTTCAAGACAACTTAAGAGGTCAACAAAATGTAATTCACAGTACTACATTCAAAAGTAGTGTTTGAACGCCATCATTCCTGACTTCCTTAGAATATTCACTTTGTAGTAGTAACCCGTCATGCTGTGGAAATACTAGCATACAAGGATTCTGAGCTGTCTTGAAACCTGGCGCCTAGAAGTGAACTTTTGAACCAATCCCCAATTTAGAATTGATGTATTATTACTGTCAAAAATAGTTTTTGGATTGCAATCTCTACAACTTCCCCTCCCCCTTGTGTGAAGACATTTTGATACAACTCAAGCATGTAGTCCTGCATTGGGATATTTATCATCAAAGAATAGATGAGGCTACCCTATAATCTGCATGATTCAAATACTGTGGATCTGCCAATGACTTCACAAGCTAGTTTATGAGGACTCATTTGTCATAAAATGTGGCAGCACCTGTTCTCATTTTTCCATTTAAGTATAATTCATCATGGAAGGGTCCTGATTGTATATGTCTGTAATCCTGACCATCTTACCACATGGACGTCATCACCAATTGTGCTATCATTATCTCCTGATCACCCTCCCATTGTTCCTTCAACTCAATCAAGATCTATGGTCTTACCTCTCCATCTCAATTCCCCCTTTTTTTCTCTTCTAATTCTTGTTCCTTAAACCCTACCTGACACCACTCCATTGTTGGCTGCAGGTATATTAGATTGATTACACCCCCTCAAAAGTATGAGAGAAATACATGCCTCTTCAAAAATAGCAATTGCACATCTGTATATTGATTCTACTGTCTACAACAAGAAACTTTTGTCTTGTCTGCTACTAACTGAGTGAGGGTGATTGTTATGACCATGTTGCAACCCAAAGATATCCAACAATGCTATCACCTCAAGTTATCATCATGTCTTCATATCGGCCACCATCGGAAAACCTGACACTGATGTACACCCTCACAGCGATCAAACCCCACTACAGCCCCTATCAAATTATACTTCTACTATCTGGTTATACTCTGATACGTCCCTTTATCCTTTGATGATCCATTTATTCTATGTCTCACCTATGTCATATATACCGTGGACTGTTTCCTTTTCCATAGTTATCACCCTCGGTTATTCACAGCCTCCGACCTTATCATAACCTTCCTGTTCTTGGTCAAGTTTATTTGTCCTTGGTAGTTCTGCTCTTCCCTTAGTTAGTATTTTCTAGATGCTGATAACTCATATATAAACCCACTGTAATGTAGCTACTAAGCAATCAGAATATCAACTGAGATACACCTCTAGTTTCTGACTCAGCTATCCATTCACGACCCCCACTTTCCAACACCATCTGATTTCATGACTCAACCTACATTTATGACATTGACCTTGACTCTGATATTTGCCACTTCAGTTTTTGACTGTTCGCATACAGCTCGGTTTCCGATCACTGAGTATTACCTTATATGTTTGAAATTTAAGGATGTTCGATGGTACCTTTGCAAGGGTGCAGCACATAAGCTGAAGCCAAGTCCTTCCATTTGGTCCCCATCAGTTCTCCGAACCTCCCATTTTAGTTCTTAACACTGATACCAACAGCCTTTCAATGTCTCTTTTTACATATGTTAGCTGTATGAAAATTGTTGGAATAAACAAGGGAGGTGGATGTGATGCACTAAAAGTGCAGGAGCTTAGACAGACATGTACAGGCTGTTAGGATCCCTGTCATTTTGGACCCCCATGAGCTGTTTTTAGCCTCGTAACCCTCCATCATCCCACTATCAGTACCCCTGCTCACAGTAGCACTGCCTGTGGTGCCTCCAACACTTGTTTCATTGTATTGTAGCACCTTAGCCTTCTATCCTATCCCCATTCTGTCTGTTTGTTAAGATCTAAGCCAGGAAGAGGGGGAATGCTCTAGTCAGAGGGCCGATGATGTGAAATGAGTTAATTGGGAGGCCAATGATAGAGATTGTACTAGTCAGGAGGTCTGCTCTATAACTGAAATGGAGCTTGGCTTCAACATATGTGTTGCACCCTCACACGAACTGTCAGGGTGCTCCAGTATTTAGATAGTATGATATGAGCAAGAGTCAACCTTAGCTTAATTGACCAGAATGTTAAGTGCTGTGTCGGAACTTATTCCAGAACTATTGGAAAGTCACTGGGAATTCAGAAACTATCAGATAGGGTCAGGATGTCGGCTTCAGCTTATGTGTTGCACCTCTACACAAACACTTGGAAGTCCTTGATTTCAAAGGTGAGACTTACACTGGAAGATACAGATATTCAGAGTTCCAAAGATCTCCAAATATTGAGCATACAGAAAGATGGAAGAGGGAATAAGAAACTAAGTCAATATCAGATCTAAAGTAAAGTACAAATTTGCGGAAACTAATATAAGTCTTCTCATTATTGTACTACAAACTAAGACCACAATAAGATGGAAATGGAAGTATTCTGAAACAGGAATACAATAAGACAAATTGGGGAGACATTATTCTGAAACAGGAATATAATAAACAAACAAGTGAATACTTGTCAATGGACAAATTACCAAATTGTTACGACTGTGTCGCAACCCTTCGCACGCTGACGGTCCCCGATGGAATACCCTCGTTATACGTCTTCGACAATACAAGATCTCGGAAGCCGTCGGTCCCCCGACGCTGACGTATGCTCTCCGGTCAATCAAACCCGACTACGCCTTTCTGTCTGGTTATGCTTTGATATGTCCCTTTCATCATGTTGATCTGTCTCATCTTATGTTCCACATATGTCTATCTATATTTGTAGTCCTCGAACTTTTTCCTTTTATCGTAATTTCCATTCTCGGTTATCATCGGCCTCCGAACTAATCATAAACTTCCTGTTCCTAGTCAAGCTTATTGTTAATGCCGTTTTCCGCCCTCCTCCCCATTAGTACTTTCTAGACGCCTGTTACTTGTATATGAACTCGCTGTAATTGTAGTTACTAGGCAATCAGAATATCGACTCAGAATACCCTCATACGTCTGTAGCAGTCTCATACTAGAAGAATCCCCCTTCCGCCTTCGCGTGCGCTCGCCCACTCTTGGCCCTGATCCCTTGGCCCGACACTTGACTTGTCCTTCGGTTCCGATCGGTATCTCGCTGAAAGGTTCTTCTTAGGATTTAGTCTTCGCCTGTCCGAAATTTAAGGACAACCTACAGATATTTGCGAGGGCGCAGCACATAAGCTGAAGCCAAGTCCTCCCGATCGGTCCCCATCGGCCACCGACATTAGTCAGTTTCTAGTTCTTAACACAAATGCAGAACAAGGGAAGATTATGAAAAATACGGTAATTATGATGTTCCTTAGTCAGAAGTTGGAAGTTGGATATTGAAACATCTGGGAATGGTGTAAGTTCGTTACTAGGAAAAGACCTAATAACCTGCGCGCAATGGTCAAGTCTTTATGACGGTCACTGACACAGTCGTTCTTGAAACCAGTCTATAACCAAACACACTCGGAGTGAGAGGCTAGAGATCGGACCCTGGATGACGTAAACGAAGATGAATACAAAAGGCTGACATAAGCCCAATGTCGAGGAGTGTAGAACTTCAACAATAAGAGACACCACAGTATCCCTTACTGGCCGTAGGAGTGAGACTGAGAGTAAGACTTAAGAGATTGTCCTTAAGAATGAGCTTCGAAATGAGATACAACGAAATTGCTTGTTCAATAGTGGGCAAAAGAGAGGCCCTTATATACATGAGAGAGCACAGGTCAAATCAAACATCTACAAACAACGACACAATAACAATGCGATATGGTGTGAGTCATCTCTGAGTCATCACAATAGGAGTAAAGCTGTGAACAATAATAGGGGGAGGCTGCGCTGAACAATAAGAGAATGACAAACAAAAGATGAGATCAGACATGTGATACGGATAAATGGGGAAACACAATAGAACAATAGGGGAAGTGAGTCAGACAATAGAGATGATGGAGTAATAGAAGTGATGGCTGATGAAACATTGATGATATGAGTCAGAAACACAAGAATCCCACGATAATGCGTCACCCTCAAATGCTATGCTTGATTTCGAAATCTTGACAATATTACCAATCGATGAACCAAGATTGGATGTATTGTGTTCCTAGTTTTGCAGTATAAGGAGGGGACACAATCAATCACCATTTAGAACCAGGTGGTGAGTAGGCTCCACAACCACGCAAGGAACACGAATCGATGACGACCTCGACGAGGCTCTACTTGACTTCCCTCTGGAACCGGGGTCCTAAATAACTTGGGTCCTCTGTGATCTCCTACTGGAGTGAACGTTGCCATGTAATAGATTCCCGATGACGGTGGGGAACAGTCCTGCTGGAACACTCGATCGAATCGATAGTGGAGGATTTCGGAGGAGCCATCATAGTGCTCTATACGAATGAAGACAGGATCGTCTGGAGCATATGGGAGTCGAATACCTTGTCGACGGAGGAAACAATGGTATTTCTTGGAGGAGCATGAGTGGGCTGGTAGGGGCTTGGAAATGATGTCTGAGGATGAGGAGAAGCGAGATGTTATTGGCTGGAGTTCTATTTGGGAGTGAAGAGTCGGTTTCGAGTAGGAACTGAGGGTTACTTTGGAGGACGATGCAGTGTTGAACATGATGGAGTTTTAGTCGTCTGTTTAATGAAACTGATTTGGCTGTGTAGAAGTCGTCTTGAGTGCCAAAGTATATATAAGAATTTGTGCTTGTGACGTGACTTGAAACTATTGCCATATTAGTCTCTTTCCGATTGAACTCTCTACAATGGGTCATAACACAGAGGGCCAAATTACTAAGAGTTGAGAGATAGAGGGTCACTCTTGAGGAGTATAGTAGTGAGGAAAAAGGCAAAAACTAAGAGAGGCTAATTTAAATTGATATTCAAACTGAAGAACTGTAGTGTACATGAAAAGAGCTTTATACTATATTGAGATGGGTGATCGGAAGGCTGATCAAAGAAGTGAAGTGTAGGACAGATCACAGGGAGTGATGATGAGGTGGGGAGATATAGAAACCAATGTATGGTACTAAGAAACAATACTAGGTGGCAAATAAGAGTATACGTGGAGATGGAAATAGAGGAATAGGTGGAGCTGAGATGGAAGAGGGTGGGAGTGTACTATGAATGAGTATTGGGAGTGCTGCGAGGGGTAATGACATGGCCAATAATGAGATGACAATGGTTTTCTAGTGAGAAACAAGTCAGGGGGGTCTGAAAATGATAGGATCCTAACACTGTTTCTCTGTCACCATTCCACATATATATCCCATTTGCCACCTCACTGTTATGATCTACATAAGCCAGGAAGAGGGGGAATGCTCTAGTCAGAGGGCTGATGATGTGAAATGAGTTAATTGGGGGGCTGACAATAGAGATCATACTAGTCAGGAGGTCTGACTCTATAACCATAGTGGAGCTTGGCTTCAACTTATGTGTTGTGCCCTCACACGAACTGTCAGGGTACTCTGGTATTTCAAACAGAGCAGATAGTACAATATGAGCAAGATTCAACACTTAGCTTAATTGACCAGAGGGCCAAATTACTAAGACTCAAGAGATAGAAGGTCACAGCTTGCCAAAGACCACTCACTCTTGAGGATTATAGGGATGAGGGAAAAAGGTGAAAAACTAAGAGAGGCTAATCTAAGTTGATATTTAAACTGAAGAACTGTAGTGTACATGAGAGAGCTTTATACTACAATGAGACAGGTGATTGGAAGGCTGATCAGAGAAGTGAAATGTAGGACAGATCACAAGGAAGTGATGATGAGGTGCAGAGTGATAGAAGCTAATGTATGGTACTAAGAAAACAATACTAGGTGGGAAATAAGAGTATACGTGGAGACAGAAACAGAGGAATAGGTGGAGCAGAGATGGAAATGGGGTGGGAATGTACTATAAATGTGTATTGGGGGTGCCCTGAGGGGTAATGATGTGGGTGGAGACTCCAATAATGAGATGACAATGGTTTTCTAGTGAGAAACAAGTTGCAGGGGTCCAAAATGACACTCACACCTTTTTAGTACACTTTGCTATATTGTACTTAGTCTCACTTGCATCCCCATTCCCTTCCCCTACTTCCTTTTGACCCATCATCACCCTCAATTCTCTAATTGGCCCTCCAATCATCTGTCCCCCTGTAGTATAAAGTTCTATCATGTATGGAGAATAACCCAAAACTTTGAAATTTATTTGTCCACTAAAGTATATATATATATATTGTTTGTTGTAGAATTAATATTTAATCAAATTCAGTCCATCAGATAATACTCTGGAGAATAAGGAAATATTAATATTTATCTTGTATCTGATTATCCTTTTGGGGATAAACTCCACAACATAGATTGGTTGGCCAGATAGTTCTGGTTAATTTTCTAAACCAAATAAATTTAAAGTATATGAACTACATTTGAAAGTTCACATGTATACAAGAGAATGCATCTTATCCCAAAGATTAAGTCATAACCCAAATAATTTTGTTTAACCATGTGTGAAGTTCTGTTCCTGGAGACTCCACAGAGTATTTCTTGGAAATCATATCAAGTTCTGAACCATCTTCTGGACCAGTATCAAGATCTGGAATCCACCAGAACCTGACCTTCATCCCTCAAATACCCTTCAATCCAAATCCTGTTCTGGTATTCTGCCCTCAACTAGACACCTCCTATTATGACTCAGAACTCATCAGACTCTCCCCTTTGACAATTGAGTTCTCCATATGTCCCTAGTCATTTTCCAGCCTGAACTTCTGGTTGGACTCCTGGTGTTTATTCCAGATACTTTGATCTGTGGCCCAATCTTCTGTTATGTATAACCCATTCCTGGATACTTTGATTCTCTGTAACTTTCCATAACTTTCTGACCTGATGTTACAACCGGAATTCCCACTGGACTCCGGGACTAACTTATATGCACCCATTGTCAGTTTACCAAAATTCCCACTGGACTCCATACGTCAGACTTGTCTATGTTTGACTTCGTTACATTGTGTATCAGTCACCGGAATACCCACTGGACTCCGTCCCTGTCTATGTCTGACCTCGTCCCACGCATCAGTCACCGGACCCCTCTCGGAAAACCTGTCACCCCTCTAACTGAGCCCAATTCCCATTTTAGTCAAATGACCTGTCACGATTCGGACTCCACTCCCACTCCATTTCCCATTATGGTTTATGATTTGTCACAATTCAGACTCCACTCCATTCCATCCTGTTCCTAACACCAAATTTGGTGTTTACTATTCCCGTTTCATGTTTTGCTAGTTTCATTTCATTATTACTGGATTTGGTATGACATTCATTCCACAGTTGTTAAGTGCCATGTCAGAAACTTATTCTGGAACTATCAGAAAGCCACCAGGAAGTCGGGAACTATTGGATAGGGTCAGGACGTCGGCTTCAGCTTATGTGCTGCGCCTCTACGCAAACACTCAAAGTCCTTAATTTCAGAAGTAAGACTTACGATGGAAGATATGGATATTCAGAGTTCTGAAGAGTTCTGAATATCAAGTGTACAGAAAGACGGGAGAAGGAATAAGAAACTAAGTCGATATCAGATCTAAGGTAAAGTACAAATTTGCAGAAACTAATATAAGTCTTCTCGTTATTGTACTACAAACTAAGACCATAATAAGATGGAAATGGAAGTATTCTTAAAATGAAAATACAATAAGACATATCAGGGAGACAATATTCTGAAATGGGAATATAATAAACAAACGAGTGAATACTTGTCAATGGACAAATTACCAAATGTGGAACAAGGAAAGAATGTGGAAGATACGGTAACTATGATGTTCCATAGTTGGAGATCGGAAGTCGGATATTGAAACATCTGGGAACGGGTCGTAACAACAGTCTATTTAGTCTGGGAAATGTTGTACATACAATCCAGTCAGAAAATCGGCTTAGATTCCCCCCAGTAATCTAATACGTTTTCCGCTCTAAACTCCTACTTGAATTACACCGCTCACACTAGTCAGAGCCCACGGGCTCTGGCGCATCTATCTCTCTTATCTATCTCAACTCATGACCTCTCGACCCACGACCTCTGACCTACGACCCCTCGACCCACGAACCCCACCCAGACTCCCTGGGATTCCCGTCCACCTGTCTGAAATTGGACAACACGATCTCGCAAGGGTGTAGCCTATAAGCTGAAGCCAAGTCCTACTGGATATTCCGTGGGTTTCTCTGGATATTCTGTGGGTTTCTCTGGATATTCTGTGGGTTTCTCTGGATATTCTGTGGGTTTCTCTGGATATTCTGTGGGTTTCTCTGGATATTCCGTGGGTTTCTCTGGATATTCTGCGGGTTTCTCTGGATATTCTGCGGGTTTCTCTGGATATTCCGCGGGTTTCTCTGGATATTCCGCAGGTTTCTCTGGATATTCCATGGGTTTCTCTGGATATTCTGCGGGTTTCTCTGGATATTCCACGGGTTTCTCTGGATATTCCGCGGGTTTCTCTGGATATTCCGCGGGTTTCTCTGGATATTCCGCAGGTTTCTCTGGATATTCCGTGGGTTTCTCTGGATATTCCGTGGGTTTCTCTGGATATTCCGCGGGTTTCTCTGGATATTCCGTGGGTTTCTCTGGATATTCCACGGGTTTCTCCAGAAACCTGCTGTGTATGTACCCTAACACCCGACTTCCATCCATGGAACATTTCTAGTTCCCAGATTTCCAAACCTCATCCTTGTTCCATATTTGGTAACTGACAGGTTAACAGTTATTCATTCGCTTGTTTATTGTTCTTGTATTTATTCCCTGATCTGTCCCCATCCTTGTTTCCCCATTTATCTGTGTGAAGGGTATGCATATATGCATGATTGGACAGTGGAATAATATACATATTATAGTACTTTATTATCTAGTTTCTATTCCTTTTCCTTAATTCTCTATATCTTTCAAGCATACCCATATTTCTTAGTTCAAAGTCTTGTGTATACCTATGGGCGCTCTCAGCGCCAAAAGACAGACACTTTTTACCCAGCAGACACCACCTCGTAATGACCCCGACGTCAAATAGCGAGAGGTGTCAAGGATAACGTCTCAGCTACTTATAAAGGTAGCAACTTCTTGCGTACTAGTAATCTTTGGACTCGAACCGCGAAGGTCGAGTCCCACTCTCAAGTCTTTGCGCTCATCGACACTCTAGTCGATTCGTGCTGCTATATCTCTACTTCTGATATTCAGTCTTTCGCTGACTATCTTTCTTACTTCTAGCTACAAGTTGTACAGTAAAGGTCAACTCTTCTTTTCTCCGGTCCTCATCGTCACGAGCAACTGTACAGTTGCTCTTGTGATGTGTAGTGTGTCTCTTTACTAGTACTATCAGTCTAGTAATCTACAGTATTGTACAGGACGGTCAATACTTAATAATAGTAGTTGAATAAATACTATTCTTCGTACATCGAGTGGTCAGAATCTATCGACTCTTCACAATCTGACTTGTTGTTGTATTCCCATTTTGGAATCTTCATCCTAATCTGTCTTACTATACTTCTAGATTTGTAGTACAATTAATGGAACATCCATAGTCTTCCATAGTCATGTACATACTTACTCTTTAGTTTTAATCTCAAATTAGTTTGTATCTCTTTGTTAAGAACTGAAAACTGACTAATGTCAGTAGGCCGACGGGGACCGATCGGAAGGACTTGGCTTCAGCTTATATGCTGTGCTCTTGCAAATAACCATCAGGTGTCCTTACATTTCAGACGGGTGAAGACTAGTCCTAACAAGTACCTCACAGTGAGTTACCGATCGGGACCGAAGGATAAGTCGAGTGTCGGGCCAAGGGGTTGGGGACTGAGAGTGGGCGAGTGCATGTGTAGGCAGAGAGTGGGATACTTAGTATTAGACTTCTAGAGATGTACATACGTGGGTGTTCTGAGTCAATATTCTGACTGCCTAGTAACTACAACTACAGCAGGTTCATACAGTGGGTCAAAAAACTGCCCCAATGTTTGTGCATTTTAGAAAGAAAGATTGATATTGTGTGAAGGAATGATATCAGCAAAAATTCTGAAAAATTCACATGATATACTAGAACATGTTGGCTATCTACCAACTTAAGAAATCATGTGATTCCAATCAAACCTCTTTGCTCAATAAATCAAACAAAATAATCACTCATTGGGGCAGTTTTTTGACCCTCTATTATTTTCTCTGCTTTTCAATGTTACACACTAGTATAAGGTAGGGTGGGTCATGTGAATCATCAACATGTCATGTGACCTTATTTGTATCAATTTGGCATGTTGAACTTTGTTCATTCATCTCCTTGACTCCTTACCATCACTATGAAATCCATCTCTGCTGAAAAGCATTCTTCTGTTGTTTCTCTCCTCCCTCAGTGAGGGGTATTCCCATTGTCAAATTCAACCTAGGACTGGCCTGGGGAAGGGTAGAGTATATACATAATCTGTAAGAGTCAAGTCATGTACATGCACATGACCACCCACATTCACCCATATCAATAACCTGGGATAACCCCCACATGATCTGTTAACCCCCGTGAGTAAAAATACAAATAAACAAATCACAACAAAGTGTGATCTATGTGACACAACGTGTCAATATCACAGTCAGGACACGTCACACACCCTGCTTCCTGCTTCCATTCTCAACTGATGTCTTCCAGCTCAATCAACCTGTCAAGCCTTCTCAAAGTGGCAGGAGATGAGATTATCAGAGCCTATCGGACAAAAGTGAGTGTATAAATATTATGCCTTGGAGTGCAGACAACAGCTAAATTGATTGTTAATTCTTTCAGTACTTCACTACTGGTATTATTGAAGCATCTGGCGAATTTCTTTCCATCAACAATGCTATAAATTGGGTGAATGCTGAAAATTTCCAGCATTTTGTAGTTGAATGGCTCCAGGTTCCCACACCGTGTACTCCACAGATCATCGAGTCTTCAACATCTGCAAGTGTGCTTCCATTGAAACAGTATAAATGACAGTGAGGATCATCAACATCTTCTGAGCATTCAGTGGTGATAGCCAGTAAGCTTCATATTCCCTTCAGATGTTCTTTGCTAATTTTCATGAGATAAATGACTGTGGAGAGTATCTAGATCTTCTGAATATCCTCCTCCAATCATCTGGGTGACCCCAAGTAAGCTTTATATTTCCTCAGTCAGCTCCATTTTTGCTAATATTTGTTAGATAAATCTACTGGGGCACCAGCCAAAAAGCATGCCCGGTATTCCAAACATCAAGTGATGACTGATGCTGGCTGGATACAGATCACACGTCAACAATGGGTCAAGCAGCTGGTTGAACTGACAGAAATTCCTACAACCTGGCCAATTCCTATGGAAGGTGAATCCATAGGATATATTCTTAATCTGACCAACAGCGCCTTCAAATTTATTGATTCCAATGGTAATCCACTCTCCATGGCAGCTATTATTAAGAACAAGGTATGTTCATTCTCATTCTTGATTTTAATATCTTATTATTATTATTTATATATGAGTGTGTTGATGGTTGGGGTGATGGAAGTGGTGGAACCAAAGAAGCTGGCCCTGTCGTCTTCCCCCTTGGCAAGATCAAAACTCAATGAGCTATTCATGTTTGCCATGGCCATTTTATGTGCTCACATGTGGATTCATCCTTATTCTTCAAGTATGAGCGCTACAGTGATGATTTCAAGACCTTTGAGGAGATCCACAATGCACAGATAGCCAATAATGCAGCTGAAGCAGATTCGGTTATTGGTGTGGCTGCAGCGTAAGTCCTTATTATCTTTATATTCACTTCATTAGCTTTAATGAGATTTGTTTAAGTTTTTATAATAGTGTTGCATTTCGAACTTGTAAATTCAATGATGGAAAATGTAAGGGGCAGCCAATCATCCAGACTTTTGAACATGTAAGCTTAAAATTCTTTTTTATTTATACATTTCAACAGTGCTGTTCTTTAGATGACAGCATTTGGCAAGGATCAATTCATTGGATGCTCAGCAAGGCAACCTGCTGAAGATAAACATGCCCATATTTTTTTCTCAATCCCACTCCATGTCTCCCAGTCCACATTAAATGATATTTTTACTACCCAGGGTTCCACATCTCGGGATACTGAAAAATACACAGGTCCATGCTATTATACCGTCCCACCAACTGTTGGCTTGAAACAGGAAAAATGCCATAAGTCTCAGTTCATTATTTTACATATACACATATATTGTTAATTTATTATCTAGCCCATGTACATTTTGAAAATGGCAAATTACTTAATGGCCTCATCACCTAGCATCAGTGCCCCGCTCAGATTATAATATATACCCCAATTGATAATTCCATTCGAAAAGCTGTCATCATAACCACACCTGGACTCCCCCACAATCATCCCCCTTACGCATTGCAAAAACTAACATTTGAGGCAACTGAACTCTACATGGAGGCAATTGAGGCTGTTGGGCTTCTTGGTTCAACAGTGGGACAGATTGATCGAGGTCAGTGGTTCTTTCCATTTACTTGCCTTTTTATTGAGCATTATCATTATTAATGCTGTAGCTCCAACCACAAAAGCTTTGCTTGTATCACAAAAGGCCACTGACAGCAAGGCAACCAGCAGTCTCACACGGCACCAAGTCAAACAGCGCATTCTCAGTGGGATGAAACAACAGAAATATCCCCAGGGAAAGGATATAGCAGGTATGAGTTTTTTTAATTTGTTCTCATCTCATTCTGACATTTAATATACCAGGTGTAAAGCACATATATGAAAATATTGAGTTGAAATGGCCTGTGCAGGAGCGAAACATCCAATCCATGCATAGTGAATTATGTAATGATGGTAATGATCAGATTGACATTGTTGTAACAATGCTCCCTGATCTTGCAGAGCTTGTCCACAATGTCACCTCTACTCAGCATGATACTACATACAAGTGCATATTTGGAGCATTCAATGAGTGGCAGATTGTGATATGGCATCCATATTTGTACCACTATGAGTCCACTTATTCTTTAATCCTTATTTTTATTGAACTTTGTGGTTACTTAGGTGTAGCAATAGGACGCATCTACTGCAATTGTGAAACTCGACAGGCCTACCATTTAATTTGGACAGAATGGTTCAAGGCCATTGAGCGTGTCACTAGCAAAAGTGTCAAATTCAAAGCCCTTCACAAGGAAGGCAAACATGCTATCTTCATGGTGGACGGTTCTGCTCCACAAATGCAAGACCTTGGTGACTTCTTGTTAACTCAAAATGACCCCTTGGTCAGCAGGATTGCGACAAAGGATCCACAAATTATAGTTCAGTATTGTAGTCACATTTGCAACATACATTGCCAACGGTACATCTTTACTTTTCTTGTGACTTTGGTCTAATTGGCTTTCTAGAGGGCTTGATCCTCTAAAGGCAGTTTGTTCGCATGAAGATTATAACCGCATTGCTCACTTTCAATATATCACAATACAGGAGAAGATGGATGAATTTACAGCTTGGTGCTTGGGGCATGAATAACCGAAAGTTCGAGGTATTTACTTTTTCTAAAACACTTACACCATTATTACTTATTTTGGTTCTGCAGACTGGTGGTGGAACAAGCTTGCATATCCATGGTATATCCCTGCACTGTGCCGCCATTTTTCAAAAATTCCATCAGCTGACTGGGATCTTGGACCAACCAACACAAATCTTAACGAACAGTCACATCAAGCAACAAATCGTGCCACAGGTGTCCACATCCCACTTGCAGAGGCAATTGACAGGTGAGTTACATGAACGATTTATAATTATCACAGATATCTAATCTCATTACTAGTGCATTTGAATATGATAAACAGATTTCATGCGAACTTCAATTGGCATCGGAAAACTGCATCTTGACAAACCATTGATACACACTCACACACCGGTTCATCTCAAATAATCATTGGACTTCTCTACGTATTGAATGAGTGGACACAGCTGATCACATACGCAAGGAGGTCACAAATATCAAAATCAAATTGGCAGCAGCATTAGAAGAAAAGAAGATAGCCATAGAGAATGTGAATCAATTACGCACTGAGAAGAAACAAGTGTCCAGCAGTAAGAAGATTAATCTCAAAGCTTCTGGGAGAGGCTTTCCAACACCAGCTGTTGCAATATCCACTGAAAAGGAAAATTTCCCTTTCCCATCCCTATCCTTACCCTCTTCATCTTATCATCCCACATCTGCCGAGCCTTTCTACGCATCACTCCCTCCTGAACTCGAGCACCTACATCTTCTTATAACGTTCATTTATCTTACCTCCAACAATCTAGACTGTACACCAATTCCGAGCCTGTGTTTCCACCTGCCACCTACCCTCCCAATCTTCATTCTAACCAATAACCGATTTAATTTTTTTATTACTGTAATTATTTTAGTTCTTTATAATATTTAGTTAACTAATTAAACTTCCTTAAATGGACAGGACGACTTGACTCTTACAGATTATGCATAGCCTCGGAAGGGTACTACTGTATTGGCAGGATCAGTAGGGAGGTGTGAGAGGTACGGCGAAATATACTTGGGAAATATAGTCGGATAAGCTCATACTATATTTCCTTTATTATTTCTATTTTCTCTCTATTTTATTATACACTTATAATTAGTTCGACGACCTATGTTTGCGGTACATCGACTCTTGTGGGCGCATACACACCAGACTTATGTATTCTAGCACCCGTAGTTAAAACTCAGACACTTTTTACCTCGTAACCACGACTTACCCAGACACACAGTAAGTGTCCTGTAAGTTGTGATTGAGGTATCATCTTGACCGTCACAGACAGGCTTCAACTATCTATACATTCTTGGTTTCGAACTGTACCAGTCAAAACCTTATCTATATCTCAATCCATGTGGACAACATCCACGCTACTTGTGATGTATCAACATTATCTCATAATATTCTCTTAATTTTCTGTGGATTATTTAATATTCTTTCGAATTTATTGTATTTTTATTATATTTTTATTGTGAAAAATAGGCCTTATTCCTTTTAACTTCGCATAAATAATAGCATATATGGACTCATATTATGCTATTATATCTTAGTTAATTTATTATAATTTTTAACTAATTATTTATATTTTATTTACTTAGTTATTACCTTTCGGCACCTTGCTGCAGCCTAGTTTGCGCATTTTTGGAGTCATGTGACTTATTAGATAAGCCTCCGGTGTTGGGATGTCACAAAGGTCACGAGTGTGACTACCCGAGTCACACAAGTCACGAATGTGACTACCCGAGTCACACAAGTCACGAACGTGACTACCCGAGTCATTATTAGGTTCCGCCGACTCATCGTTTTCTTCCGGCCCCGGGACCGCGGCCTTGAACCTTCATGTTCAAGCCAAAGCTTAGAACCCTTGTCTCAGAGAGGGGAATCACATGTTAAACAAAGGGTAAATAATGAGTAGAATATGAGGTCATTATGATCTCACTAATGACCTCATAAACTAAAATAGTTAGCTAATCATTGAGTTATCAAAATGTATATAAGGAGGGCTAAGTTTCCAATAAAATACTCTTATCACACACATTTGCAGCACAGCACCAGCTTATTTAATCATCCTAAGGACAATAATAGCCTTAGTCTGATACACTCACTGCAAGCACCTACACTTGCAGCATCTTGAATCTTTGTCAGCAACTCTTGGACTTAGCTAATCATCTAAGTTCCCCAGCCTCACAGCTACCCTTTAGGCTTATTAATTAGATAATAAACCTAATAAGTATCTAAGTATCCTTACTGAAATCCCTGCCAATACTAGATTACTCAAGGCCCAGCCCTAAGTTTATTGAATTAATCAAGTACAAGCACTCAGATAATCCAATACAATTTATTTTCTCTATTAATAAATTATTTAACACCTTGTTAAATAACTATTAATAGTTACAAATAAGCATACAAGAATCCGAAGCTCTTATATCAAGTCTCTGCCAAGTTACTGTGCATATATTCAGCTTCCAGCCCCTATTCTCAAGGAATAGTTCTTGTATTTGCTAAAAGAGTCATACACAGTTCTATTGAACCTTTCAATAATCAAAATAAGCATTGATTTGAGTTGTTTAAGCTTCATAGCGCAGCTCATTAATCTATCAGTATTTAAATTACTGGACCTTTGCTTGTTTTATTGTTGAAGCTCTGTGACACTATAGCATATATTGAGCTATCTAAGAGAATCCCCTGAATACATTACACTACTCTATCATTCGACTCTCGTTATTTGTTTCTACACTTGAGCAGTCACTTGGGATCATACCTACGGTCGATTCCTTTATTTCATTGTAGCTATCTACTCTACTTAGATAGTTACTTCACTCAGACGTATCAAACTAAATAGTCGATACTTGTCGGCATGTATTGAACTTAGATAGTCCATACAACTATGTGTTGTACCTAAACGGTTGATATTCTTTGTATATAGAACGGTTAGAACTTCCACCACTCTTCACAGGAGGTAGAGAGGGGTAAGGAAAATCATCCTGGTGGCCATTCTTCCAAGCTTTTCCCTTATTGTCACAACTGTCACAAGTCACAACATTGTCACAAACAATCAAAGGTAATATTCGACAACTCTTCGACACATCAAATTCGACTCGACAAACCCGAACATTATTCGACAACATTGAATCTCTTTCAACATGTCTCATTTCGACATCATGTATGATTTCATTATTAGTTCATAATATAGTCATAACAATACAAAGAAAAGCATAAAAGGGCTACAAAAGGAGCGAGGGTGTTACGACCGTGTCGCAACCCTATCGGTCCCAAGGTTATCGCCACATCAACATTTTCAAGTCACCACTTCGGAAACCATCAGCCCCGAAGCTGATGTATGTTTTCGCGATGATCAAACTCCATTTACGCCCACTGTTAAGTGCCGTGTCGGGAACTTATTCCGGAACTATTGGGAAGTCACCGGGAAGTCGGGAACTACTAGATAGGGTCAGGACGTCGGCTTCAGCTTATGTGCTGCGCCTCTATGCAAACGCTCAATGTCCTTAATTTCGGAGGTGAGACTTATGATGGGAGTTACGGATATTCAGAGTTCCGAAGAGTTCCGAATATCGAGCGTATAGAAAGACGGGAGAAGGAATAAGAAACTAAGTCGATATCAGATCTAAGGTAAAGTACAAATTCGCGGAAACTAATATAAGTCTGCTCGTTATTGTACTACAAACTAAGACCATAATAAGACGGAAACGGAAGTGTTCTTAAAATGGAAATACAATAAGACATATTAGGAAGGCAATATTCTGTAACAGGAATATAACAAACAAACGAGTGAATACTTGTCAATGGACAAATTACCAAATGCGGAACAAGGGAAGAATGTGGATGATACGGTAACTATGATGTTCCGTAGTCGGAGGTCAAAAGTCGGAAGTCGGGGATCGGAAGTCGGGAGTGGGAGACCGGAAGTCGGATATTGAAACATCCGGGAACAGGTCATAACAAGATGCCTGCTACTTGTATATGAACCCGCTGTAGTTGTAGTTACTAGGCAATCAGAATATCGACTTAGAATACCCTCATACATCTGTAACAGTCTCATACTAAGAATCCCCCCATCCACCTTCGCGTGCACTCATCCACTCCTGGCCCCGACCCCTTGGCCCAACGCTCGACTTGTCCTTCAGTCCCGATCGGTATCTCGCTGAAAGGAACTCTTTAGGATTAGTCTTCGCCTGTCCGAAATCTAAGGACACCCTATGGATATTTGTGAGGGCGCAGCACATAAGCTGAAGCCAAGTCCTTCCGATCGGTCCCTGTCGGCCACTGACATTAGTCAGTTTTCAGTTCTTAACAGAGGGAAGTCAGTCGAAATATCTGTAAATTAGTGATACTAGTAATCTATCTTGTCGTAACTTCTTCAACAAATACTTCTGTGAGTTCTTGCGACTGGTAATAGCCTCTTACTTCATCGACAGGGCGAATATATACTTCGTCGAATGAGGCTTTCGAGTTCGATTAGTAGAATATTATTCGACTTTATTGAAGAATAATCGATTCATGACACTTATGATAAACAGTCAATTATCTGTCAAATCAGCTCTGGGAAGCTTGACAATGCTGTCCAAGCCACCCAATTCATAAATTCCATCATATCTACCTCTGTCACTCCTCAGACTGTTAGGAATGTATTGAAGGAAGCTGGCTTTAGGTCAGCAACAAAGAAGAAAGTCCCTATGCTCAAAAGGTCTCATCATCAGCAAACATCTAAAGTTTGCCCAATACCATAAAAATTGAACTATGGAGGACTGGAAGAGGGTGTTGTGGACTGATGAGACAAAAATGAATAGGATTGGGTCAGATGGGAAGGTATATGTTTGGAAGCAACAAGAGGAACCAGTATCAGATGGGACCACCACACCAACTGTCAAACATGGAGGGGGGAATAACTTGATGGTTTGGGAGTTAATGGGCTGGAATGGGGTGGGGAAGCTGATAGAGATGCAGGGGAACATGGATGCAGTGCAGTATTGTGAGATTTTGGAGGAGGGAGTGGAGGAGAGCATTGAAAGTTTGGAGATGGCTGAGGATAACTGGTACTTCCAACAAGACAATGATCCAAAACATACCTCAAAAAAGGCAGACCAGTGGTTTTCTGACAATAACATAATTCCCATGAAGTGGCCTGCCCAATCCCCTGATCTAAATCCCATTGAACACCTCTGGCAACACCTCAAGGCCAAACTCCAACAATATGACATACCACCCAAAGGAGTACATGAATTATGGGACAGGGTGGCAAAGGAGTGGACTGAAATACCACCAGAGACATGCCAGAAGCTAATAGAAAGCATGCCTAGGAGGATACAGGCAGTTTTAAAGGCAAAGAGGGGTCATACAAAGTATTAGATTGTAAAATAATAGAGGGTCAAAAAACTGCCCCAATGAGTGATTATTTTGTTTGATTTATTGAGCAATGAGTTTTGATCAGAATCACATGATTTCTTAAGTTGGTAGATAGCCAACATGTTCTAGTATATCATGTGAATTCTTCAGAATTTTTGCTGATGTCATTCCTTAACACAATATCAATCTTTCTAAAATGCACAAACATTGGGACAGTTTTTTGACCCACTGTATACAAGTATTCAGCATCTAGAAAATACTAACTAAGAGAAGAGCAGAAACATTATTGACAAATAAACTTGACTAGGAACGGGAAGGTTACAATAAGTTTGGAGGCCGTGATTAACCGAGAGCGGAGTTACGAGAAAAGGAAATAGTCCGAGGGTTACAAGTATATATAGGCATATGTGAAACATAGGGTAGAACAGATCATCATAATTAAAATGGGATGTATCAGAGTATAACCAGATAGTATGAGTATATTTTGACAGGGGGGTAAATGGGGTTTGATTGCCGTCAGCGTCGGGAGACCAATGGTTTCCAATGCAATGACTTGAGTGATAACTTGAAATGTCGATAGGTGGTGATAACCTCAGGGGCCGTCAGGTTGCGACACAGTTGTAACAAATTGTTAAGCATGGTATTAGGACTGGGAAACCCACTGGGACCTGGTGTTAAGAACTGAAAACTGACTAATGTTGGTAGGTCAACAGGGACTGATCGGAAGGACTTGGCTTCAGCTTATGTGCTGCGCCCTCGCAAATATCCGTCGGGTGTCCTTAAATTTTGGACAGGCAAAGACTAGTCCTAACGAGTACCTTTTGGCGAGTCACTGATCGGAACTGAAGGATAAGTCAGGTGTCGGGCCAAGTGGTCGGGACCGAGAGTGGGTGAGCGCATGTGAAGGCGGATAGCAGGGAACTTAGTATAAGGCTTCTAGAGGTGTGAGTATTCTGAGTCGATATTCTGATTGCCTAGTAACTACAACTACAATGGGTTCATATACAAGTATCTGGCATCTAGAAAATACTAACTAGGAGAGGAGTGGAAAACAGTATTGACAAATAAGCTTGACTAGGAATGGGAAGGTTACAATTAGTTTGGAGGCCGTGAAATAACTGAGAGCAGGATTACGAGAAAAGGAAATAGTCCGAGGGTTACAAGTATATATAGACATGTGTGAAACATAGAGTAGAACGGATCATCATAATAAAAGGGGATGTATCAGAGTTTAACCAGATAGTATGAGTATATTTTGACGGGGGCGTAAACGGAGTTTGATCACTGCAAAAGCATACGTCAGCATCGGGAGACCAACAGTTTCCGATGTGATGACTTGAATGATAACTTGAATGATAACTTGAATTGTCGATAGGTGGTGATAACCTCGGGGACCATCGGGTTGTGACACAGTCGTAACACCTGGAACACATCCTATAAATATCCAACTCTCTATATCACATGATTGCATGCACCAGACTCCACCTGGATAACCCAGACTCCATTCTATATGTGCTGACTCTCTGTATTGTACAAACTATGCACTGGACCCTGCCTGGACATTTCCAGACCCTCCTTGTTCTCAATCCATCTTTGCCTATTTGTCATCTGATTTAGTTTATGTTAGAATTAAGCTCGTGAGAACAGAGAGCAATAAGGTTCCATTTGTCTATTTGGCCGTAAGGCAAACGAATGGCTAGATACATGGACTCTAGGCTACTTATATGTATCTGCTAAACAAAAGGAATACTAAAATAGAGAACAAAAGGGGAGAACAAAAGGGGAGAGACAAAAGGCTTGACAATGGTGCGCGCAAACCTTTGATTACATAAGCGGAATGAATGCGTAATCAGCTTGATAAATTCCAACAGTTTACCACCATGTTTCCCTATTTGTTTGACATCTGGTTTATTGTGTTATTGTACTCTTAATATGTCTTTTTGTATGTCTAAGTTAGTAGTACAATAATCTACTAGTCTATATAGTCCAGTAGTTATTTGTACATACATACAATCTGACCAGAAAATTGACTTAGTTTCTACTTGTCTCTTGCACCTTGCATATTCTCAGAACCCACAGGTTTCCCATCTGCTGCTGTTTGAAATTAGACAACACAATCTGTGAAGGTGCAGCACATAAGCTGAAGCTGCATCCTTCCCAGAACTTCTGTGGGTTTCCCTGGAGACCCACCCATGAGCCCTGCACTTAACACATGGGGCTCATGGTTGGTCTCTGGGGGAGACCTGTGGAAGTTCCAGGGAAGGACTTGGCTTCAGCTTATATGCTGTGCCCTTGCAAGATCACATTGTCCAACTTCAGACAGGAGTGGATGGGAAACCCATGGGTTCCAAGAATACACTGAGGCAGATACTAAGTTGAAGCTAAGTTGATTTTCTGATCAGATTGTAAGTACAGATAGTAGCTAGACTATATACTGTATGTAGACTAGTAGATTATTGTACTACATATCCAAAGATACAAAAAGACATAACAGGCATACAATAAGACAATAAACTAGATATCAAACTGATTTGGGAACAAGGGGTCAGGATGTCTGGGCAGAGTCCAGTGGCTAGTTCATGCAATATAGTGAGTCAAGTACATATAGGATGGGTTCCAGGTCCTGGCAGGTTTCCCAGTCCTAACAACAACCATCAATGCACTTGTAAACTACTTTACTTGGTAAAGTGGGCAGGTTATGGGGGCACCAATGAAGAATCTTCTTGGATTTTGGCCACAGAACTCATGAATCCCAGCCCACTAACCTCCACCTAGCCACATTATCCACAGACTTTGGACCCATTTTGTTAAGGTCTAAGGTTCAAGGCTTAAAGGTAAAAGAGTTGCAGAGGCCCACAGGGTTAGAGTGGGGTCCTGAAATGATGGATCCTAACACACCTTAACAATAGCAGAACACTGTCATATTCATGTAGTCAATATATAAAAGTCAGGCACAGAGTGGGCTACTGTAGATGGAAATCATGTGCTGGTATGTTATGTATGTGGTGCCACTGTTGGAGATGTCACAATCAGGGAAACTAATGTTGGGATGCTAAAGGATAATTAAAAGGAAGAATATATGGTGGCCAGAGAAATGATACCTAACATCCTCCGAAAACAGTCCAGCATGTATAATGTGCCCATAAAAGTTGCCATAAATAAAAGTGCCTAAATCAATGGGAAAAAAAGATGTAATATTGAAGACATTGATTAATTGGTCAATGAGAACTGAAAAAATATCAATCATGTTGCATCATTCCCTAAAGCAGACACAATTGACTCGTGGAAAAAGAAAAGAAGCAATTATTTTTAGGCCAGTTTATAATAAGATGCTTTAAAATAAAGAAGAGTATCTATTCTTTGAGGAACTGTAAGGGTATACAAGGCCTAGCTTCAACCGAGTACACAAACAGGTTAAAACAAAAGGGTAAAGTGGGAACTTGACTTGGAAAGAAGATTGTCAATATCAACTCGAAAGCAGCGTCTGAGGCTAACTATGAAGAAAGGCAGCTGGATTCTTCGCTTCGCTTCGACAGACGGAGAGCTAATTGCACACTACCGAGCTTTTCAAAGGTTTTGTTATATATACGCGCAGTGGTTTTCAACCAGTCGGTGAATTACTCTCTGTCAAGTAATTGGCCGGCGTGACAAGCGTGAGAATATATACGTGCCCCCTGGTATTCAAGCCCACCCGATCGATGGTGGTTACGATGTGTGAGTACACCGGCGCTGCGGCCCAAGCACATTATTGTTATCGCGCACTGCAATGACTCACTTGCCGGAATACAGGCTGTGTCCTGGGAGAAAATGACGTGCCTTCAGACATATCCCGTCCAGACCTGGCTATACTCGTGCGGCGCATGACGGTGGCGTGCCGCACGCATGCACGGCGGGCAAAACTCTCTCCCCCCCGCTATTTCTGGAAATGAGACACCTGCGACGCGCTGCATTTCCGAGCCAAGGGGGGTTGCAGGATGCACGCCGGGGAGCGAGCTGCGAGGCTGCGGGGCACGGCAGATTCCAGCGCGGGTGTGCTGCGCGCACGGCAGATTCCCCGTGCTGCGAGCACGGCAGATTCCACAGTGTAGTGCCAGACGTGCATGCATATGGCTCGCACTGCATTCCAGCCGCAGAAGGCTGAGGCATCTCCACTTATCGCGCCAGACGCCATGGCCGCGATCGGGCCACAGTACGTGGCGTGGCGTGTTGCGATAAGCCTGAGGAAGCCCGTCCTTGCTGTAAGATGAAGCCCAGGATCAATGTTCTCGCCGATGAAGGGGTCGAAATTAGGGCGGCCTGAAATACGCGTGATACAGTGATTTATTTCCCGAAATGGCAAAATGACGTCGCGTTTTGCCGGCGGTGTGCCGTTAAGGAAGCCGAGTGGTTCAAAATATGCCACGATGGCCCGATGTGCGGTCATGAAGCTATGTATATGCGTGCGCATGATTCAAGTTATGATGGTAATCCAATATGGGCATCCTATTGTTGAAGCCACAATTATATATACCACAGAAGACTCGAGGGTGATAACTATATTGCGGGGAGAGCTACTGGGGATAACGATGGAAATGTAGGTAATCGTTACAAGACTTGAGTAAAAGTGAAACTAGGGACGTGGATTGGATTGTACTATATGGACCGAATGAAGGAAGCGGGAAATAGGCAAATTGGTACATGGAAATTTAGGGGCAAAGCGCGTGCATTGATATAAGATAATGACGATGAAGTATACGAGTGTAGAGTAGTATTTCGGTAAGGGTGGTTACCCCCCCCCCAGGTTTGCTTGAGAGATGTGAGTGCTAGGAGAGAAACAAAGGCAACAACAGAGCAAGATCAACACAATAGATCGACCTGCATGTCATTCCTTGGTGGCAGTATGCCGGCTGACTTTCTCAACTTGCGCACATCTACTGGTTATTCGGCCATGCGTCTATACGTACGAAGACATGAGCTACGCAGAATGTGAAGGAAATGCGCAACGTACCTCTTCGTCAGACTCCTCATCCGAATCTTTCTCAGTGTCCTCTTCTTCATCGTCGTCCCCATCCACGCTGCTCGTGCTCGTGCTCGTGAAGGAGCTCCCGCTCGACGTCTCTGCATCGTCTCTTGATGGGGGATAGAGGGCGGGCTGAGCAGTAGCGTTGTTGCGTGAGAGGGTCGCAGTATTGCTAGAAGATGTCCGTGAGAGGATGGTGGCGTTGTCGGAGGAGGTGCGTGAAAGGGCAGTAGGTGTAGCATTACCGTCGGTAGCCCTCGCATGGGCTTGGTGTGAATCACGACGGCGGAGGTGATGGGGGTGCGGTGATGATGCAGGGACACTCACGGCTTGGTAGACGTGGTGTTCCGGCGCGGTGTTATTATCCCGCTCTGTTTTCTGAGAAGAGTCCTTCCTGGAGCCCTCTGTGGGCGGGTGGACAGCGATCTCAGGGACCGCATCTGATTGTTCCTTCTCCTGCTGTGCCTTTTTCTCTCGCTCACGCTGTTCTCTTCGTTTCTTGACCCATCCCATACCACTGCCGTCGTCACCGTCCGGATCATCGTCGCCGAGGATTTTGCCCTGACGTTGCAACTTTGCCCAGTCTGTTCCGGGTGTGCCCTTATGTTCCGCATTAACACTGCCCATGCCACCATACCCCCACTCGACAAACTCGGGCTCGTTGTTGGGCGCTGTGTTTGAGATGTCGGAGGAATGATGGCGACGACCGTACACACGACCGTTGAGCATGCGAGTGCCGCGAGTGGTGTTTGGACCTGAAAGCCTGGCAGATTCCGAGGCGACACGCGTGAGTGGCCCGCCGTCTCGGAGTGGCTCTTTCAAAGGGGTGATGGTACGGCTGCCGGCGCTGGTGCTGCGTTCGAGGGGTGCGCCACTCTTATACTTGGACTCGGTATATGAATCATGCGAGGAAGTGGGTGAGTGGGGATCGGCGTTGGATTGCTTCAGGGGACTGAAGAGGGGGGCTAGAAACTTTTGGCCCCAAGATTTTGATTTGGGTTTTGGTGGCGGGTCCTCAGGGGACAAGGCGGACATACCAAATCTAGGGGACGGAGGGTAGTCTGGGGGGGTGGGGGGACAAGGGGAGGGAGCGTCTGAGTCTGAGTCGTAAAATGGGGAGTTTGGAACTTGGGAGTCGTCGACGCGACGGGGTTCAGGTAGAGGAGCAAAGCGGATACGGCGTGGAGAACGGGAGCGGGAATTAGAGGTTGATGAGGAGGAGGAAGCTTGAGAGGATGAGAGTTGTCGATGGCGAAGGGCTGGTGGGTCGAGATAAGGAGCAGGGATAGAAGTATTTACGTTGTTGAGAAGAATACCTGGAGACTTGTTGTGATCCTGGAGGAATATCGAATTGTCTTGAGAGAATGAGGGAGACATTGGGTTGAAAATGAACCTTGAAGTGAGGAGAAGATGAAGGTTGGGATATAAGCAAGAGGGAGGTCTGAGTTAAAAGGTAGATAGATGGAGCACTAGTTAGTATGTACACTTGGAGGTATGGGCGTCTAATCATCGGAATCAAAACTGTATAGATAGACAACACAGACTTGTATTAATTGTCTGTGGCGTCATTGATTGATTTATATACCAGTCTGCATATAATAATATACAATGACTTGTTATAAGTAACTTTGTCTAATGAATATCGTTCTTTTTCCCAATCTTATCCACCAACGTTCAACCCTGCTTATCCGTCCACGTACCTGCCAAGTTATCCTACTTCAAATTCCGCGGATCACACTCCGAACCTCCCACCAAACAACCACCACCAAAATCATCAACATGGCCTTCATGGATGATCTGCGATCTTTAATGGGTCTAATAGGCGTCATTGGGGATTTTGAATAAATGTAAGATATAAATAAGTCGACTTCTTCACTTATATATAGATCCCATTCGATATGAATTTAAGTATCAGCGCAGAATCGGTAACCAAAGGTTCACCTCCCCGTCTCGCCTCGCATATAGAGAAACAAACACTAGTTTCGTTTTGAACGCATCATAGGCGATGTCATATGGCCAAAACAGAAAATAGTCGCCAGGTCGAGCGAGAACTAACACGCCATGATGCAAAGGTCTATTAATTGATGACCATCCTTCCCACAATGTCACTTCCTAAACTGCCTTCCGAATCTTTATCACAAATGTTACCTCGAAGCTTTGAACAACAGGTAGCCGAGTCGCCGCGCAGCGCGGAACATGAAGGAAACCATTAATATTGCAGCACCACATACCAAGCTACTGTGAATGCCTCTCAAGATCAAAATTCTTGCGTAATTAATTCGGTGGCCGGTTGATCCAGGATACCACAGCGCCGCATGGAAATCGACGACTGCATTAATTATTGCTTGTCTTCAGAGTTCAGGCAAAAATAAAATAAGCCTCCCAGTCTGTAACTGATATTGGAGCCCAACGGGAGTGGCCTTGGATATTATTTTCAGGCGCACGATTCAGCACAAACCGTTTCTTGTCTGGATACGGATGTTTGGTGGCGGACAAGAATAAACCATTATGCAACATCTTGTGCCGAGAGCTGAGCTGGCATTTAAGTTACCCATAACCGGCTTGCTGATATTGATAACAAATACACATATGCACGGCGCGAAGAATAATGACCTGGGAGCATGCTTGATACCAAATCAGTACCACACAGCTCACAGGAGTAGCCTTTGATATTATTTTCAGGCGCATATTTCAGCACAAATCGTTTTTGTCCGGATGGGGATGTCTGGTGGCGGACAAGAATAAACCATTATGCAACATCTTGTGCCGAGAGCTGAGCTGGCATCTAAGCTACCCTTTGCTGATATTGGTGACAAATACACATATACACGGCGCAAAGAATAATGACCTGGGAGCATGCTTGATACCGAATCAGTACCACAGCCTACAGGGCCTGCCACGGAGTAATGTCTACCCCGCAGACTGGGTATAGATGGTGACAAACTGCATTGCATTACTAACCTGGGCTCCAGTACTGTATATCCGATACTCCAACACCAAAGAACAACGATTGGGGAAAAACATGTGTCACAATTCATTCCCCTCAGGGGATGACGCCCAAGTGTTACCTATGTGGAATTATTAGAAAGTACATATACAGAAAATTCGCACCGTGGCCGTGGAGTATAGGCTCAAGACATGTGTATGCCAAATTCTGGGGCCATGAAGCAACTGAAAGAAATACAGTGACATTGTTGTGATTTTTATGGTAGAGGGAGAGGGATGCCTAAGAGGAAGAGTTCTTGTTTATTTATATCTATAATAACAATTACGCAAGAATTCAAGCTTGCTTGATCAATGAGAGTATCAAGAAGGCAAGGCAACGGGCTAGGGATGGTTTGAAATATACCGGATCTGTTTTTTCATGACACAGATATCTATAGCGTCAAACAAGACCAAGACCCAAATGATACGAGACAGCCCAAGGAATGGTTAAGCTTCACTTGATCCTAGCGTACGAGTGGATACGAGGCAAGTAGACAAACAGGTGGCCATGAAGAGAACATAGCGTGCGAAAAAAACATAATTTCAAACCCCGCCGAGTCTTTCTCGCCACCATCCCGATGTCGACTCTTACGAGTATGCCTGTTCCAGCGCACCAGTCGTCACCTTACAATAAGCGTAAAAGGCAAGTAATGGGCAGCTAGTTTGTAGCTGTTAATTAATTTCTTCTGCCAGGTCGACGTCGCGCTCCCGCTCACGTTCCCCTCCTCCACGTACCAAGGTCCGGCTTGAGGTTCCTAAGATCGACGACGTTGATCCAGTACGCAGACAGGAACGAGAACGTCTTCTCGCTCTGCGTCTTGCCGAAGAGGGGCTCAAGAAGGAGGAAAAGGAGAAATCTGACAAAAGCAAGGCCGTTGATACTACATTCGATGCGCGTGCCGAGTTTACGAAGCTTTCGGCGGCCGGTAAGTCGGGAGGCGTGTATATGCCTCCTGTGCGGTTGCGTGCGCTGCAGGCCGCGGCATCTCAGGACAAGGCGTCCCCGGAGTTTCAGAGGCTTTCATGGGACGCGTTGCGCAAGTCCATCACCGGTATCGTGAATAGGGTCAATATTTCCAACATCAAGCATGTCGTACCCGAGCTGTTCGGCGAAAACCTGATAAGGGGAAGAGGTCTATTTGCCAGGAGCGTGATGAAAGCGCAGGCCGCATCGCTGCCGTATACTCCTGTGTTTGCAGCCCTCGTTGCGATTATCAACACCAAGTTGCCGCAGGTTGGAGAGTTGGTGCTGCACAGACTCGTGAGCCAGTTCAGGAGGTCATTCAAGAGGAATGATAAGGTACAGTGGCGGCGTTGCTGAGATAAAACCTTCACTTTTGGCTGACATGGTCTATGTTTCCCTAAGATTTTGTGTCACTCCACGACGACTTTCATTGCCCATTTAGTCAACCAAGGCCTTGCGCATGAGATTATTGCCTTGCAGACGCTTGTCCTTCTCCTCGAACGCCCAACGGACGATTCTATTGAAATCGGTGTTGGGTTTATGCGCGAGGTCGGCGCCTTCCTCGCCGAGAACAGCCCTAAAGCCAACGCATCCGTTTATGAACGATTCCGTGTGGTATTGAACGAAGGGACAATCTCGCAGCGTGTGCAGTTCATGGTGGAGGTTTTAATGCAAGTGAGGAAGGATAAATATAAGGACAACCCAATTTTGCCTGAAGGCTTGGATTTGGTCCCGGAAGAGGATCAGATTACACACCAAGTGCAGTTGGAAGATGATTTACAGGTCCAAGAAGGTCTAAGTGAGTTTGCGCCTGACGAGTTGGTGTATCCAGAGGAGCTCATTAAAAAAATAGATATCTTCAAGTTTGATCCAAATTTCATCCAAAATGAAGAAAAGTACCGGGAAATTAAAGCAGAAATTCTCGGGGAAAATGACTCCAGTGAAGGATCGGGAAGCGAAGGATCTGACGACGATTCAGATGACGAACAACGTGAGTGCTATTTTATGCCGGCAATGTGTGCGTATTTATGCTGGTATGCAGCGGTCGCGGATAAGGAAGGTATCGAGGACCAGACTGGTACTAATCTTGTGAACTTGAGGCGGACTATCTATCTCACCATCATGAACTCGGTGTGTTCGACCTAATTTCAGTTTGATTGTTAGCTCACAGTGATCATTAGCTCAACTTCGAGGAAGCGGTCCATAAACTTTTGAAAATCAATATTGTGGAAGGAGAAGAGGTAAGTTGTCGCGTGTAAACTAATATAAGTCGCTCGATAGCTAACTCTTAATGTAGATTGAAATGTGTAATATGATCATCGAGTGTTGCTCTCAAGAGCGTTCATATTCCAACTTTTATGGCCTAGTTGGCGAACGATTCAGCAAGATTGCAAGGCAATATACCAGTGCGTTCGAGGAAGCTTTCCGTAACTATTACGACACCGTCCATCGATATGAGACAAATCGCTTGCGCAACATTGCCCGTTTCTTTGGACATCTCCTCGCTACGGACTCAATTTCCTGGGCTGTTCTTGACATAGTAAAGATGAACGAGGACGACACAACAAGTTCCAGTCGTATTCTAGTCAAGATCCTCTTTGGAGAAATGATGGAGGAGATGGGTCTCAAAGGCCTTGTAGAGCGTTTGAAGGATCCCGAAGTAAAAGATATCTGCAGGGGCATGTTCCCTCTTGACAACCCCAAACATACGCGTTTCTCCATTAATTACTTCACCAGCATTGGATTGGGAGCTGTAACAGAAGAGATGAGAGAACACTTGAAGGTGTGTTATTTTGGTTTTTATCAAATGTCTATAGCTTAGTTGGGTACATGTGTAGAACGCGCCGCGCATTATCATGGAACAACGTCGTGCTCTTCTCGCGGAAGAAAGCTCGTCCAGTTCTGATTCTGATTCGTCTGATTCGGATACTTCTAGTGCATCAGACTCGGAGTCCGATAGCACAAGCTCATCTGCGTCATCGGAACGATCCCGTCGACGCCGTACGTCAATAACGCCACCCCGGAGGTCGTGGAGATCTCCACCTCGTTCTACATCCCGCACCCCGCCGCGATACCGCCGCGATACACATGTGAGGCCCACATCGGAATCTATCTCTCCACCCCCTCTACCACGAAGGGCTGGACGGGACGATTTTAGGCGGGAGGTGTCGCCTCCGAGGCGAGGCGGAAGGGAAGAAGTGTCACCCCCGACGAGAAGACATGGACGTGATGATTCGCCTCCTAGGAGACCTGGCAGCCCGCCGCCTCCCAGAAGAGGCGGCCGCGACGATACATCTCCCAGGCGGGGTGGCCGCGATGTTTCTCCCCCGAGAAGGCCTTCACGGGATGACACTCCTCCTAGGAGAGCGAGACGTGTTGAGTCCCCCCTTGCACGCCATTCTCCCCCAAGAAGGAATCGACGGGGTGAGTCTCCACCACGACGGGGTAGGGCGCGTTCGGACTCCCGGGAACGGTATGACCGAAGGCGATGAAGTGGGAGCGGTAGTGATAAAAAAATTGTATAATACGGTACATTCTTTTTCCCAATAAGTATTATATATCGATGTATCAGAATGCGCAGCTGTCGTGAATTTGCTGATCTGGCTGGCGATGTGATATTTTCACGCTTGCCTATTTTTATTATGCATTTTTCTTGGAGTTACATAATACCAAATGCTGTGCTTGCAGTGAGTTCAAAGCAGTGTGGACGGGCGCCAAATAACTGTTCATTCGCTGCGGCCAAGGCAAGGTGGACTATAATTTTAACAGGTGGTGGTAGTTCTACACAACACTGTGCACGACCGTCACGATACCCCTATACCTTTATATCTTCCTCTTGATAAATACCTCTTACCAGTCCAATGCCTGTAATCGACGAAAGCCTGAATCTCTACACACTCCAGATTAGGGATGCAAAGACGGCATTGACCCCTAACTCGACACAACGCACGACATTGATCATTGCTGGTGTCTATATTATTGTTATCGCCATATTATGGTATGTGCTTCATCCGACACGTCTCATGTCCTGATCTGAAGTGGTTCCATGAAGGCATGTACCGTACCTCAACTTGATAAGTACGTGTTGAAAGAGCATCTCTCTCGATGTTAATCCTTATCCTATCCCTGCAGTATACCCCTTCAAGTGCGTCAGAACGCCAGAAGTAATGTAATATGAGAGCCTGTTTGACATTTTCTTGTAGGCTGCTCACTGTGGGCTTTCACGAGGTATTTTAGCCCTGGCCCCTTCTAAGTCCGATGGGTTGATGCTTTGTATAGATGAGCCACGCAATTGCTGGTGTCCTCACCTGTGCCCGCATACATAGCCTAGAGCTCGACCGTGAGCCTGCCAGTCTTCCCTCCTTTTCCCCCTCATATTCACCCCTTGTTCTAGCGGATGAGGGAGGCGCAACGCGCATGTCTGGCGGCATTCCTTGGATCACACTCCCTGCCGGATATCTGGGCTCATCCCTCATCGGAGCATGCTTGATTGCCTGCGGTTTCGACACTAATGCCTCCAAGGTTGCGTCTCTCGTGTTGGCTGCATTCTTTTTGGTCACGCTGTGGTGCGTTCGTTAGATAGTTCTATTTATGCGCTGTTTTTTTTTCATGCTGAGATGTCTGGCTTCTGTCAAAGGTGGGCCCGAAGAAACATGCTGTAGTTTTCCCCCCCTTCATTTCAGAAACATGGCACTAATCAGTTGTGTAGAACATGGGCACTTATATTCGGCATGTCTGCGCTCATCGTCCTGTTCTGGTTTGTAGCTGGGGGTGTTGCACTGCGTTACCTTGTTCGTGCTGTGAAGAGAGTTTAGTGCCTTGATGACGACTTGCCTCTTACAGGTTCTGTTCATCGGTGTCATGTCCTGTCTTTATGTTGTTTGGGATGTAATAGGCAAGTTTGAAAGCCTTGCTAGTAGTTTCACGTGAGATTGACTGCATCATTTACTAGACGATACCATTGCACGCAAGGTGAACGAGTCCGATGCATCGGCGTTTGCGCAAGTCTGTGGCTGTTGTCCATCGCAAGGTCTGTCCATTTAACAACCATTGCGCACCCGCTAATGCGTTCCTTTGTAGTATGGGGTGTGATTTGGCTCATTATTGCATTAATGTTCTTTGTCGCTGGTGTACTCGTCGGTATTGTTGCATTCAAGGTATCTTTTCATGCTGGTGTTTTCATCGTCTAGTGCTAACAACCATGTTATATTTGTAGGACAGTAACGCTAAGCAGAAAGAAGATAGTCTGCACTTTATTCCAGTGCCCGGAGCGAAAGGGAACAGTGCGACAAGTCATACCGTTTCGGTTGCTACATCAATTTTAATGAGCAGCATCGCAGTGCTGTTAGCATAATAATTACCGCTCTCACTCTTTTCTTCTCTTGCTTTCTTGATTGTTTTAATTGGACAACAGGCGATTGTTCAATTATTGACTTGAATACTACAACTGTCTCTATTCAGGAACTGTTTCATGTATGTATACTCACAGATGTTTAATGGACTATAAAAACCGAATAAAGGACAGTATATAATATGAATACAGATGTACAGTGGCATGGGTGCATGGCTGAGCATTACTTGCTGTGGTCAGCGCTGCCGTTGATCAAGCTAGGATTTGGAGAGGCACTTCTGGAATCGGAGGGGACAATTCCATTATCCCCTCAGGTGGAGTGCCAGAATCGTCAGGAAATGAATATTCGGATCCCTCTTCAGACATGAGACGGCTGGATCGCAAGGGCATAGTCGCCCACGACGCCGTGGCAGCGTCCCATTCAAAGTCAACGGACACAGTGCTGCCGTTGATCAGGCTAGGATTTGGGGAGGCACTTCTGGAATTCGGAGGGGACAATTCCGTTATCCCCTCAGATGGCGTACCAGAATCGCCGGGAAATGAGTATTCGGATCCCTCGTCAGACATAGGACTGCTGGATCGCAAGGGCATAGTCGCCCACGAGGCCGTGGCAGCGTCCCATTCAGAGCCAACGGACATGTCGATAGTGGGCATAACAAATGTCACGTCGGACGATGAACTACTACTTTGATGAAGAGTTTCCGGGGTTATCACTGGAGTAACATCTGACAATGTAGGGCCTTCCGGTTCTGTGGACTCAATGACAATCTCTTGGATAGAACACCAGTCCCCCCCGGCGAGTCCTAAAACCTCCCTAACCATGTCCTCCGTCCAGCCTTCAAACCTGACACGCAATACAGTGCACAGTCCCAAAGGATCACCATATGGTTTACATGAACCGCCACGTTCCCATACATTCGCGGCATCGAGTCGTTTAAACAGCGACGATACGCGAACAGCATGCTTGGAGTGCAAGGCATGCTCTCGGGCCAGGGCCGAGAGAGGAAGAAGGCAAGGTGGTGAGGTCGATGACGATGAAAGGGGAACACGCGATGTGGGAGTGGGTGCCAACGGGATCTGAAGGTATGTAGTGACGGATGGAGTGGCAGGTGTATGAAAGTAGTGCTGGACCTCTTCTGCGTCGGCAACAGCAGGGATGCTAATATGTATTTCTGTTTTGTGAACAGGCCTGGCGATTTGGTGCTTGGGTTTGCTTGTTTTCTCTCGACCGAGCGCAAAAGAGCGGCGCTGCTCCCGGATCTTGAGATCCCAATCAATCTCATTGATGGCCCTACCTGCAACTGGCACATTCTCCACAAGGTGCTGAAAGACGGGACGAGCAGTGGAGAAATTTCGTGCGGTGCCCAACCCTACGTGTGAGACATTACCTGGGACACGAGGAGGCCTAGGAAGGCAAGGTGCACCCAGTCTGGGTGCATTCCGTGAAGCAAACGAAGCAGATTGGTGAGAACTTGGATGAGATGAGTGGAGAGAACGGGAGAGAGCAGGACTAGATAGATTTGTTTTGAGTCGAGATATAAGGTGATTGTATATGGTGCGGGCTTGATTTAAAGATGACGGCTCTGCCTGCCAGTGGAAGGCAGAAGTTCGCCTAGGAAATGGTAGTTGTCGTGCTGGCTCGGAGAACCTGTGTTGCACGATCCCTTTGAGAGATCGTGCTGCTCTCCAGAGCAACATGACAGATTGCTATGAGGTTGTAGTCAAGAGTCAAGAGTCAAGCTTTAAGTGCTAAAGTCACGTGTGAGTCTAGTGAAACCCTCGACGCGTCTTCACGGCATGCTATTATATAAGTTTACTTCCGTACATGGCTGATAATACCCATTGCACTCCAAATATTAATTATCAATTATCATCCTGCTCTTCATACACAGTGATGGACGCAGGTTTCCTACTTTTGTTCGGGATTGGTTTGCGTTTAGATTTGTTGTCATTTGGTTGCACTGGTACCGCCAGGAGGCCCTCTCCCTTATTAACCTTGAGTATTATGCTCACGCCACCTTTTCCGCGAGTCCTCGTGCTGATATCTTCATCTTCATCGTCGGGAATAATCTCGTCCACCACTTCAATGGTTCCTGTACGGACCTCTGTCTTCACATCCTCTTTTGGAAAGGGCAGTATCGACGGTAATGAGACGGCAAGAGTCAAAAGATGCGGGATTGCGGCACCCATTGCATGGAGATGGAGTGTATCGTATCTGTTTCCGATGTACATAGATTGCTCAATTTCGGAGCCAATGAGCCATGAGTCACATACCCTTGTTCAACGAGCAGTTTCTTGCACCGGGTGAGGTATGCTGCGAGAGGAGTTTGTCGAGTGATGCAAATGAGATTTTTTCCCTCTTTATGTGCCGACTTTGGTCCACTCGCGGAGACAGATGTGGGAACAGTAGGGAAGGGCCGAGGCGGTGCAAGTTTCCGAATTCTCTCCTTGCGCATAAGAGCCACAGCTGTCTGACTAGTCAACATCGTTTTGCTATCGGAGGCGGCATCATCTCCCGTAATATCGGCTGATATCTTGGGTTTTTTAGAGGGTTGTCGGTCATTGTCTGCACCGTCGCACTTGCGTTTCATGATACTGGTGTGACTTTCAGCTGACTCAGCCGGCCCTATTCTGAGCCCAAAATCTCGGAGTATAAAAGGCGGCGCTTGACTCTCCTTTTACCACCACCACCGGAACTTGTCAAGTCTCGATCCCCTTCGTTTCGTGTATTGTCTCCAACAATTATCATGTCGTCTATGCTCCCTGCGCGTCCTATCGTTTTCCCTTCGCGAAACTACAATCAACAGCAGCAATCCCAGCAACAGCAGCAACAAAATTCACAGCAACAACAACAACAACTTCAGTCTTCTCCATCTTCGTCTTCACTTCCTGGTCCTTCCAATATCTCATATCTACCACTATCGAACCCTCCATCTACCTACCTACCACCCTCAAATGGTACTCAAGGTCCTCCGGGCCCCACAGCTGATGCAAAAGGCGCTGCTCCGACTCCATCTGCTGCACCCGCTACTCCACAGCCGTTGACGCTTGAGCAACAACATATCACCGCTGTAGATGGCATAGTTCCCACTTTACAGTAAGTGCTTTCTATCTTCTCGCTCATTGAAGTCCTTTATCACGTCTTTGGCTCATGTGGTCAAAAACATTGTTTCGGTTCACAACCGCCGTTACTGATATTTCTTGTTATATTGCGTCTGCAGGAACATAGTAGCCACTGTGAACCTTGATTGTCGGTTGGACCTCAAAACTATAGCATTGCATGCCCGTAACGCTGAATACAACCCAAAGGTATTTTGAAACCACTGCACATTGTTTGGACTTCGGTTTTGACCATACCCCAACAGCGTTTTGCTGCCGTTATTATGCGTATTCGTGAGCCTAAAACCACTGCGCTTATATTTGCATCGGGGAAGATGGTGGTGACTGGTGCTAAGTCCGAAGATGATTCGAGACTGGCATCCAGAAAATATGCCCGCATAGTCCAGAAGCTCGGTTTCGATGCAAAATTTTCCGAGTTTAAAATCCAAAATATTGTCGGAAGTTGCGACGTCAAATTTCCAATCAGGCTTGAGGGTTTGGCATATAGTCACGGTCAATTCTCAAGTTACGAGCCAGAGGTGAGAATCCCATGTGTAAAGCTTCTACTGTAATTAATCAGGTGTAGCTATTTCCTGGTCTGATCTACCGCATGATCAAACCGAAAGTGGTTCTACTCATCTTTGTCTCTGGGAAGATCGTCCTGACAGGAGCAAAGGTAATATTCGTTTCTTGCCTTCGATGATCTGCTAATCGTGTCGCTGTTCCCGTCACTGACATCATTTAACCCACGTTAGGTGAGGGAGGAGATCTACACCGCTTTCAACACAATTTATACTGTACTTTGTGAATTCCGAAAGCCATGAGGATCTTGTCTTCCTATCAGACTAGTGGTTGAAGCCATCGATGTGACGGTTGTCATGCTTATTCAAATGCTACTAATGGACCCGGGTTCGTTGGCCACACGGATGCTGGTATTATGATGCCACCTAGTCGTCAGCATTTGAATATACCTATCTTCCCATTTTTGTTACCCTTTTCTTTATCGGGATGGGTTTTAGATACATGTATATTAGATAAGATACAAATATTAGTTGACATTTGCAGACAAGCTAGAGTTCCCACGTGATCATAGAAAACAATATGTGAATAAAACTTTAACATTACAGGATATACAAGTTAACCAGTTAACAAACAAAACCGCACATAACCCGGAAATGGAGGGAAAATGGCAAGTACAATATACAAATACCCCTTCAGATGTAGTCCAAAAGAAGAGAGCTGTAAAGGGATACAACAATGGGTCATAGATATGATGGTAGAGATTATGATTTTGACACGTCCATCGCGTGAGGGTTCACGGCAGGTAATCGCCACATCCGCGGGGTATACCATAAAACAAACCAGTTCTCCTAGCAGCATCTTGCAACGTCCCTTACCTATCTCGCCAGCCATACGACCCCAAGTCACCTTCGTAGCCATATCCTCCCCCGCCCTTCCCCCTTGTCGCATTACCTACACCACCACCGGCCAGTCCCAAGTGCCGCGGCGGAACACTGACAGGTTCACGTTTTCTCCTCATTGGCGGCGCATTACTGATACTACCGCCGGACGTCTGGTACGGCTGCCCGTACTGCATGTGACGTGGTGGGAGAGGCCCATGAACAATAACAGGCCCATATTCGGGATCGTCATGCAGCAAGGGGGTCGCCAGTGGCGGTTGGTAAGGAGAAATACTGTTAGATGGTACAAATGTCGTGGGGCCACCAGAGAATGTCATGCTCGGTGCATTGGCTCTATGGGAGAAGGTTGGGTCGGAAGAAAACCCACCCCCAGCGGGGGAAAATGGAGTAGCAGCGGGAGAAAATGGGGGAGCAGTTGGGGAGAATGGTCGTGCGCTGGGGGAAAATGGCGTTGTAGAAGAAGTGGCAGAATAAACATTTGCGTGTGATACAAAAGAGCTGTCCCCGTTAAGTACCGAGCCATGGCTTCCATTCACAACTAGCGACCCACTTCCACTCCCATCCGATGTAAAATTTGCATTTCTCCCTCCAACATTGATCGACAAGGGTAACGCATCGATGTTAGTGGCGGAGGCTCTTGAGAACGCACCGACATTAGCGCCCACACTTGGGTGTGAGAAAGGAACAGCAGCATTGCCGACTGCAGAAGATGTAGGAACGTTACTATTTCTGAAAGACGCTGATGCACTGCTGTTTGTTATGGACTGCACAGCACTCGCTACTCCTCTCCCTGCACCTGATTGCGAATCATCAGTGCTATTCGAAGCTCGTGGCTTAATCGGATTGCTGTTGCTATTCAACGCTGGAATTCTAGTCGAGAGCTGATTTGTCATTGCCGAAACACCAGCTGGAATATTGCTATCGCTTGACGCATGTGGTCGCCCACTTACATCCACCGGCGGTAGAAACATTATATCCTCATGCCCGTTGACATTCCCCGCAGAAAACGAACCGTCCAGGGATACGCTACCTGGATCCGTCAGGCCTGCATCAGCACCTCCTCCCAGCGATCTAGAGAGGGACGTGGCCACATCGGAAGAGCCGTCGCTTGGATACGACGCGTTGTTACTCTTAATGTCGTCTCTCAGACTGAGTGTAGAGGAAAAGTTCGGAAGACTGGTATTTGAATCTGAGCATGTGTCATTGCGGTCAGTCACGTCACTTGTGGGATTATGAATTGCGCCAAGGTTTGAATTTTCAATATTTTGCTGATTGCTGAAATTTCCTTCGGCGGTACGAATTTTGTGGGAGTTCATATCTTCACCGCCGAAGTCATTCTTGGTGTCAACAGGCGGTTCAATAACCGAAACATCGCTAATAGGCTTGATATCCCTTCCATTGGGATTTAGATTACTCGTTGGGCATAAGTTGTCTGAAGAGGATTTATTTGAAAGAGTTGTGCTGGGGGGTACGCGAACGCTTTCTAAAGAGGTTCTATTGGAGAGAATGTGCGAATGATTGGACGGCGGTCGTGATGGGACAGAGGAAGAGTAATAAGATTGAGGACGTGAGCGTGGCGCTTGTGGATGCGAATGCGAGTTTGACGACATGCTGGAAACGGAGCCAGAACGCGACAACGAATCAGACCCCCGCGATAGGGAGCCCGCACGCGACAAGGAAACCGATGGAGTAGAGGACGTGGACCCCGACCTTGATAAACTAATGGACTCGACGGACCTTGCTTGTTCCATGACTCGTCGCTCTTCAGCTGATTTTCGACGTGGAGCTTGGATGGGTTGGATGGATGTAGAAGGTGACGGAGTTGGCGAGGAATGACCAAGACGGCCGTTCCCGTTAGAAGGTATGGCAAAACCGACGCCAACGCTCCCAGGAAAGCCACCTTCATTAATAGATGGCCGACTTCCGTTCGGATTGACGGATCCAAGACCATCCCCGCCTACAGCTGACGGTTCCCACCCTATTTCTCTTTCCCCGTGGCCGTTCGGATTTGGATATGCTGATTCAAACATAAACCCAGACCCTGAGGGGGGTAAACGGTTAGGAGTATTCTCAACCGCCCGCGTAAATAGGGCTGTGAGATTCGCAGGCCATGTATGTGTGTGACCCTCGTCATTAGGAGCACTCTTGTCGACATGGTCAGGTTTTGTGGGCACGGCCGAACCTGTGCTGTAAAGAACACTCTCACGGACAGCGTTAGGCGCATCTTTCTCCCCTTTACGACGATCGCGGTGTAAATCCAAGCTAGGTAATACGGGAACATGCGGTTTGACGGAGGGTGGGCTTGATGGGGTTCGGGAGGAACTCAAACGTAGCTACAGCAAAACAACGATAAGTTACAGACACCTTGGATATCCTGAGAAGGAGCTTACCTGCACACTGTCTCCTCCATTCGGACCTAGACTGGGCTCTCTATCAAACGGTGTGGCGTACACTAGGACTCCGTCTTGCAGACTGTCCTTGGAATTTGAGGAAGAGCCCGCAATACTACGGCCGTTGCCTATACCAAGACGGTCCAGCTCTTTCCTCAATATATCTCGCTCTTCCTCCATTCGTCGGCACCGTGCACGCCAACGATCCATCTCCGTGTCTGCGCGTTCGACCTCCCTTGCTAGAACTGCCAGATGCGCCCGCAGCTTCTTGTTTTCTGCTCTCAAAGTACTTGATCTCTCCTTGATATTGAATCCGTCGCCTTTATTTTCGCCTCCCTTCGCTCTTGCTGACCTTAGTGGCTCCTCATGAACATGGTCAGGATGGCCATGCAAGGATGTGCACGCATCGTCGTCCTCGTCATCTTCTTCGAGCTCGTCGTCGCTAGATACAGCTCCCTCGTCGTCATCCTCATATATGACTTCGAGAGTCTCAGCTCGAGAGGTGGCCATGGCCATCGACCACAAAAAAGAGAGGAAACAGCAATAACCTTTATGTCAGCAAAGCCTTGGCTAATAAATCGTTTCACGTGACTACGTGCCTGGCGGCCAGGGCCGGCGGATGCATACCGTTTTCATTATGCGAGCAAGCACCCTCTTCTGAATTCAGATTGGCGTTCGCATGACAACAATGATTACAATTCTAGTTAATATTACAAATCAGTACATGGAGTCTGACTCGAATCCGCAGTCCCCCTCCTCCTCGTCACCCATCCAGTCTTTATTCTCGCCGCTGTCCGCGTTCTTCAAGGGTCCTCCTTCTACCTCTCTCAATTCTAGAAGTCCAAGCACAGCGAAATCCTCCTCTTTCTCGTCATCCAATGTCTCTGGTGCAATCTCGTCGGGAATGTCCTTTGACACAGTCTCTCGGCAGTCGCAAAGTTCACGTAGACAGTACTTGGAGTTGACATCCTCAAGCTCCCGTTTCACTTGTACTGCTAAGAGTGGTTTTGCACGGGATAGACTAACTGACGGTCTACATATCGCCCCAATTTCTACGTCATGGATTATGAATCGGATAGAATCATTTGCGTTGTTTTTGGCGTCTTCACTGGCAAAGCGTCTTGTTACGTTGCTCTGTAAGACCACCGCACTCGTACAGGTGAGAGAGTACTCACTGAAATTTGGCCCGCTGACAACCCTGTTGAGCGAGCGCTAGTAGCAATTCTGACGTGGGATCCCGAGGAAGATTGGGTCGCAGAACCTCCAGAATCGGCATCATTAGTCGTTCAATGATAGCTCTGACACCTTCGTAATCGTATCCCGAGTCGATCAACATCGCGCCACAAAGACTTTCCATAATATCAGATATGGCTTTTGGAAGCTCATATCTCCAGCCTTCTAAGACTATGTGTTCATAGCCAAAACCGATGTGCTGGAGTGCGGTCTTCTTAATAGCCATTTCTAATTCAACGTTGCTGGAAAGAAGGTATTTGTGGAGTTCAAGCTGTTTGATTGCAATTATAGTCAAGGCAGGGGCCCAAACTGCTCTAGACTTTGCCCATGTTAGTTGTCCAGATGTCGCATGCGGGAACTTCTTATATAAATATTCCAAAACCACAAGGTCAATTAATGCTGAAATTGCCAACTCAGTTCTTTCTCCTGGCCAGAGCATTTATGCACATACCGTCTCCTAAAAACTCAAGTCGTTGATAACAGGCGTTGTCAGAGGTAAACGATGGATGAGTAAAGGCTTCCATTAGCAGCGTGCATGTCTTAAACCTGTATCCAAGCTTGTTCTCTAGTGGACTGAAAAAGGAGGGAACATTCGAGGGGTCACGAGGGATGTACCTTGTGGACCAGTGTTCTGGTCCACCAAAGCATAGTTTTAAAGCCGTGCCAGTTTGTAGTGCCATTTCAATGCGGCCAGTAAGAAAGCTTACTCCGAGCAATGCCTCCATGCAGTCCTGAAGACTCCGTCGTGCGAATTTCCTTTGTACAAACCAGACACCATCGACGAATTTTCCCTCGGCAGCTGTGGGGCGCCATGCTCTCGTACTGGAAGGCTCAGAAGTCAAGAATCTTTCCAGTCCGATATCCTTGGCTCGCGCGAGTAACCCACGGTTGCTGACGGAATTTCTCCTCATACCGTCCAGTTGTCCTACGAGAATGAGTAATTGACATCGATTATTATAACGTACATACCTTCATGGCGGAAAGGATACTTGTTAAATAGATGCACGACTACACAGAGTTTAAGCACCGAATCGCCAAGCGTCTCTAACCTCTGATTGCTAAAACCAGCCGTAGCACACGGAAGGGTGAGTGCCTCCACTACAAGGTCTTCTTGTAGTGCTGGAAGCCCCAATTCTTCAATGATCTTACGAGCACGATAAACGTCTGTGATCCGTCGAATCACTTGTGGTAGGGTGCGAAAAGACTGGATTGTATCTTGCGAGAGAACACAAATTTCACAGGTTCCCGCTGGGACAAACCTCGATTTCCGATGTGGATTTTCCATACTTATATCAGCCTGAGGCCTTGAGGGTAATGGGTATACTGAGGAGAAGTTGCGAGCAAATGTTTCTACCTAATGATCATGAGCATGGTCCGTCAATGAGTGGCATGACGCAGACACCTACCATGACTAAAGCGCCTTCAGTGGGAATATGCACAGGATAGTTTCGACGTTTGTATACATGTTCCCAGTGTTGGATAAAGGTATCAAATTGTTCTCCAATAGGTGGTCGTGACAAGGGATTGAGGTCATTGCGTAAGCATCGTAACAACAGTGGCCTTCCAGGCTCAAGCGTGGATTGCAAAAGTAGCTGTCCCTCGTCTTCTTGTGTAATATTTGCAGGATCCAAGCTGGATGGGTTTTCAACAATGCTCCTCATTGACTCAATATCTAGTTGTCCGGTCGAATCAATTATCGCCATTAGACATGTAGGCAGCGACTTGATCGTTTTAGAAGTGTTGCACCAGCGTATTCCAAAGGCAGTGTACTCTATGAGCAGTCGCAAGTTCGCTTTGGGGAGAGATACTGCTCGAGGAGCTGCAAAAAGTATATTGCCGTTGCCTGTTGGGACTAGAGGCAAAGTCCCCAGGAAAGTACCTACTACGATGGCGAATGTTGAGAAAGGGAAGCTCATGGGATATACAAATACAGAGATGGCTTCCGATATTACAGCTCTGCCGTCGTCCCAAACAGACCAGGGGTCGTGAACGAGAACATCCATCATAGAAGGAACAGAGTTTACTTCTGGGATTAATCGACCGTCTGCATCCTCGACGATGTCACCAGAGGTCTTTCGAGCAGGCAGAAGATAATCGTCAAAGACACCCAGTTCATGGAGAGATTTACAGGCAATGAATGCGGCGGCAGCCTTTGCTTCGCGTTTGGTGCTTCGATATGCCCCACTATAAGTAAGCATGTCCCTGGGAATAGGTAGTGCGGATGGAAGTTTGACTGTAGACTGGAAGTCCCCTGAGTAGACTGGTTGTAATGCTGAAACCTTTGTATATTTGTCGCGTGGAATCAGAGCGCAGAGATTGTTCAGAAGGCTGATAGCAGACCCGAACGTAAGTACCGCACCAGTGGAGTGGATGGCATATCGGAGACGAGCAGCAATATCCCTCGGGTCTTCAATTTCATTCTGATCATCTGCCGCCCCTGCATGACAGAGATGGCGCTGCTGATAGAGTTGTTTTATCAAAGGTTCATCCAATCTCATACGCTCATACCGCTGGCCCTCAGAGGACCCTTCCGCCACCATAACAATATAGGTTGAATCAAACCTTCGGGCTCTCCCGCGGGATTGTAGATAACCAACCATATTTTGCAGTTGATTAAAGCGTATAATAAGATCACAGGCCTGAAAAAACCATTGGACAATTAACTCCCTACTCCACAATGATTAAATCAAAATTTCAAAATACGAACTTGAAAGTCGAAGCCTTCTTCTCCGACGGAGGTTGACACAAGTAAATTGCATGCGCGACTTCTAAATGACTTAAGGATCTCTTTCTGCTTTTTTTCTGCGAGGCCTTGAGCATTCAGGTGCCTCCCAGTGCCATGGCCAACTAGAGCACCAGACGTGATCCACCCTTTCAGTTCTGGAATACGAGGCAAAATCCACGCCAATGTAGCAGCAACCTGGCGTTGTTCCACAAATATAATTCCTTGAAATGAACTGGACCGCCTTTCCAACAGAGTGGATACCAAAATACGCAGCTTAGGTGAAAGCCATTCATTTGGTATAGGAGCAGTATGGTCAAAGGATACCTCGTCATGGAACTCCCGCAGTATCCATTCCATTTGACTGAGGCGTGTTTGGATATCTGCGCTACTGGAGTCGGGGCTGGACGGTACATCTGCTTCGCTTGCTGTCAGTATGTCTGGCATGCTGTCCTCCTCGACGTTTGTTTGCGCCATTAGAGAGCCATAGTGGGCCTTGCGGGCTTGATCCGAAACCAAAGTCTTCACATATGAGCATAAGTAGAAATCTGCGCTATAAGGGCCAAGTTCCTGGCGCGTCACCTGGTATCTCAGGGCCATGTTCTCGTGAGCAGATGCTTGATAGCCTTGGAACTTGAACCCTTCAAACCGATCCCATAGAGACCGGGGATAGTGAGAGTAGACGTCGGATATCGGATATTCCAAAACGATCTATGTTTCTTACTCGGTCAAAACATACGATGAAAAGTTGCTATACGCACCTCAGTTGGACGAGGTGAGTGCTCGGCAAGTTCTTCATTATTTACTTGTACACCGATGATCTTCGCTTGCATATTTCTCTCCAGAACCCTAAGGGACTCGTAAGGATTTTTATGGTTCCATACCGGAGAGGCTGTCATCCCGAACACTTTTGGTCGTAAGCGTGGATCACAAGTCAAATAGAAATCTTGCAATATTTGGTTATAAGGGTTATTTTTTTGGGCATGATGTGCTATGGAGTTTAAGCGAATTTGTTAGGTAGATATATTTGAAGGGGACATACCCTCATCGAAAACAAGTAAAGCCACCTTGATCAAGACGATATTTAGAAAAGACACTCATAATTTTGGTACTGATGTTACCTGACTCATGGACCAATGTGCATGCGACATTGCGTCTAGAAATACCTGAGCGGTCATTACCATAACATCACATTCTTTAAATTCCTTGGACCATCTCACAGGATCGTGCTGCCACTAAACAATGATGTGGGAAGGAACATGTTACTTGCGTAGGATGCTTACTAAATCAACGACAGCACCATAGTACCCCCTAACCGTCAAGGGAAGATGCTCCCTAAGGAAATCTTGCTGTTGTACCACAAGAGGAACTCGGGGTACAATGAATACAAATATCTTTCGATCGCCAGTGTGTCGACTAGCCAGCCAACGGATCAAAAGAACGGCAATGAAGGTCTTTCCGCTCCCGCTGTGGCAACATGGATCTTGAATAACCTCACAGAGAAAGGAGCATGGATTTCACTCACGTCTCCAACGCTGCTATGATGTTTTGTTCCTTGGCTCGATTGAATATTTCTTCCTTGAGGAGGATGTCAATTTAATGAAGTGACGAGACAGGATACATACTTGATATGCTCTTGGTATCAACTTATCCGGCATCGAGGTGGCCATGACGGGACAGATCAGTTGAACGTCGGGGAGTGGATGCTTCTTGATGGATCCTAAACGACTCTTTATATAGCAAAGGTCAAATAAAATCGATGAGTCAATAAATATATAATACAGGTTACACGTGTGATCACCATAATCGATCTATGTATTCATCTGAAAAGTGGATCAAAGGAGTCCCACATAAGTGTGCGACGAATCCGGAAGTGGCATGTGGCGCTCACCTTTTGTTCACTTTCAAGTGACCTTTGATTTGTCATAGCGCTGATGGACGGATGGTAATGTGCATTTCTTTCTCCCCAGCTCAAATCTTAAAGACACGTTATATTCTGGGGAGTTTTGCGAATATGTGTGAGACTTTTGATCCTCAGCTGGCAGAGAACAAAGGGGATCTTTCACTAGACAAAGGAGGGTCCACACTACATTCCGACATTTACATAATGACTCTTTCAAATATATCCTTCTATTGTCACTCTCTTTGTTCCCCATAAATGGCCATTGCCTATGTAAATAGAAGAAGAAATATCTTGCGTGACATGAGCTGTCACATTGCAAAACCCACCTCCAAAAAATTTTAGGATCCTTAATTAGAGCTTATTTTATACTTTCATTGAATTCGTATGAATTAAAAATTTTTAGGGATCTTTTGAGGACCCTAAAGTTTATTGGATTCTAAACCCTGCAATCACATGTTAGATCCTTAATTAATTTAACTCGGGGATCTTTTAAGCCCAAAAGTTCGTTGGATTCTAAACCCGCCAATCACATGTTGGATCCTTTAAATTGATTAAGGATCAGATCAGTGATTGAGTTTATATAAAGTAAACCTCTGGTCTAAAAACTTTTGGAACAAGGCGTTTCCCGGTGAAAATGTCAGTGGTTCATTCTTGCCGCTCGGCCGGCAGGCGTCATTAAGATCCCTTTGACCCATGCACTTTGTGCGCACATAACACCCGACAGCGGAGTCCTCAAATTCAGCAGGTCTCAACCAAGTACTTATACGATGGTTAATAACCTCGATGAAGATACAGAATTGCAAGTAAAGAAATCACACAGAGGCGCACTCTGACATTCACAACTCTACAGTAATGACGCCCTGCGTAAACATGGCATCATACCTCGCCGGGACCCTACGCCACCGACACCATCGCCTCCTTCGTCCCCGAAGCTTGAAAGCCTTCTTGACAGCGCTTCATCCGCCGAGTTGCAAGAATTGGAAGATGAAGCCCTCGATTCCGACACTGAACGTATGATCGCATCATATAGTCGGAAGAGACTAGATGAGCTACGAGCTACCGAAAGAAGCGCCAGGTTTGGAGAGATATATCCCATCGGTCGGGAGGACTACACTCGTGAAGTCACTGATGCTAGTAAGGTGAATGAACCTGGAGAATCCCCACTGCCGGGAACAGGCGTTGTCTGTTTCCTGTATAAGGATGGGTAACTAGATATTCGTCCGTTCTTTCAAAAGCCTTTAGTTATATTGTATACAGACAGGTGGCAAGTGTCCGGCTCGCAGACCAGCTTAAACAGCTTGCAAGGCGACATCCCCGAACCAAATTTGTTTCCATCGTAGGCACCAAATGTATCCAGAACTATGCAGATGATCTTTGTCCTACTCTCATAGTGTACCGTGGAGGAGAAGTAACTCGCCAAGTGGTGGCTTGGGGAGCCGAAAAGGAGAGGACCCTTGCAGGTAGGATCCTTACCCCACTTTTTGCGCGAGACGACCATAAGATGTCACTTCACAGAACTTGAAGCCACGTTAATATTGTCGTTGGCAATTGTTACCTCATCCCGCCCATTGGATTCAAGTGATGATCGGGAGTCTCCTGATGAAGGTTCAGACGAAGAAGGCTACAGAAAATCTTCAACTCGTATCCTATCTTCTAGCTCTAACTCCAAGCCAAGCAAAAATTTACGAACAGGAGGACAAACTGACTCCGATTCCGACTTCGACTTGTAATTCATGTACTCATATCCAGTAAATGCCAATATTATATTTGTATTGGAATTCAGTCTGCATTTAAGACAGGAAGAACTTGTTTCCGCCCCTTCACTGGCCACTCCTCAGCCATGGTGCTAGCATCAAAGACCCGGCCTCCCTTAATGACATACCGCAGATCCTTAGATGGCGCGAGGTTTTGGAAATGATCGAAATCAATGCCCTCTGGATATAGCACCATATCTGCTAGCTTGCCTGTGCTCAAGCTACCGATGGAACCAAACAGGCCCAGCGAAAGGGCGCCATCACGGGTGGCCGCTCGTAATACCTCGTATTCGTCCAGTCCACCCGCCAGAGTGAATTGCATCTCAGAGTGGTACATGAAGCCCAGTGGTGCTTCTCCGTGAGCTCCAATGTTTGCCCATGCACCGCGTTTAACCATCTTAGCGACGGATGCTGAGGTATTGAACAATGCAAACGCTAGAAGACGATAAGGACGGAATGTTCAGACAAATATGTCGAACTATCACCCACAGTCCTTGGGCCGGCTGGTTGACTCTGATATGCCTTGAAGTCTGTCATGTCGTGTAAGCCGACGCAGTCTACATGCTATTAATGAATATCCAGTAGACAAAGATTAAGGAAGTCTCACTTCGGATCATTCACAACATCTTCTGTTGCCCAAACGAGTTGCTCACCCATAACACCGCCATAGTTAACGATGTGAGTAGGCGTCGTAGCCGTTCCGCTTTCGGCGTATAGAGTAAGGACATCGTCATATAAGACAGGAATTGGAATGGCGTGTTCTATCGTCGCCATACCTGCTATCAGGTTAGTGACATTAAAACTGGCCTGTACTGCATAATCTTGCCGTCGATAATATATGTTAAATCCCAATCGTAGTTCATGCCTCCTTCAGGAACCGCAAGCATGGAAAGGTTGCGTGCGGCAAGAAGAAGTCGTTGACGAGAAGCTCTGGGAAGGAGGCCAATCAGAAGTCATCAGTATCAAATATTAACGAAGAGCTCAAACCTGGAGGGCAGTGCATAATTCTTGTACGAGAAGCTGGAGGGACCTCCTTCCGCTTTGATACGCAGCAATGCCGACCGTGCCTCGCGTAGATTGACAATGTCCTGGTGTATTCCGTATTCAGAACCCCCATAGATTATATTGCCGGTGTGATAAATCCTGGGGCCAATCATTTTACCTGATTCGACCAAAAACCGTTCATGGTATCCATCCCTGTTATCGCTATCCGAACACGTTAGCAGACTGGAAAAGCTCGTGGCGCTTCCCACCAAACCTGCTTGGGTTATGCAAAGTCGTAACTCCGTACGCTAGGAAAGCCTCCATTTCCCAAGATTTTGTCGGATGCTGCACTGTGAAGCCAGCCCAATGGGCGTGAACATCGATATATCCCGGAATCAGTAGGCCTAAGTGAACATTACTGTCAGTATGCAAGATGGATGTGGCAATGACAGTACCTCCAGCAGCATCAATTACGTGCGCTCCCGACGGCACATCTATTTCGTCCATAGAGCCCGCTTTTACGATAACACCTGCCTTGGAGATAACTATGCCACTAGGAATGTAGTCACCGCCGAAGTGTCCAGTTTCAAATGTTAGCAATGACGCATTAACAATCGCAAGGACGTCAAAATTCTCTAGGTCCTCGTCACTACGGGCAATCGCAGCACTAAGACTGTCAGCCTTGAGACGGATAACCTCGCTGTCGTAATCTACAGCGATTTCTTGGAACGTGGGGATGACTTCCGCCTTGGTGGTCAGAGAACTAACCTCGATATAATGGAGGTATGGTCCTATAGACTATGAGATGATATTACGTCGGGACGAAGGCCCATACCTAGAAGCCAGAATAGTTTCTTTCCGTCTCGACTCCATGCAATATCGTGACCGCCATCCACGCTGACACGCTTAATCCCGGGAGAAGCATCGCCTGGTTTACTCTTTAAAGGGCCATTGCCTATGTTCTTTCCTTCGACATAATAAACTTGATAATAATCAAGAAAAGCGGCATGTTGTACTCCCACAGGGGCCCCGTCCAGGCGGGGAACCAAAACATTAGGGGAAACGACAACTTCACTCCCGCTCTTTGCTGTTACCAACGTTTCCTCGTTATATTTTCCGAATTGATTTGTTCCGCCTGCCAGATCAATAGTGAAAGCTCTCCCTACATCCTCAACAAGTAACCGCCTAGAGCCATCTATAAACTGTAGGCGTAACAAGGAAACATCTCCCAGTTCAATATTTGATGGAATGTGCTTTAAGTTACGGATGGTAATTGGGGTGTTCTCAAAATATGCGTGCCCCGCACTCGGTAGGGATATATCCCCAACGATAATGCCGGCATTTCTAGTTTCCACGATGTTGCCAGTAAGAGTATCACCCGATACACGAATGAAAGCGATCTTCCGCTCTGTCGAAGCACAGCCGCAAAGAACGGGAGAAATGTACCGACCCAGTGGAAGTGTACTAGACAAATCGTAGACAGTGCCAGTGCTAAGGTCGGCTAATTCAAAGGTGGTGAAATTGGTTTCAGACCATTTACTATGCAACACTTTATTTGGCGCATTGGGAACAAATGATGGTGAATAGTATGTGGCAGATGCGTCAAGGACGGGTACCCGCACAGGCGGGGATGAGCTGCCCACTTCTTGCAGGTATGTCACGCCGGCCGCCTGGAATAGCACATTCTCGCCGTAATCATCAACGGTTAATTCTTTGAAGGCATAGACCCTTTGTCTTTCAGCCATTTCCGTCTTGGAAAGGTCTGTCGGTTCTCGTAACGTTTCTGCCAGGCGTTTTTCAATCTTTGCCTTGAAAGGAATGACAGTTGGTTCTCCCCCTGCAATCTTCTCGCCACCGGTATTTTCCGTAATAGGAATACGCCACAACTTCCCAGCAGCCCAGATGATTATCCCATCATCCTTGGGCGTAAAGGCAAAAGAGGGATATGTGCCCATAGGAGCGGATATGGACGTAGCATCATACGTGAGACCGTACCATATGTTACGAAGAGTGCCAGAACGAAGATTCCTGTCAGAGCAGCATAAGTCGCGATGCAATATCGGGGAAATACCGCGTACATGAGAACTAATGCCTCCTTGTCCCTGACTCTACGCACAAAGGCGAGAGTGGAGCCATCTCTGGATAATTCAGGGCGACTGGCACCCCCTGGGAATTCAGAAACAAGGGTTTCGGTCTCTCCGGTAATCAGATTTCGAGAAAGTATTGCGTATGTTCCAGAGTGGATGTCTACCGTGGAATGAGTAAACGGAAAGGCTAGATGAGAAGCATCTTGACTTACCAGCACTGTAACTGAAAACACCTGAAGCTTCTTGAGTAGTTCTCTTAGCATATATCAAGGTATTTTCATCTTTCCATATGAACTGCTCATTGCCAATTTGTTGGTCTCCGTATCGCTCAGCAGACCAACCAGCGGGCAACGTTCGGGAAATAACTCTCTTTCCTGCCCCTTCCTGAACAATGTCGCCAGTTCTAGGAAGATCGAACAACCAACCCTCTCCAGCAGGAATGGAGCGACTGCTGACATACCACTTGGAAGCTATGACGCTCTTTCCCGAAGGGTGGAAGCGAGCATCCGTAACTGTGCGGAATGTTTCATTCGTCACTCTCTGAGCTGCAAAAAACGTCAAAACCAGTTAAAAAAGCATGTTGAAAACAACGGTAACCTTGAGATCGGCCCTCCCTAAATAGTCTCCTTTGCTTGCGTTCTGGGGTTTCCTTGCTGCCCTTCAATAATAGGGCTTCGTCCTCTGTTTGAAATGCTAACGCGTCGAGAACTTCACTCGCAAGCCTGAGAGTAGCATCACTTTGGTCTAAGTCAGGATTGGGTCGTATTGCAGCAGTGTGGCACCCCTGCCACGGAATTACCCATATATTGTCAACGCCTAAGATAGCATCTGAACGGAAGGCCAATTGCTCGCCGTCAGGGCTGAATTGGGGGTCCCCATCGGAGGGGACTCCGAGCATAATTGGATGGGCCCTCGGAGAACCTGGAACAAGGCAGTATAGGTCACCTGTAACTTTGATAAGATATTGCTTCTATGGTCATCAGTTATACAAAAAGGATAACCTAGTAAATCGAAGACAATTTCGCCAGATGTTGGATGAACATCCAATCTCATCCATGTGCCTTCGTCTACCTGGTGGGGATATATGTTTCCTTAGCTAAATGACATGCATGGGGATAAGCCGACAATTACCTCATATTCAAGGACTCTTGGAAATGGGAAGTCCGTGGAGATATCCCATGGTTCTTGTACGTGGTATGGCCACTCGTCCTTCCAATCGTCTGACAGACTAATAGAGGTCTGAGTGGGTGTCTTGGGCATCCGTTTAGAGGTAGGAGTGAGGGGGTTCATATCCGCGCTCCATAGCATGATCGCCAGTATTGCACTCAGCACAATAGTGGCTATTCGACGTCCATGACGATGAGGCCGAAATGTATGACCACGGTGTTCGGACTGCAGAGCTCCAGGACCCCCTGGATATTTCACTAATCCCATCTTCATGTGAGATGAGTGGACAGAAGCAAACCGGGATGCGTGTTGATTTTGAGCTGACAATTTTGAACCGTCATTCTAAATACTCAGGCTTAGTGATCTTCAGGGAACAGCGTTGCCATAATCAATGGTATCTCATACGTGGGTCACGGGAGCTTGTAATAATAGACAATAACTATAAGTAACGAGAGGGTCTCATGCATGAATTCGCACAGAGGCAGTTGCCACATATGCTCCAAGTTACACACACTGCACGCTCTCAGGTACACTTGTTAGGCGAGATCTTCCGTATTATCCGTGATGTCCCCGTCCTCGGCATCCTTACTACCTATAACCGTTGCGTTGATACTGGATATAACGTTAGAATCAGTTCTGAAGTGGCCGCAAACTCGAAGTACTTCAACTTCTTACTTTATCATTATCTGTACTTCCCTCTTCTCCTCGCCTTCGGCACCTTGAAGCTCAACTGTCATCTTACGGGCGCCTTTCCATCCATAAGAACCTGTTGAGAAGTTCGCGGGCAACATAGTAATGCTGCCGATATGACCTGGATCAGACGACTTCGTCAATTCCTCCTCGCTTTCTATAGTAGCTGCAGGCGTATGGGTGAGATTGACGTGAATCGGAAGAGCCTCTTCTCGAAATTTGGAACGGGACAAGGCCTGTCGTTGTCTCTTAGTCGATGACGACAAACCTAGGCATGAAGTTTTACAGCGCACCTGGGTTTTACTCTTCTGTTTGTTCCCGTCGTTCGTCTTCATAGCTTTACATGTACGATGGTCCTCGTCGCCACCTGTTGAGACACGTTTGGTAGCGGGCATTAATCGAGTGCTTGGTTGATAGGGAGATTGTACAATGTGTAGGGAAGTAACTGTGTTGAGCTTGAGTATTTGTGGTGGAATGACGTCACGCGTTCAAGCTTAAGTGGTGGTGGTCATAACTACAAGCATTCAAGTTCAACATCAGAATTTTCCTCCAGGTCACAAATCAACTCTCTAATACACGTTTTCACGAAGAAATCTCATTGTGACATGATAAATTAACTATAGGACACAGTGTGCAGAGTGGCACATACAACCAAACGCTTGGAACTACAACAAACTATAAGCATCATTGACGTCGCAAATCGTTCCGACTCGCCTTTGATTGATACCACCATTCATAAACTTCCTTATACCTTCTTTAATGCACAAGGCAACTCCTTTCCGTCATAATAAGGCAATTTCAATGCGAGAATCTGGCCACTGAGCCAATCCTCTCCGACTGAAATTTCCAAATACAGCAAATTCTCCTCCCTGTTCCATTCCACCCTACCTTCTTGAGGTGCCGCCTGCCCATCCACCCTCGCCGCCTCTCCCGGCGTGCCCTGCACGCCGGTCGAGGCTCCCAGATGGAGCCGACAAAACCGTCAGAGGTCTTCATCATCCGAGTAGAATTCGTCTTCTTCCTCATCCAAGGCGGCGAGATTAGTGAAATCAACCTTGTAACGGAGGAGGCCACCTATTCCGCCAAAACCCTTTACGAATTGTGCTGCAAAATTGAATCAGTGCGTGAAGAGATAATGCGCCGAGAATCAGCCCTACCTCCTTCCTGGGAACGGTTCGTGACGAACTATAAGTTATGGTCAGCACATGGTCCGCACACTGGTATGCGTGGCAAACCTCTAGATTCGCGCCAAAATCTTTGTACTTCTCTGCGAACCATTCAAGCAGACTTTGAGGATCCTGTACTTGCTCCATCTCTGTACCGGTAGACTTGTCAATGAACTTTTCACGGTCCTTCTCCTGTTCCTTGTTGCTGTGAACAACAATCTCCTCTGAGAGCAAGTCAGCGATTTGACACTTCAAAGGCTAATAAAATACGTACCTCCAGCTGCATTACGGAGGACGTACCGCGTAATATCCAGGTTCTCCCAGACAATGAGTGTTTCCACAGAACCTAAATCAAGACCTTTCAGCGTATCGTCGATCCCGAAACAGTATTTTCCAGTGTCCTGGCTAATTTCATCGAAGTAACGTTGGATCAACTTCTTCTCCTGAACGAACTTAACATTTGCGAGAGATTCTCCGGCAAGTTCGATAGCCTAGTGTTATGGTTTAAGTCAACTGTCGCGGGGAATAACATAACATATTACTAACTTGATTGAAGCCGTTCTCTCCTCCATAGCTAACATCAACGACTTTGATTATTTTTGCCACCAACCTGGGGTCGAACATGTCGCTCTGGCTAAGTTCCGTCTTGAAATCGGCACTACCCGCGAGAACGAGGCCGGACACGTTGACCTTGTCGTTCGTTATGAAATGCTGAACAGCCAATTCGGCTACTTTCCTAACGTAGTTGTGTCTTTTTTCATCTCTGAGACGGGAAAAACGAAGGGCAGACTGCCCACCACGACCATGCTTTTTTGGAAGATCGACGGTGAATTTGTGAATGACCTCCCGAGTATTGCCTGCCAGAGTACCGAAGAGTGAGCCATTACCGTCCATGACGATAAACCCGAACTTGGAATCGGACTCGAGTAGTTCGGAAAGTGCCTCAGTATGGAATTTATTATCACAAAGGTATAAAGATCTGCACCGATTAATTGACGATATCAGATATGCTCCATGAACATAAGATAAGAGTGGGACACACGTGTTGATAGGCTTGTGCGGCTCAAAATCAAAGGAAACCTTTTTCTCCTTTCCCTCGTCTGTGAGGATGGTCCCGACAAAAAGTACTAGACCATTAGGGGGGACACGATTGTAAAGTTTGAGACGCTGCTGAGTACTGGTAATAGCAGCTAGTACAGACAGCCTGTTGACACGAGACTTGATGTTTGAAGCTGTGCCGTACTCCTGGGTGAGCATTGCAGAAACTCGAGAGATCTGATCCTGGGGAGAGTCAATTTTCGTGCTGGATGTGTATGAAGGATAACTAGTTACCTTGGGCGGAATAATAAGACTGATCATCGAAGTTCCGGCACTAACAAAAAGAAACCCGTCAATAGCTGGCATCAATGAAGACACAGCAACACAGACCCTCTTGCAGAATCAAGACTTTTTATCAACTTCTTCACCTTCCACATCTGAATATTCTGTTCTGCAACATCTTGACTCATGGTGTAATGGCACACTGGAGTGAAGTTAATGTAGAGCACTGGTTACAACAGGAAGATAAATCCTACTATTGAAGCTCCGACGACACACATGTTTCCGACTCGAAACGGACCCGACTTTTCAAGGAGTCCACACTGATTCACTTTATTTAAATGATTGGCCTATTTATGTGTCCTATCATCTCTGTGCTAAACAATGCCACTGTTTTCAACTTCAAAGTACGCGCTCTAATGTTTTCAAAAAAGCTTTTCGACTCTGGGACATGATCTATCTTACAAGACTCCTTCGTTTTTGCTCCGCACATGACAACCATCCTTATTGCATCTGTTTTTCCAATCGCGACTATGGTGTCTTCACTTGCCAAAGATTGTTGCAAACGTAGTGTCCTGATACCTTTCGTTTCTTTGTCAGCCAAATCGACTACACGCAAGTACATGCAAACACCAACCCTAAGTATGCTCTGCCAGGATCATAGAAGGTTCTGTATATTCGAGATAGTCAGTGATAGAGCTCTCGCGGGTACCGAGGATATCCCACATATAACCCCGATCGCTTGGCACCCCTAGCTTTTCCTTGAAGTACTTGAAGAAGGCAGCACTATACTTCTCATTCACGTCTGGAGCGATGTTGTCCAATGAAGTCTAGAAGACATGGATCCCGTGATCTAACAGGATAGGCATATGGCTCACAATGACCAACAACAAGGCCGGATCAAGGGTTCCACCAAAAGTTAGCGTTTCATTGAATTCATATTTCACCGAGATGTATTTCTCGGGCTTCCCCAGCACTGAAGAGTATCTGATTCAGCAAGTCGATCGATACATAATCGCCACTCATTTACCTTCAGCCCCGACCTACGTTGCAGAATACATGCTCTTCGTCAAGTGTTGTGGCAAGCAGCGTTGTTCCCCTTACCTTGGAAAAATCTAGAACGAAGTCGCGAACGTTATCTACTTTGACGTTTGTAGTGAGCACTAGAGCCGGCATGGTCGTACGACGTTAACGGTTAGATACTTCTTCCCTAGCCGTTCCACGTGATAGTAGCAGAAATACGCATACTTACGTCATCCATGAAGTCCGCTGCAAACCTGCATTGTAACAGATTCCTTTCCCTCCCACATATCATGGAGAAATTGGAAGCTCTATCTGCTATTACACGTGTAAGTACCTTTCCGGTTACGACGAAGCCCACAGTGATAGATACTTTTTTTCAGCTAAGCGAACGTATTATTCGGGTACTTGGGCAGGTGATTCAATTGGGTTATACAGTAATCGACAATCAGAGTGCTAATGTAGCTTAGAATCCTGGTAAATTTACCTTACAAGGTTTGTGAGGCTCGCTGGTTCATCGACCTGCTTCGTCCTAAGCAAGGCGGCGACCTGTAGGTACTAACACCTATATCATCGGCAGAAGAAATCCATATATTTTAGTGGACACGGGCGAGGGAAAGAAATCGTACATTCCATTCCTCAAGGAGGCATTGCAGACCACCGACCCGTCGCAACAACTAATTTCAGACATTGTGCTTACCCATCGACATTCTGACCATACACATGGATTGCCGTCTGTCCTGGCCCTTATCAAACAGCTCTGGACCGGGGATGTAGCGGAGTTCCGTCCACCACGTATTCATAAATACCCTCTGACTCCCAAAGACGATCGCGACCTGCAAGTCGCGCTCAATGTGACTTCCGATCTGTATCTTCCAGCAAAAGATGGAGGATTGTTCCACCAATTAACCCAGTCACAAATATTGCATGGAACCGACAGTGTGCTCAATGTTATACACACACCCGGACATACAGTTGATTCCATTTGCCTCTATATGCCTGAAGAACAGGTCTTATTTTCAGCAGATACTGTTTTGGGGCAAGGCACAGCCGTTTTTGAGGATTTAGCCGCATACATATCTAGTCTTCGATTTCTACTCTCATGTGGGGAACAGGCGGTCACTTCTTTCACTGTAATCCATCCTGGACACGGGCCTGCCGTTGAAAATGGCCCACAACTCATTCGAGAGTATATCAAACACCGCATGGAACGAGAAGTTCAAATTGTACAGGTTTTGTCTTCTCCGCCGTCTTCTGGAGCGGCGTGGTCCTTATGGGACCTTGTTGCAAATATCTACGCCGATTATCCACAGTCGCTATGGACCCCAGCTGCGGGTAGTATCTACTTGCACCTGATGAAATTGAAGGGAGAAAATAGAATCCAGCATGTGGCCGGTGAGGGGAAGGATTCCAGGTGGATTCTTGCAAGTAAATTATAAATTACAATTGTATACAATCATGCTAAACTCATAACGCATCAAAATTAATATGGTGGGATGCGCGGCGTCGTTCCAACTCGTCCTCCCTCTGAAAAGCGTGCATTAGCCGTGTGATTTGTAGCTGGGCTCGACTTACCTTTTCATTCAAATGCAAGATGAATACAATCACGGCTAGTATGATCGTTGATAATACTACGGTTAATGTGACCAAAGGAATCCAAGCCCCTGGCCGCAGAAAGAGTTCTTTTTTCCATCCACCCTTTTCTCCCGCCGGTGAAGGGACAATGATAACTTTGGAGTTCGGTATTACGCCTTCCATGTTAATGAAGATGTCATCTTTTTTTGTCGAGCCAACAAACAAATTTTCAATATAATTGTTTGTTCTTCCCAATCCGAAGAACGAGTAGGGGGTATGAAGTGAGTGATACGATGTTTGAGGCAATTGAGCGACTGATGGAAAGATTAATCCCAATAACATAAATAAGAAGAAAAATGAAGACGAGCCTTGGGCTGCAGAACGTTGATTAGACATATCCTGTACGGTGTACTTGTATGTGGCTCCAGGACAACTTACACCAAATGCCTGTGAGGGGTCATATAAATAATAAAATATACCAATGATAATCTCCCATCGTATTATACCTGATAGGTAGTCCCGTTACTCATGGTACACCATCCGCCATCACAATGTCGATTCAATACTAGAGCTAGGTCAACAAGATGTAATAACAATTTGCACAAACTGGACCATTTACCCATTGCCTTCAGGAAAAAAGCATCGTAAAAGAAGTTATTACGTATAAAAGTGACCATTCCACTCTGCTGTGCGCCTGATCTTTGCACCAGGATATCAAGAGTTCCCTGGGAAGAAAAGTTAGACACTTTCAGGGTAAGCAAGTGTGAAAGCCGACGTCTTCGTCAATATCCAATACAGCAATACCTCTTGCGTCTGTGATCTGCTGTAGAGCATCCACACCCGTCATTGCAACCTCAAAACCTCGTCGACCTTGACCTGTTGTATCGCATCCAGCAACATTGGGTGCACATGGAACAGAATTTAGGAGATATGGGGTATAATTGATAGTGGCTCCTACACCTAGAATGCCTCCACGCGGTGCTGAGGCAGCAATAATGATCATGTCAGGGAATCCGTCCAGTGAAAGATCGCCGACGCGGATTGACAATGGAATTGGTGGGTTGTGGGTCATATCACTCATCAAAAGCGAAGATGAAGGGAATAAAGAGGTAAAATTGATGCGAGTGAATGCCTGCAGAACCAATAAGCTCATTGTATATTTATCACCAAGAAGGTTGGTTAGATAGCATACATCATTAGACGCAATGTCTCTCAGATCGAATTGAAAGTCAGGATCTGGAGTACATAATGCATCTGGGGAGCGACATCCACGCTTTGCCTGGGAGCCACTAGAGGTGCTACATAAAGGAAGTTGTTTGTTATAGGCAATGTTTATCATGCAGTCACGGCCAATGCCTTGGGAATCGATCGAGCTACAGCTTGGAAAAACCATATCCATTGTACCGTCGCGATCTGCACAAAATCTTCAGACAAGTTGGTGAAACCATGCATATGAACTTACCCATATCCGCAAATGTTATTCGCCCAGAACCGGGCGGAAGCTGACCTGTGCTCCCAAGATGGAAGCCCTCAGTTTCAGGAGTATTGAGCCAAATCTGGAATGTCTGGCTCCCATCGCTAGTCTCCGTACACGAAAGAAAAATGTCTGACATTAAACGGTATAAGCAGTGCCTCTTAACGGTATATTATTACTACCTGCTAGGCAGTCCCCATCAAAATCTAGAAATGCATTGCTGTGTGGCTGTGAAATTTTACACGTTCTGGCATCAGACTCAAACGTCGAATCAGTTCTATATCGAGATGTAAGTCTTTGTCTATATGGTGTAACGGCAGAACGAACGTACAATTCGAAGACTGGGGGAGTGTCAGACGTTTGATTCCAAACATTCTTCCACAGTTTTAAAGAACGACCGTCATTAGATGACATTGGCACACCGAGGAGATCAAATTTCATGTCACCGTTTGCGTCCACTAAGATTGGCTGGAGGGTTGTCGAAGAAGGTATTTGAACTGGGGCAGCTAATGGAAACAGTTAGTTGGCCCATACAAGCCAAGCAGATGACATACTAAATCCGTTATGAAGGTCTGAGAAGCAAATTGCCATAGCAGTTTCATCTTGGGTTTGTCCCTGGCTCATTACCAGTAGATCGAGTCGCCCATCATTGTTAAAGTCTCCTGGTACAATATTTGCGATTGGTTGCTGATATCTGAAAGAGGTTGATGGCTTAAAAAGAAATTCATCTGACATATGCGCCTATTGAAAAGAAGAAAACTTCGGTATAAGAAGTCTTACCATGACTCCAGAGGTATGGTGTTATAGTCTGTTGATCTGTGCCTAACATAAGGATATCTGTGCTGTACGACATTGTGAGAACATGTGGGATGATGATTCAACGAGTGATGTACAACTGGTCCCCATTCAAGTCCCCGAATGCGACCACCCTGCTGTTAGCATCAAGTCCTAAGGAACCTGTTCCAATGAGTGAGTTAATGGCGAAGCTTTTTGGTGTGAATGGCCATATTGCTATAGTAGAAGGAATGCTCCAAATCAGAAACAAGCTTATAGCTATTTGTGAAGATACAGTCCTCATTAAGTGACGACCAGGACTTGAGCGATGCTGTGCTCGCCAGGCTCTCGGTTTTTAATCCAACTAACAGAAACTCATCTTCCTTCCATCATCTTCACTGCTGCGCCAATATAGACCATGGGTGACGACTATCCCAGCTTGTTCCGTAGGTTCTTTTGACAGCGAATTTATTTTCTAAGCCTACTTTTTCTCAGGTTCGGAGCAAATGAGCTTGGTCCAGCTCTTTATTCCAACTGAAGTTGCCCATGATACCGTTTCAGAACTTGGTGAACTAGGAAACGTACAATTTAAAGATGTATTTATTCTTATATCCTAATATTATGCATTTTAGTCACTAACTTTCTATTGCCTATTAGCTTAACCCAGACGTCAATCCTTTTCAACGCTCGTTTGTAGCTGAAATACGCCGAATCGACGAGATGGCACGACGTGTCCGTTTTTTTTCAACGCAGATTGAAAACGAGAAGGATAAAATTCCTATTCGACCACTATATGACTCCATTCCTTTGGTCACTGTTGGGCCGCGTGTCGCTCAAGCGATCGACGAACTGGAAGTCAAACTTACTGATCACGAGCAAAGATTAATCCAGATGAACGAAAGCTACCAGACTATGAGTGAACGTACTCGGGAACTCGTGGAAGCTAGATACGTTCTTAGAGAAACCGCGGTATTCTTCGACAGGGCCCAAGGGCATGAGAGTGAAATTCGGACTTCAATGGACGATAGCACTCAGCCGTTGCTGGCTCATGATGATCAGGAAGCTCAAGTGGCGGGGGGAACTACTTCTTTTGATATAGAGTGTGTATAAAGTATATCCCTCATTCCAATTAATTTACTAACAGCTTATGGAGGTTTGTTGCTGGGACCATTGACCGCTCTCGACTGTCAACTTTCGAGCGTATTCTCTGGCGCGTCCTACGAGGTAATCTGTATATGAATCATACAGATATCGCAGAACCTTTCGTAGATCCCGTCACACAAGTGGAGACACGTAAGAACGTCTTTATTATATTTGCTCATGGGGATGCCCTCTTGGCAAAAATTCGAAAGGTAGCAGAATCAATGGGAGCAACATTGTATCCGATTGATGCAAATGCGGAGCGACGGAATGAGGCTCTCAGGGATGTCAACGCGAGGTTGGAGGATTTGCAAACAGTTCTTTATAATACGGGAACTACCAGACGAGATGAGCTTTTACGCATCGGAGAAAGCCTATCCAGTTGGGAAGACCTCGTTAGAAAGGAGAAGATCATTTATGAGACTTTGAATTACTTCAATTACGACGCACGAAGGAAGACTCTGATTGCTGAGGGATGGTGCCCCACGAGGGATATCGTTCCAATTCAATTGGCACTGAGGCATGCGACGGTACGTTCACTATATGGTCTTATTGGAGGGTCAAGCTCCTGACTGTAATGACCCTGTAGGAAGAATCTGGGACCAATGTACCACCCATTCTTCATGAAATACGGACGAATAAGAAGCCTCCCACCTTTCATAAGACGAACAAGTTTACCGAAGGCTTTCAAACCATTATTGACAGTTATGGCGTCGCAACCTATCAAGAGGTTAATCCTGGTTTATACACTGTCATCACATTCCCGTTCTTATTTGCGGTGATGTTCGGAGACATCGGTCATGGTTTCATCATATTCGTGGCGGCCCTGATGATGATACTGGGCGAGAGAAAGATGGCTAAAGCGGACTTGGGCGAGGTTTGTGTCAAACTATTCTAATTGGTTTAAAGGTCTAACGAATGTGGATGATTCTGGACGTGCTTAGATCATCGGAACCTTTTTCTAGTGAGCATGGTCTTTCTTCCTCTTAGCGATAAATGATCTCAATAAACTTTTCAAATAGTGGTCGCTACATCATTTTACTGATGGGTCTTTTTTCCATTTACACTGGTTTGATGTACAACGATATTTTCTCCAAGTCGCTGCACATTTGGACTTCCGGATGGGACTTCCTAGATTCGATACATGGGGTACCGAATGGACATGTCTATCCTTTTGGTTTAGATCCTGGTTGGCATGGAGCTGAAAATGCCCTGGTTTTTACCAATTCATATAAGATGAAGATGTCGATCATAATTGGTGTTATCCACGTGCGTTCTGAAATATGTTTGTCAAGATTACTAAAATGCTTATTTGCTTACTCAGATGACCTTCGCTATATGCCTTCAAGTACCGAATCACTTACATTTTAAGCGAACCTTTAGCATTTGGGCAGAATTCGTTCCGCAGGTTCTTTTCCTCCAATCAATATTCGGCTACCTGGTTGTTTGTATCCTCTACAAGTGGTCCATTGATTGGTCGAAAGCCTCCACTCAGCCACCAGGGTTGCTGAATATGCTCATTTATATGTTTCTTTCACCGGGTTCCATTAATGCTGATGAACAACTATTTCCGGGGCAAGGTCCATTGCAGATCATACTCTTGTTACTTGCCATGGTATGTGTTCCCTGGATGCTCTGTGTCAAGCCATATATGGCTTGGAAAGAGATGAAGGCACACGAAGCTCAGGGGTATGGTCGGGTTGAATTAAGAGATGATACAAGGCTACAAGACGAGGAGGAAGCAGACTCTCCCGTCATAGCAGAACAAGTTGATGATGATGATGAGGTATGTGTGATGTTTCTAGTGTGCTGTGTTGCACCCTCACTTCTTGTAGCATCATGATTTTAGCGAAGTCGTCATTCATCAAGTTATTCACACTATCGAATTCTGTCTTGGTTGCATCTCTAATACTGCTTCATACCTCCGATTATGGGCCTTATCACTAGCCCACGCACAACTTTCGGAGGTGCTTTGGACAATGACAATCGGGCTTGTCCTTCCACCAAGTGGCATTATCGGCTTTATCTCCTTGTTAGTGATCGGCACTCTCTGGTTCTCTCTCACGATTTTCATTCTGTGTATCATGGAGGTTCGTGTTTGGGCGTTTGACCATTTAACGCCATATTGATTATTATGTCTCAGGGTCTGTCAGCATTCTTACATGCGCTGCGTCTCCACTGGGTTGAAGCTAACGGAAAGCACTATGAAGCCGGAGGTTATGTGAGTATAGTATCCACCGTTCGTATTGTTGCTTATATTGTCCCCAGGCCTTCCAACCGCTCACTTTCGCCAACCTTGATGAATAATGAGCTTCCGCTCGGTTCTAGTGTGTAAATGCTTCTAAGTATAGAAATAACGGTTCATAATATACCAGTATTCTAATCTACTTTTGATATCACAACGTCGTTAGAGTAATTGTCTTGAACATACTATATTCCTGCAAATGCAGACAATTGTTGTGCTTTATCCCTAACCCTGTGATCCCAGTGAACTTCCGTCAAATGTGCCAACTCCCAAAAGGATGTGCCAAAGGGGTTAGAAAGTTCAGGATCATCTAAGTCCGCCTGATATAGACCATCAGTTGCCCTGTCTTCTGTAGAAAGGAGGGCTTGTAGCTTTGGTTCGTTGACAAGCAATTGTCGAACAAATTCTAATGCTCGTAATGTGGTTGCGACGGGGAAGGAGAGTGATGCGACTAGCACACGCTTTGCAAAAGCCGCGGTACGTACAGGGGACCTAGAACCAGCTGAGCGGACGGGGAAAGCGAGCCCCAGAGCACGGAAGAGCAAATCAGAAGTCGAACTGCCAATTGCAACATTATCTGCTCGTGCGCCAGCAAACTCAATGTTTGGTTGCAAAGATATTGGAAGAATGAGGGCATAGAGATGATTAATAAAATCACGTAAGTCGATATTCAAAGCTTCCCCTTAATCACGATGTCAACACATCAACACCAGATTAAATAAAGTCTGGCACTTACCTTGGCCGGTGAGTAACTCAAAAGCGGTCACGATACAAAGAAGCCTGTGTCGAATCATTGGATCTGTACTCTCAGCGCTATCAGCTGTCTGTGATGCCATATCTTCAACCGGTCGGGAGATAAGTTCTTTGAGTATTTGCATCAGATCCTTGAAAAAATCGATATTAACCATATGGGCGTATCGGGAGAGTCCTTCCAGCGCGGCAATAAGAAGCGGCGTCCAGTTGGGAGCTTTCAGTATTCGGAAGTACAGCACAAAGAGAAGTTTTAAGGTTTCCGTTTGCTAGAAACCCTTTAGTGTCACTTGTCCGTCAATTAGATTTAAACTGTTACATACCATATTAGCCTTCTCTTCCCGATCTACCTCTGCTTCAGCTTCTTGCATCTGTCCTTCGATCTCCTTCTTCTCCTTGAGAGCCTTAAGCCCCTTTTTACTTATGTGAGGCAGATCAACTTTTTTGCCTTTCGCTCTTTGACGGCCTGCCTTCCTTCTGCTCTCTCGTTTGGCCTTAACAGCATCCTCATTGTACGCATTGGTTTCCGAGGCTCTGACGCCGCCAAGCTCCGATTTCAATCTCAAATGGGCTAGACATGAGAGGGCATTGGGATGCACGGCGAACTTCCGTTCCTTCACCATACGATTTAGCAACCGCACAATTTCAAGGGAGGGGAGTCCTGTTCCATCTTCTTTGAACACCGAGATCAGAGCTCGGAGGCAGATATCGGACGACTAAAGAAAATAGCAAAGAAATTCGGCATTATAGCAGCGATTCTCATATGAAGAAATAGCTCACATTATCCCAGGACTTTTTACTTAACTGCATGACAAGAGCGCTGATTAAATTGGTCCGGAAATTGAAATGGGTGGCCTCAGTAAGAAGCGTGCACATCGATTTAAGGGCCAATTCAGCAAATTCAGTCTTGCCTGAGTTCCTATTAGGTAGATCTGGAGAACAAACGTTTGCCCCTCACCTTTAAGTTCACCTTCCAAACCTCGTAGATATGTCTGGTAGACTCCCACGAGGCCCTGCTCCCATTCCCTTGTCTTTGCTACCATCTGACTCACTTTCTCCGACTTCTCCGCGTCTGTAAGGGGTCGTATACGATAACCAGGTATGACATCTTTCAGAACAGCGAGTTGTGAAATCATAGCAAGGCGCCGTATGAGGGGATCGTTTGGGATAGGGGTAGGGGACTGCGGTGTGGTAATATGAGATAGCGAGAATGAATGGAGTCGTCTTAATAACTGCAACTGTCATTGTGGAATGTGTAAGCAACCGGCAAGTAGTAAATGTAATGCTCACACTGCTTTCGGGCTCTGCGAGAATATCTTGACATATACCAGCAATTTGTTCTTTCGCCATTTGTATTCGTAATTGACGTGATGAAGTTGAAATGACGCTGGATACTGCAAGGCGTCCAAAGCGAGCCCCTGTTGAAACATCTTCCACGTGTATCTGAGGTGGCTGCTGCTTGCGAGAGACTACTGATTCATGCTCGCTCTCGCTGTCTGCTGTCGGTATGACTCGGCCCCCTGTCTGCACAATTTTCCCGTTTGGGAGTTTGATTGGGAGCCTAGAGACCGTCTCCGCTCTAGCCTCTTTCCAGCTTGCTCCACGTCGAGAGTCACGCTCGTATGGTTGCTCAGCATCAGAATCGAACTCTTCTGGTCCGGTAAAAGAGAGGTCGTCTAAATTATCATCACTTGCATCCGAATTAATATTGTCTAAAGCATCGCTCCATGTATCTTCATCCTCATCATGCGAGTCTAGAGAAGGTAGATCATCAGTCTTGGGGCGCTCCCTAGGCGGTTTCGAAAGCACATGAAGACGTTGTGTTTCTTTTTTGCTCCTAAAGTGAGAGTAAGATACATGTAAGATAAAAAGACCAAGAAAAACCTCGAAATGCCATTTTGGTCAAGGTTTTGTAAGAAATTGCCAGTTGAAGGATCGTCCTTGAAAAACTCGATGTCTTGATCAGATATGGCATCGTCTCCCTCGTCATCGGGAATATCTGGGAGTGGAATATTGGTCCTTTCATATGCTCGCTGCTTTCCTTTGCTGGAGCTCGGGGTTGCCTTTCCAGACGACAATTTCCGCCTTTTGGAGGCAGTCTAAGTAAATAGTTCAGTATTGTCAACAGATGCAACTCGAAGTGAGAAAACAGACGTCTGGCATCTTCTTAGTTCGCTTCAAAGGTCCGCTTATTGCAGACCTTACGACCTTGTGAGGCATCTTTGAGTCGTTGAAAGCAAGAATGTAACGTCGGTGTTTGCCGACCCAAAAACATCCTAAACGCGACAATTTCAGCTTGCTTCCCGTTTACTCAAGGACCACGTCCACGGTTTCTTTCTGATAGCACAACATCAATACAAAGTTATAATGCCCCCTAACATCGAGGATTTGGAGCCTCCTCCTCCACCATTAAACCATGTCTTAAAGCCTCATCATATTGGTCTCCTTGCAGTCATTCTGTTGGCCTACAGAAGAGACGCGTCGCCTTCGCCTTTTTTCATGCTTCATATTCAACGAATACTTATCGAAGAAGTTTCCGAGGTCAGGTTCTATTTCGCTAGGATGTGTGCGAAGTGGCATCTTGAACTTCTGTAGACCGCTCTCCCCAGGCCTTACGACATGCTTGTACAAGAACTTACGTATTCTGCTTCGATAGAGGCACTAAGTTTGAACAAGGCTCTCAGATTAGTTGTGAGCTGCTCGTCTCCGATCAATACCTATGACTATATATTGCATCAGCCTAAACACCTCAATGGCATTGACTCGATGCATGACTTTTTTTCCGGTGAGCGATTCACCAGCATACACACACATACACACATACACATATATCAATATATGTGTAGATATTCAAAGCCTCGTAGTTGAAAAGGATGAAGAAGTCAGCATTGTCCCCACATGTAGTGTATACGCTAATGAATCTTTCAGGCAAACCTTGGCGCGGTGTTTGTATGCTCTACATCCAAATTTCATACATAAAATTTTCAGTCTTTCCTCCAGGAGCGCCATTCATACTTCGGCTTGTTTTGTCGCCGCTGTTGCATCTCTTACTATAAACTCTCATTCGCAGGTATCGACCGCCTACGGGAAGACTTCCTCAAGTGGGCCCAAGGGGAATATTCTTCAGGATACAATCTGCAAGAAAATAAGCGAAAGGGAAATGGTTTGATCGTTTATATTTGAATCTTGATCCTCCCATCAACATACATCACAGGGCACTTATTATTTCCCACAGCGGGGGACGAGAAAGATTATGGAAGTGCCGAATCTTTTGCTGCGTAAGCTATATTTTCACATATTGTGCCCGTGTATTGAGTGCTTTCAAAGCTTCCAAAAGGCCACTGCAGAAGGCGATATATCGGAAGCGGTAGAGAGTCTTCGGACTTTCTTTGACCAACATTTCTCAGACGCCAATGAATCGTGAGTTACACGTTATGAGAGTGTAGTTTATGTAGATGATCTTTTATATAGTGGTGTCCGTCAACACGCTCTACTTAATCTTGCCATATTTCATTACAATAACTGTGAACTTGCCGTTGCGCGAAAGGTAATGTCGAAGTTATTGATGTTTTCTTTCTTGCATTTACATTCTTTCGTCCAGTATTTACTGGAGGCTATCACTGTCGCTAGAACAAGTAGTGACAAAGTGACATTACAGCACTGTATGAGGTGAGCATGACAGCTTTGACCCTCGAAATTGATGTATAAATGTATAACTTCACAGCCTTCTCCGTCGATTATCTCCTCATGAAGGATCACCCGCCCTACCTCTAACTGAAATTCACGCCAACGCTTCTGCGATACATATCGTATCGGATGTACTCAAGCTTCTGGTGCAAACTGTTAGCACGAGATTTATTAAGAAAGATTTCTTTGGTTTATGACATGACGTAGAAAGAGCCCGTCATATCGTTGTTTTCGAGGGTCATGCAATCGTGGGGTTGTTATGACAAGTCCTGCAGCCCCACAGGAGGCCCCCCAGCAGAACATGAACAATGGGCCATCCATGCCGTCCAAGCATTCATTTGGAAGATTTCAGGTTAAGGCGTCTCTTCTCACACTGGAAAACGCCGTCTGAATAGCATTTTAGGGCCTGAATCCCTCGCAAGACCTGAAGAAGATATAGTTTTGACCTTCACTGAGCGACTTAGCTCAAACGAGGCGCGGTGGGATGCGTTCCGTTCCAGAGCAGAGAGGGTAAGCTTCCACTCAAATTCTCTAATGAAGAAGAATTAAGGTTACTGTAGCATGCCAGACAAGGGAGGGTAACTGAGGCGCTAGCGGTTCTCCTGGATCCAGAATGTTGGAGCAACCTCAATTTGCGACTGTATAACGACTGGGCGTGTGCAGTTTGGCGTGTGCTAGCAAATCAAGTTAAGCGCAGGTATGATGCACCATGATATGTATCTGTTCCATTTAGTCTGATCATTTCAAAACAGAGGGCAAATTAGACTTTTACATGAATATTACAGAGATCAAATACCATTTCTGCGAATGGAAACGTTGGAAATGTTTACAAGATCACTCCCGCCACCCAAAGGACAGTGCCTATCTCCATTGTTGGATCGAGATGCGATACTGCATGCTAAACATCATTATGTATGTGTTTATACATCCACTATTAATCATGCTAAATCAGCCGACTTAGAAATGGCATAATACTCTTGCAACGGTACAGCCATTGCTACGCGGCTTGTTTGCAGCTGAATTTCGTGGACATTGGTCCATGTATCGCATTGGCATCGTCTTGCTTGCCGACCTTACCATTGACCTCGAGATGCGGAAATATGGCCGGCGAATATTAGAGGAAATAATGCCTCAGGTCTGTCAGATTCTATCAGTATTACTAGGACTTTATATTAACTGCTTCTAGATCATGCCCGGGGATGACATCGAACTACGAGCATTTGCCTGCTACGTGCTTGCGCGGTGCATCGTCAATTCTGCCAATGGCCAAAGTATGTGTCCACTTATAAGAAAAGCAATTGAACTCTAAAACCGGGTCATAGTGACGGCGATATCTGCAGCCATCCCCTACCTGGCCATCGCAGAGGAAGACTACGGAACATTAGAAATGCTTAGCTGTCAACAGGATGTGCTCTATTTCATGGCATCAATCTTCAACACGTTAGGGATGCAGCAAGACCGAGATTCTGCGGCTGCCCGACACGCAAGGAGTGTACAAATTTCGCAGGCATGGACTCAAGCAGAAGTACCAACAGAGGCAATTGAAATCTGCTCAATCATTACCGAGGTTGGAGCCAGAATAGCGGTAGAGGCTGTGAGTAGTTGAAGACAACATTATACGATATGTACACCGAAGATAGACACATAGCAAGGAACGCGTCGCTGCACAGTATAAGAACCTATTGCGATGTTTTGAGTCGTTCCATGTCTGGCCATTCCATGAGTTTGGGACATATCAATAAGCACATGAGGATATAGCAGCTGCAACTACGATTTGCTGAGCTTATTGAGGCGGGCGAGATGGTAGTTAATTGTTGGTGCTTGCATGCGCCGTTGCATTGGCTACAAGACGCATAAGAAACACGACATGTAGTACTTTAAGTAGCATACCGTAGTCCTCATGCACTCGTGTAGCATTTTAGCTGCCTCTGCGCAACCGTTCTTACTCAAGATGTCCTTCGTACTTGCCCAACACCCCAGCATCGCAGAGAGTTCGATGGCACAGGGATTTGGCGGGGGGACTGGTAGTCACTATATTTAGTATAATAGTTTGAGTTAATATAAGGCATTATCTCCCTACCTTTCCGTGGCCTGACCTTGAGTTTTCGGATGCTCATCACGGTAAGAATTTGCAGCTTTCAGGCGCCTGCTCACCAGTACTTAGCGCGGAAAGTTGGCACTTCCACACATTTTCCATCCTTCTGCACCAGGTATGAAAATTCTGAAAAGATAATCTTGTTTATAATCTATTTAAAATAATGCTCAAATATCCTCCGGAATTCTCGTGGTTTTTGATGGTTTTATGCACCAAACTTTGTTGAATCCTCTCACTTCCGAGTCCATAGGATCTAAAGTAACTCACTTCCTGTTCAATTTATTATGGGTGCAGTCGTGTTAAAATTGTAATAAGTAGCTTTTTGTTGTATATATGTGGTAACAAAATATAATATCCAAAGCTCTCGTGGTTGTTCACTTTTTACCACGCGTCCACAGGGGTCCACAATGTCATCACGGCCACGTTTCTCTCTTATAGCCAGGCCTTGTACAGTAGATCAACTCAGATCCGCTTCAAACCTCATCGAATGGCCTCCCGCTCCTCTCACAACAAGAACAATGCCGGTCAGTAGAGCACTGCTGCATTCGCTATATGCTGTACTTTGTTCATCAACGGCTTACAGGAGTTAAGCGCATTCTTCAAGAAGCTAGAGAGTTGGCCACAGATCCCAGCACCGACTATCACGCCGCGCCTCTAGAAGATGATATATTTGTACCTCACTCATCCAATTTGTATTTGGCTAAGATTTCTGATCCCCAAATGTAGGAGTGGCATTGCACCATGCGTGGCCCTTCGGGCACCGAGTTCGAAGGGGGAATATATCATTTCCGCATACAGTTGCCTTCAGAATATCCCTTCAGACCTCCCTCAATCATGATGTTGACTCCGAATGGTCGTTTTGAACTCAATACCAAGGTAAGTAAATAATATTGAAAATACTCTCGGTCAATCTCAGCGGTTTTGGGCCCTTTCGGCAATAGATTTGCATTAGTTTCACAAACTGTACGTGCCATTCCATGAGCGCGACTGTATCTATGTCTTATAGTATATTGTCATAGACCATGAAGGTAAGATGCTTACTTGTGCAGAGATCAACACCTTGAACGCTTGGTATAGAATTATGGCAACCAGCGTGGGGCGTTCGGACAGCCATTATCGCCCTCCAAGGCTTTTTCCCTTTGAAAGGAGAGGCCGCGATTGGCGTAGGCGCTGTAGAGTATCCGTCTCAAGAACGTAAACGACTCGCTCAACTGTGAGTCCTCATAGTTAGTCTGGCTACATATAGCAACTTGCTCAACACCTTTAGGTCGCGAGACTGGAAATGTATTCGTTGCGAACAGACGAATCTAGAGTTGTTACCAGATGTCACCCCTGCAGCGAAGGCTACTAACGGTTCATCTCTGGGTGTAGTTGAACCTGAAGGATTACACGAGAGGGAATCTTCCTCTACATCCGTAGTGCCGCCTCCTGACCCACCGGCGCCTGCCATTGATCCTGCCGTCACCACATCAACTACTGTACCTTCAAGTCAGCCATTGCAGCATATCCCGATCCAACCACTACGTCAATCTCTGGTACAGAGCCCTCGATCATCAAGGCCACCACTACTGCTTGATGGCGCCATCGCAGTTTGCTTTACTATGCTCGTGGCAATCTTATGGAAGAGGCTCCTTTAATGTCATATTGTCATCACATAAAAGACGTTCCTAATGTTATTTCCCAAGTTGTACCTCTATCTATATCAATTGTAACACGTGCTCGGGGGGAGATATCTTGCAGAATTCTGAAGGCTGAGGCGGTCCAACGACCTTGCTAACCGGGACAACGCCTGTCCAAACATTATTCATGAGGTCAGCATCCTGTAAATCCTAAAATTGACGAGGTGAAAATGGATCCGGCATGCGAACCAAAAGTGTATGCTACCTGACTATTTTCATTCGCAGGTCCTTTGCGGATCTTTGCGCTTTAATAAAAGTTTAGGGTGTTAGTTATTACACCAATATTGATGGAATTCACGTTACCTTGCACTGTCCACCACGACACGGACGACAGCCGTGCCTTTAAATTCTGTTGGGGTGGGTTGTCTGGCATAGTCCCATCTCCCTGGTATAGTCCTATCAGTGATACGTATAAATGCGTCCGTCTTTGCCTTGACTGCATCTTCGCCCTTGTTCCGTCCGAGTGGCACAGTATACCCATGTAAGACTGCCGACCGATAATTCATGCTCGTACCAAAGCTAGAGAGGGCCAGGACGTAGCCATCCAGAATGGTGCCCGTAGCGACAACTCGAACGTTGGGCTCATTTAATCGTTTGTACACGCGAGAGGAGGGATGGCCTGAAGAGATGATATGTGATCAGCGAACGTTGCACCTGGTGTGATATATGCAGCAGAATGACCATGGAGATAGAGGGTCAGGTCACCCTCTTCCGTGTCTTCCAATGCACCTATCATCGGGACACATTGAGGCATTCCGTCGTCGTCGACGAAGGCCACATGTAGCACCTTAGCCTCGCGAATGATCGCAGAAACGGTTGCCTCGGATTATCGATTAAGTGGTGCAGACGGCCATGCAAGCTCCGCATACCTTATCATAATGACCTCTTTCTTTATGGCGACCAATCGTGTTTAATTCGGTCTTCTCATAGATGTCTTTCACTTGAGAGTCTTCGCTCGTCATCTTGGTTGGGACTGAAAGAGTAACTCGGTTGAAATCTCGTACATTCTACTAGTATCCCAGCATCTTATAAATGATAACCAACTTTATAAATAACTAACATTATTAACGCCACTGCTCGAGTCATAACCACCAACTGGTAAATGACTCACGACGGGTAGTTAATTGTACTAACCGCTGACATACAACGTACAACCGAAAAGTAGAAAATCCTCTCTTGCGATCATCCTACTTTTTTTTCACTTCTCTGACATCCAGAACAACCGTGTCACCATCTTCTAGGTTATAAACCGCGATAGTCTGTTGATTCGTGAGCAATTTTCCCATATACGTCAACTTAACACGTCCAGGCGGAAGAGTCGAGTCTATATGACGAACGATCCTATCACGTAGTGTAGAAACAAGAAGATTGAGGGGTAGATCGGGAACAGTGGCAACGGTGCCATCCAGTTTCCAATCAGGGTGGTCAGGCATGTTGGGAAGCTGAATGAATAGAGATATTGGAATCGGATGCATATTAATCCAATCTTGCTCAGGGTAATACACCCCACCGGGTAATTTGGCTACGCGTTGTCGTTTCGCAGATGGGGCTTCGCCATCACCTTCACCAGCAAGCATTTCATCAGCGGAACGAACGCTTCCAGCCCCGCCGCCTGCTCCTTGGAGAGCAGCAATTCGCGAAGGATGCATACCTACAGCAGGCGGCGGTTGATACCCAAAGGGTTGAGCAGGATTCGGTTGATAGTGCAAAGGTGGCAGCATCATAGGTTGTGGGAACATGGACGCCGGTTGAGGTCCTGAAGCAATTGTCGCAGCATTGGTGTTTGTCGCGGCATTAGAAGCCGCCTGGGGGTGCATTGGCAACGATGGCGGCGGGGGCGGTAATCCAGATGAAGAGGCGAAGGAAGAGATGGATGGTCCAATGCCAGGACCAAGAGCAGCCGTGTCGACACTGACAAACACAAATGAGTAACGCAGGGGAAAATGAAGAATAGCCTATACTCACGGTCCCAATCCTTTACTCTTATGAATGGCAGCGATCTGCTCGTCAAGATTGACATTGGTTTGAAATTTGTCTAATATACCCGCTTTCGACGCTGTGTGTCCATCCCATACAACCTTCTCCCGTTCTCGCCGTCTGGCAAGTTCCGCCTCTTCCTCCTGCTTTCGCTTTTCTTCATCGGCTTCGGCACCAAATATATCTACACGGGTGCGAGCCAGGTGTTTAAGTGACGATACAATATTGGCGCCACGCTGCAACTCGGAGGCTTGAGCCTTCCTGGCTTCAAGCATATCACGCTGGCTTTTCCAACGAGGATCCAATAGCTCAATACGCATATGTTCTTGAAGTTCGTCAACGGGGATCTGTTGGTTACAAACGGTACAAGTAGTCATAGCAGCTTTAGTATTTTTTGCCCCTACTACAAACCCAGTGAGTTACCGATGACCAAAAACAATCTTCACTTACGTTTTGGAACATAGTCACTGCGAATCTTCATGGGTCCTGCTGCGTCCAAAGAAGTAGCCTGAACAGCCTTTGCCCTTTCCAGCTCTTTGATCCGTTCAGCCTCTTCACGTTGTTTGCGTTCTCTCGCTTCGTCATCCTCGGCACTTGTCTGATCCGTGTTCATATCAGTGCTTGCGACGCCTGCACCCCCAACTGCAGCAGCAGCTTCTCTTTCAGCGGCAGCTTGTTTCGCTCTGTGAGCCTCTACATCCTCGACAGTATTTTCCATAATCATGGCAGCCATTCGTTTTTGTGAGAGGGTCATGCTTTCCACCTCTTGGACGCTCATCGGAAGAGGTAATTCAGCATTGGCATCTGCGCTACTAAACTCGATAGTTTGTACAATGGCATAGTCATGCCAATCGATCTCGGCGAATGCAACTGTAAAAGGCATCCATATATCAAGAGCGGGCATGGAGGATAAAGAAACTTACTTCGTTCAGCTTCCTTCTCATCTTCTTTTCTCTGCTCACGTTCTCGTCTATGCTTCTCCCATTCCGCGTGTTCCCTCGCTTCTTCCAGTACTTTCCACCTCCCTTCTTCGCTTGCCAGTACTTTCAGGCGTTCGAGACTGTCTTGATTGGATAATAGTATCTTCGTGTACTGTTCCACCAGCCGATTGAAATACCCATATAATGAATGACTTGGATGTAAGAATTCAAACTGATGGTTACGACCCTCACGCCCAGAGAGTGACTGCAGAAAGGATGAACCTCGAAGAGCGGTGAACAAAGCTGTCAATTTGATTATGTCCCTGTGTAAACGGTTAGACAATGCTAGACACTAAAAAATATTGACTCACAAATCAACGCCGCTGATATTCGGTAGGTCCAGGTGAAACTCGGATGGTGGAGGTTCTTTCCCATAGGTCTTGACCTTGCTCAACAAGTCGGACTCATCAATCTGCATTTCCTGGCCTGGACCTTTGGCACCTGGTGTCGCTTCTTCCATAATATCACCGTTCATCACGCCTTCCATCCTATGCCTGTAATAAGCATGGTAAGGATCCGCGACATTCAGAAATGAGAATTTGGGATCGTGACGTTGATTTTCGCGAATCTTGTCCTCGAATTGTGGAGGATTTGCCGACCTCGCCACAAATCCAGCAGTTCTATCAATTACAGCTGTCGAGTGTATTAGGTTCTGCAAAGTTGGGTAAGAGAGGAAGCACTCACACTTGATTTCTGGTGGTGGCAGAATAAGCCCGCTCACGAACCTGGCGGCGCCAGCAGGTCTCGGTGTACCATTTTCAAATGTAGAACCATTCTTGTCAATGCCATTTTGACCATTTGACGTGTGCATGGTGGTGGTCTGAGCCATGGTTATGGAGAGCAGTCTGGGGAGCAGCAAAGCCTGCGTGGGAAGGAAATTTCGGCTCCGACACTTCGTTCATGTTTGGTGCTTTTCGAGCCTCCGGAGTGAATTTAGGTGGACTGCTTTGGTAGCTGTTCATTTTTTTTATGTGACGAAATTGTTTAGTGAAAGAAATTATAGGAAAACACCTTGGAAATTATCCCCTACCCGAAAGGCAAATCAGCGGAAACGTCTCAAACGCGTTGATGCTGTAATTGAAGCAGTGAAAGAGAGTGGTTTGCAATGTTCTTCTTTGGTAAATATAATGTAAAATTTTGAAACGGCATACTTACTTCTTCGCCTTGTTTATAGACGGATGCTTTACAATTGCCAAAAGAATCGGAGATGCTCCCTCGAGACAAATACACTGTGTTTAATGCGAAATCTGTGGGGTACCGCAAGGGTATTCATAAAGTACCGAAGTGGACTCGAGTATGTCACAAATTCTCTCGAGTATGCATTTACTAAATTTGTCTGCACGATAGATAACACAACGTGTCAACCCCCGGGGTTTCTAAGTCGCTAGTTGGGGCTTGTCTTGGGGTGACTCCCACTAGACGCCAGATCCTTAAAACAAGACTAGCTGTGTTTTTGTCGAATTAAGAGCTTCTCGAATGTTATCTCTACCAAGCACACCACGAAATAACTCCTCTCGAGTCTCTGGGATGTCAATCATAGTGCGCTTCTTGGCGTCTCGATAGGTAGTGTCCACGAAAATATGGGTCAGCGCAGTCAAAGACAGCGCATCTGTGATGGATGTTTAGCCAGGGCAGCCGCATCATATAACACATAACAACTACCTGCTTCTAGAAGTTGTCCGAGCCGTCCCGGGGTGCCAACCGCAACGCCAATTTTCGTCCTTTTAAGATATGCAATGTGATCTTGCAGTTTGAAATGCTTTGCGAAAAGTTTCGCCACGTCACCTCCTTTATCGCCTCTGAACCTTTTCAGCACTCGCGTTACGTCTGCTACACGCAGCGCAGCACCTGCAACAAAAATAAGAGTTGGAGCCCCATTGTTCCGTGGCTTTTGGCTTAGTCTTAGCATTAGCCGGGGAATACCTGTAGATCCATTCAGAAAACACTACTGCAACGATCACTGTTTCACTGACTATGGTTAATAAAATCGCCGATATTGTCTAGCATGCGAGAGCCAGTGTATGAGGTCGTGTCTACGATGCAGTTAACTAAATAAAGCTGGTTAATGCATGCTCTGCGCAAGAACATGGCCGGAGCCTACCGGGGATAGCTAAGTCTTCTAGTTCCAATACTGACAATTTCGGGTATGCTTTGACTTGTACCAACGATAAATAACGCGCGATATCGCCAGGTGGTAAACAGGCGACCGAAGACTCCACACCTTCATCTCTTTGCGCTACGAGTTTCCGCTTCTGAAACATGAGTAATTATTGAGGAGAGTATGTACGGGCATAGAGAGATGGTTACTTTTGCCCTTTTCTCCTTTTCCTTCTCTCGTCGTTTCCTCTTCTTCGAGGCTGCCTGGGTATCCTTAGTGGCTGTGGTTGCGTCTTCACTGACATCTTCAGCTTGGTTTTCGTGTTCATCACCTGACAGTTCCTCGTCTTCTGAAGCAAGCATAATATTATCGTCAGGGATAAAATCATCCTCTAAGTCGTCACCACCAGCCATTCTGAGCTGCTTGCTACCAAAGAAGATTATAATAGTATCTATAATTCAGACCCCGCACAACGTAAGTAAATTAGGAGATCGTGCTTTCGGCGTGTTTTATGTGGACTCTACGGCTAGCGCTTGCTTATTCTTTTGTTCTTTTGTATAATATCCCCAATCAAGCCCTGGCTTACTTTTGACAATGTGGTTGGTCTTGGTATTGTTGGGCTTGTCTTCTGTTGGTTCTCTGTACTGGTACAAGGCGGCTCGAACTCTTCCCAAAGATCAAGACGTCGCTGCGGTTGCAGATGATCAAGGATCACGTAGTAACCAATTGAAAGGTGCATCGATTCGGGTTCGCCAACCTTGGGAATACTTTTTGGTTTTGGATGTTGAGGCAACTTGTCTTCCCGGTACCGATTTTACTTGGCCAAACGAAATTATTGTAAGAAGCCTGGAGCTTGTCTACCTAATCTATTAAGCTATCGGATAGGAATGGCCTGTTGTGCTATTAGCTTGGGAAGATAAGGACGATGAAGGTAGAGCTAGTCAATTGAGGGTTGTGGATGAGTTCCGATCCTTTGTACGGTTTCTTGTTCAACCAATCCAAGTCGATTCTTTATAAATTGGCCTGCATTCAGGTACAGCCAACATGGAGGCCTAAACTCACTGAGTTTTGCGCTACTCTTACCGGGATCTCTCAGGCAAGTAGAGCTATCGGCTACTCCCCCAGGTCTTAGTGATTTTTTCTCTATAGGAAGATGTCGATGCCGCACCACCTTTCCCTAAGGTTATGGATGAATTCCACAATTTCTTATGTCGTCATGGATTGATCTGCGCGGTAACTGGTCAACGGTTGCGTAAGTTTGCTTGGGCTACTGATGGCCCATTTGATATACGTGACTTCGTTGTCAAACAATGCTTTATATCAAAGGTACGTTTACATCTAGAGTCTTTGCTACTGCTGAGCTATTCCGGCACAGATGAAGATGCCGGAGTGGATTAGAGGTGACGTTGTTGATGTGAGGAAAAAGGTTGCTGCTTGGTTGGTGGCTACGGAAAAGATACCAGCGAAGAATGTGAGTGGTACAAAGGGGGTATACCCCTTTACTTGTAAATTTATTGCACACTTAGCCTGGTAAATGGTCTCCTGGGCATTCGCTTAATATCTCACGGCAATTATCTGCTCTCTTATTACCACCTTTCCAAGGTATGTCTTTTGGATTAAATTTTGGTCTACATCGATTTATAACTCATGCTAGGACGACAACATTCTGGAATTGACGTCAGTGGTCATCCATAAAACACCTCAATATCTACTCATAGACTGTTTTTCAGGATTCGCGCAACATAGCTCGCATTCTAACAGAGCTTGGGCGGCGCGGGGTGAAGATAGAACCAAATTTGCGAATACATCCAAATAGACGGTGGTATTGGATGGGTGATAAGTTGGGAGAGATTGTCGAGACTCACTTTGAGCCATAAGGTTGTTGCTCACATCACTATTGTATTTTTTCTCTCTCTGATGTGCTGTGCCAATCAACTGGCTAACATCGCCCCAGTCGCTGATACATATACATTTGGACATTTGTTGGAATGATGACAGGTTCAATAAAATATAAAATATGTGCTTAATTGGTCACAAGAGATATATCTAACACCTTCGAAGATGGAACATGAGTGGTACACATTAACAACGCAGAGCAACTCGGGGAAGTACACAAATTGAGCATACAACATTACTGTGGTAAAACAAGGTCAACGAGAAATCAATGTTCTTCCGCAAAATGTTGCAAGCTGTTTAATTGTTCAGAGACTTGTTCCTTGAACACACACATGTCATTCGTGCTTTTCACAATCGCTTTGACCGTTTCATCCCTTAATCGGTCCATTTTTTCCACTTGTTCTTGATACCTGATAGAAATTATAAGATGAGATGGGACGTACTTGTGCGAGAGACTCACGCAATTTCCAAAGCCTGCACTCTGAGCTTGACTCCAACACCACTAGATTTGGCGGCTGTTCGTGCCTGCGCCAGCTCTCTCTCCAGACGAGTAGCCTCAGTGTTGCTAACTAATGCATCATCTTGAGCAGCCTATGGAGAGTATTGGTAACGGTGAAACACATTGCAATATTCGCATACCTTTCTTAGCGAATCAGCTTGTTCAGATAGCACGTTAGTGCGTACTTCTACATTACCGATAGTCTCTTCGAGATTTTCGCATTCCGTGATGAGCTTGTCTATACTAAAGTCAACATGGATGACCTGATCTTCCGCATCTCCACGTTGTCGCCTGCGTTCATTGGTAAGTTCGGTTATGGCAGGTGCGAGGACTCCCTTAAGGTCTTCGCCTACAATAAGCTGCTTTGGGTCGTCCTTTGCAACATCAAATGTAAGATCAAACTTGATGTGGGAGACAGGAGGGGGAGGTTGAGGGTGCAGCTCCAACTGCCAAAGATATCCCATATATTCGTCTATGGCTTTCTCCATATCAGCTGTGCGATTCGCCAGGGCCACTTCTAGGTTGTGGTAGACTTGTTGCGTCTCTGCTACTTTACGTCTGAGCTCCCCGAGAGTACGGTGCAAATTGTCGTGTTCAGTGTTCATACGTGTCACTTCTTGGGGTGAAAGGTTTTGTTCCCTGACTGTCTGCGACAAATGCTCATATTCTTCTTGTAATTTCTGTAGATTAGACTCTAAAGCACACAATGAATATTAAGAATAAGGTCAAGTACTGATATATCACCTTGAGTATTAATTTCTGCTTTGAGTGTTTTCACTGAATCACTATATTTTTCAACTTTGGCATGATGGTGCGCAATCACGCTAGTGAACTTCATTTGATCTTTTCGCAGATTGGAGTTATCAGCTTTCAGTTTCACAATCGGTGGCTACAGTCGAGTGACATCGTCAGTGCAAGGGTGAATGACAGGGTGGAAACGTACAGGAGCAGCAGTCACACGATCATACTCTTTTTGCAGTTGCGATAACTCATCTTTGAGTCTGTCTCTTTCTTGGAAAATTGCCTGGTTGCGCTTGGCTATTCGATGAAGACATCATCGAAGGGTTCAAGGACGGAGTTGCGTACTCACCATATCTATCCTCTAATTCTTGGTCTTGTTCTGAAAAGTCATCGGAACCTTGTAGGAAGACGTAGTATGCATCGACGTAGTATTCGAATGCAAGTGTGCTGTTGTGTTCCTCGCCAAAAATGTCGGGTACTAGATCTTTATTCTGAACGGTAGGATCATCACTAGAAGCATAAGACGTCTTAACCTAAATATGCTTCTCTTTCAGATATCGCAAGGTATATATGTTTATGGAACAACTGACCAAGCAAAGGAGCGTCATCCAATGTAGTACTGCCAGCATGGATGGCCACGCATGCATACTTCCAACAGCTTGCATCCATTTGATATTAATAAGATCAGCTGATGGATATCTATGATATTTTAGCGTTGGGATGATTTCATCGTCAAACTTCTTATTCCCTTTGCACAGCACATAACAGGGATCAAGAATTTCGAAAAGCCATCGAAAGACTGTTTGGAAGTCTTTGCTGGTTGGGGATTGGAGCGTTTTTAGGGTGATATTGCCAGGAAATTGGCCCTCTGTTAGAAATTTGAGAATTTGTTTTTGCTCTAAGATCTGAAATTGCTTGTCACGAATAGGACGGCTATCCTTCACAGTTTGAGCCATATTAGTCAATACGGCTGCTGGCGCAATAGACTGACGAGACATAATGCCTCTTCGCGAGCTGTGAGAGACGCATGGTATCAACAGTTACTTTATCTTAACATGAGTAGCAAACCTACTGCTTTGCGCTGAGGGGTGTTCGTCCGAAGGGTATATCGTTAGCTTTCCGAGTACTAGCCAATATTGGATCAATGTTCTGAGATCCAGCGCGCATCGTAGATTGACGAGGGTTTGGCATTCCAGATTGTGAGCCAAATATGGATCCCCGCGATGTCGTTGTTGGTGCCATGGACATGCGCATGCGTGCCAATTGAGTATTCTTCACATCAGATGAAGGCATAGGTATGCCTGACCGTGCAATGTTTGCAGGATCCACAGTGGGATGCAATGTTTGACGACTTTCCATGATAGAGGATGTCGAACGCGTTCTAATGTATTCTTCTTGTTACAAGTTGAACTTATCGAGGACGCGACCAGACTTCACGTGACTAACTGCATGATACGAACCGTAACGGTAGTCACAGCCATTACACAACGTGCTTGCTCAAGATGAGTGCCCTGCGCGAACTTTTCGGGGGTGCTATAGTTATGAATGTGCCTAAATTTTTTTTGGATGCCTCGTAAGTCCTTTTTTTAATTCCGTTTGAAACAAGACCTTACTATGACTGTGACTATGAGTGATCTGCGTCAAGTTCCAGATACGCAGGAGGTATTCCTCGATCCCAACTCCAATTTCAGTCTGATTGTGGATATACTACAACGAGTTGATGCTGATGAGGATGAGCGTGCTGTCAAGTTCAGTCACAGTCATAATTCTAAAAAAAAGTTCACCGACATTTTCTTCAGGCTTCATTTCGACTGCTTAGCAGAAGATAACTCTGCTCACTCTCAACAAATCATCGGGATAACTGTCCCTTCTACCCCACAACCAGAATGTCCCCCAGAAAGCCCATTCCCAATCATATTGCAGGGGGAGCAGACAATTCAGAAGTTCAATCAGAAGTTCAATCATAAGGACGACGACCGAATTTGCATCCTTCTTGCTCTATATCGAATTAAAGCTAAAAAAGTGGACATACTACTGACGGCCAATATACCGCTGTCAATCAGTCCGTCTTCCTCGCAACCTGACGACTTAGCTGTTCGATTGGCTAAAGGAATTTTCAAGGCAGCTAGCCAGTCCCTTAAAGTTGTTGATTTCGAATTGTTTGCGTGATTCGGCTTCATCTATTCACAACCGTTTATCTTGCCTGTAATGACGCTCGAAGGCGATCCGACTCGGGTTATTAACATGATTCTAGGAAAACACTAGGATTGAGAAAATATACATCTAATCAATACAATGACCAGTAGATCGAAGCTAAAACGATACAGAGTGGTATACAGGATGACTGCAATACCTTTTGTCAAGCAGAACTAAGAGTCGGTATTCACTGAGCCAGGCTCCCCTTCTTCTGCTGCTAAATCTGCCTCAGCCTCTTCCTCTATTCGCTGATCCCTGATGTTATCGGTACCGGCATTGAGTTTCGCATTGCGCTTCCGTTTGGCTGACTCCTTCAGTTTTTCCCATCGCTCCCGAAACTTGGTTATCATAGCTCTCTGAAATATCCAGTATCAAAACATGACTAGTTTCTGTGGCGATACATGACTAAAAACTCACTTGCTTCTCATTCTCTAAGCGGACAGTTCTGACTTCTTCTTCAAGGTCTTTGACTCGACGTGTGAATTGAGATTCTCGATCTCGGTTGCCAATTGTCTGAGGAAATGTGGGAATCGGCGGGATGCTTAAGACACTGAGGTCAGGCGAGGGATGTGATGGTCGCGGCGGTAGGAAACCGGAACTTTTGACGCGTTGCGCCTAAATTTGACAAGTAAATAAGACTAAAAACCCCTTCAAAGAAGTATTTTACCTCCCGTCGTGCAATTTCTATACGCTCCCGAAGTTGCTCATCCTGCTCTATCCTCATGCGCTCGGCAATCTCAAATCTTCGTTGTAAAGCCACCAGTTGTAATTTCAGGGATTCGTTCTCTTTCCGAAGCTTAGTGGACAACGAAGTGCTTCCTGCGGAAGGGACAATAAAGAAGGCTTCATCCGTAGACGATCCTTTGGAGGCACTATCGGTATTTCTTCCAGGAGAGGTCGAAATTCAAAACTGACCTTCATCCGCCGTTACTTCTTCTGAATCATAAGGATCAGATAGTGCTGTCACTGTGCTGGACAGGCGATCTGCCGATACCCTGTAGTAACAATGACATTGTGAGTGACTTGCAATGAAATTTAAGTAGTAATAGATGGACACGACACCGACCTTGATCGTATCGCATCTCCCGTCCCACCAGCGTTGTCACGGTTTAAGTTGTTGCTCCTCCTAAGGCGGTCTTCCGAGGACAGACGTGCCAGTGGCGCAGTAGCAAATGCTACTGGTTGTGATAGATTATCCAACATCCCTTCTAAGTTCCTCCAGAACTGGGTAAATGTGTCTTGAGACTCAGACTTCATGCCGTTGAGGTTGAGTATTGTCTGGCCATAGGGAAGTCATAGATATACTTGCCTGTTGTCCAAGGACCATGTAGGACTCGTCGATGGGGTAGCTAGAGTCCCCCAATCGGCTCCGTGGTGGAAAATATGAGGCAGATGCGTTTTGGGAAGGCTGATAATCCAAATTACGCTCTCGAAGATGCGTTGGAGACGCTTGAGGGAGACTTGGATCTTTTCCCTCCTCTGTGAGCTTTGCAATCTTCTTTTGAAGTTCTTTTCCGGCTTTGTTGTGTTCATTATAAAGCATGCGAAGCGTTCGTTTCGTCTAATCAACAGTACCACTCGTATAAGCAAAGGATTTCCGCTGTATAGCAGGTGGACAGACCCCCTCATCACTTGTTTGATCTACACACTGCAGAAATGCCTCTGCACTCTTGTAGTGTTCCTCCGCGGCTTGCACCTTGTCGGTCATTAGAGATTTAAAATCATCGTGGAGTATTACCTGATATGAGAAGGCCTTGACTTAGATATTCCTCGGCATTCGACGCATATTGGTGGGCCTGTTTGCAGTTGCCACGTTCAAAAAAGCATGTATTCAAGGTACGAAATACAAAACGAACTTTGTTTAGAGGTGTCTCAGTTGGCATAATCGATGGTGCGAACGACGAAAAGACGAGAGGAGGAGTGGATGTTCTGAGAGGTGACAACGCAATTACATAAGAATCAGGCTCCGACATATCCCTCAACTACGAAATCGTTGGTATTATAAGATCCCACAATTGATAGTACATTCACTGAATCTTACAGAATAACGTATGGAGTTGTGTGTGACTTATTTTCCAATGCTCTAGATAAACCATGCTGCTCAATCTACTGCAAGGTGAACTTGGAGGTTGCAGGAGAAAGGCGATTTTTATTTCCGCAACTCACATGCCTCCTAGGTATATGAGTTGCGGGAACTCGAGAGGCCTGTAGTTGCACCTTGTTGGATCCTGGATATGTTGTATATGATATACTGGGGGATACAAGGCGACGATGGTAGTAACAGGACACACCCATGAGAAGTCGTATGGAGTTTCTTAGGGAGGTAACAACACCCTCAGGTACTACAGTTTCCAGACCATAAGCCGCCTGGCACCATAGAAAATACTGCTGAGACAGCTTGTACAAAATGGTAGTATTATGCCAGATTGCCCATCTCTCATCGGCGTGACCCTTGCTTCCTTGTCTGATCCGGCCCGGGGGGTACATCAACACGGTGGGCTGATTACTATCACTCGTACTTAACAACGAGTAGTGTAGAAAGATTTAGTGACTGGGATATGCACCAGATTCCGGAACATATGGTGGTACTAGGAAACCAGGATCCCGGAATGAAAGCTAGAGCACGTGATCTTAACCTCAACCATGGAACTCAAAGGTTAAGCGCTGAGCATTCACAAGTCTCTCTAGATATAGAACTCCTAACGACATAGTCCGTCGATCCACATTGTTTTTTATGCGGTCTTGCTGAGACTATAGCACCCCATTGCCGAATGACTTCAATCTCAAACCCATACTTGTCCCAACGATTTCGCTCCCTCATATGGTCTTGTCTAGATTTCGATCTTCTCAAGACCGCCACTTTTTTTGCTGAACGTTACTTCTATGTCGACCAGGAGAATCACGAGGCTCGCCATCTCTTTGCGGCGGCACTTCTCAAAAGTGGTCAATCGCAATCAGCTCTTCATTTGGTGGACTTGCCCGCGGAGACGCGTTGTAGTAGTTGCGTAGAGCTCTACGCTCAGTGTTGTGATTCTCTGGGACGCTATAGACAAGGTCGTGAGGCCTTAGAGACCTGTCTCAATAACAGTGGCGCTTCACCAGACTTTGGTATGGGTATTATACGTCGGTGGAGTGGAGTTGCTCAGTTCTTTTTTTATGTAGCAATTCCATTGTCTAGGGAATCTAGTATTCTTCCAGATGAAGCCATTCTACAATGCCGAGCTGGCACGCTTGCGTTGAAGACAAACCTTTCAGACCAAGCTGCCACTAACTTCAGACGCGCGCTCACGTTGAACCCATTACTTTGGGAAGCCTTCGAAGGGTTATGTTCTGCAGGTATATTTAATATTATTACCAGGTGGCTCCTGTCATGACATCTTTAGGATGTTTCCCGGATATCGATGAGATATTCCCAGTACGCGCCAAACCAATGGGAAGGTACCCCGACGAACCTCATCAAGTTTTCTCTCAGGACCGTCGAACGGGCCCTGTTGCTACAGGTATGGGGTTCTTCACTCCAGAAGGGCCGGTGGGGCCTGGGCGTAGTTGCCTCCCGCAACCGTTTCGTATGAACCCACAGCCGAGGGACTCCATGTGAGTGAAAACCTCTATAACTCGGATAAATCAAGTTACTAGTGAAGGGTCAGAGGAACAGCGGAAACATCATTTAGCTCTGTAGATAATTCAATGCTTGCGTATCCCCACCACGCCTGGGCGTCATCATTGCCGTCAAAGGCTGGTATCGGACCTCAGTCGAATACTCGCGTTTTATCATCTGCGGAAGAGAGTGGACCCGCCCTTAAAAAGGCTCGTGGTACAAAGCCGGAAGCACCTGGTTGGAAGCAATCTGTAGTGTCAAATGAAAAGGTACGCCCTAGTGATCTGGCTGGAATTGTCAAGAGACACGAAGTCTTCGTCCCATTGGTGCAATTTCTCATAAGATAAACACGTCCAGCTTCGTCGATCTACGCGGTTACTGAACAGTGGCGGTGGTGGCGGTAAACAAACTTATTCAGTAAAGGTTATGCATGGACGCAACTCGCTTTTTTTTCTGTTGGTCTAATTACTTGTACAGCATCCTCCCCAGCGAGACCGCCGGCGCGCGCACTACCGTGCGAGGTCGAATTCAGCTGGATCCGACATGGACGACGACATGGTCGCAGAATCACCAAATTCAGCATCAGTATCCTCGTTGGCTCAATCGCCGCGTTCCGATGCATCACCAGCACCTAGCAATGTTACGGCAGCACAAGAACAAATCACACAAGAGGCCATCGAGTTTGAGGCAGCGGATAACTATATTTATGAACTCATGAAGATATTTGCCAAAGCAACTCAGAAACTAGCCTATTACCAGTGTCAAACGGCTATCGACGAGCTAGAGAGACTTCCCGAAGAGCAGCAAAAATCACCGTCAGCTATGATTCTTATTGGACGGGCTCAATATGAGTCAAATGACTACATGAAGGTCTGTTATAGAAAAATTTCGTGGCTACTAAGCGTCTAATGATGTATAGTCGGAACGTGTTTTTGAAGGAGTGCGAAAACTCGACCCTTACCGAATTTGGGACATGGAGACCTATTCGACTCTTCTTTGGCATTTACAGCGGACCGTCAAGTTATCATTTCTTGCCCAAGAACTCATCAGCATCAATTCGCGTTCATCTCAGGCATGGATTGCTGTCGGCAACTGCTTTTCTCTTCAAAAGGAACGAGCACAGGCATTGACCTGCTTTGGACGAGCAGCGAAGTTAGACCCTCGCTGTGCTTACGCTTATACACTGAGTGGGCATGAATGTATTGATGACGATGTGGATAAGGCAATTGGCTTTTTCCAGTCTGCGTTAAGAGCAGACCCGCGGCATTACAATGCTTGGTAAGCCTTTCCAGCAGCTTTGTGGCGCAGACCGTGTGATATATCTGACTCTCCAGGTATGGTCTGGGTACTTGCTATCTTCGGATGAGCAAACTGCGCTTGGCAGAATACCACTTCCGGAAGGCAGCAGATATACATCCCCACAATGCTGTCCTATTAGGATGTGTCGGAATGGTGGGAATAATTCGTCACTGGCACCATGCTAGACTAAAATGATGTGATGATAGGCTGTGGAGAGACGCGGTGCCATGTCGGAGGCGTTTACGCTGTTCGATAAGGCGGTGCAGATTGCGCCAGATAACGTATTGGTACGCTATCGAAGAGCGAAGCTGCTTATTGGGATGCGGCAATATAATGTGATTGCACACACTGCGCTCGTGCTTCGCAACCAAACTGACGTTACTCGATCATAGGCGGCGATTGAGGACTTGAAGACGCTTCGGGATCTTGTTCCCGAAGAGGCCAATGTGGTTTTTCAACTTGCACGCGCTTACCGGCTGAAGGGACAGACGCCAGAGGCACAACAAACCCTGTTGGTGGCACGAGACATCGCACCCAAGGATATGAACAAACTGAAGCGACTAATGGATCTCAGCAAGGACGAAGGGATGCCGGCAGAAAGCATGGAGGAAGGTTAAAGTGTATGTAAATCGAGATAGCGAATAAATAAATAGATAAATATAGATAAGGCCTTATCAAAAAGCAACATCTCTCTGACGGAGATTGCATTCATGCTAGTGTCTTTTTTTCGATCGTTTACAGACTCCGACAGTGACTCCGACTAACTCCGCACCCGCAACGTCTCCAGTCCGCTTCCAGGTATAAAGTCCGGTCGAGTCATACCCCTTTCTCCTTTTCTTATAAGAGTACCCCTCTTTAACGCAGCTATGCACTCCTGAGCAATGTCGTCCTTATAGTCATTAACCGGTCACCCCTTCTTCCCCTCCCCCACTTCACCATCCCCCCAACGGACAGACTGTCCCCCCCAGCATGGTTAACACGCATCGCGTCGACGCGTTCTTTAACCCGTTCACAGAAGCCTATCGTATATCTTGATCTCAAGTCACCGTGTAAGCACTCTAAATGGTTGCGCATTGTGTTGTTCTTATCCTGCTAAAGTCTCCAGTCAGACTTCACAACCGCCTTCGCATATTGTGCACATCACCCCAGCGTCCATCTCTATGCCCAGCATCTCTTCTTGGCTTTCAGACTTGTCCCGCAGAAAGCTGCATGTTGCAGCTTCAAGCCGTGATGGCTTGCGGGATACACTCAATCTTCGTCGCTTCGTACTACTGAAAAACTCTATCACTAATGCTGAATCCACATCCCCACCGCCTTCCCCACCATACTCTCAACACTCGTCACTTCCGCCATCAGATAATGTTCCTGTTCATGCACCCGTTGTTTCCGACGCATGCATACGTTCCGCCTCAAACGACAGTCAACCCAGTTCCTCCAGCTCTGACTCGGAAGACAAGTGGTTGGAGAGCGTACTTGAGAATCTCGATGACTATGATTGTGATGTTGAAGTCAAAGTTACACCAGTTGAAGAAGAACTCGCATTCCTTCATTTTGGACTGGATGACCCGTTCGAATCCTGGGTGTCGCCTTACGACGACGAGTATGACGATGTAAACCCCCTCCCATTCTCCTTCCCTTCTAATGATTCTTCTGTACTACCATCCATGCGATCACCAACGTCTCTCCAGCTCCTTCTTGGTTCCCCTAAGTCACCATTTATGCAACCACTGATTGAATCGCGTTACCCCGAGGCCGATTTCGACTTGCCATCCTCAGAGGCGAGTTCGGACGGTGAGTCCGATGATGATGATGATGAGAGCCCTTTAACGCCCCATGGCGGCTCGCAATCGTCTCTTCGCGAGGAAAGTGATATCCGACCCGACGTATACGCGCAATCAGATTCGTATTTTTTGTACCCTTCCGAACTCCATCTCACTTCACCACCCCCGTATTTCAGGCAGTGCTAAATCGTCATCCCTATTTTTGTAAATCCTTATTTACTTCCATGTATTACGTGTTAAAGATGATTGGCTCTTTGTGTTCTTCCTGCAAAGCTGTACGTGAGCAAACCGTCTTAGTGCGAATACCTTGTTTTGGTTTTTATCCTATCGACGTCTAAAATAGCTGCCAATTGCAACGAGTCACAAGACCAGAGTTCTTGACTTCGAAGTTCGAACTGTCGACATGAAAATATCCTCTTATCTTACTTCAACACTCTCCCAATCGTCTGTATTTGGGTCAGGGAGTGTCCAAAAATTGTCATCCCCTGATAGCAAATTGAGCGCGACATATTGCACTGCCATATTGTTGAAGGCAGTAGGGAATTGATCCATCGTGGGAAGTATGTCGGAATTGAGATATCTCCCTATTGAAAAAATGTGTCAAAATCATGCAAATAAGATGTGCCAATGTTCTGGTGGTGGACGGCGATCCACGAGGCTCACATATGCGTGATAGGCACGGCGCTTGCATTTCAAGCTTCCATTCAGGGATCCTGCGAGTCATTGCCGTGCTCAGACACGAATTTAATATCAAGGGTTCATGTAAGACTTGCCCTGTAACATAGTCCTGCAGGACATTCCCAAGAAGCATTAGCCGTGATAAAGCTTTTGCGCTCCAGTTATGCCGCAGCAGGTTCTCGTAGAGCTCGAGTCCGCAGTGCGGCATAAATATCAGAGTTCTGTCATGCAGTGGGTATTTGCCATGCTACGAAAACGACATGAGAATCGGTGGCGGCGGCGCGGACAGGGTATGCACAACCTTGTTTTCTGAGTGAACGTGGAAGCCCATCTCTTGCAATCCTCGCACATCCTCCTCGGAAAATTGTGGATCGAAAAAGGAAACCCTGTCGTGACCCTGCGGTGCTGTTTTCATATGCGGGGAAATATACGTGTGAGGCCTAGACGTACGATCTCCAAAGCATCACATGTCGCATTAATTACAATTAATTGGGCGATAGAAGTTCTCGATTCCATTGGACTCCCAAGCCCGAGACAAAGGACTTCGGTCTGCGAAGGGTTCCAATGGATACTTTCGAAGGATTTCTGTATCCGTTCTGTTTCGTAGCAAGCTATAACTTTGGGAAATAACATGAGAAAAGCACCGACTTCGGTATTCAATTATCCAGCTTGAAGGTTCAGACCCCTCGAACTCTGCTTCGACAGCCTTTATTCGCGCAGCAAAGGATATTGGGGAATTCATAATACTTTTTTTGACTCTTCTTTTCTTTTTCCCATATCGGACAGGTCGGAAGGAATCGTCAGATATTTCGATGTGAGTCATAAGACAAAGACCTTATAGTGAGTAGAGTACAAGGAGAACGCTTGAAGAAAACTGCATTTTTTGACAGAAGCTCAGCGTCTACAGAATGGTGTTACATAAATTTGACTAAGTACTAGACTAAAGTAGAGTTATAATCGTGCCCATATGCTATACAGTCTAAGGCATCTTAATTATTATATGGCTAATCAAAAACAGATTAAGCTTACAATATGACTTTGCGGTTACATTAACAGAGGGAACATGATAACAAAAAAAAGCAAGCGAAAGCGACGTCCACGGAACCCCAGAATTTCCATATCACGCAATGTCTTCATCTTTGTCTTCCAGTTGGCTAGGCTTTAGCATACCTGGAATCCTACTGGCCGCCTCGTGTTCCATGCGTGCTCGCCATTGAGCCTCTTTTTCCTTCTCCTCCAAGTATAGTTCCGCATTGTCGCCAGAGAACTCTTTGAGCTGAACGAGAAAGTCGCGCATTGCCAGTTTGAATCGAGCTGCGTCGTTATGGTACTGGAATAAATTGGCAACGAAGGCTTGTATTTGTGCTCTGTCAATTTTGCGAGGTTGAGTAGAGTGAGTCTGATGGGATAGAAACTTACAATTGAAGATGTGTAAATGCCGTCTGTAGAAGATTGATACAGTAGTCACGGAGGAATTCCGAATTGGACACGTTGGGGTCAGAAAGAGCTGTCGGATCAAATAATGGCATCTGCACTTGTCCCGTTTCTACCAATTCAAACATTCGCGCAAGTAATTGACTCTGTAGACGGAAACCTGTACACACTTGAGGGCTCAGCGTCAGTTTCTCTAACATTTGGACATACCGCTTTTATGATCCGCGTCCGTTACCACCCAAAATATGTCCTGTAGTATGCTGAGAAAGTACTGTTGATAGAACGCATTGGAAATGCTTTGACTTTGGCTTGCAAAGTTATCTACAATCTTGGCACATACTAGACGATCTGTCAAGAAAAGTACTAACAATCTATGGATTGGATTACTCACAACTTAGGCCCATGTCGGCGATATCACGCATAGTATGCTTAATAGCCCAAATGATGCTATCCATAAAAAGTTTGAATTGAGGCGTGGGGATATTTAACAGGGCTGTACAGCGAGTTGAGAAAGTCATATGACGGTAAGTATATAGACATACCGTCAAAGCAGCATCTATTAATGACGCTCAACAGCCTATACAACCCAACACGATGCTCTGGATATTCCGTAAAGTCTTTGTTTATCATATTGAGGGTGGGTTCGAATACAGCATCCAAAGTCGGGATAACCTGTGGAATAAAGCGCGCCTGTTGTGACATGATATGTCAGAGAAATAAGACCTGGATAAGCAACGTTCCAAACCTCCAAACGATCCGTAATAGTGGCCACAACATTCAGTACCTCTGCATCTCGTGCCCAGGGTGAATTACTCGCATAGTCCCCAAGAATGGCATCAAGCAGAGGGGGGATGAGGTTATCATTAACAGCGTCAAGATCCTCCGCCCGTTCTACTTTTTTGACGTATGTCTCCAACAGCCTCAATATCTCTTTTTTAATTGTTCGTAGATTCCGAATTTTGGGAGTTTTCGTCGCAATAGGTCCTTCTCGTAGGACAGTTTCGCCGATGATACTGCTGACAGCCTTGTAAAGACCGAGCATATCCAGATAGATGCGTCCTAATTGCGGAAGGTAAAAGCTGCCAATTGACGTACATGCTGCCACATTAGTTTTCAGAACATTTCCTATGACTTTGAGATTGTCCGTGTTTCCCAGAATATCAACATTCGAACCCGCTTGAGCCATGAGAGAATCCCAAGCATTATTTGGAAGCTCCATAAGTCGAGAGATAAGTTTCTCTTGGATCGGCTTATTAGGTTGTGCAGAGATCATGTAGCCGACCGCTTCGTAAAAGGTATGGACCTATTGAACCTATTAGGATGTGATATGTGGCGTCCCAGTGGTCATACCTGCTGTGGCGAAAGATCCACGGTGATCCGATGCAACAATCTCAGAATTTCATCAACGAAAGGCTCAGTCTCACCCGATTGCTGCATAACGAAATGCCGTCGGCATTTCTGAGCAATTTTAATGAATGTGTCGCAGGCCATATCCTGCACTCCTGGAGGTAATTGTTAGTCAAGCTAGATAATCATCAAATAAGTACGAACCTTCGTGAGTCTCGTGCATAAACTCGAATAACTTATTGACAACCGTTTTCAAAAATTTCCAGTGCGCCTTCAAAAATCTTGGATATTGCCCAACAATGTACATGATATTTGAGGCGACCACAGCCTTGTTATCCTTTCCTGTCTTCATCTCGCAGAGACCTAAAAGATCCTTAATAACCGTCACCAAGAATCTCTTCTCGGCTTCCTCGTCTAACAGAAGGCGAATGTAAGCTGAAAGGTGCAGGGGACAACGAAATAAATCAAGTACTCATAGCACCCGAGATTGAACCTATCGCCCAGCAGAGTGTATTGAGGCTATTCCAAGACCACTCGGACCCATCAACCTGTTGAGATAACTTTTCCGTGAGAATCGACTCGGTATCGTTGACATCCAGATGTGTGAGATACACTAGCAGCTCGCGCATCGACTTGTATAATACGATAGTGTCGCTCTCTTTCATGAATTCGCGGACAATTTCTCCTTCATCATTTTCCACTACTAATACCTGAGAAGATTTTTAAATCACTGGAAAAGAAGACGAGAAGTAAACAAACCTCTTCTGGCTTTACCATCCTTTCAATCACTACCAAACGCAAGTTGGATAGAACGTCCACATAAAGATCTCGTCTGAGAGGGACACCATCAAGCATTCCTGAAGTACCCCCGAGGCTTAAACTCTTGATAAGACCTTCTTCGCCTATGGGCAAATTCTGAATTTCGTCGTATAGTTCTGCCACAAGTCGAATCCAGTATTCCATACAAATCTTGAAAATTTCACGTTCTTCGACCTGGCTGATTTTCACCATATATAGATGTGCATTGAGCAGTACATCCTTTGACCGCGAAGTTTCCACTGCACGAAGATGATAGGAAAGGAAATTAGAAAGGAAAAGCGCGAGATTGAGGACAAGCTCTTGGTCACTATCCCCAGAGCTTTCGTACGCTTCAGCGATATCTAGATGATGGTTAGCGAATTTACGATACCCTACAAAGGAACAAAACAGACTGGTACTGGGTGGTATCATGCGATTGACTGATGTCATGGCCATAGCGAAGAGGATTACAAATTTAGGGTCGTACTCCAGACCAACATTGAACGCCGCAATCTCAGATAAACATCTTAGCGTCACATTCCGAAAATCAGGAGCTTCTAGAAACTGCTCCTACATGTGAATTAAACGACAACATACCTTTTTAAGTAGAACTCACCCTAGTAAGAAGCATGTCGATAATCGTGGTTTCGAACACATAGCCAAGTGGAATCCAGTTCAGGAACCTCAGTAAAGTCTCCAGAGTAGTCTTGATCAAAGAGGACTTCATAGCTTTTTCGAGGACCTCGGAACACAGCTGGAAGATCTCAGAGAATTCTCCACACATCGAATTCTTGAGATCTTTGATCTTTTTCTGTGTCATTTGATCTGCTGAGTAGTCGAAAATTTCTTCGCTGAGAAGTTTCAATATAACCATGTTATTCTCGCAAACGCTGAGATTGGTTTTTGAGGATTGGACCAGCTCTGGAATAAATGATGACCAATTATGCGGCCACTCGTGTTTCAAAATCTAAATGAGAGTGTTATAATATTTACCTCAAGACTTATATTTTCATACCTGCACAAGAATTAGGTTAAGTTTGTTCATAAACGCCTTTTCTTTGCGCATCTTGTTCTCATCAGAGGAGATATCCATAATGAGCCCAACAATAAAATGTCGGATTCCTGGAACGTCCTTAGTTACTGGGAATATCTCGACCCTTAATGCGAATTACCTGTGCGCTGTCCATCTGGTAATGCCTTCCACCGAGTTTGTACAAGCTTGTCAAGAATCTGTAAGCCAAGATACTGTCCAAAGAAGCCAGTAAGGATGCAGGCCGGGGATTATATAGCGTTTTCGCGGGCTTACTTTGGCCTGTGGAAATGTGGATTGCTCTAAGACTTTTGGCACACGCTGCCATGAGTCTGAATTCTCTTGAAACTCTGTGAGAACTTGCTGCGCTACTTGACGCTGAATAGCAAAATTATTTGAAGAAGAGAATATGTGCGTAGTCATGTACCTCATCACCGGATCCGGTATAGAACACCGTGACTACTTTGTCGAACAACGGAACATCAATTTCGTTGGAAAAATCCAGTATCGCCTGTGGGACAATAGCGATCATGAAAGGGTGAGTTAAGAACATAATGCGAAATATCATACCTCCATGCTGTCCGATCTTATAAAGAAAAATTGTTAAGGGTATATGTGACACGAAGGACAAAGCGCGAAAGTCGTGTCTTGCGTGTGTTCAGTCCACGTGACCGCGATAATATCGACGACTCACCACATTTCATAACATCCTCTTCTGTAATGTTCAAAAAGTATATCAATCTGACATACATATTTACTGCTCTATCTGACATATAGCACCCTAGGTTCGCTCCTGCCACAGATATTGCAGGACAAACTATTCTAAAGTCTTCTGTCCAACGATCGATTAGGACGGGACTCCTCACACAACTTAAGCTTGATGCTGAAACACTTGAGCAAATCTGGCCCAAGAAAGAGCCTCTAGTTCATGTAAAATGGTGTGCACTCCCTTTACCTACAATTTCTCTGCTCCGATAATGATATTTAGAAGCAGAGACCATATTTCTGTATACACATTGCATGGAGAACCTTTGTTTTTTCAACATTTTGATGGGCCCTACTTCCCAACCTTGAGGTTATTGCATAAGTGTACGTTGCACCATGTTGAATATCTAGTATTGCTGAGCATCAATTTCTTGCAGATCCCTTCCTTTTACCCTCGGTAACAATAGATCGAGGTGCAATCCGTTTCCTGCTCTCAGGGGCACACATGATGTGTCCGGGTTTTACTTCAGCAGGGGGACAGCTCCCACCGGCAGAGGAAGCCTTGCCAGAGAACACTGCTGTGTCTATTCTTGCGGAAGGCAAAGAACACGCCGTCGGTATAGGCATTACAAAACTCAGTACAGAGGATATTAAAGCAATCAATAAAGGTGTTGGAGTGGAGACAACTTGTTATCTTGGGGATGACTTGTGGAATATTGAAAAGTTGTGATACATTTAGACATCGTAAACGTAATAATGTACAGAGTAGTATCTGGAATCAGTCAGTGGGAGGCCAGGTCCCAAAGCATCTGAGTATAATATGCATCGGACTGGTGTCCATCGAACGTGACAGAATGGACTTCGTTGGATTCCGAGCCTGACAACTATAAGTGTCTGGCATACAATAGCTAAATTTCGAGACTTACGGACAAGGATTTTAGCCACATTACCATGCTTATCCAGTATAGGCTCAAACCCTAAACTCCGGCAGATTTGAAGTCGTAAACTAAACAGACTAGCATTAACTATTCAGATATTGAGCAAGCCCGCAATACTCACGCAGTAGAATCTAGTTCATGGTCGGATGTCACATCCATGTTCTCAAACGCCCGTTCTTCATCTCTTAACCGCAATAATTCGGCTTCTTTACTTGCCAATAGACCTTCCGCATCGTTTATGGCCTTTCCGAGGCCCATACGCGTATCTTCAATATCATTCATAGATGATAAATGCTCCTGTTCGGTTGGTATGTTCGAGGGACGACTAGCGGAAACCTTTGCTTGCTCCAGGTGCCGTGATAGAGCTTTTACACTGGTCAGAGATTTGAGATCAACGCTCAAAGCAAATTACCTCGTAGCTTGGCGTGAGTTTCATCGGATACTTTCTGCCTAGCAGCTGCTTTCATCTTCATATGTTCTTCAGCATTTGTGATCACAACATAATCGTCCTCAGGATCCATATGCTCGTTCATAGTCGCAATAATAGGACTTATGTTAACAATAAGGTACTTGATAGCAAAAGACGAGAAATAGTACGTACATTGGCCCTAGCCAGGACATGATTGTACTTGATTGTGCTCAGAAACACGGTGTGACAAGGATCACGTGATGTGTCACAATAAATTAGTAAACATATTCTTTAGACAGGTTCAGGATAATTCGTATATGAAAGCAGTGTCAGTGTATCCCAAGTACAATGAAACCAAGGAAAACCTGGAAAGACCAAGGTTATAACCGCTCATTAAATAATATGTTAAAATGCCCTCTTTTACAGTCGTTCATGGAAGCATATATGTATATTATTGTGGAAGATGTCCGTCTCACTTATTTTGTAAACAATATGATCTGCCTAAGCTTGTCAGAACTTTCCACATACTATGGATTAGATGAGAATTATAGTAACATTTTTGTGCTCTGCGACTACTACACTAATGGCCGTGCTCATCACGCTCAGGTTTTGGTTCTAAAGATAAACATTAACAAACATGTACATATCGATGAAGCTGGATTGCTCACCAGGGATACAGTGTATCGCATCATCGATCCGCAAGAGGGATACAGCGGCTTCAAATGCTGACTTCAGGCTGCGTACCTTGCTCACTGTTGGTTCCAAAACACCAGCCTTTACGTTATCCCTAACCTCCCCGTTCATAAGGTCAAGACCGTAATGTAACAAAGCCTTTTTGGGATCACCAGCCGGTGCATTCTGAGCAGCATTGTGATATGAACGAAGTTTGGCGACCAATTCCGTGGAGTCTTTTGCGGCATTCACAGCCAGAGTCTTGGGGATAATGAGTAACGCATTGGCAAACTCAGCAATAGCCAATTGCTCTCGAGAACCCTGAAGAAAAGGAGACATTAACAGCATATAGTAGAGTAGAGAATAACCACTTACGAGGGTGGTTGCGAAGTTTTCAAGATAAATACTTAAGGCTGTCTCTACAGCACCTCCTCCCGGCACCACAGCACCACTTTCCAACGTCCGTTTGATAATCGACAGGGTGTCGTGCAAAGCACGTTCCATTTCATCAAGCATGTAGTCATTGGCACCACGCAAGACGACGGATGATGAGCTGACTACTTTGGTCCCTTTGATCAGAATGAGCTCGTCATCTGCGATTCGTTCTTGAACAACTTCGTCAGCTGTTCCTAAACTACTAGCTTCGAACGTTTCCTCTCCTTCGAGATTAGCCAAGCTAGACACCAAAGTGGCACCAGTTGCTCTCGCAATTCGCCTGAGGTCTTCTTTTTTACACCGTCTAACAGCCATAGCACCAGCCTCCACGAATTCTTTCAAACAAAGGTCATCTATGCCCTTAGTGGTCAAAACAACATTGGCACCGGCTGCAAGAATCTTGTGAATGCGTTCAAGGGTGATTTCGGATTCCCTAGAAGTATGATTAACAAGGAACAATCAAATCACATAACAAAATATACCTTTTGCGAATTTCCTCTAACTGGTTGGGATCGTCAATCAGGATTTGTACTCCCAGATGCATACGAGTTTTGTGCAAGTTGATATCCAGGCAAGCAATTTTTGCATTGGTGATGCGGGTTTTCATGGCTAGTGAGGGGGAACGCTAAGGATGATGTAGCAACTAAATAAACGGTCCGAACCCACCTTGGCTTGCCACAGTGCAATTCAGAGCATATCCTTTCACGAAAAGAGACTCCCGAGCGCTTTTGCCGTGAGCTTTCAGGACATTGACGGCCTTCACAGGATATTTTATTTCCCCCCGGTTGTTGATTGTCTTTACAGAAAGCATGGCCTCCACCGCCATAGGCGCAAATAGATCGTCGTCGCTGGAGAATCATTAAATCCAAGAAAATATGTATGCACACGTATGTGTTCGTACCTTCCGATGATTTTGCTGGACATGGAGGTTTTTGCAGCATTGATCAAGGCTTCTTTTCCGAGAGCATCCACTTTAACACTAAGTTGATCAACCATAAATTTACACGCCTCTCTGCACGCCAGGCGATATCCTGTGATGATAGTCGTTGGATGAATCTTTGCCTTGACGAGTTCGTTTGCTCTGCGCAGCAATTCTGCTGAGATGATGACAACAGAGGTTGTACCGTCCCCTACTTCCTTATCTTGTTTCTGGGCAAGATCCACAAAAATGCGGCCAGCAGGATGTTCAACCTCAAGAAGACCGAGAATGGTAGCTCCGTCGTTCGAAATAGTAACTTCCTGTAATGACATGAGTCATATGTAACCACGGCTATCTCATCATCTAATGTCGTACGCACACCGATGTTGTCTACCAGCATCTTGTCCAAGCCAAGAGGACCAAGTGAACTTTTGACGATGTTTGCAATAGATTGTGCAGCCACAACTAATAGACATCAACTTCGGAGTCCACGCCAAATTTTTTGACATACCATTCTGATCACGAATCTCCTGGCCTGACACACGATCTCCCCCAAGGAATGCACCTGCTCGTGGATCGCGTCCGAACATGGCCATCCTTAAAATCAAGAAGGGTAGTAAGCGCGCAAGTTCTAGCCGCGCGGACGTATTTTACTAGAACGAAGAAGATGTAGTTGACGCGTGTGTAACATTTGCTGTTGTATAAAAATAATACAGTTTCACAGTAAGACTGTGTGATTGATGTAGAACTATATCCATAATATATGTACCAATTCGTCGTATTAATGCTGGAACAGATATGGCAAAATATATGTAGTAAAGTTATAGAATTGTCCGAGTCTACAGGCTACAGTATACAGTTACTACGCGGCCGAGAGTATGCGGATATCAACATGGGACTAAGCAAACCCTTGTTTCTCCATCCTCTGGCGATATTCGGCCTCTTGCTTAATCTGTCTAGGATATAAAGCGTAACCCAGTACATATAAGATAGGGAAGAGCTGTGTCAGTTTAAAAGTTAATAGACAGGACACTTCACAGTGCGGAATAGCGTACAATGACTAATGCCATCCAGGCAGTATTCACGTTTGTGGGAACAGGCAAGCCGACGAATGTAACCCATTCTACAGTGTATCCGAGGTGGACCTGGTAGAAGGCAAGACCGAAGATAGCCAGGCCCAACATAATGTGGAGGATCTGGTGGGGAGTGCGGTGAAGGAAAATACTGCTCGAAGGTCGTTTGACGAAGTGCGAGAAGACTCCAAGGAGCACTTGTGCGAAATACAAGACGAAGAGAGTAAGACCTAGTTTCTGTAACGACATGAAGCCTTCTATCACGGATATGTGCTGTTGCTATTACAAACCGTATGAGTATCACCAAAATTTGTTGTGGCGTCTGTGGCCACCGTGCGTTGAGTAGCCTTAAGACCGTAGGCGACACCAGCCACAATGACTGGCCCGGAAACGAGAGTTTGGAAGATTGCATGTCCATAAAACCATTTATTGGTAAATGTGCGCGCATAGCGGGGGATAAGAATGCCAATAGGAATGAGCACAACGAAGCCTATTGAAGCAAGGGTGGCATGGAGTCGTGTCTAGACATCTTGAGGGACTGGATAGTATAGGGGAGTGGTGAGTAACTAACCTCGTGTTGATATGCGTTGAAATTAAAGGAGGCCATGGTGAACTTTTGCTGGTAGGGAGACGGAGGAAGGTGAGTGTGTCGGAACTAGCGGGGAGTGAGCTTATAGGTTACAAAGAAAATAGAGAGTGCGAAAAGACAGTTGATCAGATTGGTGAGGCAGACACTATGATCATAGCATTAAGCGATTGATCAGCCAATAAGCGTGTGTCAACTGTGTCAAAGGTAATGCGCAGTCAAGCCGTGTTGCCTGATGTCGGGTCGTGAGAGTCAAAGAGTTAAATAGGTATGACCACATAGACATGAGAATTTTACTCTGAAATGTAATAGTACTGAAGATAGTAGACTCATGTAGTAGGCGACGGCTAGAAGACTTCCCGGGATGCTTTGAGCATTTGGCTGAAATATCAAATTTTATTCTTGCTGAGCGTCGCCGAAGTTGAGCCTAACTGAATCCTAATCGTGGTTGTTGAACTCGTATTCAGGTTCTTTGTTTAGACTCTCTGGAAACTTGAGCCTTGCCGCATGACATAAAGCCTATATATATTCAGCCGAGTGAGGCCATCAGGTATAAATAGAATAGCACGTCCTGGGCTGACGAAAGAGGTTTTCCTTTTGATAGCTATCCAAGCTGAGGAAGTCAAATCATTCACTTTATCCCATTTTACAGAAATACGTAACTGTACACTGCAATAGGTTACCTGCATGAGTCTTGTTAACGAGTACCTATCTGAAATAACCGACATCAATTGTCAGGAGGGAGATTCTCGCGTTGAGAAGAGGCGGACCACAGATGAAAGGGGGAGAAAGAATATTTTGATCCATGCACTCTTGTATCGGACAGCATAGAAGAAAGTTGCATAAATATTAGCAATTTCCCGGAGGGCTAGGTGGAGGCGGGATAAAAATCTGGACGCACTTAAGATCCGTCTAAGTGAGTACAAACTATTTGACGGAATATAGACTCCAGCGGTCTTCAGGTATCTGAATGTCCATAGCAAACATGCAGTGGGTTGGCATGGACTACGTTGATATTAATAGTTACCGTACGGGTAAAATGAATCGATCATCATCATTGACAGCGAGTGTACGTACCTATCACAAACAATCTATGAATCGTTAATCATAAACTTGCTTACTTGAAACAGAGACTTTTCAGCTAGAGGATTACTGTACTTGTTAGGACAGGTTGTGCTCCATAACTGTCCAAAGCCGTACTTCGTCATAAATCAAGAGTAACCGTAGTGTTGTACAAAAACAAAACATGCCTATAGTGTAGTCGATATAGCTTCTGCAAAAGACATATAAATCAAACGTTCAAAAAGTAAGTGCTAGTGATTGACGATTGACGAACCATGCTTCCCGAAATTTCGGCGGCCACAGCCACCTCGCTTTCATCTGACTAATCACTTGTTGCTTGTGAACTACACCTCCCCTGCAAATGGAGGTGAGTGTGAACGCACCATTAGCAGCTTTGTTCATTGGCTTATATACTACTCTTAGGGAATCCTCGATTTCTCAAAGGACATCGATGTGCCATTGTTTGATAGGGTCGTGACCGCCTTTTATACAGGTGCTGGCGCAGATGTGGGTACCTATATATGTTTTGGTTCTCTTCATCGGTCTGACACGCTATTTTTATGTTAGCAACAACTCGCCCAACAAGTTCTTACGCAATTCCAAGAAAATCCTGATGCATGGCAAAGAGTCCCGAAAGTGCTTGAAGAATCGCCTCATCCTCAGGCAAAGGTGATATGGCATTTCCACAGTTCCGCGTTTAAATTGATCCTTTATATTCGTCATAGTATCTCGGTCTCCAGATCCTTGAAAAACTTATCCAGACACGCTGGAAGACTCTTCCTGATTCGCAGCGGCAAGGTATAACATCCATCTCTCGCCCGGTGGCACTGTTACTCACAGGATGAATAGGCATTCGCAATTTCATAGTGTCACTCATCATGCGGATCGCGGCTGATGAAGCAGTTGTCCGGAAGGAGAAGACTTACGTGAACAAGTTAAACTTGATTCTTGTTCAAGTGCGTATTTGCATGTTTCATATGAAATTAGCATCTCACGTATTGTGCTCCAGATTTTGAAGCAAGAATGGCCGCACAACTGGCCTGGATTTATTCCTGAACTGGTGCAATCATCGAAAACTAATCTGTCACTATGCGAGAACAACATGATTATTCTAAAACTTCTCAGTGAAGAGATATTTGATTATTCTGGAGAGCAGATGACTCAAACAAAGATAAAAAATCTCAAGTATCAAATGTGTGGCGAGTTCTCGGAGATATTCCAGCTTTGCTCGGAGGTGTTGGAGAAAGCACAGAAGGCATCACTCATCAAGGCTACACTAGAAACTTTACTTCGCTTTTTAAATTGGATTCCTTTGGGCTACATTTTCGAGACTACATTGATCGACATGCTTTTGAATCGAGTGAGTGACGTTATTGATTTGTTTCTGGACCCTCATTCAAACACGTATGCAGTTCCTTGAAACCACCGATTTCCGTAATGTGACCCTTAAATGTTTGTCGGAAATAGCAGGTCTCAGTGTTGGACCCGAATACGATCCTAAATTCGTCGTACTGTTTGCCATGGTTATGACATCTGTTAATAGGATGATACCGCCTAGCACAAGTAAGAATTCCTTACTTTCATCCCCATAACACGTCCTGATATTATATAGATATTGCGGAGGCGTACGAATCAACCGGCGATAGTGGCCAGGAACTTGTTTTAAATTTAGCTCTTTTCCTCTGCAATTTTCTTTCAAACCATCTACGATCTGTAGAGACCCCCTCCTCGAAAGATGTGCTTCTTAATGCTCATCTTTACATGGTCAAAATAAGTCAGGTAGAAGAACGGGAGATCTTCAAGATCTGTCTTGAATATTGGTTGAAACTTGTTGCCCCTCTGTTCGAGGAGCAACAGAAATTGCCAATTGGCGACAGTGGCTTATTAATGGGACTTAACCTCGGCGGTGCGTCAAGTATGCTTCCGGGCCTTAATCTTCGGAAGACGATCTATAAGGACGTACTATCAAATCTGCGGCTTGTGGTTGTCGAAAGGATGGTCAAACCTGAGGAGGTAAGCAGCTTCGACGCTATGTGGAATCCATCGAAGTTGATTTCCTTCGTTTAGGTCCTCATCGTTGAGAACGATGAGGGAGAAATCGTTCGAGAATTTATGAAGGAAAGCGACACTATTGTCCTTTACAAATCCATGCACGACTTGCTTGTTTATTTAACCCATTTGGACGTCCAAGACACGGAGAACATTCTCACCGAAAAGCTACAAAAGCAAGTCGATGGCTCGGAATGGTCATGGCAAAACCTCAACACCCTTTGTTGGGCTATCGGTTCCATTTCGGGGGCAATGAACGAGGAGACAGAAAAGCGCTTCCTTGTTACTGTCATTCGAGAACTACTCGGTCTTACGGAAGCCAAACGCGGAAAAGATAACAAAGCCGTGGTTGCTTCGAACATCATGTATATTGTCGGACAGTATCCTCGATTTTTGAAAGCGCATTGGAAATTTCTCAAGACTGTAGTGAATAAGCTCTTCGAATTCATGCATGAAACGCATGAAGGTATGTCTCTTCAGAGTCTGACAAATGTCAATATGCATCCACTGAAACTTCTTTAGGGGTCCAGGATATGGCTTGCGATACGTTCATCAAAATAGCGAAAAAATGTCGACGACACTTCGTCATTCAGCAATCTGGTGAAAGCGAGCCCTTCGTGGATGAAATTTTACGAACATTAGATCATATCACCGTAGATTTGTCGCCGCTACAGGTTGGTTATATCAAATAAAGCAGAGACATATGCTAATGTATACATTCATTAGGTCCATACATTCTATGAAGCAGTTGGCCATATGATTGCTGCACAGCCTAATCGCACTACTCAGGAAAAGCTAATCACCAAACTTATGGAACTTCCAAACACTGCTGTCAGTTACTCCTCTTTGTGCTCTACATGTCTATTATGCTAATTCTTTGTAGTGGGACGCGTTAATGGCACAGGCGTCCTCGAATGTCGACGTCCTAGGCACACAAGAGAATGTTAAGATTCTTGCTAACATCTTGAAAACAAACGTTGCAGCCTGCAGCTCAATCGGCCAATTCTATCTCCCTCAGATAGGACGGATTTTCCTGGATATGCTGGGCCTTTATAAAGCTGTTAGTGGTATCATAAGCGAAAGTGTAGCTCAGCAAGGCCTGGTATCGACCAAGACGCCGAAGGTTCGAAGTCTCCGAACAATTAAAAAGGAAATTCTCAAGTTGATGGATACTTACATCAAACGATCTGAAGATGCTGAGGGTATCAATAACAATTTCATACCACCTTTGTTGGATGCCATATTAGGAGATTATAACAGCAACGTCCCACCTGCACGTGATGCCGAGGTTCTGAATGTAATGACAACAATAACCGTTCATCAGAAGGTTTGTGGCACTTATTCTTCAGTCGCGTGCCTTGTCAATTATTAATTTCTCAGGAGCATCTGGTACCCCAAGTCCCTGCTATCTTGGATGCTGTATTTGAAGCGACGTTAAATATGATTAATCAAGATTTTACCGAGTATCCCGAACATCGTGTCGGTTTCTACAGTATGTTACGGGTTATCAATCAGTTCTGCTTTGCTGGTGTGTTTGATACAATCCGCTCTTTACATTCTCGCTTACAATGTTGTTCAGCATTACTGGCCATTCCCCCGGCACAGTTCAGATTATTCATGGATAGTGTTGTTTGGGCCATCAAGCATACTATGAGGGACATCGCCGACATTGGGCTGTATAGTGCGTACCTGAATTTAGTTCTGGCCAACTTGACTAATTTATCTTGTCAGTCTGTCTTGAGGTTATCAATAACTTTGCCGAGTCTGACCCGGCGATAGCGAATGTCTTCTATCAGCAGTACACCCTCAGTTTATTGCAAGACATCTTGTTTGTTCTGTCTGACAGCGATCATAAAAGCGGTAAACACACACCTCATTGGATTCAACCATTTGCTGAATATTTTAATAGGGTTTAAACTGCAAAGCACTGTTCTTGCTCGTCTAATACAATTGGTCGAAGATGGCTTAGTTCAACAACCTTTGTTTGACCCTGCTACAATGTCAAACCCGGCCATGACCAATTCGCTGTTCATGCGAGAATATTGTGTGAATCTCCTTAAAACTGCATTTCCTCATCTTCAACAGTAAGCGGATCGTTTTGATACATCATTGTTACTCACAACAGTCAATCAGTGCCCAAGTGGAACGGTTTGTCCAAGCCCTTGTCGATCAGCATAAGGACTTTGCCCGCTTTAAATCGACTTTACGAGATTTCCTTATTACATTGAAGGAGTTTGCGAGTGAGGACGACCATGCCGAGTTATTCTTAGACGAGAAAGAGACAGAAGCTCAGCAACGCGCTCAAACTGAAAGAGAAATTGCTATGCGTATTCCCGGTATGTTGAAGCCGTCACTACTAGAAGATAAGGACGAAGATTTGGACGGTTGAAGAAAATTTACAATTGTTTTTTTGATGTGGGTTCACTTAATTCTTCATGCTTTCTTTTTACTTCTCTTTTTTGTATTCCACCACCTCGCGGTACTTGTAGCCATATGATTATTTTCAAATTACACAAAAGATGAATCGCGATATGTGAAAAACAGTGGAATCGTGTCTAATAGAGACAATTGAGATTTATCATGCTAGAAATGCTCCCATAAACAGATACAATAGGTAAGTTTACACAGGCTTCGATAATCCATGTTGCATCTGAAATGCGTTAGGAGCACCATAATTTACAAGAGAAATCGCACATACCCATATGTGATCCCTTACTACCCAAATTTTCTTGGATTTATCCTTCTCAACAACTTCGCGCAACTTCGCCTCGAGCGCGTTCTTTTTAATACCGAACGACTTCAGATCTTGAAACATCGTATCGAGTAAAACAATAAAGGAACTAGTATTGCAGGCAGCGACCTTATTCAGGAGAAGAGGGACGTGCATCTCTGGAAAGCACGTTTTGGGCATGGTCTGATTTGTGGATTTACGTTTGACAAGTAAACCCTGCTGTGAAGCTTCTGCAGCGATGGGGAGAGCAGGTACAGCGAAGGTGGCATCCCTTGAAGAACACTGCACATCCTTTCCAGGCAAGACCGTACTGGTTGTGAAAGTAAAGGGGTCAAGAGGGAATGTAATGTCTAACAAGAATATGAATTAGCTCGTCCGCCGTGAGCGTGACAAAAGATACTTACCGTTGAAAGATTGAATTCGCATACAACTGAAAGGCTCGTAAGTACATGTTCCGAGTTCATACTCCCACGCGGGCCCTTTTTGGAATGGAATGAGAGGCACAACTCTCCGCCTTTTTATCAGAGCTTCACGATTATCAATTGTCTTCCTCTTGCCGGTAATACTCGTCAAAGGTATGGTGCCTTCTTTCGTAGCCAAAGGCTCCACCTCCACCTCATCACCTTCCACGAGCCAATCCACTAGATCCGAGGCTACACTTGAAATCTCATCATCGTCCAAAGTATCATCCACAGAATCGACTTCGTCGCCGATTTCCTCTTCCTCCCATTCAGCGTCACTGTCAAGTTCATAATTAAAAGCAGCCAAGTCACGGGCAAATGGTGTCCTAGGACCTATTGTGCTCGAAACCTTAGTCCACGTGCCTGTGACAATTGAGAGCCAGCCTTTGAGTATAAAATTTCTCATACCAAGATATCCGGGTCTGTTATTCTCCGCAAAAATGAAGACTTTCGCAGGAATAACACTCCTATCTTTCAACATCGCTGTTAGTTTCCGAACACTGCGGTGATTCCCCTGTACTTCAGCATCATTGAGTTCATGCATCAGTGAGCGGACACTACGTTGCAGTGTTGTTCGACGTTGTTGTTTGATAGTAAGGGTACTCTCTCGAAGACACGGCGTATCCAAGTCCAGGTGGTATTGTAATGTTTCTGTATGTCTTTAGATTTATCATACAAACACCTTTTGAAGAAGCAGTACCTCGTGAGCTTAAGGATGAAACATCCAACTCCTCATCGTCCACGTCCATCTCACTGTGTTCAATGTCTGCCGTTGAAATTTGTCTGCCATCGTCATCAATTTCAATGACTGTCTTCCGCTCCGCAGAAACCTTTCTATTTCGGTGCTGACGTTGGGCGAGAAACCAATTGCAAGGAGCCATCTGTACATCCTTCTTGACAACAAACGGCTTAAATGTTGCGTCGTGATCGCTCACTGGCTTCGTTCCAGTGGAAGAAGATTGTGTATGTAATGAACTTGAGCGTTTATGCGATTTTTCTGAAGTTCCCGCCTTGAAGAAATTCGCGAACACGACAGCAGATTTTTTATTGGCCTTTCATGAGGGTGAGTGATGTAATCGTTTAAATAGACTGATAATAAATACGAACCTCTGCCGCTTTCTTTTCCTTTTGAGCTCTGATTGCTTTCTTCTCTTGCCTTTCCTTCTCCTGTTATAAAACATTGGGGTGGTGTGACATAAGGCTAGTGTGGCTTACCTTGGCAATAGCTTCAGGATCAGTACTCTTCTTCTGCCGTGGAGGCTGTCTCGAGCCCGACTCAGCTATATCGGAACCCTTTCTCAAGGTTAGCGCGATGCATACAATTGGCAACTTCAACATACTTCATCTCTTGTGACTGAATCTAAGTTGCCTGTATTAGCAGAGGCAACCCTGAGTCCTGTATCTTTGTATTTGTCATTTTTCCCGAGGAATGCATTTCTCTCGTCATCTGAGAGGGCTTCGAACATCAGCCGAAGTTGTTTCTTGGCCTGGACAACGTCAACACGCTTATTTCCACCATGTTAAAAACAACGCTCACTACAAGTCGTTCATTGGAACGTTGGGTGGCTGTTTCCCTCACTGACTTGGGGAGCCATTCTATGTTTTTCACTTCCCACCGCCAGACTGACAACCCTGAGGGGTTTTTATCCGAGTCGATGATGATGCCATAGTTAACACGGGTCGCAACCCCCTTGATGGCATGTTCTACTGCGGAAGGCGCTATAGAGATTTCCGTTGTAGAAGATTGTGATGACGACTCCAAGACCGGCGGTATAAGTAATGCTTGAAGTGATTTAGCTAAAGTAGCTGCAGTTTTGTCACTGTATTTTTCGTCACCTACACTCTATCGCACTGTAAGCTCAACAAGTCTAACCTTTCATGCACCAATTTTGCGATAAGAGGCAGATGTATATCCGGTATTTCTAGTATCTTTTGTCCTTGTAATGCTATGAAGTTGCGAAAATTCACGATTTCTACGAGTATCCTGTTATAACGAGACGCGCATATTTGGTGATTATGATCAGATACCTTGCATCGTTTCTGACAGGTTCTCGAATGATAATGGCTTCTGTTTGAAGAGAACTTTCCCATTCTTTAATTCTGCAAGAGGTGATGCAAGCTTAGACTTGTCAAGTTTTCCTGCAGACGCGGCGGTTATGGATTCAGATATATAAACATAATATGAATAGACAAACCTGTCGCTATTGTCCCATTTTCTGGAGTGACTAGAAAATATATATAAGACGTTATTATAAGATGAATGTCATATCATACCTTGGTTTATGTCGGAACTAGTGAGATTCATAGTGGTGGAGTAGAAAGAGACGACGCGGTGTGACTACGCGTGACAGGGAATCTATTGTAATACTTCCCTTACACCATGTTTCTCAAACAGACGAACAGCAAGGATACTGTTAAGAAACCATTCGTTGACCCGGATTTGCAACCATGGGTTGAGAAATAGTATGTATCTAATAGAAGAGTTCTAAAGTTGTCACCCTTTCCCATGTTATAAATGACAGTCGACCAAAGACAATTGAGGATATATCTGCGCAGGAGCACACTGTGGCTGTATTACGGAAAACTCTTGGTTCATCTAACGTAGGCATATTTTAATGTTTATAGCACTCGTGTGAGAGCCTTCCAATAATAGTTGCCACATACATTGTTCTATGGACCACCTGGCACTGGAAAAACATCCACCATCCTAGCTTTGGCCCGACAACTCTTCGGGTATGACACAGTCAAATATAAGCCACTGGAGTCACTAATCTGTTTAGCTAGGCCAGACAATTTTCGCAACCGTGTACTGGAGCTTAACGCGTCGGATGAGCGCGGCATATCCGTCGTCAGAGAAAAAATAAAAACATTTGCCAAGCAGACTCCGAGAGCAGCGGTATCTTCTGATGGACAGCAATATCCATGCCCACCCTATAAAATAATAATACTGGATGAGGCAGACTCGATGACCCAAGATGCTCAAGCCGCATTGAGGCGAATAATGGAAACATACGCAACTATCACCAGGTTTTGTCTGGTCTGTAATTATGTTACCAGGTATACACGTTGTCCTTATTTTAATGCACTTTTACATTTACAAGACATCAGGATAATAGAACCTCTTGCTTCTCGGTGCTCCAAGTTTCGGTTTACGCCGTTAGATGATGGGTCGGCGCGCACGCGACTTGAACATATTGCACGAGAAGAAGGCATTGATGTCTCCGCGGAGGTTAGCAGCGTCGCATCTTCGTTTATTTCCACAGCTGAATTCGACATCTGAAGGTGATCTCTACTCTCATACAAACATCTGGGGGTGATCTGCGTCGGTCCATTACGTATCTACAGTCCGCACAGCGCCTTTCGACATCCACCTCACCTCCCATTCCTATCACGAGTCGAGAGATTCAAGAAATTGCTGGTATAGTGCCAGATGACATTGTGGAAGCTCTTGCAAGGGTCTTAGGGGCGGAGGTAAATGGAGGTAGTTTGATGGCAATCGATGGTGCAGGACGAGCAAAGCGATTTGATGGCGTTAGAAAGGAGGTTCGTCAGCTAATTGGGGGCGGGTGGGGTGCTGGCCAATTGCTATCCCAGGTAATATTATTTTGCTTGAGGATTTCCAGTTGGATTGATATATTTTTTTGACATAGTTGCATGATTTAATCATTCTTCATCCGACCCTAACTTCTTTACAGAAATCCAAATGTGCATTGGCATTCGCAGAGGCGGACAAAGCCTTATGTGATGGTGCCGATGAAGAACTTTGGATTTTGGAAGTGTGTCTAAGGGTATGGAAGGCACTCGAGTAAACCTCATAGATTGTATTAGTTATGAATTATACCGGTATATAGTTCAATTTCCTAATATCTTTTCGTCTAAGGCATGTTAAAATATAGGGCTGTGCGAGCATGCTGTAAGGGAGTGAGACTCCCTACACTGCGATCGTGTCGTCAATACGCGTGACGTCATGGGTGAATGCGAAACAGTTGAGATGGCACCAAAACCTCAACTTATGTTGCAGATCGTTTCTGGGTAAAAATGTCTCTGTTGTTCTAGCGCCTAGTGTGCCCACAGGTATACATAGTGCTTTGAACTAAGGTAAAGGAAGATATTCTTCAAATATCTTAATTGAAATATATCAAAGAAATATAAAAAAATCAGAATAAAATATTAACTGGGCAGGAAGAGAAAATAAGTGTAGAAACAAGGGAAGATCACGACTACTTCCTCACACATTGTATCACACATTTCTTGTCTTTATATTTCTTTTGTTCTATATCATTGTTCAACAATTATTGTTAAAATCTAAGCAAGGCAAAGGGGGCTCTACATCAGGGGGCTAATAATAGAGATCATACTAGTCAAGAGGTCCAACTATAAAACAGGTGGAGCTTGGCTTCAACTGTGTGTGCCCTCCCAACACTTGTGTCAACAGGTTTTTCTCCTTTTGTCATCCCATCCTGTCTCCATCTTGATGCTCCATTTCATCCTTGTGACATGAATCAGATTTGTCAGACTGAGACAAGTTGAAGATGAATTGAAGAATCTCAAAAGATAGTCAAGTTGGAAGTCAAGTTGGAAATTGAATTGAAAAGTCAAAGGAATGTCAAAGAAAGTCAAAGGAATGTTAAATTGAATATTATTGGAATTTGTGATGTATTAGCCTTATTTTAATACTATCTTCTGAAAAAGGAGTCCAATGCTCTATCAAAATGTGCAAATACTCAATTCACTGCAAGGTAAAATAATTTAAGTATTTGATATTAATCAGTGGCAGTCTGAATAGACTTAGAACCCCTGAAGTCAAGAGTTTACTTGAATATATGCACCCTACTGTGAGGAGTATGCTTTTACCACAGTTTCATTGTGGTAAAACACTCCTTTTATTTTATTTATATTTTACACATTCTATTCATATTTATCTATCTTTTATATTCTTTGAATATTCCATCATTTCATTAGTTCAAAGCATTGTGTATACTTGTGGGTGCACTCGGCACCAATTAGAACTCAGACACACTTTTACCCAAGAACCACCACTCGTAAGACATAAACTAGGTCTACTATGAGCGGTGATCAGGGTAACATGTCAGCTACTACATAGGTAGCATCATCTGAACTACTGAACACTTCAGGCCTCGAACTATAACAGTCGAGGCCTCCACTCAATCCATTGCACTCTTTGACTACTGCGTCATCTCGTGCTCTCTCTCTCACTTTCTCTTATATTGCACCGAATAGGTCAATATTCTCCCATTCGACTCATTTCTTTGTATATAGAATGGTCAGAACTTATACCACTCTTCACACCTACTTCGCAAAGAAGGTTTTGAGAGCTGCTTGTGCAAGCTTGTTCTTTTTCTATGACAACAACTATTAAAATAAGAATAACAATTCACTGATTCTGAAACTATATTTAAATTCAATTCCAGCTAGTTTATATATATTTTATACTATTTATCAAACAGTAAAAATATTTATAAACAGGTCAAAAGATTAGATATAGAATAAAACACTATTTGGCTAATATATATACAGTAAAATCTAAGACATGGGAGAATGTTCTAGCTACTTGTTTTTGTTGGAGATATAAGTATGATTTAATCAGGAACACACCAAATGTTGGTTGCACCTGTATAGTTCGGAGTTGAGTACCCACACTATATAAATAGTTACGAGTCAAGGATGTAACCTCTTAGTGGAGTTGTTAACTCACTAAGAGGTATGCAAGGTTTCTTTTCTCTATTATAGTAATAGTCTCTTATTCATCTATCTACAGGCATACTTAAGGTAGATAGCTAATACATTCTTAGTGGAGTTGTTAACTCACTAAGAGGGTTCCTGTTCAAGTAGCTTTAACAGTTTTTAGCTATTTTACCTGGAATCTGTTGGAATATTCCAGGAGTTTCTACTACTTTCCATTGTAGCATATATGCTGATGTAATACTCTTGCACATCACAAGGTTGATGATTTTCGTGCACGCGCGGTGATTACATAATTTTCCCACACATGTCACAGTGTTTCCATATGTGACATAATTGTTATTCAGCCATTTGTGACAGCTGGGTGTACAATCTCAACTATTGGCCCCCTCTTAACCCCTTTGCTTAAATCTTAACAAGTAGTATACTGTAATTTTGTTGCAATTACACTATCCACTTGCCTCCAGAGGTCAAACTATATTTATCTTTGTTTATGAATTTTGAAAATTTTAACAAGGCATAGGTACATTTGTGGGGCATAATTGTGGCAGTAGGAAAACAACAGTAAGGTAATGGCGGTGGTAGTACAAAGGACAGAGGAGGGACGCATGGGGCATATGGCTAATGGCACAAGTCAAATGCAACGCAAAGCGATAAAACCAAAGAAGAATAAAGTCTAGTTAATCCTCGCCGAAAACTTATTTCTTAGATGTGGGTTTTGCTGCGGCCTTTGACGCAGGCTTCGCTGGTGAAGCAGACTGAACAACTATCAGTACGAGTCAACAACCAACAATCGTAGTCAACTAACTTTACGCTTTGACGCTGTCGATGTGGTCTTCTTTTTCGAGGGTGCCTTGCCCTTAACTGTGGCTTTGGGCTTAGCCGTGCCAGTAGCCGACTAAAGGAGTCATTAGCGAGGATCAGCGGCCACTCAGGGGTAATCCTACCTTTTTGGCGGGGGATCGTTTCACCGACTTCTTCTTCGCGGCGGGGGGTTTAGTGGTCTTTTTTACTGCAGCCTTCTTTGCAGGCTTACTCGGTTTGAGGGCGGCTTTCGTGGTTGCGGCTTTAGGGGCAGCAGCCTACGAGTATCGCATGAGGATCAAGGAATAATGCAACAGCGTGGCAGCCCACCTTCTTAACAGCCTTTGTGGGTGCAGCAGGCTTGACCGGTTTAGCGTTCTGAAGTGCTCGTTATTTTTAAAAGAGGCAATGTGCAAGATCTAGACTAACCTCCTTCGCTGCGTCGGAAGAGCTCCTCTTCGGTGCCAGCTTGACCTAAACAAAGCGTCAGCAAGAATGCTAACAGCAAGTGGAGAACAAACTTTGCCGGATGGCCCTATCGAGACAATACATCAGTTTCCCCGTCGACAAACGGTGGAGAAAGACGCACCTTTGGGCAACACGAAGACGCCTTTCTCTGCGCCATACGCTATCGACCGGTTGATGTTGCTGATAACGGTCGGAGTGGGCTGAAGTTTGTACTTTTCCTCCGCAAACTTCTTAATCGTAATACGGCTGACACCACTTCGGTCGCCAGCATCGATGATGCATTCCTATGAGGAGTTATTAGATGTATATGCTGGACATAAAGAAAGTAGAGCGTACCTTGATTATATCTGCGAACGGGGGGTGAGCGATCCCCTTAGCGGCGGCAGTCTTGGACTTGGCAGCGGAGGCCTTAGTTCTGGTAGAAGCAGCCTTCTTGGTCTTTGTCTGGGAGACTGTAGACATATTATGTATGGTTGATAATAGATGGAGCGATAGGGATGTGATGAGAAGATCGATGCTTTGGTGGCGTTCTCAAAGGGGTCCTGGTTAAGATCTGAAACCTGACAGTAAGACGCGACTGGATATGATATATACATGCGCGGTCACGTGGATCACGTGGTTCGGAACATGAACCTTAATGTGTTTCCTTCAAACCTTATCACGTTTCATTAAACTCCAGAAAAAGTATCTCACGCTCCAGACCACTTGTAACATTCGTAGTAACAAATACATTACCTTGTAGTGAATCAAAAGTCTGATAGTCAGAACTAGTTGCAACATTCGATAAATCATTTTTATTTCACGATTGCTCTATGTACGTTGTCTTACAGGAATTTGAAAGTTCCGTTGGTCTGGATGAGAGCTTTTCGTCCAGTCGCTAGCCAGCTTTCTGAATCTGTTGCTGATTGTCCGAGAGACTGAGAGACCGATGGTCCACGGATAGACAACTGAATGAAACGTCAGTAGATGTCAGTGTGTATTGTGACCTTGGGGAGACATACAAAGCCCGTGGGATCACCTCCCTGCTCTATGCTGGAATCTGTAACTTCAACAAGTTTAGCTTCAATATTTGGGGAAGGAGGGCCCAAGTGGGTGACCGAGTCTGCATTCGTAGGGAAAGACTGCAAGTCGAATGGATGGGACATCGTGATGGGCCCACAAACCAGGGGATGGCTGGAGGCAAAGACAATTGAGACAGATAACGCAATCCTGGCTGTCTCTAATTCAGCGGAATCCAAGGCACCTAAAGTAAGAATTAGTTACATCATTGGCTTGCTATTCTATTGGACGAACCCTCGGAAACAACGATTCCACGCAAGCTCAAGTCTATTTTATCCAAAACATGGGATCTGGCATGCCCCCACACCAAATTATCCCAGAAGGAAATCTTCGTGAGGAAACCTTCACGGAGGGCAGATACCTTATGACGCCAGGCCAAATTATATAAGAAGTTGGACTTGGCGGCACCAAGAATACCATTGACCACAGGTTTCAAGTTATTCGAAGTTCTGGATAACAGTCAGAATAATGCCCTTTAGTTTCCATTTTTAAAACACACAGGAAAAGTAGTGTGGGTGAAGCGCTGGATTTCATACAAAATTCCAGAAGACGATCGGATTCAGACCTGAGGTCAGCTAGAAAAGGTCTTATTCAGTGAGCAGTAATTTCAATGATCCCACTTGCGTTTTTGGTCAAGCTGGATGACCGTTGGAAAAGATGTATAGTTGGCACCTATAATCCGAATACCGATAAGGAAAAGACAAAAAATAGTACTATGTCCAGGTTACCTTGATAGAGCGCAGTATATGCGATAGAGCGCCCAAACGGGGTGCTCATAGGGAACATGGATAGCAAGGAATCTAAGGACGAGATGGGATCCGTCAAAGGAAAGAACATGCGGCCTGCAGTGATACCCGCAGTGACATTCTGGGAGAGGTTAAAGAATAGCTTCATTCCATTCTGCATAAACTTACTGCGTGTGTAACTTGCGCCCCGCGAAGGTTCTACAATGCTTTAACAACAAATATTACTTTGCATAGCATGAGAACGCACCCCATCGACACAGTCATAGAAGGAGACAGTGAATATGTCATCTGGTCCTGCAAAAAAAGTTAGGACGCAGGGGCCTTGCAATGGACCTCGAAAGCTATCCACCTGGAGGAGGAACGACGAGCTTTTGTGTAGATTTCCCTTTAGTCTCGAGGTCTTCCCATCGCAGGATTCGAATACCAGACTTCTGAGCTTGCGGAACACTGTTTTGTTTCTCGTCTCCAACGACTATAATAGAGTGGTGGGTCGATTGCTGCATGTCAGTAACACGCTCCAATAGATTCTCTAAGAGATTCTCCCTAATGATAATCGTAGTAGGGGTGTGGTTTTTGAGAATAGGTACGAGGAGAGAGATAGACGACAATGTAAACGAAGTTATTGAATTATTCGCAAGGGCCAAGTCCGTTACCAAAAATTCTACAAAAGGAAGCTTTAGAGAGCGGAGATGATGCACGCTAAATTGACAATATACCAATACTATCATCCAGAAGCAAGAGGGCGGTAGATTCGCGGGGCACTAAGCCGACAACTTGAGTCAACCCCACGCCGAGTGCGTCTGCCCTTTCTTTCAGTTCCGCGTTGGTGGTCTGCGCGTTGGATATCGGCGACTAGTCGGGAAGGAAAGAGGTGACTTACTGTGGTGGACCAAAGTCTGCGAGGGGCAACGTTGTCATCTGGGAGAAGATCACTCAAAAGCTTTACTTCAGGCTTAGGCCTTTCTGGCAGCTATTCACCCTTAATACCCCTTTCTGGAGGAATAATTACAGCAACATACTCTACCGATGATTCCAGTCGCATAGTTTCTGTAAATAGCTGATTCGCCTGGCATACGAACGCGGCCTACATCGGCCTGGCGTCCCAGTAGGAGGGGGTGAACGAGACTACAGATGAACTCAGAACAAGACTGCTCGACAAATTAGCGCTGTTTGGTACCTTGCAGGCTTAAGAAACTTTGAAATGCCATAGACTGCCACAAAACAAACAGCCAGAACAACTGTCAAATCGTCGGTTTTGAGTAGATCCATGCTGTTGAGGACGTTTGACCACCACTAGGCGTCTATTATATAATATGAACGATTTCCTGAGTTTCCCTGTTTGGACAATCGTGATCCTACTGGAAGTTGTGGGAGACCCAAATTTACTCAGGCGGAGTTAGTAATACATTCGGTAGATATACTGCTTTTTCATGAAATGTACATATGAGATAAACATTGTTGAGGTCACAGTTATAAAATGTGAATTTTATTTTACTAGAATATATTCGTTTGGGGATATCTAAATGCGTAGCTGGAGAGTTTTTCGCTATTTGATGACTGTAGTGTAAGGTTCGGATCACGTGACACAACTAGGACGTTGGTTCGGATCGGGAACAAGCCCCTCTTATAAGCAACTGTTACCAGAACTAGACGCAACCAAACAAGGCTATCTCATCCCTGCTTAGCTTTATTCTCCTTCCCCTCCACCTTACACATTTCCTCTTCCTGTTCTTCATATCTACTACAATGTCAGCTGTAAAGAAGTCCCCCGTTGCAAGGAAGAAAGCTGCTGCTGCTTCCCATCCTCCCTTTGCGGACATGATCAAGGTGACACATCTCTCAACGTTTTGCGTTTATACCCCCTGTATTACAAGTAAACACAATTCGGTGCTTGAATGATAGCTACATTCCGTCTTCATCCTCACGTCATCGTCGTTGTCACCTTATCTTACTGCTTTTTCCTTCTTCTAAACTCTGCATTCCGTATTCTCGTGCTAAACTCGGTGCTCTCTCGCTTAGGAATGTATCGTAGCACATCCTGGTGAAGCCCGCGCTGGTGTTAGTCGCCCCACAATCAAGAAGTACGCCGTCTTCATTCTGATGTCATCCAGAATGTCTTAATTGACGTTTAAAAAGATTCTTAGAGACGCGATATCGTCTTGATATTTCTGCTAGTGCCGTTACCAACATTAACCGGGCAATTGCACATGGCGCCGAGAAAGGTCTATTCGTTCTACCGAAGGGTACGTCCGAGTGACGCCTCAAAAGGTTCGTTCTACCTATCTCTGATCATCCCAATCCAGGACCTTCAGGAAAGGTAAAGCTAGCTCCTAAGGCTCGCTCAGATGCTGGCAAAGAGGTAATGTCCTACACTATGCGTTTCAACGCAGTCGTCTCAAACCTGGCCATCGTCAGAATGCTGCACCTACGCCCGTCGCCGCGAAAGCGAAGGCTAGCAAGAAGCCAGTGGCAGAGAAAAAATCTGCTAATAAGCCGGCAAAGAAGACAGCCACCGCAGCAGCTCGTTCAAAGAAACCTGCTACCGCAGCCAAGAGGGCATCGGGTACTAAGAAGGTAGATGACCTTAAGCATGGCTATTCACTAGTTTGACATTGCTCTAGACCGCGACAACATCTGCGAAGAAGGTAGGCAGCTGATCTCCTTTATCTGATGCTGTCACTAACATGGCAATTACTAGACTGCCAAGCCTAGTGCCAAGCCTAGTGCCAGATCCACCAAATCCACTTCCAGACCCGGGAAACCAGTAAAAAAAGCAACCAGCACAGTCAAGAAAACCACGAAGCCTACTGCAACTAAGAAGGCTGCGGCAAAGCGCGCTCCCGCTAAGAAGGTATGCTCCCTGCCCCACCGCCATTCCACCCAACCACTAACCCTCTCATTGTAGACTCTCACCGGTACGTCTGCAAACAAGCCCAAGGCTTCAACAACAAAGACAAAGGCTCCTGTAAAGAAGGCTGCGGCACCACCGAAGCGCAAGGTTTGTTCCTCAGGTCACAGTTAATCGTCATAACATCTAATCTTCTTCAGGCCCCAAAAAAGCGCGTATGATCACTTACATTATTTTTTCTGTGTTTTCGTATTCTTGGTTTCTGTTGTCTCGACGTGCTTCAGTGTATGCCACATGCTCTATCGCCACATGCCACATGCCCCTTCCCTGTGTCGTATCGTCGCTGTTTAGTCTCTCGATTTGTCCTCTGTTTGTATGTACCGGTACAAGATACGTTCAATGTCCCAATGTCTAGTTTGTCAAGTAAGAAGTTTTTATGTCTGCAGTCTTTCATCATGTTTCGTGGTGGGTTCAATCCACACTGCCTATTCATTATACATATTAGACAATATGGTGACAAAACGGTGTAGCAGCAGACCTCCATCGTGATTCTCTCCGCCCCATTGTCTGAATTCACACTTCGCACCACTGTTCCTTCAGCGATGCTAGGAGAGTTCACAAATCGAACCAGATCATTCAATACCGAAACATCAATTGTATAGCGGGTTGCGAGCTGTCCCAGATCGGGCGGCGCAACGATGTGTTTCCGGTCTTCGAGAAGATTTGACAGGGCGCCAGCTCCCAGATGATTGAGCACGGGCCTCGACGACGCGGCCTGCTGCTCCGAAATATCTCGAGCACGATACATGTCCACGACCTGGTTTGCCTGTCAAGAGCGCAGTCAACTCAGCCCCCAGATTGGATAGTGAGACCGCCACGATGGCTTACGGCGCGGATGGTCGGTGATCCCGGGGGTACTTTCACCTGACCTATTACCCTCAAGTTGGCTAACAGTTGGGGATCTTTCCCATCTGCTTCAATAACTGCGAGACGTCTAATTATTATCAGTTGGACAGGGGCTGGTTGGACGACGAATCTCACCATGATCTTTGGTTGAGCGAAACGGTGGTGGCGAACGAAATGGTGCATTGCTACTTCCTGGTGTAGAACCATCATACTTTACCGCAGATCTGGCCGCCTTCGTAGGAAGACTCCGGCCAACCTTGGACGCTGAGCCACCCATAATATTTTTTGAGTAATGAATGTGGCAGACGTGACAAAGGAAATGTCACACGTTCATAGAACAGGGCATCAACTTCTCTGTATTTCACTAAGAGTACAAATACTTAAAGCAAGGGTAAGAAAACAAGAACGGTGCGCTTTTGCGGCCGATAGCTGGAGATACGACGTAACAACCCACGATATTGTTAGTTAAAGGGAGCGTGCGTGCAGGAAAGGATATGGATAAGAACAGTCATAAGAAAGCAATGAGAGATTTGTGTGAACGAGTGGCAATCATTATCATGTCGTGAATATATATTTAATTGTGGAAGGTGGCCCCGACGTTCTGGGGATTTTGTCCACCGAACACTTGATACATGTACGCATTATAAAGATGGGGGGGAATGGCGTTTTGTGGCACCCCATATTGGCCTTGATTCATTCCCATAGCAGCTCCAGCCTGAGCAAGACTCGGCGCTTGTGTATTGTATTGCAATCCACTGATGGGCGCGGGGGAGGCGTTCGCCGCAGCGCGTCGAGTGGTATTACGGGCCCCAGGTAGAGGGCCACCAGTAAATTCTGGGGAACGCAAAGAGAACGGATTAAATGGGTCGCTAGTGGGTGAGAAGGCAGCGGCCGATGGTGCAGCCGACGACCGCATGCGGTTGGTATTCTGCCCATAGCTAGGGTTAATCTGTAGCTGGGGGGGACCATTCTGGGGAGAAGAAGGTGCGACCATCTGGCCGCCAGGACTACCAACTTGCATCTGCAGCGCTGCCATCATGCTTGCGAGTGACGGATCAGGTCCACCGTAACCCACGGGTGACATACCGAAGCTGCTTGTCGGGGGTAACGACTTTTGTTTTATGGGCTGTGGGATGTTTGTTGAATACTGAGGTTGGAAGTTCGGAATCGGCAGTCCAACTTCTTCAATGAGGCGACGGTATGCCTGTGTTGCAACAACTTTTAACTCGATCAAGACTCTCTTTGTGGCTTCAAGGAAAGCAGGTCTTTCGGCCTGATCAATGAATGTGCTCGTCAACACTTTATGAACAACCGCGACGCCGTTGACTTGATCCCCCAATACATCAGTCAAAACATGGTCGTTTGGAGAATTGAAGAGAGCTTGTACTATCTCTTTGGAGGCCTCCGGTTCCACCTTCTGATTGACGATCCTTAGGACAGTCAACGACGCGAGCTTGTGAGTGCACAAATGCGACAGGTGAGGTGTGAACCGTGGTGCCAAAAGCTTGTAACGTGCAGGAAAACCAGATGTGTCCAATAACCAGGTAAGCAGTAATGCACCGTTGGGGTTTGTCGCCAGTGGAATGGAGTTGAGGATTACTGCGGTCGCAAGGCGGCGCTGCAAATAGGCGTCAGGCACTACGAGACAAAAACAAATGAGGAGTCGTACCTGCTGGCTCATTGTTACATGGGGATTTTCCAGACAGGCTCTGACACTCCGAGCACCAAATCGACCTTGTGCCACTTCCCAAAGACGGTCGATCATGGCGTCGAAAACAAATTCATTAGCAGGTGCGCCAAAACGCAGACAGCATCTATAAAGAAAGCTTAGAAAACATAAGGTGTCAAAGATGTGAAAACGCACTGCACAACGTAATTGCCAAATTGATCGAGCAACAAAGGCGGTGCATATGGTCTCAAGTTTTGGGCAATCAAACTCATTTCTTCCGGAGAAGAAACGCACTCTATTATTTTTTGGGCCGCCCAAGTTCCATTCTTATGAATGCCAATTGCCGCAAGATGCGGCGCGATGCGCTCAAGCATAGCGTATCTAGGACCATCGGAGCATTTCTCAAAAAGCTTTTGTACAACCTAAAAGATGGTATCAGCATGAGGGAAACATCCCCTTTTCGCAAGAAAATCTCACAGTATTTCCCAACCAGTCAGCAGCCAGATCGACAATCTCGCCGTCTAAAAAGTCCTTGGCAACCTCGTCGACTTCCTCACCAGTCATTCCATTAGAGTCAAGTCTCTTTCGCAATTCCCTCAGTTTAGAGGCATCCCAGCGCCTGCTCTGTTGTCTGTCTGCAACAGCCGGAATGGTAGTATAGTACATGGTAGGCGGCCGGAAATCTGCACGCAAGGTTAACTAGCTGTAACTCACTGTTAGATTGCGCTACTCACCAGAAAGTGCCTGTATATCCGCTTCAGCGTCCGCCGCTCCCTTCGTAATTTCCTTCATTATCATTTGCTGTTCCGTGATTGACGCTGTCCAACCTCCTTGTTTAGGGACTGAATCAGCTTGATTAACACCATTATGTGTTCCCTGTCCGATCATACTAAGCAACAAGTTGGAGCGATAATTTTCCACAGCTCCGCCTAGAACTTGCTGATCAGCAGGAATAGTCGACGCTCCTTTGACACTGCGAAGTGCATGGATAGTAGCGCCAACACTAAGGTCGCCAACGCCCTGAACACCAACACCGATCATCTCCTCCGGAGTTTGATTCTCAGAAGCACCCTTTACGGGAACTTTTGCAAACCCAATTCGGATGGCACCGACGTCACTCCCGAGAACATCACGGCCGTTCAAGGCTTTACGAGCCCTAACCGCATCGTCCAAACGCTCGAAATTAACTAGAATAAAATATCGTCACATCCAATTGTACAAGGGTATTAGTCAACGTACTGAAACCGCAATTTTTATGTGTTAGAACCCTAGCAGATTCAATAGGCCCATAGGGGCTAAAAACACTCAAAATAGTAGCAGGCGTTGTGGTCGAAGGAATGGAACCAATCCATAGTGCTCTTGTAGGAGTGGATTGTAATTGAGCATCCATACCGCCAGGACTATTAGGTCCACCTGGAGAAGGTCTCGCACCACCGGAGGTGCTCGGGGAAACGATACCACCTGGTGACATGATACCTTTTGCCGGAGCGACAGGGGCGCTATCGGCCTTGCCAAAACCGATACGAACGGTCTGGCCATTTTGCATGCCTATGTTACCTCCTAGTCGGTTCAGTACGTCCTCCTTGGCACGGATGGCATCCGCTTGTTCCACAAAGTTGACGAATCCGCATTCCTAAGACATAATAAACTCGTGTCAATCATCAAAATATCCCAACTAACCTTTTCAGGAAGTAGTCTCAAACTCTCTATGGCGCCGTATGATGCGAAAACATGTATTAATGCTTCTCCCGTCATGGTAGAATCCAAATTACCAATCCACAGCGACCTAGACGGGGTCTGAATCTGGCCAGCTGGCGTGTCAGTCTTGGGGGACGATGCACGAGCGGAGAGGGGACCTCCAGGGCTCATATACGAGTTTTGCCGCTCAGTGCTGCCGTAACGGACAGTAGAGGATACGGCAGTTCGACCCATCTGAAGCTTTGTTGGTTGAGAGGGGTGGGAGCCAGGAACCATACTGCCAGCAGAAGCCAGAGCAGTGGGAGATGCAATTAGATCTCCATACATGCCGCCCTCGCCGCTTGCGGTTGCACGGCGCAAGGGTGCGTTACGTGCGGCATCATCTAGATTTGCAGCGGAAACTGCGCGAGGGCGGTTCGCAGAAAGATGGGGAGCCTGGTTGAATCCTTTGTTGATCAGCGATTGTGGATAGAAGCCAGATCCTTGAGCCAAAGATGCTTCGTAGTCTATATTTTGCTGAGACTCGTAATGTTCGCTCATCTCTTCTTCTTCACCTCGAGTTGGCGGTAGCATTGTCCCCGTTGTCCTGCTGCGGTAGGGGTTTGAAACGGTATTGGCACGAATGCGAGAAGGATTTGCAAGGCTGCCAGCAATTGCGGCCTGGGCCTGGTTGCGAAGCTCAGACACGGTTACTGGCGGCGGGGGACGGCCGAAGTCATCGAGACCAAGATAATCAAGGGTATGAACGTCGAATTCTTCACCAACGACAGAGTCCATAGACGTGGTGGACCGAATTTCATCTAAGGTGGGAATAGTACTCCCACGGGAATTGGTAAGCCAAGAGGAAGAAAAGATGGAAGGGCCAAACGCATTGCTCAAGCCACTAGATGGTAACGTAAGTGATCCTGAGCGGAGTCGACTATTGCGTTCGGACGCGACCGAGGAGGAAGAGATAGAAGCCGAATGACGAAGACCTGGACGGGTGGTGGGACTAGCAGCCACCGGGGATGAAAGTTGAGAATACGAGTCCCCATCATACACAGGGGATGCTGGGGTACTCTCTAGCGTGGATGCAAAGCGTTGGGCGGCGAGTGAAACATTAGACGGCAAGGTACCCGCCCTTGCTCTCCTGAAATTTTGAGGGTAATTGGTCGGCGGAAGCGGAGACTCATTCTCCCTAGGACCTGTCACAGAGGTATTCGGCGGTGTCTCGCCCGACGGCGACCCACCCTGCGCAAGGACACGTAAGGCTGGAGGTCGATAATGTCCGGGAGTTCCAGGGAGACCTTGCTCTGCCTGAATTTCCCTCGCACTTTAGAAGGCAAGCGGACAGAAGGGTAAGCAAGCAGTGATTGACAAGGCACGGGGCAGGTACTCACCGCTTTGCGAAGGCAGCAGAGGGGGCGGGTGGGGGAGTTTTACCTGATGGAGCCCTAGGGTAAGAGGCCTGGTCGTTGGCAGAAAGGGACATGATAGAAATAAAAGGATTAGGTATTACGAATGTGAAGCTGCACAACGTAGTACGCCAGCGAGGACTATGCGACGAATATGGGGGATAGAAGATGAGCTGGCCAGTGCGCGGGACCGGACGAGCGTCGCAAAGTGGTGATGGGTTCCAAAGAGCGCCCGAAAAGATTTTAAGCGGACAAGATGGAGTACTTGTTAAAAGAGATCAATGAGTAAAAGAAATACTGGTACTAGTTGGCTGTCTGAGCGTAAGTCGCCAAACAGCAAAGAGGAGAAATGGGTCAAAACTGAGGGAGACGCCGTGGGAAGACCGAGCGTCTAACGAGGTCAAGCAGTGAGACGCCTACAAGACAGGCCACAAATTATAATAACTATACGAACTGAGCTTCCCACTCTGTCTATTTCGACGATCGATTATGATCTACGATTAGATATGACCGTACGAGCAGATTTCCCAGATTATCGAAATAACCAAGTAAAATGAGCCATGTTAGTGGGCGAGCACTGGTTCAAATATCTCACAGTCACGCTCAGCTTGTTCATACATTAAATATACACATATTCTGATCTCTTTCCTCCTTCTGATCTCTCGTAAAGCTGAGTCGCACGTGACCCATGTTACAGCATTTTACTGCATATCTACTCGATGCCAGAAATCACGCCCGCCTTCACAGAGGTGATCCATCATGCAGTAATCGCCAACAAGTGTCACTGACTCTCTTCACTAGATCTTTGAGATCCGAAAAGTCAATAAGCATCCTCTCAGAGCAAATACTTCGTTCAAGGATGCCAGTCTCCCTGGTCTCATATCTTGCACGATGCCTTTCTGTCAGTGCTAATAATCAATACCTTTACCCGATGTTAATACTAATGTACCTTTACCCGAATCCTCACTGGCGCATAACCAGCTCTGGCTGACCGCCGATCCCTAGTGGCAATAGGCTGCTCCGAGGGCATTTGGGTCGTAGATTCGAGTAACCCCGACCGTGCGCTGTCCAATAGAAGCCGTTCCTTCTGTTTGTTCATCAATATGCTCATCCAGTCCTGCACCATGTTTTGGATATAAAGGGGACCACAGAGTTTGCAGTCATTGAAGAATATCGCATCCTCCTCGTTTTAGCTAACAAAGTAAGAAGCGCTTTTCTCCCAACTGCATATATTATAGACTTTGTCACCCAGGCATTACATTGCCTTAGTCTGGACGCTTTAGACCCGTCAAGTCCCCTGAAGAGGGTCCCACAGAAATTATCAATCCCTACAAATATCGATTTGTTCCGGGTCGGTATATATAAAGATTCCCTGGTTATAATCCATAAGATAACCCGAGGCGTGGGTCTTGTTATTCATCGTATAGTCTCTATATCAATTTATGACCAACGGACAGATTGAAGGTGTTTTTACGATGCTTGAACCAATATGTGAAGAGCCTCCTCCAGAGAGCGTGGATCCAATAGTAGTAAACCTGGGTGACGGGCGGGTATTACATTTCAAAGAGCGTAAAGTAGGTCAAAGTTCCAGCTTCGTTTAATCATATCGTCAACTTGCGCTACTTCAGTCGTTTTTCCTTCCAGAGGCGTCGGATGGCATTACCTTTCTCAAGGGAAAACTAGCCATCTCTCATACGCGTGGCTTCGAAATCCTGGATCTGGACAAGTAAGCGGTTCCTCCCCGTCACTACACAATAATGTTGCAACAGGTATCCCGCAGTGCAAAGTCCCTCACCGTTCCAGACAAAGATAGTTTCCAAATGAATGCGCTCTATAAGCGGTGCAGGGCAAGCAGGGCACTGCATCTGTCTTATAGCGCAGACCCCGGGTTTCTGCTTTGTTATGACAGTACGTGCGGCATCTCCCCGATCGACATATGCACATGTAGTCTCACTCTTCCCTAGCGTTCGGCGTCCTCGTCGACCGATTCGGGCAGCCCGTCGCTGGTGAAGACAGCATCATCGAGTGGCATGGGACCGTCTCCGCTGTTGTACCCATCGCCCCATACATAGTCCTGTTCAAAGCGCGTTCAATAGAAATAAGAGATGGGTCCACTGGACGCCTCGAACAGGTCATATTCGGTAACGGGATGTACTGTTCGTGGCAGGGGCCAGGGGCGGTGCGAGGAGGACTAAATGAAGATCATCTTGTTCCAGAGTTAGAGCATGAGCGGAGCCGCATTCAGGTTGTAATGAATGCGCCGCATGGAATGGGTTCCAAGGAGGTGGCTCAACATGTGTATGACCTTGTTCTCAAAAAATCTGACGAACAATGATAATGTGGTAAGTAGGAGCCGTGATGGGCACAGGTTTGGAAAATCCTAAGGAATGGAGATGTTATACTTGTAATTTGTAGTTATATTGCATTGAATGTATATTCGTAGCAGAAGGACAAGAGCTTTAAAGCTCACACAATCGTACAGTACAAGTCAAAAAGAAAACGAAAATAGCGTGCAGAATGAACGAAGTTAAAGGAAGGATAGTGCGACGGTTGAGAGATGGCACGGTGTGTAGTATAGTCAAAAGGGGGAAATATAGAACAGGACGGAGTGGGGAGAATCATTGACATAACAGCAGGCATATCAAGTAAAAGACGGGAAAAAACGTCGTGAGTGATACAAATCTAACGGAGCGCGTAAGGTGGGGGGTATTCGTCGTGATGTATAGTTAATTGAGGCCTTTTATATAGTCGGTTCAATTCCCCCTCGAGCGTGATCGTGTCATAGGAACCTTGGACGCCAAGCCTCGTTTTGACCGTCTAACAGGACCATCGGGTTTCTCTCGTTTGCGGCGAACAGGATGTGGTCTGTCAGCCGTGGCATTCTCCTTCTCTCGTGAAGAGGACGGAACAGAAACTGCAGCAGGCTTGAGAATAGGTGAAGCTGGCGGTGTGGATAGCGGCGATGAGGATACAGACATCGACATAGGTGGGCGAGCGGGAGTGGTAGTTGGAGGTACAGTTGGCGGTGTATAATCTGCTACACCGAAAACATCGACGAATGAATGGAAGAGTCGCTCCTCTTGCTCGCTGAGCGGTGCTGGGACGGATGCGTCACGAATTCGTTGCGTATCAATGATTAGCGAGGACGAAAATGATGCGCTTTTCGTCTGTGAATCGAAGATGTCGGATTTAAACCGCGTGTGCTTGATCCCTCCGCACTCTGTCGTAGTAAACAGATCTTCGACTCGAATGCACGCATCCTTCACGACTCCGTGGAAAATCTGGCGGTCGTGGGTAATAGCTGCCACCTGCTTGTGCTTTCTCTCTTGGCCATTTGAGGGCTCAAGTCTGTCCATTGCATCGGGAAATAAAAGGTCCAAGTCTGGACTTAGAAAAGTCTCCTCAATGCCGTGAGGCACGCGATCACTAAAATGGCGCATTATTGATTGTGCAACGGCAAGTGGCACCCATGTACCACCAAGGAGACCAGCAACACGTGAGATGGTCAAACGTGGGCTCGGAATATTACACAGGACAGTTGAAAGCGAGACCTGCAGAAATGACTGGAGTAATGTAATATTGACGTAGGAGTTATCCATTCGTCGGATAAGGGGTGCATTGGGTGTTATGAAGGTGCGATACACAGGGATGCCTAGCATACCAAAATTTAGCAGCTGCTCGATAACCTTTAGTGGTCAAACATACCATCGATGACCGTAGCCTCAACCTTCGGTTCGCAAGGACGGAGCGAATAGACCACAACCGGCTCATCCGAGCCTAAATCAAGTGTGATAGATTGTGGTGCCGGAGATGAACTAGACGTCTGCTGTGTTGTGGATATTGGTGGCAGACATTCATTGGCTACAAGGGACCTATCAAACGGAGGCGGAGAACAAGACCGCACTACCATGTCCGCCGCGCTGTCCAAATCCATGCTGTCAGTCTGGCATTCTGTCACGCTCCAAGCAACATCCCATTCGCGGCTGCGGACACTTTCGGGACCAAGCACTTCTACATCACGGACAACATCGATGCGTACAGGGTCTGATTTCGACCCATTGCCCAGGTACGAAAAAGGCGGGTGAACTTCAATTTGATCGAAGACGGTTCGAACCTCATTCGACTGCTCCTGTTTGATGCTAAATATCTGGGCTGGAGGCAAGACGGCACTGTTTGGCTCATCCTTGACAGAAATTCGACTCGATTCGGGCTCAAGGGAGAAAGGTACGAAACCTGTAAGCACCTCCAAAGGTCTAGCAGCAATTTCAACAGCATCTTCATGTTTTGGAATGGGGGGATCCTCGATATCCCAATCATAAGTAGCTGGGTGGCAGGAACCTGGTGCAAATTTAGGACGAGCGGGTGGGAACCTAGATACGGAGGTCTCGTGCTCGTCTTCTTCCTTCTTTAAATAAAAGGGGAAGCTATCTCGACGAAGACCGACCATGGAATTATGGTAGTCTTCATCTTCATCCTCTGAATCCGGAGGAGGAGATGCAGCGGAGAATGGAAGAGAAGAAGAGCGAGCACGATGGTCAGGCGGGGGGTTAGACAGCGCAGTACGGAAGGACGTGAAAGTGCTCTTTATAAAGTGGCTAGAACATAAATTTGGAGTAAGGTAAGCAGAAAACGGGTCAGAAAATGGTACAGAAGGGGAGGCCAATGAGGTCGAAGGCGTAGAACAAGAGGTAGAGGGTATAGAATGGGCCTGGGGGTATGATTTTAAGCCGTCGGGGATAAGCTCGGGCTCATCGACATGGATGGAGGATTCAACCTCAGATGAGTCGTCTGAGGAGATGCTGTTAGTATTCTGAGAAGGCATGCCAGAATCGGAATCAGATTCTGAATCCGGGTCGCTGAGGTCGCTTTCAGGCTCGGAAGACTCTGGAGATGATATCGGAGAGAGGTTTTTCATCCGAATTGTGAGCTTTATTCGCGGCCGAGACATGGTGGCGCTACCATCCTGGTCCAGGTCTTGACGATGGCGAGTTCCCATTGCAGGCCCTTGGGCCTGCAATTTGCGGGGGAGACTACGTCGGGAATCCCGTTTGCGCTTTATGCCGTTAGGATGACTGGTGGCGATAGCATCGACAGAAAGACCAGCCCGGTTGAAAGGACAAGGGGCGCCCGCTGCTTCGCTGAGATACCATACCGTAGTACCCCTACGAAAGTTGGTGAGCGTACAACCTGGGGGCTTTGCGGATGTGGAAGTCCCGCCAGAGCGGGAATGGAGAGCGGGAGCTAAACGGTCATCGGCATCTGTGCCAGAGAGGGGCAAAGAGAGAAGCAAAGGCATTGAGCGGTCCTCTCGACAGCGATTTAGGTGGTTCCGAATGAATGTAGTGATGGCCTGGGAGGCAGCTGACGCGCTGGAACGAAGATAAGGGCTCAGCGGCTAAAGGAACGCGACAAGGACATACTTTTGGCAGACGAGACCGTACTCAAGGGTGAGCTGAGAGAGGTCCTTGATTGTTATAGCACGATTATCGACCGCGAGGAGAGTGCGCCCTATAGCGAGAAATGTTTTATTAACAGCATCGTCAGGGTGCAACAGGGTGTTTGGGGGTGGAAACTGGGGTGGCGGAACGAGATTTTGCGGGATATTTTTGAGCTTTGATGAGCGACGGTGCTGTGGGGGTGGTGAAGGTTCATTACGAAGACGACGAGGTAGTAGAATCTGAGCGTTAGTACGAAGACGAGTGTTGTAGTTCTGGGGGTTATCTGGCATGGTTCATGGAAGGAGACAAGGAGAAACAGAGTGATGTGGGTCTAAAGGGGCGGCACTCTGGGCGCGCTTAATAAAATGTTTCATATCCCTGCAGGTCCCACAAGCCGGATTCCCCCGCCCCTCCTATCCACCGACATGCACAAATACCGCTAAGCACAGCCGAATAGCCGTATTGTCTGCGTCATCATTCCGTCCCCCAACATCCACCCAACGTCGCGTCCTCTTCTCTTTAGTACAGTCGTCGACTGGCATGTTCTCGATCGTAGCTGCAACAATGGGAACCTCTTATGGAAGGAACGGTGTCTATGGCGCCCCTTGATCACGAGCACTCAGTCTTATCTCCATATTGGGACGCGTTCGCGCCCAGTGATGATATTCGTGTCTCACGTTAGTGGCGTTATTTTGTTGCCACTACTCTATAACGCGCCATTTGTTTTCCCACAGTCCACAAATGTTGACTGCTCGCGTAATGCTGGTCCCGTTTGGGACAACCCCATCTCGTCGTTGTCTGTCTCAAGGCCTGGACACTGGATAGTCACTGCTCTCAACAAATAACATCAGTATTGGCACTGAGCAACGGGAATGTTCGTCTCCTTGTTGACATAGGATACACCTCCCATCTTGCCTACTTATTACAACTACATTCATATCCTCGGTAGTTTATCTCAAAATCCCAGAACATTATCTTTCTGACCAGCTTTTCGATTCCTACAAGCCTAACCTAAAGACATACCAAGACACAGTGGCACATGTGTACGCGACAACGACTTCTGGGGTCTCCTCAATTTGATCGGCGATAAACATGCAAGATCTGAACAAATCAAAGATCTGTCGGCTATTTTTACCTTGTCGCGCGTATCAGGAACTAAATGTGGATTGTCATCAGCTTCCTTCCGGCTGTGTGATTTCAGGTGATTTCTGTTGGCTATAGCCTTAACGCTTGTAGTCGTCAAGGCGTGTAAACAACGAAGCAACAGTCACGTTGACGTCATTGCGAACTTGGCCACCGACATTCACAAGACAGAGACACTAAGTATAAACTATATCTGGCTCTGGCAGCGAGGTAGATATATTAATCATTAATCGTAGATCGTTTTTTGATCTCGTAAATAGAATCAATAATTGTATCAGTAACAATTAATCGCTTCTGGTGAGTTAGGCGACGAGCCCTTATTAACGCGGTTTCCGAGTATTCGGAGTTTATATAAGGGCGGAGATTGAAAAGTGCCTCTGAATAACGAAGTATCACTCTACCTGCTGAAGTATCCACAATTATTCCATGGGCATCCGGGGCTGGCAGCGACTTCACAAGCTATCACTGATGGTCCAATGTCACAATCGTGCAGAGCTGCTTCTGGTCTTGTCAATAGCCAACATCCACACTCTACCTACGACTTCATCTAAACGTATTCTTTTACCTTGTGGCCCCACTAACTTGAAACTAATGTACAACATTATATTACACAAAACTGACATATTTTAATATGCAACTTGTTCCACCAGTCCGTCCAACTCCCTCTGATAGTTCCTATGCTTACTCAATGCCAACTCAAACTTTCCCAAAAATGTCTCATCTCTGTCTATTAGCCTTATTGCATCGCTACCAGACAACCTGGTGGTCACCACACCGTAGTTATCGATAACAGCGTTAGATCCCTCCGGTGCTACTTTGATGTTTGGGAGTTGGACAGCCTTCTCGAGGAGCGTAACAGCTATAAGATAGTTTTGTCAACACCAGCAATGGTAAGAATCCCAAAACACCCACCTTCTCCAATGGCGCCAATTGGCTTTAAATGCCCAAATGCTTCGCGAATCCAGTGTACAACACGACCCATTTTTGCAAGGGCGGTCGCATGCGTGGCGCCTGACGGGATGATGACAGCGTCGAACATGGTTGAACGCATGCCTTCAAAGTGATGGTCGGTATGCAAACCAGAACTTCCACCAGCTGTTTGTCCGGCACCATAAACTATCCCACGACGGGGGCCAATTAACCAAGACGTCGCCTTGCCTCCTTCAAGTGCAGAGCAAATCCCTTCAACTTCTGTTACATTCACCCCATCGGCAATTAGGATAGCGATCCTGCGGCCCTTGATTGTCGGCTCCTTTGAGATGCACTCCGTTTGCGACAAACCCTTGCTAGTTTCGCCGTGATTACGTTTTCCCTTCTCTGGGATAGTCCCACCGACAGCCACCGCAACGCGACGTGCCAGTTCGGAATCGATGTTCTCTAGCCGCTCACTCATTCGCTTGTAGACGACGGGATCGTCACAGTGAGAGAGCTCGAACGAAAAAGCTTGTATAACATGTTCCTTTTCATATGGACTTAAGGAATTGTAGAAAAGCTGCGCTTGCTTGTAGTGCTCCTGGAATTTAGGGCTGCGGATACGCTCTTTCTTACCATCGACCCTGTCGGGATGGCTAACCATAGTGCTATGAGCTGGGTACCCATCACATCACACTGAACTCACGAAGCGTAACCTCCTTGAGCCTTCGGGACTGGCAGCACTTGTTCGAGTCGATTCGGATAATAGTTGACTAGGCCTTTACGGATAGTGTGCCTCATCTTGCCGTCGCGGTTGAAGTTCATGACTGGACACACTGGCCGATTGATAGGAAGCTCCTCCCAGTTTATTCCTAGCCGTGAGATCTGAGTGTCGAAATAAGAGAAGTTCCTGCTTTGAAGCAATGGGTCATCCGAGAATCCAATGCCAGGTACAACGTGACTCGTGCAAAATGCAACTTGCTCCGTCTCAGGGAAGAACTCGTCCACCATACGGTTGAGTACCATCTTGCCGACCGGTGTAAGAGGGACCGACTCTTGTGGCCAAATTTTGGTCGCGTCCAATATGCTACAAGTGTGGTATGAGGTAGTTCGTAAGCGAGGCTTTCTCTCAACTCACTCAAAACCAAAATCATGCTCTTTTTCTTTTTTGATGATCTGCACTGCGAGGGTGTACTCGGCATACGCCCCGCAGGTAATTGCCTCTTCCATGTCCTTCCTATGGAAATCTTTTCAAAAACATTAGCAAATGTGATGGCTTAGTGAATAAATATAAAACGTATACCGGGATCCTGTCCAGAAATCTTCAAAGCTTCGTCCCATGCCAAGCTGTGAACGCCAAGTTCGGGAAGCCAATGGAACTTAACGAAAACAAGTTCGTCTTGCGCGTTCGTAAGCGTAAACGTGTTCACGCCAAAACCTTGCATCATCCTGAAGCTTCGTGGGATTGCCCGATCGGACATGATCCAGCAAAGCATATGGGTCGTTTCGGGCTTCAGGAAGGAGAAATCCCAAAAATTATTATGCTGGGTACGGCGTTAGGTATGCATAACAAGGGGAAGCATGTGCATACAGCAGTTTGACCTTGAGGTACCTTTTAAAATTGACAATCAGTTACCATACACATTTTAGCGTGATAGAACATGCCTCATTGTGGGGCTCAGGCTTCACAGCATGAACAAAATCGGGAAATTGTATGCCATCTTGAATGAAGAACACGGGGATGTTGTTTCTATCAAAAACCAACAATCAGTAAGTCTCACTCGGACTCTGATAATTTGCCTACCCAACTAAATCCCAGTTACCTTCCTGCGTATAGAACTTTGTTGCGAATCCACGGACATCGCGAACTAAGATTGTCAGCTCAAGCCGCCTTGCAGACCAACACGAAAAAGGTCTCTTACCTGTATCCGCACTTCCCCGACTGCCCTGAACGGTGGAGAACCGCACAAACACAGGTGTAGTCCTCGATGGATCGGTTAGAACCTTCGCCGTAGTGTATTTTTCCATGACAGCATCGAATACTTGGAAATAACCATGCACCCCAGTTCCACGCGCATGGACCACACGCTCGGGAATACGCTCGTGGTCGAATCGGTGGATCTTTTCGCGTGCAATCTGGTCCTCCAACAAAGCTGGGCCCGTTCCTTTTTCCCTAACTTCATCCTTACCACCTACACCCTCATTCATCACACGCAACCTGGAACGGTGTCGTGAACAATGCAGCTCTGAGCGGTTACACATCAAAAGCCACATACCAATTCTCTGGATCCTCAATTTTAACCCCGAAGTCCGTCGTCATCCTAGCATGCTCCCCTGAGGAATCCGCCGCATTGTACCCCGGGTCTTTGACTTCCTGCGTATCAGCCATATCCGTGACAGTTTCAGAGTGGATGCAATCGCGCCAGAGATGTTTATAACAGCAGCCCGTGCAAAACTGTGGCTTAATACTCGCGACGTGGATAATATGAGACCCGCCATGACGAACAGGCAGAGAGTAGAAGCTGTGGAGAGATGTCTTTGCCCCCAAAAAATACCGGAAATCATAGATGACGATGGCGCAGTGGTCTTCTGATGCCCGTGTTTTCGCAGCGATGTCTTAGATCGTATTGGGCCCTTTCATATCCGCAGTTTATCTGAATCCATGGTCTAAGAGCGCGGATTTGGGAGATTAGTATATTATGGGCAGATATTCAGCAAAGCTTTTCTGCATGTCCAATAAGATGCCATGCATGTCTTGCTACGTAGATACGACGGGTCCATCGATCATGCCTAGTTGACCTCGAGCGTGAAGCGTACTTTGTGTGCTGCCGTATGATTGTATATATTCAATATGTTAGTAGGAGCCGGCGAGATACCTGTATTTCTCAAGTTATATATATGGAGATCACCTGCGATGCCGGACAAGGTTAGAACGTAGTACATATCCTCAACTCATCACACCACAGAATTTAGTCTAAGTAGATATAATATATTACCCTACGCCTACACGATATGATAAACAACAGGCAAGATTAAGAGTCACGACACAAAGAAACAAAGAACAGAAGGGAAAATGAACCAGCACTAAAATGAAGTCTACAAGGCCCTTCATAGCTCCTCGTCAGTAAACACTTCTTCGCCACGTTTACGACGGGCCATGCGGTCTTTCTTCGCCTTCCGTGCATCAGACGCGGTCATCTTTTTCTTCTTCTTGTTGTCAATCTTGTTTCCCATTGCGTCGTATTGGACCTCTTCCTCACCATCGGCCTTGTCAATACGAGGACCTGACCCTTGGCCTTCAACCCAGTTGTGGCCAGAGGCTTCAAGGTGACCGTCACGCATGGCCCACACTCTGTGATGACATGTTAAGAACAAACAAAATAGAAACAAAGAATTATATTCACTCTTTGCAAAGCGACTCCGAGAAGTCACGGTTGTGGGTGATCACAAGCACACCGCCCTGGAAGTCCTTCAAGGCCTCAATAAGAGCAGCGAGCGACTCACGATCCAAGTAGTCTGAAAAGTTACAAGCCGTTTAGTAAAAACTTACAAAAAAACGAGGTAATAAACACTTACTAGTGGGCTCGTCCATGCAAACAACGTGAGGACGACGCCATGTCGCAGCGCCGAGGACAATTTTGACCTTTTGTCCTCCAGAGAGACCCCTCATGGTGTTATGTGATACGAATTCCGGCTCAAGACCGAAGTCGGCAAAGTGTTTTTCAATCTCACGACGCACAAGGGGACGCATCAAACCAAGACGCTGTGCCTCACGGGTGTCGACCTCGATGACCTTCTTCTCGAAACCACGCTTGATAAGTTCGTCTCGCGGGAGCCAGATGTTCTCGGACGAGCTGAGTGCTTTGAACGAAACCTCGTACTCGTACGATTGCTTGAGCTTCTTACGCGAGATGATCTCATCAATAAGACGCTTCTGGCCCTCAATGACGATGAGCGCGCCGTCCTTCATCTTTTGTTGTTCCTCCTCACTGATCTGGCGATTGGCCTTGCTCATCTCCTCAAGATCCTCACCGGTCTGGTAACGCCAAAGCATGTACTCAAGGGGGGTCTTGTCGAGATGGTGATCAATGTGGTGGAAGGCGTGTTGAGCGATGTAACCTATGACCAAGTTAGGGTGTTTCCAGATCTCACCACCCTTATTTGGTTCCATATCACCGATGAGCAGCTTGACAAGAGTCGACTTGCCGGATCCGTTGGGGCCGAGGACGGCAACACGCGATGAGAGTGAGACTTGAAGCGTAATATCGTACAGTTGCTGGACGGGTTGTGAAGGGTATTGGTAGCCGACCTTGCGCATCTTGAGCAAACTCTTTTCCTTGGTCTTGACACCCTCAAGGAGTGGTGGGTCGGGGAGCTTAAACTTGTAGTCTTCGGCGGCCTCGAGCGTGTAGTACGACTTGGCTTCAGGAACAGCCTTAACAAAGGCCTCGAGGTTACCGCGGTAACGCCTGACCTTGAAACGGTTGAGGTGGAGAACGTCGGTGATGGTGTTATTCAAGAAACCAGAGTCGTGTGATACAATGATGGAAGTGCAGTTCTTGAGACCGGTCAAATAGCTTTCGAGCCACGCTACGTTGACAACATCAAGATGGTTAGTGGGCTCATCGAGCAAGAGGATGTCGGCCTTGAACAACATCGCTCTAGCGAGAGCCAACTTCATCTTCCAACCACCAGAAAGGGAGCCGATTGAGTGTTGTTGCCTCTCCTCACTGAAACCAACAGATGCAAGTGTCTCGCGAATCTCCTTCTCGTCGGCGAGGATACGTTTGTCAGAAATGATAAAGGAGACGATGGAGGTCTCAGCCTCGCTTCCGTCAATGTCGTGCTCGACATAGAAAGTACGGACCTCGTCAGGCGATGGGAAGCCCTCAACTTGACCATTCGTGATGGCACGCATGAGGGTGGACTTTCCGGTACCATTTTTACCACAGAGACCGTATCGGTGACCACGCTTGAGACGGAGGGTGGCAGTGTTGAGGAGAATCTTGGCACCGTAGGCGAGCGAGAATGTGCAGTTGCAAAGATCTTCACCCTCCTCTTCATCTTCCTGGGCGGCACCGTCGTCTTCACCTTCAGTGGCGGACTTGATGAGCCACTCTTTGACAATCTCCTTGGGCTCGGGTTGGGGTGCGACAAGGGTGACATAAGGAACGAGGTTGTCCCATTCAACATTCTCGAAGTTTTTGGCGAGCACGAGAGCAGTAGCCAACTTGGAGAGATAGGCAATAGCCGGGGTAGAAGTGGACACCTGAGCACCTGCCTTCTTGTAAACAGCGGCAAGGGAGCCGGTAAGAGTTGAAGGCTCGAGTGTCCTGGGGGAAGGGACGTCGGAACCATCGCTGGAGTCAGGAATCTTGCCAACTTGACGGAGGGTGGTAATGGCCTTGGCGACAACACCACGAGCTTCAGGGTCGCCGATGGTGTTCTCAATCTTGATAAGACCGGGGAGTAGCTTGGGGATGAAGGGACGGACAGTCTCTTCAGAATCAACGAGTTTAGCCATATTGTCGGTGATGCTGAAATGGAGATGAGATGCTTAAAGTGGGCTTAACGTGATAAGAATACGTACACAGCGACTTTACGCTTAGTAGCGGTCAACTTCTCGTTGAGACCACGAGACAAAAGAGGTACCATTAGTGATAGGGTAGGGGCATCTACTTCTGAAACGAAAGTGGTAGCCGATAGGAGTTGGATGGTGGTAGGCACCTCCTCGACGGGATTAATTAAGGCAGATATAAGTGCGGGAATAAATCGTTCAATATCCTTGTTGGAAACCAGAGCAGTCGCCTTTGTGAGAGTATCACGGGCAGCCTTCTTCACTTCAGCCTTGGTGTCCCAAATGACTTCAGCGAGGACGGGAACGATGTCAGGCATGGCACGAGCGGTTTGTACTGGGGCAGACTTGACCAATTGGTTGAGGATGTCAAGAGAACCGGTCTTGATTTGCCACTTGCCGGCGGTTTTGATCTGGTGAAGAAGGAAAGGGAGTACGAGAGAGGTAGCCCAGGGGCTCTGAGCCTTGATTACGTCGCGGACGGCACCGATGGCAACTGTCCTGACTGCGGGAGTCTTGTCTGCAAAAGTCTCGAGGAGAGCGGGAAGGAGACCCGACTCGACGAACAGGACCTCGAGGGCGATGGACGAAGCGCCCTTTGCGAGAGTCTTGACTGCGGTGGCAGCGCCCTCGCGAGCTGCGGGGGATTTTTTATCGCCTAGAGCCTTGACGATGGCTTCGGCGAGACCGAGGTTGATGAGAGCGAGAGGACCCTCCTTTTCGGCGAAAGAGACAAGAGACTCGATAGCGGTGTCACGGGCAGCCTTGTCGGCGACGAAGAGCTGAGTAACGTCAAAGTCATTTTTAGGAGCGACGGTTGGAGCGGCGTTGGCAGCTTTGAGCATGATGGGATCTACGTGTACGGGGGCAGAAGCAGTAGCAGCGGGGGCCATTTGCGAAGAGTTTGTTATATTTTCTACTGAAGATCGTGATAAGAAATTTTTGATAAGGGGAGAGATGAGGGGAAAAAAGACACCTATTAAGATAGGAAGTTTGTTGATCACAAAGCCAATGAAATCAAAATATTGCGGATAGAAGGGACTCTAAAAATCTATACGGATTAGAGGGAGGGACGAGAGGGTAGTTGGAAGAGAAGAAAAGAAAGCGGGGTCTGATGTGGGGAAGCCTTTTTAGCTAACAATGCGCTGGGACCCCGGATACGGTCAATTTTCACAGCCATGGGGTAGCATAGGTTTTAATCAATCTTCTGCTAGCTGACCAGACTCACGGATTCATAGGATCCATAGCGATTTAAAATAGAGCGACGAATAGCGCTTTCGCCGCGATTAATACTGAGATAGAGCGGCCTGAACTCAGTAAGACTCATAGCGGACCCGCACAGCCTGAGTCGATTTCTTCTAACACCGGTCGGTGCGTGTCACTGTGCCGATCAACCACCTCATGCAATTAATTCAGTGACTATATCCTGCAGCCATGCAATCAGAGAACCTCTCCTTGACCCAACGATGGCTTCGTCAAAATATCCAGGCTTATCTCAACAGAGACATCGTATACTCGCATGTTGACGCCGTCCTTGCTGCCCATCCAACTCTCCGTCCGAAAACAGACATCTACAGTACGCCTCATTTCTCATTTTAATCCTTCCATTGTCTCACTGTGATCACTTAGCATACGACGATGGCAGATCACAGCTTATGCTCTGTGTCCACGGCCTTCTCCCAATCACCTTTCGTCGCGCATCCTACAACATCCCCATTGCAGTGTGGCTCACTCATGACTATCCCAGAGAGCCCCCCCTAGTTTATGTTGTTCCTACTAGTGACATGCTCATCAAGGCCAGCAAGCATGTCGATATTAGCGGTCGTTGCGATCCACCTTATAATCATGGCTGGCGGAAGAAGAGCGAGGTAAGCTGCTGCATTTATTGCCACGATATAATATTGTCCGGGCTTATGAATCATAGGGCTGCAATCTCAGTTCGCTCGTCGAAGTCCTCGCTGATCAATTCTCTCGCGAACCACCTGTCTATGCACGTCCGCGTGCAATCTCTCCGCCGCTCGGTCGGCCGGACTATGTGCCAACACCTCCTTCCCAGTCACAAGACCCAACAACAACAGCAAAGCCCAAGTCGCACAATGCAACGAGGCCCCCTTCTCAACCTGACTATGCAACAAGACCTCCGCCTCAGCCAGGTAGTCCCCAACCAACAGCCGCTTCAGCATCAAAACAACTCACACAGTCGCCTCCAAAACAGCAAGTAAGTATCTCATCCAGTAGTTTTATAAATGCTGTAAACTTAACCGTGATTTATAGCTATCTCATGTCCAGGAACCCCCTGTTTACAGGAATTCTCCATTACTCAGTTCATCTGCTACGTACCATCCCCCCCCGCCTGTTCCTCCGCCGCACCCACAGTCTCTCCCGTCACAGCGGTGGTCCCTCCCACTGCACCCCCCCCAGCAGGATGGATCGCCCCCGCCTCAGCGACACTATGCCTCTCCGCAATCTCCTGCTCCGCAACCTCGGCAATATACCCCTCCTCCATCTCAACACTACGCCACTCAACAATTTGCTTCTCCCCACCCTCAACAGTACGCCCCTCAGCAATATACATCCTCCCCCCTTCACCAATATGGCCCCCCTCCGGCTCCACCTCAGCCCAACTTCCCGCCTCAGCCCAGCATCCCGCCGCCTCAGCCCATCGTCCCGTCTCAGCCCAGCATCCCGCCGTCTCAGCCCAACATTCCTCCTCCCCTCCCTACCCCTAACTTCCTCGACGAAGAAGACCCCCTTTCACCTCCTTCTCTCCCCATCCCACCCCCTTCTGCTGCCCCTCCCCGTCCACCAAATCCAGAAATCCTCCGCCTCCACTCTACCATCCACGCCAACTTGACTCAATCTCTCAATCACCTCGCCACTTCCCTTGCCTCCGATACTACCCGCCTCCAGGCGGCACAAGCTGATCTCCTCGCGGGCGAGCCCGCCATACGCGATGAGATGGCGAGATTAGAGGCGGTCAGGGATATTTGCAGAGTTGTTGGTGCAAAGATCGGGGAGACGGTGCACAGAGCGGAGGCGGCGCTTGACGAGATAAGGCGAAAGGGTGATCCAGAGGTGGATGAGCTGATTTGTGGAACGACCATTGTGTATAATCAGTAAGCTTTCGGTCTACAATTTGCGTCATTTTTATTGATTGTGGTGATAGGCTCATTGACCTTGTTGCGGAGGATAATGCCATCGAGGATACAATATATCATTTACATCGCGCCCTTAATGCTGGGAGGATAGATTTGGACAAGTTTTTGCGAGTACGTCCCGCCTGTCAGACCATATTACGCATTTTTTACATGCCCCTCTCAATAGACAACTCGTTCCCTTGCGGAAGAACAGTTTATGAAACGTGCATTAGCAGAAAAAGTCGTTGCCTCTATTCCATGGGAGCATGGACCTAACTAAAGAGACACTAAGGAGAGCCCCATTTAAAACGCTCAACATACAAGATGCTATTGCAATAATATAACTACAATACGTACACAGCTACTAGCCAAAAAAAAAACTTAATACTCAGGCTTACACCTGAAACGCCACTGCCTTTACATCGGATCGATTCTATGGCGACCGAATCGCACTCGTTGCACCTCCGACCCATCTCCATACCCTCCCTTCGTCTCCCCCGGCCAGCTCTTCCATACTCGCCCTCACATTCGTATTTCCCTCTACGACCCTTTCCACCTTATCCCATAACCGCCTCCTCACCGGAATCGAATGCTCATCCTGCAGCACCAGATCGCGCAAATGGATTGATGAAAGGTACGCGTGCGGGCTCGTCACGGGGTCAGTATGGTGCAGCAGTTCCTGATTTCGCAGCGTGTCGAGTGCGATCTGGACAAGGTCAGACACGCGTCGATTTTCATGACTGCGTGCAGCTATCTTGTTGCGCGCCCAAAGAGCGGAGATAATGAGGAACGCAATTCCTGGAAGGCACACAGGGAACATCATGAACATCAGGATAACGGGCGTGCAGAAGACAGCCTTACCAAGCACATAGCCTTTCCATTCATTCCACCTGTTCCTGGCTGCGACGCGTATGTTGCATGGGAAATCCAAGACGCTGCGAGACGCAGTTGCTATGTATTTGGTACCACTGAGGAAACAAATCAGTAATAGCAAGACAGCCTAACCGAAACAGCCACTTGCCTTGACTCAGTATCCATAATTATGAGTCCCGCGTTTTGCAAGTCCGTAATAGCTTCTTCGAAAAGTTCCTCAAATTGCTCTGGCCTTACCGCCTTTTTCTGGTAGTAGAAAGCACATCAATAAATAGATATGGTGCATTAGATTAATGAATTACCTGTGACACAGCAAGTTTCCTGAAATGATCGTGAACCGAATGGAGTGCTTCACCCCATTGTACTGCGTTACTGTCTGCTGCACTATTGCCAAGGCACAATTTTCGTCCACGAGTTTTAGCGAGATAATGCTCAAGCACAGAACTGAGCAGTCCGATATTTTTCTGCCGCAGTTCATCCTCTACGCATCTCGGTGGGAATGCAACAGGGCCGAAGCCAGGCAGCCCATTAAGGAGGCCGGGAATGATCGGGATTTGAGTCAGGGGATGCAGCTGTAATACAAATGATTGCTCGCAGATAGCCGTATCAATAGTGCAATATGCATGCACAGGACAGGGTGTACACTTAGTAGGTTCGAAGTAGGACAGTAAAGAGGGAGGTTGACAGGTTACGTCGGGAGCACTTTCAGAGTGGTTATGGCTCTCGAGTTGACGTGCGCATTCCTCTGCAATACGACGGTCTGCGATGATTTCCTCTCGTCTGGGATTCGTGTCGGTTCCGGCGGCGCAATATCCAATTTGCACAGATTTTTCTTTATACCATTTCAGCACTGATCCGACCAAAACGAGTAATATAACCGTCAGGACTCGAGTCCATCCAGTCTTCTGTGCACTATATTGACGTCTGACTATGCGGCCAGATCCGCCATGCGCAAGTGCTCGGGACACCTCCGCCGTAAATTGTTCAGGTGTATGTTTAAATTCTGCTTCATGTGGCCAATCCACTCGTGCCTCAACCTGAATTTCCTCTGGAATTGGGGAAGAAGAGAGAGGCTCAAATTTAATAAACCCTCCGAGATCGTCTTCTTCCTTCGGAGGTACAGACAATCTGTTGCAACGAGGCATTTCCATGCCTGGAGACAACCGAGGTTGAAACGTGGCAGACGATGGCGCAGCAAAAGGAGACGATGAAGGCATTTGAGGTGGAGCAGATAAAGACGTTCGACCACGTCGCGTAGGACGACGGGATATCGCAGGTGCTTTGATATTCGGGGATGGCCTTGCAGGAGACGACGATTCAGCGCCTGATTGGAAGACGTTGTTATCCGACCATCCTTCAATTTCATCCTATAGAATGATATGATAAATTAGACAAGTGGACTGAAGCAAGAGAATTGTACTGACAGGGTGCACCACCCTACGAGCCTGTACACCAGCAGCCAGAACCTTGAAGAAGAGTAATGAGCACATTAATAAATAAAAAGACCAATGTAGTTATCTTACGCTTTTTCTCGGTCTGCCCACCTTCTTGGCTGGCTCCTCTTCTGGTTCGCTTTCTTCTATTAATGTCGGCTGTTGGGGCTCTACTACTCTCGCTGAAGGAGCCCTTGATAAAGAAGGTCCTGCAGACGATCGCCTACGCTTTGGCTAGAAAAGGCTACATCACAACAACCTCCGTCATGAAGATGCAATACTCACTGGAGTGGTCTTGTTTGGCGGTGGATCTTCGGGGACCAACGAAGGAGGCCTTGAAAGTCGTCGAGATGATCGTCTAGGGGCAGGCTGCTTCTGTGGGACTGGGCCGTCCTCCTAGCAATTTAGATTAATCAAAGGGCTGCTCATACTCCCAGCCACTTATGACATACCTCACTCACGGGTTGTCCCGTTAATCCATCTGTGATGTCGCGTGAACTAGCAATCGAGCCCGCTCTCTCCAATCTCTCTTTCTTAAGCATTGCCGCACGAGGTTTGATCTGTTCATTGAATGTTTGTACCAATTTCGACTTGTTGTAAGGGGTTGGATATTTAGAACCATGGAGAGTCAGTATGGAGAGTAGGTATGGCATTGTAAGGGTGTTTGCGTCGAAGTCAGCTTCCAGATAATCGCCCCGATCGATTACTTGTGTGGCAGTTAGACGCGACATGACGTGCAATACGAATATATATCTCGCAGCTGATCTCGATTCTAAGGCCAAAAACGAGAGACAGCCAAAAAAAATACAAGAAGTGGGTGGGCAAAAGTTGAGGTGTGGTCACGTGGTAGAAAACCAAAACACGTTGTCACCGTCACGTGGTGGAAACTTGCCAAAGTTGCAAGTTAACAGTGGCACTTGGCTTTGGTTTTGCGCATCCCTGGTGGGTTTGTCTTATGTTTATCTGTCAAATTGCTGAGAATTGGGTTGCTTATGTGAAACAACAGTCAGTTAGATCACCTCGTAGCCTGATGTAGCTTGGAAGTAACTAAAATCTTCTACATAATGTCTCCCACGAGTAACGCTATAAAACGTGCAATTATTAATGGACGTACCCGGAGGCAATTTTATCAAAAAGTGTTAGACTGCAAGCAAGACCCAGAAAGCATCCCGCTCTTGCTATCTGGGTGAGAGACTAATTCCGGTTCCTCGGCTCGTGGCCATGTTGAGCCACTGCAAACCGGATTAATTCAGCAGAAGAGTTTTTCAGGCGCCGCCCCTCATAATTAAACTTGCAACCATGTAGTGAATCGGGATTCAGGTGCGGCCCCAGAACATGGCGTACGACTTGAGCGTAATGGAATGTAATCGAGCCATTCAATTGAACTGGCCTGTTCAAGGTCTGCAGTCAAGTGTAAAGCTGTGTAATTTCATTACAGGTTTGAACGTAAACAATTCTCTTCTACTTCAGTAAGTATACATTTACAGGTCTGGACGACGGAAGCCATGTGGACCATACCACTTTCCAGTCACGAAATATTGGAAGTACACCCAAGAGAACAAAGACTAAACCAGTGTTAAGATTTTTAATTCGCTGTAACACGACATTACTCACCCTTTTCATCTCGAAGAACACCCTGAACATCAAATTAGACAATCTGTCGCCGTTCTGACACAGGTGAGTGGACTAACCGTCTTGGTTTGCCTTGATCAATCCCAAACCACTTGTTGAATGTTTCTTTAGGCTTAGCACCGTACGTAAACTCGGCCAATAAAAGAGCATCATAGGAGGTAATGAGCTGGATACAGGATAACGTCAGGCCAACACATAAAAAAATAATATATAAATCGCCTACGGGGCAGCTTGTATATCCATCATAGGCGGCTCCGCTAACTTTTCCTGAATCCAAGAAAGTGAACACATTTTCGGCGACAATAGGAGCCTGTGCGGTGATAGCGGCTGCGGTTTTGGAGGTCGGCAAGCTAGAGCAATCCCCCAATGCAAAGATATTGCTATAATCGGGGTTCTTGTGCTGTAAGGTCGCGTCATTTACGTCCACCCAGCCAGCAGCATCGGCAATGGGGGAATCCTTGATGAAGGTAGGAGGCCCCATTGGAGGCGTGACGTGTAGGAGAGAATAGTCGGTTTGAACAGTCGACCCATCCGCTTTCTTAAATGTAGCTATCCGTTCAGTTGAATCGATAGAAACAAGATTGTGACCAAATTCGCCACGAATTCCACGCTCAATTCGTAATGCATTTAGTATCTCCGAATATTTCGGCACACTTGAAGCAAAGATACATGAGATCATGAAACTCAAAAAACACACTTTTATGTAATATGAACACTATACCTGAACATAGTGGGCATTCCTGTCCAGAATTCACACTTTACGTTGTTCCCTCTATTAGTCTGACGATACCGATCCCAGGCCATCCACATAATCTTCTGGGGGGCTATGGGAAATGACTAAATTCGATGATTAACTGCTAAGATCTATCTCACCTCCTGCGCATTTAACAGGTCCAGCGGGCTGGGTAAAAATGGCTTTACCAGTGCGCATTGACTCGATATCATTCCATGTTTTATCGCAGGTTTCATAGGAATATATCGATGAGACGCCTGAAGACGGGTCAGCAAGTGCGCGACGAAGACCACCGTTGATGCTATCCCAGTTGATCTGGATGCCAGCCGCGACCACTAACACATCGTACGATATAGAGTTGCCTGAAGTAGTTGTGACAGAAGAGGTTTTGGGTGAAAAAGAGACTACATTTTCCGGGATCAAGGTTATATGATCAGGTACGATATCAGCGAGACGACGCCGTAACTGTTGAGATGACTTGTCTTTCAGGCCGCCGCCTACGAGTGTCCATCCTGGCTGAAAGGTATAACACATTAGAGGGGACTATTTATTGTTATCAACCAAAATGTTGGATTAATCGCACCTGATAATAATGATACTACAAGTGTACAAGATTTAAGCAGGAGACTCGTCAAACGATTGAAACAGAAACTCACATGCGCACTGTCTAATATCACGACATCGCCTTCACCCAAGGACTTTCCAGCTTTCGCAAATCGATTGTATATTTGATTGGCAGCCGTCAAACCACCGGTACCTACAAAGTTGGCCCGTCAGCTGAGGACACAGCAATCACCTAATGGAGAACAACCTCCGCCAACAACAAGTATCTTGGGCCTTTGAGGCACAGCTGTACTGGACAAGCGTGTGGAAACGGCGACTGCACGGTGACGAGCCAAAGCCGCTATTGACGTTTTCACGAGCAAGGACATGGTGCATAGATCAGTTATGTAATCGAAACGCAATGCGACAAGTCGGTTCCGACGATAACGAACTAGGCTATAAGCCAGCGGCCTACTTTCATAATTACCGCTCCTCCTGCATTAATTTCGATAAACCCAGGGCGGAATCGAAAAATACAGCACCATAGGCCCGGGGTTCAGGAAAACTGTCGGACTGGTAAAAGCTCGGTAGCTAAAGCCATTTATTCGTGTGTGGATCTGCAGACAGCACACTCTCATTCTTCATGTGAATATATTGTGTATGGAGTCAGATGTAAATTGTCTTGAAGAATCGATTGGGGAAGGGGACACCCGGACGCCACACTAAAATTTCTACTATTCCGTGTGTGCATTTCCACCTTGTATGCGGTCAAATATAATCCACTATGATTATAGAATAACTATTCTGGATGAAAAGATGTTGGATATTTTTGGGGTCTTAATGTATAAGGGCAAAGCACACTATTGTATAACGACGAGCTGAGAGAGAAATCTAGTGAGTCATAGCTAGTTACAGTGTAGTGTCATATATATAGGCCGAGTGGAAATTAAATTGAGTGCATAATGTAGTTTCAGGGAACCCGACAGTTCTGCAATTGTGCCACCCAGAGTATTACTACTAGTAGTTTGCGAGATCATTGTATAGTATCGCATTAGCTCTTGAAACTACCGGAAAAAAGTCTTTAAACTCAAAAGATTTTTGGATTCTTTGTTCTATCCTTAAACGAGTTACATAATGTTGGTCACTGGAGAAAGTGCCGGATCCAAAAACTCTCAGAGTCCTGTGAACTTTTGAACTTGGGGGAATTTTTCTGAACTCTAATGAGCTGGGAGAAAGAGAACATTCAAATTTTCCAAAACGAGTCTGTGGCTGTGGGAAATAAAAGTAGTGAACCATACTCCTCCTGCATAAGAAACGAAACGAAACATCTTACGGTGTATGACAATGGCCGAAGCGGCATCTCTCTCAGTAATATTATTGGGTGATCATTTTAGCAATCTCAATGATCACAAGCGGCCAAGCTGTCGGGCATAAAGGTCCAACACTCACTTGAAGCCCACCACGTCTAGCAGTCTTGTATACTTGTTACTTACGAACAGCCTTTCTCGAATCATCAGTATATAATATTTGACTTATTAAATCATGTCTGCTCGTTCCTTTCCAACACAACCAGTTTCCAGACCTCGTTCACGATCACGAGGACCTACACGAGAAGTTGACGGTCGATCGCGACTACCTGCTTCACCAGCACGTCCACAAGGCCCACCCTCTGCTGTTCGACGTAGGCCCCCTGATGATTCACGGGCAACTTCTGCATCTATACAGTCCTCGTCTTCGGGTGGCTCTTCACTGCTTGATCGCATGAAAGCGCCTTCATCTCGAACCAGCTTGGAGGACGATCGTGACCCCCCTCGCAGGAGTCGTGGGCGCGAGGGAGCAATACACAATGCACGAGATGTAAGGGGCGGCAGGGATGGCGAAGAAGAACTTGAGCCAACTGATCAAGGTGCGCTCACTTCCTATCGTCTAATGTATGACGGCTGGAGTTGCTGTAGGATCAATTTCGGGACATGGATACGACCTATGGGGTCGCGTTACCTCGGTGGCAAGCAAGCTGACAGTGAATGTAAATCAGGCGTGGCAAAAATCAGTTCGTCTGGCGGATGGTGAAGGTCTGCACTACATCACTATCTATTGCTCTCAGAGTGGTTTCATTGCTCTATGTCTAGAGACACCCCCCGGAGGGGAATCACGGCTTACGAAGGCCATGAAATCATATCATTTGGAACGGGCACGGTCGCCGGCCGATCTTCCTGCCTGGTTGTTTGAAGATCACGAGCGAGGTGTAGGATCGAGGACATGGAATGAGAAGCAGGAAAACTACGAGGATCGATTCTTACCAGAACGTCAGGCACAGCCAACTCAGCGAGGAGGTCTGCGTGATGTCTATGATCGAGCTGCGAGCTCACCCGCTTTGTCTGCATCAAATAGACGGGAGGGTGATGGTGGTAACACCCGGGCGACGGATCGTCTGAGGGCGATCAGGGATGCGAAACGTTTGGCTGCACAAAGTGGTTCTAAGCAGAATGTGCCAAATGAAGGTCGCAGTAGCATAGAAGCGAAAGAAACGGACAGACCAGCTATTCCTACACGCATTGGACTTCCTTCTGGTCCCGGACGAATGAGACGAAGTTAAGAGGTGATCGTGGTTGGTTTGTTACATAATGGTTTATTACTTAAATTCAGGATGGATATGTAATGGTTGTGCGTGTATCATTACGAAAAGCTCGGCTTAGCTCTCATTGGGGAACTTTAAATGTTGTTTGTAAGTATATAGTGTTACCTAGGAATCGCTCGGTCCTCTCGGTCATTCTATACTTGTCTACGGCCTATATATATATGATTTATCTTTAGACGGATTATATAGTTCACTGATGTCTCTCCCTACTAATGTTGGTATTGGTTCCCTCCTCGTGTTTCAGCTGCACATACGCCGTCGATAATTACCATATATCTAATCTATTGGTGGCTCTGGGGCGACGACGATGGCACTAATACATACATATGGAGCATCATGCATCACCCGCCAGATGATAGGCGACAACTCAGAAACCTGTACTCACTGTGCCCCCGTTAGTTCATTCCTCTGATTCAACCAGTCAAATAATTCCAAATATGTTATGTGCGCTGTATCCGAGTATATCTGATACTATCTGTCATAGTAAACTTGACTATCCTAGGATATATTTGTAGCTTTGATTGCGGAGTTTGAAACACTTGACGACCCTGTCCCACATAAAAGTCGTTGTCTCGTAAACCGCCCGCACCCCTTTGTCCTCCCCACCTTTCGTCTTCTTTTCGCTTTACGGTCAGTTGCCCCAGTTTATCTTATATATATTGTCCTTCATGTGCCATTCTAACTCTAATTCTCTCTTCCTCTAGTTACCGAGCTTAGCCTCGTTTTTTCCCTTTCTGTCATCCCGGGATCCTACTCTTTGATAGAGACCTCGATTCGCCAGCCTCAGCGAGGAATTTTCATTCAAGCGCAACCACAAACTCCGTCCTCTTCTGACGATCTCTCTTTTCGTACCTTTTGCATATAATATTCACAATGGTTCACTTCCTTCGTCTAATCTCCGCTGCGGCTATCGTGTCCGTCTCATCTGCAGGTACGTATCCGTGCCGTATTGTCTTTCTTTGACTCATTCGTGCAGCCCCAATGCTCCGTCGCGAAGATAGTGCAATTGGTGCCGAAGTTCCCGTCTCGGCTCCCAACGGTATCCCCATGTCCGACCCCCCGACGTCCGATGCGACGTCCAGTGTTGAACAACCACCCTCTACAACCTGGAGTAGCAGTTCGACTGCCTGGGCCAGCAGCTCTGTGACCTCGAGCAGCGAAAGCAGCTATCAGACCAGCTCTACTTACGGTGGCTCTTCCTACGGTGGCTCTTCAAGCAGCTATGGAGGCAGCTACGGAAGCAGCTCCTACCAACCCCCAAGCGGTGGTTCGTACGAGCCTCCCAGCTCCACAGAGACATCTTCTGCTGCTTGGTCCGAGACTACTTATGGTTCAGGTAGTTCTTCTTACGGCGGCTCATACGGCGGTGGCTACAATGATTGCGTGCAACGTGATTATCAGACTTTTTCCTTGAGAGTTCAGCCACCTGATTGATTTCACAATGTAGAATGTGCTGCGAGCTACTCAATGCCTGCTGCGACTTGGACGCCCCCCACTGCTACCGAGTCTAGCTCCCTCAACATCGGCGGCCCTGTAGGTAGCAATGGCGTGACCCACACCATCATTGTTGCGCCAACCCAGGGGTGAGAACATCTTACCTAAGAATGGAATTGGGTTGTTAATTTTTTGAAGTGTCTTGCGATTTGTGCCTTTCTCCACCAATGCCACAGTTGGTGATACTCTCGAGTTCCACTGGGGTGCCAACACACACACCGTCACCCAATCCTCTGCTCTCGAAGTATGCAACAAGACCGACAGTCCCACTGCCTTTGCATCAGGAACACACGACAAAGGCACAGTCTGTAAGCTCATCATAAATAGTATTTATATGGACACTCGTTAATTGAGATATCTGGCACACAGACAGCCAAGTTGTCAATGACACTAAGCCCATCTGGTTCTACTGCGGAACTCCCACACACTGCGAGAAGGGAATGTTTGGTGGTGTCAACATTGGCGCTAACTCTGAAACTGGCACGACCACGAGCTACACTCCTTTAAGCCAATACGTTTCGAACATCACGTCTTCGGTAAGTTTATTAGCCAAAGCGCGCTGAAATCACCACTTAATGACATTGAAGAATCCCGACATGATGGCCACATGGATGTACACCAAGAACCAAACTAGTGGCAATGCATTCGCTTCAGGCTGGGGAATGGGCACTGATTGTTCAAACATGAACGATGAGCAACGTGCAAACACTCTGGAAAACGTCTTGTAAGTTTTCACTGTATCTACCTCATCAACATGGTATTGAATTGTTTTTAAAGGTACAACCAGATCGCCATTCACATGAACCCTAGCAGCGTCCAGGGCAATGTCTTCAAAGCTAACAATGCAATGACATTCCCTGGCGATCTCACTGCACTCCTCGCTAACGCAAATGCTACATCACCATCTAACATGACCACTCCCTCCGGTAGTGCTAGCGGATCCGCAGCCCCGGCCGCTTCCAGTGGTGCTTCTACTGCCGGTACAACTACCAAGAACGGTGCTGGCGCGCTCGTATCCCCGAGCATTGTTGTTGGATTCGTCGCCATTGCAGCTACATTCTTCTCGCTCTAAATTTAAGCTATCGTCGGTTCATGCACTTTTGTCGACATTTGCATCTGATGCGACAGTTTGATTTGATTTTTTGGTTCAATTGCGCTTTATTCAAATGGACATTTATCTACTCTGCTTATATCTGGCATATACTCGAGGAATCCCACGCCCGTTTACCTACTTGAATAATGGTGTTGCGTTAGTCTGTAGTGAATCGAATGCAATTGCCTCAAAATAAAACATTGACGCGTTTGAAGGGATGTTTGAGACTAACGGTGTCTTAGAGTAAATCAAAAGTTTCCCCGAATATTTTCTCTAGTTCAACATTTAAATCATGCATGTAGTGATAGGAATATATGGTTGAATCTACACCGTGCACGACCGTACTGCAAGTGGCAAAAATCATTCCTACGTTTACTGCCCTTCCTCAACTTCCATTCATAGTCTACACAATTGCTCACAGCCCTAGGCATCCAACGCCGTGAGTTATGACCTGGGTGGAGTGGTTTTGGGATTTCATATTACAACCGAATGGCATATATAAAGCCATCGTAGCCCTTCTCCCCTACGGTCGATATAGTTGTCGCATCAACTGTACGGTCGTCTTTCAAGTACTCCAATAAACGTCGCACGCCTTCAACTGGAGGATTAGTCACTTCGGGATCAGACACCAATCCGTTTCGCACAACATTGTCCACTATATGAATAATCAGGCTGTCAGGATCCAGTCACAGGCGTGAGTGGCACCGATGCCCCTGAGTCCGGACTCACCAATGATCACGCCGCCCGGGCGAATCAAGCGCTTCGCCTCAATAAAGTAGTCGAGATTGCTCTGCTTGTCCGCATCGATGAACACAAAGTCGAAGGGGGGGTCGGGCTGCATCGCCGTGAGAGAGTGGATGGCGGGCCCAAGGACGACGGCGACTTTGGACTCGAGCCCGGCAAGTCGGATGCTCTCGCGCGCGGTCTGGTCATATCAGGGGAGTGAGTGAGTGAGTACGTGCGCGCGCGCTGGGCAGTATCAAGGTTCGCGCGCTGGCCGCGGGCGCACCTGGGCATGGTTCTCGTCCAGCTCCAAGGACACCAGCCGTCCGTTGTCCGGGAGCGCTCGTCCGAGCCAGATGGTGGAGTACCTGGGCCGAGTCAGCCTATGTGGAGCCTTGATTGTCGAGAAGGGGCGACGACGCACCCGGCAAGCGTGCCTACTTCCAGGATTCTTACCGCGTTGATTGATCTTGCGACGAGCTGGAGAAATTTGCCCTGGAGGTGGAGGTCAATATATGATGCCGACATGGGAATTGGGAGGAGACGAGCTTGCCTGGGCTTCACTGACAGAAGCCTTCGGGACATCTGCATTCAAGGCGTGGAGGAGAACGGGGTCGGGAGGGCCAATCAAACGATCATTGTGATAGCGGTCAGACCTCGTCCAAGCCGCTAGATCAGTCGAGAGGTGCTCTTGTGGGTTGGTCATAAATCTAGGTGCTGAAAAGTTATTCAAAATATATGCGCGCTAATGTCGAAGTTAAAATATAAACTATGAACATCTAGCTAACCAAATAATCAAGTCTCTGATAAATGAAATACTAACCTCGGTCTCTCTGAATCAGTGAGAAAACTAAGGTTCTACTGTCAAAAACTAACAACTTAAATAGCAAAAGTTTACATAATCATTAACGGCGAGTGACATCCCGAGTCAGCTAAGAGCGCCCTACGGAATGCAAATAGCTGTACGTCAGCAGTCTGGTTATTGCGGCAAATCGTGTGGACCGACCGCAAATCGTGTGGACCGACCGCAAATCGTGTGGACCGACCGCAAATCGTGTGGACCGACCGCAAAGCGGGAAATAGCACCCACCGCAGCGCATACCATATAGCAATGTAGCCATCACATCGGCCATAATTGCATAATTGGACCACGCGTGTCTACAACACAAGATATGATACTATCTGGCAGCCGGCACACCCCACCGATTGGCATCTTGCTCATTGTTGAAGCTGCAGATAACACTACTATATAAAGCGATTCCGTTAGTCCGGTAGAGAACTTGGAATCCGGTTTTCATTTTTGGGTGTCACGTTTGCCGTATCCTGCCGTAGCGGAGCTTCAACTTCGTGGCAGGTGGATATCCGGGGAATGCTAGTCTATGCATACAGCCATGTACTTTACAATGGACTGTAGGGCATGGTTCACTATAAATTCGTTTTTTTTTTAACCATTCGTCCTCACTCATTCTTTGACTAAGTAGCATGTTCTCTAAGCATGTAGAGTCGACCCGGCGATCAGATCACATCCCACGCCACTCTTTCCGGGTTCAAAATCTTACTCAAACATTTTCCGGTATTTAGGCGAGAGACAAAATCTCTAAGTAATGTCTGAAACTTGCACCGAAATTTAGTGTTGTATATTTGAACGTCTATAACGTTGATATTAGTATCTTAAGAGTTATAGACAATTCGCTGATTTTCAGGAAACTTTCTGTCATACTTTGGATCAAGTAATTCTGAATTTGAATTATTGTCCGGTTTACAGTGGTACAGACATTTGATAATGAAGTCTAGGCTAAGATATAGTAATCAAATTCCAAATCGGGCAAGGCATATGTCGTTCTTATTCAGAAAATATGGCATTTTGTCAAGGGCCATGACATAATGACCGAGATTAGATATTAGCTCAAATCCCAAATATATCATCAATCTCGTCTCGCGTATTAGTTGGTATGGTCTTTGCCAGCTTCCGTTTCTTTGTCTTCCTGGATACCCCTGCATCCCGAGCCACAGCCGAATAAACAACGCACGGTTTGGTGTCTTCTGTGACGTTGCCACATTCTGGCAACTGAGAAGGCTTGTGGATAGTGTCTCCGTTGGTCGATTCGAGGGCATTGGCTTCGTTTCGCTTTCCGCAGAGGACCGGGTCGGAAGACGTCTCCACCTGAACGATGTCAGCTTCGTCCGTAGTTTGTGTGATCGATGCACGGTGTGGTAGATCTGAACAGCGACGTATCTTGTTACCGAAGTCTTCCCAGTTGTTGTCCGGCAGACCAGCCTCCCTTTTCCGCTTCTTGGGAGGGTTGCTCTTTAAGGCATGGAAAGGATTCGATTGGAAAGAGAGGCTACGATTTACTTTGGTGTCGGAATCCTGCATGTACAATGAGCAGATAGAAATCCGGTGGAAACTGTAGCAAACCGGCAAAATATATAAAATCCGTTGTAAAGCTTGCCATTGCATGCCAAAAATACCATGAAGCTCAGCTACTACAAAATCCAAACGAGATAGGATAGATATCAAAGCTAAGCCAAGCGGTAAGAAGCTAGCGGTTTGGATTTGCTGGGTAAATGATCTATTGCAATTTGAGTGAAGTTTCATTTATGGCAAAAAAGTATATGCACTGATGCGCCAGACGGAAACACGACCGTGTCTAGATATTCTGTCAATAAAGGAATAATACCACAGTAGTCAAATATTCCTTCCTACTTGATTAACAAGTTGACTCGTGGTAGATAGCCAGTCCATAAAAAATGTGCATGACGCTATACTTGGCACCCGATTCCACGGACGCCTCAATATCTTCGGGCTGGACGTCATCGGTCATCGAGGTACTGTCATTCCATAATAAAACCATACGTTATTGGATCTGGAGTATCATAAAACGTGTAACGCAATTCTTCCACCACTCCAATTGCTCCTAGGCAACTAATCCTGGTACATATTCTGCGTACTTCAATCACCTTTCGCCAAAAAAGAGCTGCTCTGTGTTGATTTTTGCCTTTGTAGTATATCCGTTCAAGAAGCCGCAGTTCACTGGAAAGCGCTGTTATATTCTCTTCGAGGCGCTGGTGGACGATTTTCAGATCTTTTAATGATTCATCGACGGTGGTGTGCAGAGAGACGTCTAATGATCCTCGTGGAATGGTGGTATGGACGAGATGACCAGGATGGTTGCTTGACATAAATGTCTGCGTGACCTGTCCTTTGTCACTTGTTCATGTCACGCAGCACAAGTTAGGGTATGGCTTCGCAAGGTCAGGATGCCAAATTCTTTCAACGGGGAAAGATCCAAGTATGTGGCTCATTACGTTCTTGGGGATATTTATCGGTATTGTCCTTATGTATCTTCAGGAATTTCGTAAGGAGCTGCAAGATGCCGAATTAAAGGACAAGAAGTATGTGAAACGGAAGACCGTATTAAAGAAAATTGTCGCAAATATTACGATGGGAAATGATAGTGAGTGGGAGAGTATAACATGTCTTGTCTGGATACAGAGACTACGAACGTAGTGTCGCCCTTGTTCGGTGACGTGGTTGCATTGTTGGGCGCACCATTGCTTGAAATCAAGAAAAGTTTGTCCTACGCCATATGAACTATTTGTCCTGGCTGACCCAATTTAATGTAGTGGTCTACCTATTTCTTGTCAGCTATGGACGGTCGAAACCTGACCAAATATTAAAGGCCGTCGAGTACTTCAAGGAGGTTTGTAGTGACCTCATTATCTGCTCATTATTGATATCTTTTTCAAGGACTGCAACGATCACAATCCTTTAATCAGAGCTCTGGCTATCCGTACCATGTCTTATATCCCTTTACCAAGTATCATTGCGGCCCTTTTGGACCCTCTTCGCCACTGTCTCAAGGACAAGGATCCCTATGTTCGAAAAACCGCTGCTATTTGTGTGGCCAAACTTTATGTTCAAGATCCCAAGACTGTGGAGCGTCACGGATTTGTCAATATGCTAACTGATTTACTCGCTGATCCCAACCCGACCGTTGTGGCCAATGCTGTTGCTGCCCTAATGGAGCTTAGCGAACGGAGTGATACAATAGTACTCCATCTTAATCTTACGTTGGCCAATAGATTAATATCTGCACTTGAGGAATCATCAGAGTATATATGTGCTGATTCCCTCATATATTTGGTTTTATTGACGTTTATGATGTAGGTGGGCCCAAGTCTATATCCTCGATTGCCTTCTATTCTTTGTCCCTGCAACTACCCAGGATGCAGAAGTAGTTGCGGAACGGATCGTTGTACGGCTGCAACATGCGAATTCCGCAGTTGTGCTGACCGCGATCAAAGTACTACTATATGTGATGAACTATATGGATAACAAGCGAATAACAGATTATCTCTGTAAGAAGATGGGACCGCCTCTAGGTATGTGGCTCAATTATACTCGCTCCCCTAACTTATCTTGATATGGTATACGAGTTACCTTGCTATCATCAGGGCCAGAAGTTCAGTATGTCGCACTACGGAATATTCTCCTGATCATTCAACGACGCCCAGCCGTCTTGAAGAATGATGTGAAAGTTTTTTTTTGCAAGTACAATGATCCTATCTACGTCAAGTTGGCCAAACTAGAGATTATGTACCGCCTTGCTAGGGAGGAAAACTCTAATGAGGTCCTGGCTGAACTACACGAGTAAGTTAGATCCATGGTTGTGATCAAGATACATCGAGGATGCTAAAGACTACGCTCTTTAGATACGCCAACGAAGTAGACATCGATTTTGTCCGTAAAGCTGTACGGTCCATTGGCCGCCTTGCCATTAAAGTGGAGGCTGCTGCAGACAGATCTATCAAAGTTTTACTATCGCTCATCGATAGAGGGGTTTCGTATGTTGTACAGGAGGCTGTTATTGTCATCAAGGACATATTCCGCCGTTATCCGGGACAATACGAAGGCATTTTACCCACTCTTTGTCAGAATTTGGATGTCTTAGATGAACCCGAGGCTAAAGCCGCGATGATCTGGGTTATTGGGCAATACGCTTATCGTATTGACAATTCAGACGAGCTCCTGGACGATCTGCTCTATACATTTCTGGAAGATCCCGTAGAGGCGAGTCTGACTCCGGAAAAGAAATGCTTCCTACTGAATGGGCCATTAGGTTCAGCTCGCCCTGTTAACAGCCGCTGTGAAACTATTCGTCTATAAGTCGCAATCCAATACCGCGAAAGAGCTTGTGCACAAAGTTCTTAAGTGGGCCACTGAAGAAGTTGACAATCCAGATCTTCGAGACCGAGGCTTCATGTACTGGCGTTTACTTGTGCAAAATCCAGCCGGAGCAGGCGAAATTGTTCTGGCTGAGAAACCTACTATTTCTACGGATACGGATCGTATGGAGAGGGGGGCTCTGGATCAATTACTTCTGCATACAGGAACGTTGGGATCGATATATCACAAAAATCCAGAGGTATGTGTCACCATGCGCTGTGATATAGTTTCTTATTAGATACTCTAGACATTCATCCGAAATGCAAGAGGGAAAGCATTGACTGATAGCCCTGCTTTGAATCCAAACTCACGCAGAGTGTTGATCCCTTTGCAACACGACCTGTCAGCAGCGTTGCCCGTTGTTCTCCCTCCTCCAAAAGTCAATCACCCAACGTCTGAGCCTGATGTGGCCGCTCAAGATCCGCCCCCCTCTGGCCTTTTAGTGCCACCAACTCTGGACAATACCTCCCAGAATAGTCTTGATGTAGAGGAATCACCGACAGAGGCCGGACCTGTTGACAACGATCCATATTCTAACTTGGACGGCGCGTTTGGAAAATACGTTACCGATGAACCGCGACCTGTTCAAAACGTACGACAGCCTGGTATCGATGATGATCTTCTCTTATAGCACTGCTACATACAATTGTCTAACTTTGTATAAGACTATATGACATTCCGAAGGACTATGCAGTATATTAGTCATGTTGAAGATTTGTGGAATGCTGTTGCGACAAAAAAAAAAAGGTCCTGAGACTGGGATGGTAACGGTAATTGTTGGACTTCGAGAAGCTATATCTTTGGCCGTAGAGAGTTATAATGCTACAAAGCGTTAGCAACCTATTGAGATGCCTTTGAAAGCACTGACCTCTCCTAGCCCGTACATATAACGGTGATAACTGAGACGTATGACTGGCGTAGCGACATGACGACCATCCATTTCGGTACCATGAGGGTGATGCACCACTACTGGCGGGGACCCCCCTTGGAAAACGTGAATTGGGACGTTGTAAGCCCGTGCCAAAGCTAAAATTTCAGGCTCCCCGCCCCAAGCCCCTGTACCTCGAATTGTTGCGCAATAACTTTCTAGTCCTTTTCGTGTCATGGGCTCATCGCTGTTCCTCTTCGCATCATCTTCGTCATTTAGGGCAACAAGAAAGGGAAGAAAATCATCAGGGTGTGCCGCGATGTAGTCCGCAGCTGCTTGACGCGTTGTGTGATAGGTTGCATCTTGAGCGGGCAGTAATGACAGCATGGCTAACTGGTCTGCTACAGCTGCAAATAAGCAGTGGCCATCAGGCGTAATCTGATGACAACATAAGTCATACTAGATGCGATAAGCTGAATACGAACCTCATGCATCTGTAGTCCTTGTTGATCACACAAGAGCCTGATTTGCGTTTCCTCCGCCTCCGTTTCGAGCTTAATTTTTTCGTTTGCAGCTTCATTGACAGGCGGTTGTTCTGCAAGGCGGGAAGCTGCCTTGCGCAACTGTGATTTATTTGATTTTAAAATGTATTATACAAGAGTTGATTGTACCCTAAGCTCACCTCCCTTTCTTTGAACCGATTTCTGCCGTCCTTCTTTGTTTTCGTGGATTGTGTCTGGGTGTCTTGGTTAGCTAATACTTCTTGGGTAACTTGAGCTATCTCTTGCTGATCACGCGCATCTAACTGCGCTAACAAGTCATCCACCAGTCCATCGTCAAGTCCATCGTCAAGTCCATCATCTAGAACTGTGAGTGGAAGACGGGGAGAAGGTAGCAATTTCTTGATCTTATTTTTTTTCCCAGTACCCATGTGTAGCGAGTTGAAAGAGCTCAGCCACTTGGGCGCTGGCACGTGTCACCAGTTGCCACAGTCCACCGACACTCAATTAGCCTTCCAAGTTGTATATCTGATACACATAATATACAGACATTTCTATTATGTCTCGTGTACCGCTCCTTTTTGTACGCAATAATTATTAAGAAGTTGTTTGCGCTGATCGTTAATTCGTTTTCTTAGGGCACAATGACTATGGGTGCTCCAGGGAAAAATGGCGTACGGATCGCTGATCTTGCCGAATGTCAAAAAGTCATAGACATATATCTATCCCAAGGAAAAGAACTTGATACCGCCAGGTAATCGTAGTAAGGTAGACATAGATTAGTGTTGCATAATCTAAGATGCTTCACAGGTTGTATGCGGAAGGCACTACAGAAAGTGTAAAGTCTTCAGGACTTCTCTAATAATTATTCATTATTTAACCATATCGTCCTTATAGTACCTGTCTAAATTGGAGCTGAAAGATGCTTCGGTTGACACCAAGTGTGTATCTCCCCCCTCAGAGTGCGATGGTATCGATCTCAACGTTGTTGTAACTTAGGGTATATCCCGTCAAAGCAGGCGACCATGCCCCGGAGGCTCTGCGACGTACTTTCCAAATTTCCCTCAAAGCGCTAGGACATTTGAATGTCCGGGTATTTTATCTACATGCGCCCGACAGAAGCGTTCCATTCGTTGACACTTTGGCTGAGGTGGACAGACTACATAAAGAAGGCTTATTGTATGTGTGCAAAGCCCGTCTCCTTTCACACTCCAAGCGGCTGAAATTGTCTCAGCCAGATTTTTGGATTGAGCAACTATGCATCGTGGGAGGTTGCAGAAATTGTGACATTATGCAGACTCAACAACTGGGTCCAGCCAACAATTTACCAAGGGTAAATGCCATAAACCACAAATGAGTGCACTCGTCTAACATTATCAATACTCTGCATTTAAGAATGTATAATGCCATCACTAGGGACTGCGAGACAGAATTGCTACCATGCTTGCGCAAATTTGGCCTGCGATTCGTCATTTTCAATCCTTTGGCAGGTTAGTTAGGCTCCTATTATGATGTCTACCTCAAGTTAGTATCCCATGATCTTCATTGTCAGGTGGGTTTTTTGCGGGTCGCATTAATACCGATGGCGATACTCCAGATGAAGGGCGTTTCTCCGGAGATAGCGCCATGGCCAAGATGTACAGAGAAAGATACTTCAGGAATGGATACTTCAACGCCCTGGAATTACTTAAACCAGTTGCTGTAGGTGACAAAATCTATCGAACTTTTTGAGCAGACGCTGATTTCTCACATTGTTATGCCAGGATAAGCATGGTCTTAGATTAACAGAGATTGCATTGAGGTGGTGTCAGCATCACAGCGCACTGACGTCTACGGATGGCGTTATTTTGGGTGCTAGCAGTGCCTCTCAGCTCGAACAAAACTTGGTTGACAGGTGAGTACGAATTTTGTCCGCTGGTTCCACCTATGTCTCATCGATGTGTTTAGTGCAAAAGGTCCGCTTCCAGAAGACGTTGTGGGAGCGTTAGATGAAGCCTGGTTGTTGGTGAAAGCGATAAGTCCTACCTACTGGCGTTAACACTTGGGTGGTGAACGATGTTATGCCGTCTTTTTTTTTATTTAATTTTTTTATGTATAAGCGGAGTGTATTTTCAAAGTAAAATACACTTAAATTTATTACAATATATATGTTTGTTCAAACACTTCGACCGACAAACATTGTACGATCCATTGTGTGGTTAGCACGACGCGCAAGTAGAGCTTTATTACATAAGAAGCGTCTAATCTGACTCGCGGAGTCAAAATGGTATGATTGCAGATGTGGCTGTTGTTACTGAACTTTGCTTCTCATCCTCCTCTAAGGTTGGGCCTTGCTGACCTTTATTATGGCTTCGACCAGTGAACCTAGAAGCTTGAGATTTGCTTCAGAGTTACTTGACCTATCCGCACGTCAAGACCTTGTCGCTGATGATCGTTGGACTCAGGTAGCTACTTCAGCCAGGAATTTAGCTGATCTCCTGCGCATCAGGGAGAGTGGCCGTAAGCCAATATATGAAGTCTCTTTTCTATTTAATGACCTTTTATAGTGGTTGAGCAATCGGCCCTAGGGCAAACACCTCTACCAAGAACTCTTACCTCGTTGATGAACGAGGCCGTCGCAGGTCCTTCAGTCCCTCTAGGGCCAGCACTGTCAGCCATCTATGAACTCCTTCGGACAAGTGCTAATTTCTGCATGGATCATGGTACGGATGAATTTACTGTATGGATCAAGACGTATTAATATTTTATTCAAGATGGGAATCGACAGCTCTTGTTAACCGCAGGATTCCCGCATGCAGTGATATCATTATTACAGCGTTATGTCGCGGCACCGAACGATATATCACAACGACTACACTTATCACTTATGGAATTAAAGGCTCTAAAAGTCTCTGCAGGAGTTTTGCTCAATATGAGCTTGCATTTTGGTTGGCATATAATCGTGCTTTCGACTATCATTGACTTAGTGATTAACAGAACCTGTCCGAGATTATTTAACATCCGTGAACGCTGCTCAGATTATTCTACTGCTCCGAAGTCGCATTTACCCACCATGCTCGTGGGCCGTAGCTCAACCCAACAACGTTGCAATATCTGCTGTCACTGAGGAATGGACATGGCGAAGTGGCTTCTCAGATTGGGCATCCTTAGTCCTTGTAGAATTGTTGCGTGATGCTCGTGAGTTATCAGTGGACCGATACCGTTTTGACCATAACGAACCTTGCTCCAGCCATCTACCGTCTACTGACGATCAAATCGCTAGTACCTCTGGTGGAAATATTAGCCAGATTCACACCGCCATATCATTCCAATCTTGGTCCACTTTTGAATGAACCTACGATTCGCTTGACATTAATCAACACCGATCTCGAGATCCTTTCTGAGACATGCAGTTATTTAGAGTCGTTGGCCATCGATTCGGAAGATGTACAGGATTTCTTTGCACGCTCAACGGATCGTTCATCGGAGAGCGATCCAGGACCTCTACTGAGGCAGATCGTCGACTTTGTAGAGTTTGGCGACTATCCGCCGACATGGAAGGAGGAAAGCCCCATAGAAAGAGATAAATTATCTAAAGCGTTTGACATGTGCAAAGCAGCTGTGATCAAAACAGTTGTGGAAGTGAGCGGAGCTCCAGCATGCATTGATGCCCTATGGGACCTTGACCGCCCAGATGGCTGGTTTATTTCCCGAATGATTGGTTGGGTCAAAAGCAATGCCAATGGTGCTAGGGACGATCTCGTGATTTGCGGTGCGTTATCGTTGGGAAATCTCGCTCGTAAAGGTAAGTCTAAGTGATCTCCCTCTTTTCTTCCCACAATCTCAGCTTGCTTATATTCTCTACGCTTTTCCCCATCATGGCCGCTCCTACAGAACCATATTGTGCAGCCTTGGTTCAACCCTCTTTTGGTTTGGTACCGATTCTTGCATCCTTACTGGAATTGCATACAGATGTCAAGCTAAAACATGCGGCACTCGGTTTACTTAAGCACCTGGCCCAAACTGCGATTAGTCAGGTGGCATTGAGTAATGCTGACATTGTAGCAAAACTTGTTGAATCCGAAATTTGGTCTGAAAAGCTTGATATGGCCGAGAGTGTCCAACTTTTGGCTGTGGGCACAGCAAAACATCTTTGCACGAACAACGGTGCGCCAGTCATCCAATGCTTTGTCACAACTTTCCTTTCTCATTGTTACTTCAGTCTCCAACGCCGTCCAGCTTGCAGTAACGAGGAGTACAGGGACTGACGCACGTTCTGGTGTGGACCAGGTGCTAGCCCTCTTGAAACGATCTGATACCATTGCTGTCAAGAGTGAGAGCACTCGTGCCATTTTTCAGGTTATTCGAGCTGTCTGTAAGCAACGGCACAGTAATGATTCGGTAATAAAAGAAGAGGCACAGCACAAGGCTATTGAGGCCTTAACGGTTCCTGCAACTACAACCGCCCTTGTGGAACTGGCCAATCAAGGTCGAATTAAACCGTATTTCATACTGATCAATGAAAGTGTTCTCGGATTGATTCTGTTGAGTTGTCAACCATCTGGATGTAAGTACCATTGGCTATATGGGAGTATACGGCAATGAACTTGTTTATTAGCACGATTAGTAGCCGAAGCTTCGCTCGCACCGTTATCTGCGTTGCCCGTACCACAATCTTCTCTCTCGACCTCTCAGTCAAGCCAATCATCCCCGATATCATCGCCGTCTAGTTTTCTTGAGCTATTGCTCGATATCATAGTACATGATACTTTATCCCGGGCGAAAATTCCACTGGAACTTAAAAGCAATGCATGTTCATTATTGACACTGGTAGGAAAGGATACGGAGAGTTACGCACAGCAAATTCAGGAGAGTAGTGAGCAGGTCTTGAGATCGTTGGTAGACAACCAATCGCCCAATGTTAATGACAAGGTTAGAATTGCCGTTCAAAGTGTGCTGGATGCATGGAATTAGGATATGAGGGAGATTCAGGAAGGGTTTCGTAGTAATTGTTTCTTGAGTCTTGTAATAAATTTTCATTCAAATTATTTTGTGTAAATAACACCATTTTTTGGTGACCTGCGTTCAGTGCAAGAAATTCATTAATATATGTATGTACGATACGGAGGTCCGGGAGCTTGGGTATTTTGATGCATCAATACGGCAACCTTTCGTTTATCATAAGCCGAGCTGTATACTCGGATTAATAGTCTTTCAACATGATAACTCAATAGGCATGTATGGTGATGTCTATTTTAATTTTTCTAGTTACATGAAGTCATTCGTGTAAGGTGCTGTCACTATTAGAGGCCGCCTAATTAAACTTGTGCAAATTTCCCTCGAGTGTGTTAACTATCAACAGTATCGGTCGGTGGTGGGCAGTATTGTAGGATCCCCGAGTCCTGTCCATGAGACGTGTTTGAAACAAATGGAGCGATTGAAGGCCGAACAGATTGGGCCTGTTGTGGGGTTGAGTGTGAGGCGAGATATTGATAGACCTGTACATGCTTGTAGGTGTCATTGGTGCATTGTGGGAATCATATTTGACCCAGTGAATGTATGGTTGGACAGTGACACTATAGCTGCTTGGGCTGTAACAAGTGGTGTATTCAGCACCTCCAACACTCTGTTATACCTTTGTATAAAGTTCCTACCATGTATGCTACAGTTCTTTAGTTTGAAACTCAATCTAGATTACTCTCCTCTTGTTTAAGTCCTCTTTACATTACTCTTAATACTCTTACTCTATGACTCTTAGTATTTTCAGCCCTCCAGTCAATTGAGCTAAATGTTGATCTTTATTCTTATCTTACTATCCACTCTGTTTGAAATACTGGAGCATTCTAACAGTTCATGTAAGGGTGTAACACATGTTGAAGCCAAGCTCCACTTTGCCTTATTGAATTGGACCTCCCAATTAGTATGATTCACCATTTTTGGACCTCCTGATTTGTACAATTCACTATTTTTGGACCTCCAAAATCATCCCCTTTTGCCTCCCTTGCTTAGATATTAACACTTGGCTTCAATTTATGTGTTGCACCCTCATATGAACAGTTATGGTGCTCCAGTATTTCAAACAGAGTGGATAGTACAATAGAGATGAAGTTCAACACTTAGCTCAATGGGCCAGGGGACTGAAATACTAAGAGTTGTAAGGTAAGAGTTTGCGGCTTGCTGAAAATGCCTTCAAGGGTATTGAGAAGGGAGGCAATGGACTGAGAACTAATAGGGGGTAATCTAAGTCGATTTTCAAACTGAAGAACAGTAGCATACATGAAGAAGATTTTATACTACAATGGGACAAATGACTGGAGGGCCAGTCAAGGAAGTGAAAGGTGAAACAGATCATAAGAAGTCGATGACAAGGTGGGAAGACTAAATGTAAGATACTAAACAATACTAAAAGAGTCTGAGGTGGCAAGTGAGATGTGTAAAGGGAGATGATGATGGGGGAGTGAACAGGATGGAGATGGAATGGAAAACTAAAAAGGTTAACTACTATAATGAAACAAGTGTCAGAGACACTATGAGTGGTGATACCTAGGGCAGAGGTTCTGACAGTGAGTTGATAGGGGGTTTTAAGTCTAAAACAGGTTGTGGATGTAAGGGCAACCCCTGCTACCAATAGTATTCACACTAGGCTAGTGGGAGGGAATCTGAAGAGAAACAGTTTAAGAAATTCCTCCTGTGAGGTATGACCCATAGGCACCTAGTAGTCTAAAAATAACTCTACCTAATACAGAACAGGGGCCCTTCCCACAATGGAACACTAATGCTACAAGCTTCTGAAGTTAATCACCTACTCCTCAGAGGCATGTATTAGCCAGAGTAGTTGATATCCACAAGAAGAGGGAAAGTGATGAAAGGCATAGGGTTGGACTGTGGACTCAGGGACTTCAATAAGATGAGAAAATGGTGCTACCTGGGTCTGTGACAGAGGGTCCCCTGACAGTGGGGGTCTGAAATGATTGGATTCTAACATGTAGCATATACATATAAAAGAACTTTATACTACAGGGAGATGAATGATCAGAAGGCCAATCAGAGAAGTGAGAGTGATGATGGGTTAAAAGGAAGTGGGGGAGGGAAATGGGGATGCAAGTGAGACTAAATACAATATAGCAAAGTATACTAAAAAGGTGTGAGATGGCAAATGGGATATATATGGAACAGTGATGGGGGAGCAAATGGAATGGAGATGAGACAGAAGGCTAAGGTACTAAGATACAAAGAAACAAATGTTGGGGGTGCTATAGAGAGTTCCATCAGAAAGCAACTTATATGGCTATAGTTTCAAATCATGTCACAAGCACAAATTCCTATGTATACTTTGGCACTCAAGATGACTTCTACACAGCCAAATCAGTTTCATCCATCAGACAAACTAAAACTCCTCATCATGTTCAATACTGCATCATCATCCAAAGTAACCCTCAGTTCCTACTCAAAACTGACTCTTCACTCCCAAATAGAACTCCAGCCAATAATGTCTCACTTCTCCTCATCCTCAGAAATCATTCCCAAGCCCCAACCAGCCTACTCACACTCCTCCAAAGAACACCTTCATTTTCTCCATTGACAAGGTATTTGACCCCCATATGCTCCCAACAACCCTGTCTTCATTCCTGTATACGATAACTCCCATGAAGTCTTCCACTATTGATTTGATCAAGTACTCCAGTGAGATTGTTCCCCGCCATCACAGAGAATCTTTTATGAGGCAATGTTCACTCCAGTAGGAGATCACAGGACCCTCATTGTTTTCAACCCCAGGAAGTCAAGTAGAGCCTCATCAAGGTCATCATCATTTTGTGTTCCTTGTATGGTTGAGGACCATTTTCTCCACTGGTTCTAATGTAGATATCAGTTGCTCCTTCTTATACTACAAAATTAGGAACAGAGCATGTCCAATCTTGGTCATCAATTGATAATATTGTCAAGATTTCAAAATTCAAGCATAGCATTTGAGGGTGGCATGTTGTCATGGGATTCTTATGTGTTTCTGACTTATTATCATCGATGTTTCATCAGCCATCACTTCTATTCTTCATATTGCTCCATCTCTCCTATTGTCTGACTCAGTTGCTATTGTTCTATTGGGTTTCCCTTCCATTAAAGAACTGCAGCAGAAGATTGTTCAGATACAGCAGCTTCTGGAGAGTCTCTCATCATCACACACCTTATCAGCCAAAACTTTCAAAGTAGCCACTCCAGACTCCTTTGATGGTTCACAGCAGAGGATAGGCAATGAAGGCAAAGAAGAGCTAGTAAGAGAAATTTTGGCCTGCTCCCCAAGCTCCAAAAACCAGGGGTCTCCTTCAGACATTGGAATTTCATCTGCTTCTACTGCCTTGGTTGGCACAGCCCCTGTTGTGCCAATGAGTATGATATGTTCACCTGGTGGATAGCCAGAGTGTCACATTAAGGACCCCACTCATGGCAAATAAGGAATCAACAGCAAATATTGCCCCCCCACCTCAGCAGAATAACCATCCTAATCCCTCCAGTCAAGCAGCCCAGAATGTCAAACAATCTGGAGGTTGACTTAAGTTGGAAGTCTGTTAAACCCATTGTTTGTTTCAAGTTTAGGAAACCAGGGCACAAGGCCAACCAGTGTAGGTCTAATATGGATATTAACAGTATGGACTATGATGTCATCAAGGTGTATTGTCACAACTGTCACAGTCACAAAATTGTCACAAAGTATTCAAGGTAACTTTCGACAACTCTTTGACTCATTTTCAACATATCAATTTATCTTTGACAAAAATTCTGACAACATTCTATTCAACATCTTCAACACCTTCAAATTTATTTGATGAACATTCAACTTATCTCATTTTGATGTCATATGTGATTTCATTCATGAGTCATAGTTTCATCATAGTTTAATGAAGAAAGGTATCAAATGGCAATCAGAAGAGCAAAGAACTTCAGTCAGAAAATCTCTCATTATATATTAGTTATCTGTATTATTAATCAAGCTCTCGATCTTATCTTACATGATTGTTGAAACTCTTCGACATTAATATCTGTGAGCCTTCACGACTAGTATTAGCCTCTCACTTCATTGACAGGGTGAATCTATACTTTGTTGAACGAGGTTTCTGTATTCAGTTTAGTAGAATAAATTACAATTATTATTCGACTTAATTGAAGAAAGTTCAATTCATGTCATGTATGTGTCACGAATTGATTATTCTTCGATAAAGTTGAATAATATTCTACTAATCGAACTCGAAAGCCTCATTCGATGAAGTATATATTCGCCCTGTCGATGAAGTAAGAGGCTATTACCAGTCACGAGAACTCATGGAAGTATTTGTCGAAGAAGTTACGACAAAGTAGATTACTAATATCACTAATATACAGATATTTCGACTGACTTCCCTCGCTCCTTTCATAGCCCTTTTATGCTTTTCATCGTATCGTTATGACTATGTTATGAACTAATTATGAAATCATATATGACGTCAAAATGAGACATATCGAAAGAGATTCGATGGTGTCAATTAATGTTCGGTTTTGTCGAGTTGAATTCGATAGGTCAAAGAGTTGTCGAATATTACCTTTGAATGTTTGTGATGATATGTGACTTGTGACGGTTGTGACAATATGAACCTACACTGATTGGCCTTGTGGCCTGGTTTCCTACACTTAAAAAAAACAAACAATGAGTTTAACAGACTTCCAACTTTAGTCAACTTCCATGGGTACAACCTCAAATTGTTTGACATTCTGGGTTGCTTGACTGGAGAGATTAGGAAGGTTATTCTGCTGAGGTGGGGCTGGTTTTTGGGGCTTGGGGGAGTAGGCCAAAATTTCTCTTGCTAGCTTCTCTCTGCCTCCATTGCCTATCCTCTGCTGTGAACTATCAAAGGAGTTTGGAGTGGCTACTTTGAAAGTTTTGGCTGATAAGGTGTGTGATGATGGTGTTACAAATCAATTATTCTTCAATAAAGTCGAATAATATTCTACTGATCAAACTCGAAAGCCTCGTTTGATGAAGTATATATTCGCCCTGTCAATGAAGTAAGAGGCTATTACCAGTTGTGAGAACTCATGGAAGTATTTGTCGAAGAAGTTACAACAAGTTAGATTACTAGTATCACTAATTTACAAATATTTCGACTGACTTCCCTCACTTCTTTCATGGCCCTTTTATGCTTTTCTTTGTATCGTTATGACTATATTATAAACTAATAATGAAATCATTTGTGATGTTGAAATGAGACATGTCGAAAGAGATTCAATGTTGTTGAATAATGTTTGGGTTTATCGAGTCAAATTCGATGAGTCGAAGAGTTGTCGAATATTACCTTTGATTCTTTGTGACAATGTTGTGACTTGTGACAGTTGTGACAGATGGGAGACTCTCCAGAAGCTGCTGTATCTGAATAACCTTCTGCTGCAGTTCTTTAATGGAAGGAGTAGGAAGTATGGAGATGATAGGTTGAATAGGGTAGGAGTATGGTTATCTATAGTATCTATAAATAAATAAAAAGGAGGTAGGGTCCAATAGAGTAGGATATGTATTGATCTTCTCTGACACGAATCAGATTTTACTCAATAAAGTTGAATAAACAATCAAAGAATACTCAACAATATCAGGATACTTCCATCATATATCAAAAGAGGGAACCTCCTGGAGGATACTCTAGTGTTGGGGTCTCAGTGCTGCATGTATTTGGCAAAATTGGGAGTCCTGACAGTGAAGAGCCTGTCAAGATCAGATTGGACTACTGGAGCAGATTTATCCCTCATATCAGGAGAATTCTATCAGGAACTGAAGGATCAGCCTAAACTGAAACAGGAACTTAAGTTACAATTGATACAACTCACTGGGAGTGCCAAAGTATTGGGATATATTAACATCCCTATTTATCTTCAAGACAATAAGGGAACCCTATTGTGATTCAATGCCAAAACCTACATCATGAGAGGGATGACCATGCTGATCCTTTTAGGAGAGGGATTTCCACATTAACTATGAAATAGGGATGCTATGAGACCACCCCCTGGGATCTAGATTGATCCTTCCAGGGAGGACAGGGTTCATCCCTGAAAACTCTTCAGGTGAACCAGTTCCCTTGACATTCTCAGTCAACAAGGTTCCTCTAGAAGATGAATTGGCTTCACCAACCATTCTAACATCTAAGCCCAACAAGGGGATGTGCACTGAAAGAGTCACAAGAGCCTTGGAGGACTGCACGATAGAACCTGAGTCCATTACACTGATACCTCTTTTTACTGGGGATCTGGAAGACAAAGAATGGATAGTAGAAGGCATAGTCTTACAGAATGAGGATGGAACCATACTAGCTGCTCCTACTACCACCATTTCCAGATAAAAGGGAATTGTACCTTTAGCTAATCTGACCCTCATTCCCTGGATCATAAGAAGAGGAGAAATTGTCAGTTTAATCCACAATGCTAAGATGTGGCCCAGAAACCTCAATCCTCAGTGGAAAAGGAATCGATGCAGTCAGCAAAGCACAAAAATTGCCCATTTTATAGAAAGTATCTCCAAATTAGAAGCAGATTGCATCTCTAACCTTGAGTCACCCCTAGTGTCCCAGGAACATGAGACAGCAGAAACTTCAACCCTGCAGGTTCTAAGACTTCAGAAGTCCCTTCCTTAGAAAAACTTTCCTCAGGGGACCTAGACAAGCTAGTCGATTTAGGACCCAACATACCCCCAGACATCTTGCCTCATCTTAGCTCAATATTGACTAAGAACATACTGTATGTATCATTGTGTTGTACCTAAACAGTTGATATTCTTCATATATAGAATGGTTAGAACTTCCACAACTTTTCACAGTGGTAATCCAGGCTGGACCATTCTTTCCCTATGAAGAAAATGTTTTATTAAAAGTAAAGACTTCTACATTAGCTACACACCACAGGTAAGGAACAGCCTGTGAAACCTTCAGTGGGATTGAGTAGTTCCTTCCCACGATGATGACCTGCTAGTTTTGAACCACCTGGAAATGTTACAATGAGAAAGTCCTTGCTGACTTCCTAAAAACAAACCTCTGTCAGAGGCTCCCCCTGAACTGAAGTTGAACCACTGACAGCCATCTTTCCCAATCAATTAGGACCACATTCAGCCTTGTTCAATGAAGTATTAATTTGTCCTGTTGATAAATGAGGCAAAGATTGGACACAGAGGCTCACAAATAATTAAGTCAAATAAAGACTCGGAAAAGTTCAATGATTATATAATACAGTTAATAATATAATTATGGTACAGGTTTTCTGACTGAGGTCCTTCGCTCTTCTCATTGCCCTTTTATACTACATATATATTATTTATCTATGATGATACATAATATGTATGATGTCAAACTGTGAGAGGTATGGCGAAATATACTCAGGAAATATAGTCTGGATGAGCTCATACTATATTTCCATTATTATTTCTACTTTCTCTCTATTTTATTATACACATATAATTAGTTCGATGACCTATGTATTCTAGCACCCATAGTTAGAACTCAGACACTTTTTACCCCACAACCATGACTTACCCAGACACCAGTTAGTGTCCTGTAAGTTGTGATTGGGGTATTGTCTTGACCGTCACAGATGGGCTTTAACTATCTATGCAATCAGAGTTTTGAACTATACTAGTTGAAACTCTACCTTTATCTCAATCTGTGTGGACTACATCTGTGCTACTCTGTTATTTGACTCTCTCGTTATTCTCTTCTACACTCGAGCAGTCATTCAGAATCGTACTTTACAGTCAATTCTCCTTATTTGTTTTAGCTCTCTATTCTACTTTAGATAGCTATTTCACTCGACCGTATTGAACTAAACAGTCAATACGTGTTCGGTCTGTATTAGACTTAGATAGTCGATACATCTTCGTGTTGTACCTAAATGGTCGATATTCTTCATATATAGAACAGTTAGAACTTACTCTTCACAGTGGCGATCTGAGCCGGACCGCTCTTTCCCTATGAAGAAAACATTACTCTATGACTATTAATTTCTAAGCATGTAAATGACCACTGGCAAGAACCAAACACCAAGATCTTCAACAACCCCGAGTAGTTCAAAACCTCGTCAAAGACCTGCTAGTCTGGAACCACCCTGTAACGTCACCATGAGGAAGTCTTCATTGACTTTTCAAAGACCAGCCCCTCCTGGGGATTCCCCCAGAGCAGCAGCAGGACCGTCAACAGATACTCTCCCTGATCCACATGAGGAATGTCCATCAACTGGGCAGTTGAGCACCCCTGGAGCTAATGTTAAGCCTACCTGTGCAGCCGAGCCCGTTCTCACATTCCCACCAAGGCAGGTCATCCTCAAGCAGTTTCTTGGGGGTCATATGGTTTACACTGAGCCTATCAATGTGAAATGGGATATGTACTATGCCGATCAAATCTCTGCTGATCAGCTTACTCCTTTCATGGAGGAGTACGAAACAGATTACCCTTCTTTACCGGTGACTGTAGCAGTCTGGTTAGGTCATTATCAGGCCATCTTATTGGCACAGGACTTATTCACACGACTGTCACGAATCGATTATTCTTCAATAAAGTCAAATAATATTCTACTAATTGAACTCGAAAGCCTCGTTCGACGAAGTATATATTCGCCCTGTCGATGAAGTAAGAGGCTATTACCAGTCTCAAGAACTCATGGAAGTATTTGTCGAAGAAGTTACAACAAGATAGATTACTAGTATCACTAATTTACAGATATTTCGACTGACTTCCCTCGCTCCTCTCATAGCCCTTTTATGCTTTTCTTCGTATCGTTATGACTATGTTATGAACTAATAATGAAATCATACATGACGTCGAAATGAGACATGTTGAAAGAGATTTGATGTTATTGAATAATGTTCGGGTTTGTCGAGTTGAATTCGATGTGTCAAAGAGTTGTCGAATATTATCTTTGATTGTTTGTGACAATGTTGTGACTTGTGACGGTTGTGAAAACAACCAGGAACCCTTGAGGATCTGACCCACTTGATTCCTGAATGGTCAAGTGATGTTACATCCGTTATGGAAGTGGGAAGGACAATTTTTAGGTGGGAAGTGTTCTCTTTATTCCTTGAAGTGCTTCGTGCACATGATGATGCGCTGCAAGTCCTTCACATCCTACTTGGTGGGGATCATATTGTGCCCAAGGTTGACTACCAGTATATGTACATCCGAATGTTGGAGGAATCTCTTAACGGAGTCACGTGAAATGTATTGTTCGTGTACTTTACTCTAAGGGGCTAGTTGAAGTGAAATCAGAGGAGGCTTGATAAAATGGTTTTGGAGGTGCTTTACCCTTATAATAATAATTCGATTCAAGTACCTGATTTGCCCATCTCCACAACTAATTCGTTTGTTCGTAACCTAAATGGGTCTCGTTTCCTCCATTCGCTCAATCATCCTGTCATTTTGCAAGACTTCCCATTGGATATGAGGATGCAAGTTGTAGATCATCTTCAGGAAAAGGGGATTGAAGTCTGCACTCTCTTCCATCAGCCTCAGCCGCATCAGCCTTGAATACAATCGAAATTGAGAGAGAAATCGCAATGGAACCCAGCCCTGCGCCCCATCAGGGGATTCATCGCTCTCACATTGCATTCAAAAGAATTTTGGATAATCCTAACTTCGGTGATGAACCACCCACGATTAGGAATCAATCGGTCACCAACAGGGGTCGACCGTCCTTCTCTACCGCATTCACCGAGGGTATAGCTGGTCAGGTTGCTAGTCGAGGATCGCTGAATCCAGATGATCCCCACCATTCCCTGCCGATCTCCTCAAATCCCTTTTTGCCACCAGGAGGACCCCCTAGCAGTTCATCCGGAAGTTCTAATAGTTCAGACTATGGAGGGAATTCAGGACATGGGGGGTGTCACGGTAGAGTACCTAACTCCCCCTTTTGAACTCTGATGCAGCCTCGAGCCAGCATACTTATTGATGACTTACCTAAGGATAAAATGATCACTCTTAACACCAACGACATCAAGATAAAATGGTCTGACCTTCCCGAATACAATGGAACTCAATCCAAGGCTTTGGACTACATCATGGATATCATGAGTCTCTCGGAGATATCAGACTCCATGAACACGTTGTTAGGAGTCACTCTGCCAAGACGACTCACCGGCAATGTCAAGGTCTGGTGGAGCACCCTGGACCGTGAACATCATACTGAATTCAGTCGATTTCATGGATCGTTCCTTTGGGGCATCGCAGAGGGATTACTTGGAACTTGTTGGCGTGAATCCTTAGCCTTAGAATGGGAAGCCATGAAATTTCGACAAGCCGGCCACGATCATGAGACACCCATTCTCTACATTCAATGGAGAATTAAGCTTTATCGATTCTTGTATGGGTTCCACCAAAATTGAAAGGACGAAACATGCAAACTCATCCTTGTTAGAATACGTTGTATTGCAAGCCATTGATGCGTTTTACGCTCGGCTATTTTATACTTTACAGTAGCTTAGTCATCGTAAATAAAACCTTGTCCGTTTTCCTTACACTGTCATCGAACAATCCTGACACTGCCCATGGAATGGCTTTACCTTCTACAAGGACAACCCATCAATGACATCATGAGCTTGCAGACTTATGCTAACAATCTACAAGAGGCTCTGATTAATGCTTGGGTCCAACACATTGAGAGTGTTATCGGTTTCAGAAGCCCAGAGTCATGATCGCCGAACAGGAAGAGTCGGTGTGATGTATTAGCCTTATTTTAATACTATTTTCCAAAAAAGGAGTCCAATGCTCTATCAAAATGTGCAAATACTCAATTCACTGCAAGGTAAAATAATTTAAGTATTTGATATTAATCAGTGGCAGCCTGAATAGACTTAAAACCCCTGAAGTCAAGAGTTTACTTGAATATATGCACCCTACTTCGCAAAAAAGGTTTTGAGAGCTGCTTGTGCAAGCTTGTTCTTTTTCTGTGAAAATATGTTCTTAAAATATGAATAACAATTCACTGATTCAGAATCTAGATTCAACTTTGATTCTAGATAGTTTATATATATTTTATACTATTTATCAAACAGTAAAAATATTTATAAACAGGTCAAAAGGTTAGATATAGAATAAAACACTATTTGGCTAATATATGCTTTATTTACACTAACCTACAAGGTCTACTGTGATACTAACTTATCAGGATCTTAATGTAGTCTTAAAGATCTTGCAAGGATATTCTCAGTATTTATTTATGTGAATATGCTTTACTGATTCATAATAAATGAGCAATGGAATAGGGATTATTTGCAATGTAATAAACAGTCAAATTACTCAACTAGAGGTGACTGAAGTCTTAGAGTACAAATAACAATGTAGAGGGATTATTTGCAATGTAATTAACAGTCAAATTACTCAACTAGAGGTGACTGAAGTTTTAGATTACAAATAACAATGTAAAGAAAACTAATAATCAGTACTCAATTAAGAGGTGACTATAGTATAAAGGATTAATACCAGAAGCTCAACAAGAGGTGGCAGGAAATCCTGATTGGTCAGAAGAGTGACCAGGGGGTAAGATTATTGTCAGAAGCTCAACAAGAGGTGACAAAGGGATCCTGAGTTAACTTAGGTCAGCAGCTCAACTAGAGGTGACTAAGTGTTTGTATTTATTTGTCCAACAGCCCAACTAGGGGTGGAATATAACTGCTTGCTGCAGTGGCATACTGATGTGGCTGATAAAATGTAGTAAAGATGATATATTACAGGAATATGAAGCTTTTCAACAAAGGGGATTAAAATTAGTTGCTTGGATCGAGGAGGCAAAGAACCATTCTCAAGATTTCGAAAACATCAAAAGTTGGAATTGGCCCAAGGATCCACAACCTCCATTGCCTTATGTCCTATGCCCTTATTGGGAGTTGAATCGACAAGAGTGTCCTGAAACATGGACTTTTGAAGATGTTTGGGGAATGCATAAACCAGTTATAACCCCACAGCCCCTTGGTATGTTCTCTTATCTTTGACTTATATGCACATTTTTCCTCATATATGTGCAATAAAACGTCTTGATATAATGAACAAAGCCCTCAAAAGGTTGTATAAAGATGCAAAAGAAGTCGGGAACTTCAAAGCTTTAGACAAGAAATCCATCAATTCTCCTTTCAACCTCCCTGTCAAAATAAATCATGAAATGAAGTATCCCAATAGTGAAGATATAAGATTCAAATCAACTTCTCAATTTTTGATTGACTACAAAAAGAAGAATCAAACTGACTCTAATTCGGGATCAGAAGTCCCCATCCTTATCGATATCTCAGACGATTCCGAGAACTATGAGATGCAGGAAGATTCCAACAACAGTATTTTTGAAAGCAATATCTGAATCAAAAAAGAGAGGAGATTTTGTTATGTATTTTTAGGTTTTTTCCAATTTTTTAACCAATCTCCCCTAACAAATTGCGAGAAATAAGATTTAAATGTATTTATATTGTGACGGTAAAATTGTACAATATTGTCTTGATTTATATTGAATTTATGCAATTTATATTGTATTTTTATCTTATAAATTGAGCAAGTTATTGAATTTCTACCTTTTATTCTTTTTTGATTAATATGCCGGCAACTCAGCACTTATGCACAACGCGCGAAGAGATCACGTGATATTCACATGACATTTCAAACTCTGACAAGGACAAAATCCGATGTGAAATAATCATGTATATTCAAGGCAATATATATTTATATTATTATATTTATAGTTAACTAAAGTAAATATAATAATTATATAATAATATAGAACTGGCCACCTGGTGCTTATTACACAGCGCATGGGAAAAAGCCATCACAACAAATGTCAGTTGTCACAAGGGCACGTGATGGTCACAGAGGCACGCGATGGTCACAAAGGCATGTTAGAGTATGATACTACAGCTCTAACATACAGTGAGGGACAAAACCCTTCCAATGATTTTTAGTTGTGCAAAGATTCTTGAATAACTCAAGAACCACTGTAGATACAGACCTGAAATTTGGTGGTTGGTTAGGTCTACATGTTATCTATATGCCCTTAAAATATTATGACATAAGCATTAGTATTTCCCATGCTATAAATAAAATAATAATAAAATTACATTGGAAGGGTTTTGTCCCAGTCACATGATTAACACAAAACCTTATTGATTATCAGCAAATAAGGTTTTGTTTAATCATGTGACCTGTCAAAATTAGATATATATATAGCTGTTCACTTTTTAGTTCAACAACATCCCCACAACTCAACATTCTACACCATGAAAGCTCTTACTCCTCCTCAGGTTCTCACATTCTCATTTTGCTCAATAAGGGCAAGTCTACTTCTCAGATCTCTGCAATCACTGGCAGAGATCTGTTTACTATATCCAGAATTCACTTTACCCATTGCCCATCACTTGCCAAAGCACCTGGTGGCCATCCATGCAAGCTTTCTCCCTCAGATATTCATTATTCCCTCTAACAAATCACTTCTCAGAAGGCAGAATATGCCACTGAGGTGACCAAAATCCTTCAAATTATGACTGGAGAGTCCATTTCAGTGAAGACTGTTTATAGAGCACTCAAGAAGGCTGGAATGAGGGCTGTGGTGGAGAGAAAAGGCCTTTACTCACTAAGAGGCATAGGAAGGCAAGGATGGACTCTGCTCTGGCACATAAGGACTGGACTGTGGATGATTGGAAGAGGGCTGTTTGGTTAGATGAGACAAAAATCAATTGTTTGGAGTCAGATGGGAGGAAGTAGGTGTGGAAAAGGGCAGGAGAGAGGCTCAGTGATAGGGTGGCTGAGGGTACAATCAGGTTTGGAGGAGGAAATCTGATGTTGTGAGGCTGTATGTTGTGGGAAGGACCAGGATATTCCACCAAAATTGATGGAAGGATGGCTGTTGACCTTTATGTTATCATTATGGAAGATGAACTTCAAGAAATTATGGAGTATTATGACAAGAACACAGGGAATGTGGTCTTTCAGCAAGACAATGACCCCAAACACAAGACCAAAAAGGCCACCAATTGGTTTAAAGACAATGGATTTGTGGTCATAGTATGGCCACCTCAGTTTGCTGACCTTAATCCAATTGAACACCTCTGGTATTACCTCAAAAGGAGGCTGGGTGGCACCCAAGAGTATTCATGAGTTGTGGGAGAGGGTTCAGACAGAGTGGGAGAAGATCCCTGCCTCTACTTGTCAGAACTTGATGGAGAGTATGCCTAGAAGGGTTAAGGCTGTTTTGAAGGCCAAGGGAGGCTATACCAAGTACTAGATTGTTTAATTTGTATTTTTTTAATACCAGGGACAAAATCCTTCCAATGTGATTTTATTAGTGTTTTATTTATAGCGTGGGAAATACTAATGCTTGTGTCATAATATTTTAAGGGGATATAGATAACATATAGACCTAATTAACCTCCAAATTTCAGGTCTGTATCTACAGTAGTTCTTGAGTTATTCAAGAATCTTTGCACAACTAAAAATCATTGGAAGGGTTTTGTCCCTCACTGTAGTCTATTATGATCTCCATATTTTTCTGATATTTGTAGTATTTTTCCCAGCACTGTAGGTGCAGTATTGAGTGAGTTACCTTAGGTCGGTACCTCCTGTATAGGTGCTTAGATAAGCACCTAGTAGTATAGTCCACTGTGGGTGTGGGAAAGTCTCCTTAGTGTTTACTTTCCAATCACACTCACAGGTATGTCTTTACAGTTGAATATACTTAGTGTTTACTTTCCAATCACACTCACAAGGGTGTTCTGCAAAGTGTTATTCAACTGTTTCAACAAGGCACGCGATAGTCACAAGACGCGAAGGGTGTCATACGCGTGCACAAGCGCGAGAGCATTATGTCATCATATGCTACTACAGTAAAAACTGGAAACTCTCTGGAATATTCCAGTGGCTTCCAATGGAATAGTAGATAATAGGTACTAATAATAGATAGAATATTGTAGAATATTCTATAAAATTCCAGAATGTTCTATTATACCAAGAATATTCTATAGTGTCTTAGAAAGTAGTTAGAACCTTCCACAATGCTCTAGAAAATTCTAGAAAATTCTAAATGACATCATTCCTTCCAGAATGACATCATTCAATCTTCTAGAATCTTCTAAATGTCTCAGAGCAAAATGTATATAAGGAGCTCAGCTCCAGCCTTGTAATAAATAACATATCATCTTTACTACATTTTATCAGCCACATCAGTGTGCCACTGCAGCAAGCAGTTTATTCTACCCCTAGTTGGGCTGTTGGACAAATACATACATACACTTAGTCACCTCTAGTTGAGCTGCTGACCTAAGCTGTCTCAGGATCCTTTGTCACCTCTAGTTGAGCTTCTGACTATAATCCTACAATCAGGATTCCCTGCCACCTCTTGTTGAGCTTCTGGTATTAATCCTTTATACTATAGTCACCTCTTAGTATTGATTATTAGTTTTCTTTACATTGCAAATAATCCCTCTACATTGTTATTTGTACTCTAAGACTTCAGTCACCTCTAGTTGAGTAATTTGACTGTTTATTACATTGCAAATAATCCCTGTTCCATTGCTCATTTATTGTGAATCAGTAAAGCATATTCACAATACATCTTAAGTGTTAAGCATCAATAAATACTGAGAATATCCTTGCAAGATCCTTAAGACTACATTAAGATCCTGATAAGTTAGTATCACAGTAGACCCTGTAGGTTAGTGTAAATAAAGTATATATTAGCCAAATAGTGTTTTATTCTATATCTAATCTTTTGACCTGTTTATAAATATTTTTACTGTTTGATAAATAGTATAAAATATATATAAACTAGCTAGAATTGAAGTCGAATCTAGTTTCAGAATCAGTGAATTGTTATTTATATTTTAGTAGTGTTTTTACAGAAAAAGAACAAGCTTGCACAAGCAGCTCTCAAAACCTTCTTTGCGAAGTAGGGTGCATATATTCAAGTAAACTCTTGACTTCAGGGGTTCTAAGTCTATTTAGGCTGTCACTGATTAATATCAAATACTTAAATTATTTTACCTTGCAGTGAATTGAGTATTTGCACATTTTGATAGAGCATTGGACTCCTTTTTCGGAAAATAGTATTAAAATAAGGCTAATACATCATAGTCGGATCCCTGGCATGAGGAAGAACACTCTAGAGGAATCAACCCCACTAATCATGGTGACATCCTTCTCAGCGAAGCCGAAGATATAACTGTCCCTAGGAGATCTAATGTAAACAGGGTAAGAAACACGGCAAGTTCTTTTTCAAATAAAGTGACAATAAAAGCATCGCTAAACCCCTGAAGGAGTGCTGGATTTGTGGGAGTTTGGAGCATTTTAAGATTGACTGCCCTCATGTGGGAAGGATGTCACACTATGTCTCTATTAACAAATGCTCCACGCAGAACCCAACTGAGGAAGTGGAGGATCAGAGGGCTTATGAAATGGTTTATGGATTAAGCATACAGGGACAAGTACATAATGTTGATGAGGAATCGATTTTCATTTCTGTCTACCTTCCTCAATCAGAGGACGATGTTGTTTTAGATACAAGTTCACCTTCAAATGAGAGTGAAGCATCGCAAGTCTATGTTTCTATATCAGACTGTGATTTCCTCGAGAAAGGAGACTGGCTGGACACTCATTGTCAGAACCAGAAAGGTCTGACTGAGACGGGGGCCTCATTGTGATCTGAACCTCCTACCATTGAGGAAATCATTGATGAGGAAGTATTTGCAAACTGATCTAAGGAAATAAGTCAGACCTACGTTATAGAAGACCCCTCTGAGTTAGAGGGATCGGAGGAGGAGAACTTCCCCTTTGACCCAGGACAGTTACCCAACCTAATTCCTTGTGAGGAGTCAGACTCTGAAGTGGATGACTCCATTCCAAACGCTCTGCCCGAGGTACCTTACGGTAGAAGTGTCAGGAGGAACATCAAACTGGCCATAAGAAAGGAAAGCAAAAGACCCAGGGTCCAATACCCTCAATCCAGTTGGCTTATGAAGGAGGATTCAACCATCATTTACTGCAGAAGGGATCCCCCAGGTGGATACTCCAGTATTGGGATCTCAGCATTACATATCTACGGAGGCATAGGGAACTCAGAAGCCTCTAGTCCTATTAAAATCAGGCTGGAGGCTGGGGCCCTACTGGCAGGATCAACCAGGTAACTATCCATTTTGGTGGAGGGCAAGCAAAGTCACCCTCCACACGCACATCATGACCTCTCCTTAATTTTGGAGGATTTCTATAAGGAATTAGAGGACCGCCTCAAGCTCAAGCAAGGACTCAAGTTGCACCTCATACAGCTTACCAGTAATGCTAAGGTCTTAGGATACATCAATGTCCCCATTTACTTTGAAGATGACACCGGTATGCTCCTTAAATTTACTGCCAAAATGTATGTTGTCCGAGGCATGACCATCCCAATTCTTCTCAGGGAGGACTTTCATGTGAACTATGAGATCGGGACACTACGAGACCAGCCATTGGGCTCTAGATTGATTCTACCAGGGGGGGTGGGGTCTATCCCAGCCAGTTCCTCCAAGGAGCCACAGCCTTTAGCCTTCTTGATTAGCAAGATCCCCCTTGAGGAACTAGCCAATGAAGAACACCAACACCAACAAGAACACCAACACCAACAAGAACACCAACACAACAAAACACCAACACCAACAAGAACACCAACACCAACAAGAACACCAACACCAACAAGAACACCAACACCAACAAGAACACCAACACCAACAAGAACACCAACACCAACAAGAACACCAACACCAACAAGAACACCAACACCAACAAGAACACCAACACCAACAAGAACACCAACACCAACAAGAACACCAACACCAACAAGAACACCAACACCAACAAGAACACCAACACCAACAAGAACACCAACATGATGCTTTCCATAAGACATAAGCACCACCTCACCCCCCTTGTCTATTCTCCCTGCCCCAGGCCCTTTCTCTGTCCTCCCTGTCTTCTCTCTGACTGCTATGTATCTTAGTTATGCGATGCAGTATATAAATGTAATAAATAAATACAAGTAACTTGTATGTGACAAGACCTGTTGCTCAATGCATCTTCATCACTCCCACCACAACTTATCTTATAAAATCTTTTGATCTCTGTTTTGTTTTTCATAGCACCTCATGCTCTTTACTCCCCTTTTCTTTTATCATGTCTGATGGCATACAGCTGGTCCTACCCTCAATTTCCTTCTTTTGGAAAGACCAGTTGAACAAGGCCAGTATTCTTGATTCTTACTACAAAGGAAGAGTTCTCTGCTTCCTTGTACTATGGGTTGTTTGGATTGCCTTTTACTTGGCATTATACTTTCTTTTTTCTTATACCAAAATAATGTCTTTGCTTCTGCTTGTCAGCTGTATTGTAGTTCCTCTCATAGCTCCCTTCATAGCATTTCATTTCAGGTACTTAGTAGGCCTCGACATCTCCCCTGGAATCCTACTGTTCCCTCTTCTTAACAATTATCTCATATTATCTTGTGAGTATTTTGCTAAATCCTTGGTTATTTATTTTTGACAAAAATAAAAAAGATTTGGTTTTGAAGGGTCAGGATTTCCCTCTGGGCTTCATCATCTGCATCACCATGACATTTTTATGTCTATATTGTCTTAGAGCTATGTGGCTTATTAGTCTGGAATGCAAGTGGCAGAAGACTAGGACATCTGGGAGCTCAACAGGTCCCTTGCAGAGTGGGTCTAGCAACTATTTAGCAGATGAAAATGAGGGTGCAATGGAACTCCAATCTATTGAACAAGAACATGAACATGAATGAGAACACAGACAAGAATGCAAACCAGAATGCAGACAAGAACACAAGCCAGAATATGGACAAGAATGTGAACCAGAATGCAGACAACCAGAACACGGACAAGAGTGTGACCCAGAATGTGGATAAGAACATGAACCAGAATGTGAACCAGAACACCGACAAGAACATGGACAAGAATGCGAAATCTCAATAAAGTCCTCCACTTAGCACAATTCAAAAATATCACCCACCAATTACCCAAAAAATGTGATTGTGATACTGGGATTACCACATGAGAGTCATCTGAACATTGTCCATTTGCATATTCTGGGTGTGGGTACCTGGTGCAGGCTATGTTGTGTCAGTGAAAAGACAATACCATCTCAAACCCATTACTTACCTGACACCACACGTGTGAGTACATGAACGCGAACCAGAATGTGGACAAGAATTTGAACCAGAATGCAAACCAGAATGTGAACTAGAACCAGGTCCTATTGTAAGCAAAACTTTTACTTATCTGTTCATTTTGACACTGTTTGCAGCATGAGCAATATCAGATCAAATCAGTTGTTTAAGGCATAGTTTAAGGCATAGGACATTGAGAAAAAAGTTTAGGCAATACATAGACACTAGCAATTATTTTAGTTATACAGCAATCTACACACTATACCCCACTGAACTCATAGTGTCCCTTACACTTGCCTCCTCCAACCCCAGTGCAAAAGTTAAACACTCCTATTCTCTATCACATTGATCAAGCTGCAGACTGTACTATGCAAATGTTCCAGAGGTGTGTAAAACCTGTAGAGTATCTGTGAAAGAAAATGAGACATCTAAAAGGCCATGTTCATGCTTCATTAAGACAGGAAGAGAAATGGCATTAGTCATTTAGTTATACCAGTCATCATGCCCTCTGCACAGTCCATGGCCCATTTTCCAATCCACCCCATCTGATGTCCCATATTTCGACAGCTGGACAGTCATCATTGCTCAATACAATCTGTTAAATCACTTAACAATGCAAAGTGGGATACAAGTGACCTCTTACAGAGACTTCTGTCTCGCATCCTGGACACCATCTCACACAGTTGTGGCAGACATTTGAAAAGACCACTTATAGTTTTGACTGAGGTAAACCTACCCAATATATCAGAACATCAGAACGATCCACCAATGAGCATTGAACTTCCTACTGTTCTCGGATTGGAAAATGGGCCATGGACTGTGCAGAGGACATGATGACTGGTATGACTAAATGACCAATGCCATTTCTCTTCCTGTCTTAATGAAGCATGAACATAGCTTTTAGATGTCTCATTTTCTTCCATAGATACTCTACAGGTTTTACACACCTCTGGAACATTTGCACAGTACAGTCTGCAGCTTGGTCAATGTGATAGAAAACAGGAGTGTTTAACTTTTGCACTGGGATTGGAGGAGGCAAGTGTAAGGGACACTATGAGTTCAATGGGGTATAGTGTGTAGATTGCTGTATAACTAAAATAATTGCTAGTGTCTATGTGTTGCCTAAACTCTTTCCTCAATGTCCTATGCCTTAAACTATGCCTTAAACAACTGATTTGGTCTGATATTGCTCATGCTGTAAATAGTGTCAAAATGAACAGATAAGTAAAAGTTTTGCTTACAATAGGACCTGGTTCTAGTTCACATTCTGGTTTGCATTCTGGTTTAAATTCTTGTCCACATTCTGGTTTGCATTTGCATTCTGGTTCACATTCTCATCCATGTTCTGGTTTGCATTCTGGTTTGTATTCTCATCCATGTTCTGGTTCACATTCTGGTTTGTGTTCTCATCCGTGTTCTGGTTCACATTCTGGTTTGTGTTCTCATCCGTGTTCTGGTTCACATTCTGGTTTGTGTTCTTGTCCACATTCTGGTTTGCGTTCTTGTCCACATTCTTGTCGGTGTTCTGGTTCACATTCTGGTTCACATTCTTGTCCACATTCTGGTTTGCATTCACATTCTGGTTCACGATGTATTGACTGTCTAAGTCTAATACAGACCGAACGCGTATTGACTACTTAGTTCAATACGGTAGAGAGAAGTAGCTATCTAAAGTAAGGTAGATAGCTAGAACGGATAAGCAGAATCGACTGGTTAAGTGCGATTCTGGACAACTGCTCGAATGCAAGTAGAGTAGCTAGAGAGTCGAATAATAGAGTAGCATGGATGTAGTCCACGCGAGTTGAGATAAGGATCGAGTTTCAAACTGATACAGTTCGAAACTCAGTTTGAATGAGTAGCTAAAGCCCGTCTGTGACGGTCGAGACGATACACCAATCACAACTTACAGGACACTACGGGTGTCTGGGTAAGTCGTGGTTGCGGTGTAAAAAGTGTCTGAGTTCTAAACTACAGGCGCTAGAATATATAAGTCTGGCATGTGTGCGCCCACAAGAGTCGATGTACCGCATACATAGGTCGTCGAACTAATTATAGATATAATGAAAGAGAGAAAATAGAAATAATAAAGGAAATATAGTAAGAGCTCATCCGACTATATTTCCTGAGTGTATTTCGCCATACCTCTCACACATTCTCATCCGTGTTCTGGTTTGTATTCTGGTTTGTGTTCTGGTTTGTATTCTTTTCCGTGTTCTGGTTCATGTTCTGGTTTGTGTTCTCATCTGTGTTCTGGTTCACATTCTAGTTTGTGTTCTTGCCTGCATTCTGGTTTGCATTCTGGTCTGCATTCTGGTTTGTGGGGAGCCAGGCTGTGTGCAGGTAAGTGTTATGTATTTCTAAGCCTTTTATATTTTTTAAACAATTTCCCCTAACAAATTGTGAAAAATAATATTTAAATGTAATTATATCGTGACAACAAAATTGTACAATATTGCCTTGATTTATCTTGAATTTATACAATTTATTTTGTATTTTTATCTTATAAATTGAGCAAGTTATCGAATTTCTACCTTTTATTCTTTTTTGATTAATATGCTGGCAACTCAGCGCTTATTCACAATGCGTGAAAAGATCACGTGATATTCACATGACATTTCAAACTCCGACAACGAAGAAATGCGATGTGAAATAATCATGCATTATCAAGGTAAAATATAATTTATATATTATTATAATAAAATTATTATATTTATAATTAACTAAAAGTAAATATAATAATTATATAATAATATAAAACTGGCCACTGGTGCTTATTACATGGCACACGGGAAAATCGTCGCAATGAGTGACAGTTGTCACAAGGGTGCACGACGGTCACAGAGGTGTGTGACAGCCACAAAGGTGTGTGACAGTCACAAAAGCGCGCAACAGTCACAAAGGCGCGCAACAGTCACAACATGTGACAGTCACAAGACGTGAAGGGTGTCATACGTGCACACAGGCGCGAGAGCATTATGTCATCATATATACTACTACAGTAAAAACCGGAAATTCCCTGGAATATTCCAGTGGCTTCCAAAGGAATAGTAGATAGTAGGTACTAATAATAGATAGAATATTGTAGAATATTCTATAATATTCCAGAAAGTTTTATTATCCCAAGAATATTCTATAGTGTCTTAGAAGTAGTTAGAACCTTCCACAATGCTCTAGAAAATTCTAAATGACATCATTCCTTCCAGAATGACATCATTCAATCTTCTAGAATCTTCTAAATGTCTCAGACCAAAATGTATATAAGGAGCTCAGCTCCAGCCTTGAAAATCAATCAATCAATCTTTACTACATTTTATCAGCCACATCAGTGTGCCACTGCAGCAAGCAGTTTATTCCACCCCTTGTTGGGCTGTTGGACAAATAAATACAAATACTTAGTCACCTCTAGTTGAGCTGCTGACCTAAGTTATCTCAGAATCCCTTTGTCACCTCTTGTTGAGCTTCTGACAATAATCCTACCCCCTGGTCACTCTTCTGACCAATCAGGATTCCCTGCCACCTCTTGTTGAGCTTCTGGTATTAATCCTTTATACTATAGTCATCTCTTAATTGAGTACCGATTATTAGTTTTCTTTACATTGTTATTTGTAGTCTAAAACTTCAGTCACCTCTAGTTGAGTAATTTGACTGTTTATTACATTGCAAATAATCCCATTCCTTTGTTCATTTATTGTGAATCAGTAAAGCATATTCATATAAATAAATACTGAGAATATCCTTGCAGAATCCTTAAGACTACATTAAGATCCTGATAAGTTAGTATCACAGTAGACCTTGTAGGTGTTACGACCGGACAAATCCCGCCGGACTCCGGGCACTAACTCGTACGCCCCCACACGCTACAAGCACCAATCGTCTGTTTATAGGATTTCCCGCCCGGACTCCGTTACGTTCGACCTCATTAAGACACATATCAGTCACCGGACTTCCCCCGGACCCCGTCTCTGTCTATGTCCGTCTTCGTCCCACGCATCAGTCACCGGAACCCGCTTAGAATCCTGTCACCGCTCTAATCGAGCCCCGTTCCCGTTTTAGTCAAATGACCTGTCACGATTTAGGACTCCGCTCCCGCTCCGTTTCCCGTTATGGGTTATGCTTTGTCACGATTCGGACTCCGCTCCGTTCCGTCCCGTTCCTAACACCAATTTGGTGTTTACTATTCCCGTTTTATGTTTTGCTCGTTTCGTCTCATTATTACTGGATTCGGTATGTCATGCATTCCACGGTCTATATAAACTGGCAGATGTTGTACATACAATCCAGTCAGAAAATTAGCTTAGATTCCCCCCAGTAATCTAATACATTTTCCTCTCTAAAAACCTACTCTTATCAGACCGCTCGCACTAGTCGGAGCCCACGGGCTCCGGCGCATCTATCTCTCTCGACTATCTCGATTCACGACTCTCGACTCACGACCTACGACTCATGACCCACGAACCCCCGCCCGGACTCCCCGGGATTCCCGTCCGCCTGTCTGAAATTGGACAACACGATCTAGCGAGGGCGCAGCCTATAAGCTGAAGCCAAGTCCTACTGGATATCCCGCGGGTTTCTCCGGAAACCCGGCCTGAGTGTGTATCCTAACAGTATTTTCTGACTAATACTCGCAGATTGTTTTCATTATGCCACCAAGAAGAAGTACACGCGCACAGTCATCAATGCCTGGACCGTCGACTCTTCATTCCCCGTTAACTCTGTATACCAGTCAGACGCTTGCGAACCAGTCGGAACCCATGGAAGAAGCCTGCATCGAAGAAATCCCGGAAGACCTGGACGAATCCGAGCGCGAGGACGATTCCGTGGCCCCCGACAAGGGCAAAGGTGTCGAAATCCCTCCTGAAAATCCTCCGCCTTTTCAACGACCGAACACGAGGGATCCTACTTCTGAGTTTTTAGCAGGTACTATAGATAAATTCATGACGCACCTGCTAGAAGAACGAAAAAGAAAGGAACAAGAACCTCCACGGTCAAAAGTCAATGCTCCGGAACCCTTCACGGGTTCCAACCCAAACAAACTCTCTACTTTCCTCATGCAATGTCACTTCAATTTCCGCGATCGCGCCGCTGCATTCTCCACGGACTCCCGAAAAGTCAACTACGCACTTTCAAATTTGTCGGGATCCGCGTTGAAATGGTTCGAACCGGCTTTTAGCGGGATTACCGAGGAAGAGCCGCTCTGGCTTGAAAATTGGGAAGCTTTTGTTGAGGAGCTTGAAACCAACTTCGGCCCGTATGACCCGACAGGAGAAGCTGAGAATAGTCTCACAAATCTTGGTATGAAGGACACGCAGCGCATCACGGACTACATCGTCCAATTCAATAATCTTGCAGCTCGTTGTCAGTGGGGCGATCCCGCTCTCCGCCACCAATTCTACGCCGGTCTGCCGTCCCGCCTTAAAGACGAAGTCTCGAAAGGAGAAGATGGCAAGCCAAAAACCCTGTCCCGTATGCGCCTCAAAGCTCAAAACGCGGACGCACGTTATTGGGAACGTCGCGCGGAAGTTGCCCGCGAGACATCCGCGGACAAAATAAACAAGTCCAAGGACAAAAACAATAACACCAATTCGTCAACCAGCAACCAGAACTCCACACAATCCGACAAGAAGAACAATAAAAAGTCTTCAAACAACAACAACAATAAGGACAATAAGGACAACAACAAGGGTCAACAGTCCGGCAAGCAAGTCGGAAAACCCGACCTCTCAGGCAAACTCGGACCTGATGGCAAATTGACTCCACAAGAAAGACAACGTCGTATGGACAACAACCTCTGTCTCTTGTGCGGGAAACCCGGTCATCGAGTCCCGGAATGTCCGCTGGCAAAAGCAAACTCTTCAAAGGGTCGATCAGCCAAGGCCTCCACGGATACCCCGTCGAAGGACAAACCGGCTGCCGATTCGAAAAAAGAGTAAGCAACCCCGCGGGCTCCGCGCGGGTTAGGGGTTGCGTTGCCTCTCCGCGCATTCAAGAGTTCACTCGCCTCAACGCATCCACTCTTTCACATTCTGATTCATTTTTCGTTAAACTTATGTCTAATATGATCCCGAAATTCGTTTTTTCAGCTCTCATAGATTCCGGCTCGACTCATTGTTTTTTAGATACAAAATTCATGCAAAAAAATTCTTTGTCAACTTATTCGATAAATCCCATCGGTCTCCGCCTCTTCGATGGCACAAGTAATTCGGTTGTTACCCAAGCTTGTGATTTACCCATCAGTTTCCCTTGTGGAACATCCCAATTGGTCACTTTCTATGTGACCCAGTTAGACTCAAGTTGCTCGGTGGTTCTAGGACATAACTGGCTTACCCGCTACAATCCGTTGATTGACTGGATAGCTAACAGTATAACATTCCGGACTCCCGCGGCGACCGAGGAAACTGCGCCTGTCTCGGCCTCCATGGCACCCATGGCCTTCCCAGCACCTGCAGTCTCGAGGACTCCTGTGATCCCTACGGCACCTACAGCTTCCCCGGAACCCACGGCACCTCCGTCCATTTCTCTGATTAATGCTGCAGCTTTTATTAGGGCTTCAAAAATGGATGGGTCCCAGGCGTTCACTATCAACTTAAAAATTGATGAAGCAACTGGACGTTTCTCAACCCCAGTATCCGAATCTGAGCAAGCTGCTGACCTAGAAGGCGTCCCGGAGAAATACCATGACTTCGCGGATGTTTTTAGCAAGCGAAAAGCTGACCGGCTTCCGCCTCACAGAGAATATGACTTAAAAATCGATCTTGAAGATGGCGCCCAGCCACCCCTAGGACATATTTACCCGCTTTCGTCCACGGAACTATCCGCAATCCGTGATTTCCTGGATGAACATTTGTCCATAGGTTTTATTCGACCCTCAAAGTCTCCTTTTGGAGCACCTGTTTTATTTGTCAGAAAAAAGGATGGATCCCTTCGACTATGTGTTGATTTTAGAGGACTCAATGCTGTCACCAAAAAGGACAAATATCCACTCCCACTTATATCTGACCTGCTTGATGCTCCGCGGAATGCCCGGATTTACACCAAAATAGATCTCAAGCACGCCTATCATTTGGTCCGGATTGCCGCGGGCGACGAATGGAAAACCACTTTTAGAACCCGCTATGGGGCCTTCGAGTGGTTGGTCATCCCTTTTGGACTCACTAATGCCCCGTCTGTTTTTCAGCGTTTTATCAACGACATTTTCTCCGACATGCTCGATGTATGCGTCATTGTTTACTTGGACGACATTCTTATCTACTCCGAGAATCCCGCGGAACACGACAAACAAGTCCGTGAGGTTCTCCGGAGGCTCAGACAACATGGTTTATTTGCAAATGGTAAAAAATGTACTTTTGACACGGACTCCGTGGAATACCTAGGTTTCATGATGGGACCCAATGGACTCCGCATGGACGAAACTAAAGTACAAGTCATCAAAGATTGGCCCGAACCCCGAAAAGTTAAAGATATACAATCCTTCCTCGGCTTTGCCAATTTTTATAGACGTTTTATCCGTGGATATTCCGACATCACGGTACCCCTTACCCATCTTACGTGTAAGGGTACTCCGTGGAACTTTAACGATAAGTGTCAAAAAGCTTTCAATCTTTTAAAAAATTCTTTTTCCACAGCTCCTATTCTGTCGCATTGGAAACCGGACTTCCCGCTCATTGTTGAAACGGACGCCTCCGACTATGCACTTGGAGCCATTCTCTCTATCCAGGACTCCGACGGAGAAGTTCACCCCGTGGCTTTTCTGTCCCGGACTTTTACCGGAGCAGAGCTCAACTACGACGTTCATGATAAAGAACTTCTGGCAATCTTTTCAGCTTTCAAAGCGTGGCGACACTATTTGGAAGGTTCAGGAGCTCCTATTGACATTGTAACAGATCACAAAAACCTGGAATACTTTTCTACCACAAAACTCTTGACCCGCCGGCAGGCCCGCTGGTCTGAATATCTCTCCGCCTTCAACATGATTATCCGTTTTCGACCCGGCCGTCTCGGCGGCAAACCCGACGCTTTAACTAGACGATGGGACGTCTATCCTAAAGAGGGGAGCAACGACTATGCAACGGTAAATCCGCACAACCTGAAACCTATTTTCACGAATCAACAACTTACCGCATCGGTCCGCGCAACCTTCCTCGTCAATCCCATTGTCCGTGGAATTATCATTATGGATATCGAGAAGTTACATCAAGATATTCTATCGGCAATTCCCCTAGACCCCATTACTAAAGCTCATCTAGACAATCCCGTGGACCCCGATCAACCTCAGTGGTCTCTTGATCAACATGGTTTCATTAGACTTGACGATCGTATCTATGTACCGGACTCCGACGGCCTCCGCCTCAGGATCCTTCAATACAAACATGATCATCCACTCTCAGGACATTTCGGGTACAACAAAACTCTATCATTAATAAGAAGAGAATATACTTGGCCCGGACTCCGTGGATTCGTTAAGCACTATTGTAAATCTTGCACTACTTGTCCCCGCTCGAAATCTCAGCGACACAAGCCATACGGCCTTTTGAAACAACTCCCGGTACCGGAACACCCGTGGAATTCTATATCTATGGATTTCATTGAACACCTACCGGATTCCGAAGGCTTTTCCGCTATTCTAGTCGTTGTTGACAGATTCTCAAAACAAGGTATATTCATCCCTACTTATGATACAATTACGTCCGTGCAGTTAGCGGAACTTTTCATTATCCACGTATTTTCCAAGCACGGAGTTCCGTCCCACGTGACTTCCGATCGAGGATCAGAGTTCGTGTCTCACTTCTTTAGATCCCTCGGAAAATCCTTGGACATGACATTACATTTCACGTCTGGACATCACCCGGAAGGTGACGGACAAACCGAACGTGTCAACCAGACATTGGAACAATACCTCCGCGTATATTGCAACTATCAACAGGACAATTGGAAAACCTTGTTACCACTTGCAGAGTTTGCTTACAACAATGCACCCTCGGCCACTACTGGTGTTTCCCTGTTCTTTGCAAATAAAGGATATAATCCAAATATTACAGTACATCCAGAACGAAATCTCGCCTCTGTTCGTGCTCAAGAGTTCACCACGGACCTCCACGAGCTCCACGAGGAACTCCGGACTGCAATATTGTCCGCCCAAGAGCAATACCAACATTCAGCAGACAAACACCAGATCCCGCCACCAAACTTCAAGATTGGCGACCGTGTTTATGTCAAAGCTCAATTCTTCCGGACTACCCGTCCATCAAAGAAGCTTGCTGAAAAATATTTAGGTCCCTTTGAAATTATCACACAAGTAGGTTCAGTTTCTTGGACTCTACGGCTTCCGGATAGCATGCGCGCGGTACACCCGGTATTTCATGTCTCTATGCTAGAACCTTGTACTGCTAACACTATCCCGGATCGCGTGCAATCTCCACCTCCTCCTGTCATCATTGACGGAGAACCCGAGTTTGAAATCTCTCAGATTTTAGATTCAAAAATTGACAAGCGTCGACGCACTTGTAAACTGCTTTACTTGGTCAAGTGGGCGGGTTACGAGGGCACCGATGAAGAAACCTCATGGATTTTGGCCACGGAACTCGGTAATGCCACGGAAATTGTTACTGACTTTCATACAGCTTACCCACTCAAACCTGGACCATTATCGTCTCTCTGACCGCACTCCGTGGACCCCGTGTTACGTTTGGACTCATTTTCATTATTCCCTGTCGCCCTATGTCTCTCTTTGCTTTTACAGGTTCTGACATGTCTGGTCAAGTCTTCAAGCGGACTCTCCGCGGACTTTGGCTTTGACTTTTATTTTTCTTTCACGCTTTACTTTATGTTCAATTACTTTCTATTTCTATGTTACTTTTCAGTCTACATTTATGGGACTGTTCTTTTTCCCTGCTTCCTCAGCTATCTCCTCTGGGAGCTCCGCGACCTCCGCGGCAACCCCGTCCTCATCCGATCCGGCATCCTCGGAACTCCCGACTTGTGGCTCCTTATATACATAGCCGCCATACTCCGCCAGGAACTTCCAAAACTCCTCGCGGAGTCCGGACAGCTCCTTGGCCACCACAATTTGGACCTTGTTGCTCTTCCGGAGCAACTCGTTTTGGGCCTCGATGCCCTCGGCGATCCGTCCAAGGACCTCGTCCAACCCGGACAACCCGTCCGTCCCGCTTATGTCTCGCGCCCCGGATCCCGTGGCCTGCTCGTGCACAAGCGAGCACCTCGCCTTGAGGTGCGCGCATTGATAACATCCCGGCCCCCGGCCGGCCTTTCGGTTGCATTCCGTGTTCCAGTCGTTGCAACCGGAACACCGCGGCTCGTTCTGCGTCAGAAGACGGACTGGCGCCGCTTTCCTTGCCTTCTGTTGATATGGTCAGTTTCCGCGGGTATTCCTTGGACATGAGGCCTACCTTTTGGGGGCTCTCTGGCTCCCCCTCGGACTCCGACTCCACCTCTGTCGCTTTGCGCTGAAAATCACAAGTCAGTAAAAAACCGACAAGTTGAATATTGGGACTTACCTTTCCCGCAACAATGGCGGCCCTCTCCGCGGCCAACCGGGCTTTCTCCGCAGCCACCCGGGCGTTCTCCGCGGCCACTCGTGCAGCCTCCTCCGCCTCACATTCCCTCTCCTTTGCGGCCTCTTCCTCCGCGGCCAATGCTTCCTGGTACTCTCTGTCCAGGGCCTCCTCAGCCTCCCTCGCCTCTCTCTCTGCTGCTTCACGAAGCTGGCGCTGCTCTTCTCGCCACGCCAACAATTGGGCCGCCGTCCACGGCGCCCGATACGGAGTGCCCGTGGAGGGCCCTGCTGTCGGCATTGGCTTGCGTGGTGTTGGTTTTGGTCCCATAGTGACGAAGATGGGGGTAATAAAGAAGAAGAAATTTCTATTTTTTCAATTTTTTATATAGGCTCGTCGCGTTTGAACCTTACCTTCCAGATCACATGACTCTTTGACACATACGTGTAACCGACATGACTTTTGACACATGCGCGTAGCCGACAAGAACCTTATTTAGGTCTAGAGCCTCTTTGGGACTTCGGCATAAAGGGAGGATACTGTTACGACCGGACAAATCCCGCCGGACTCCAGGCACTAACTTGTACGCCCCCACACGCTACAAGCACCAATCGTCTGTTTATAGGATTTCCCGCCCGAACTCCGTTACGTTCGACCTCATTAAGACACATATCAGTCACCAGACTTCCCCCGGACCCCGTCTCTGTCTATGTCCGTCTTCGTCCCACGCATCAGTCACCGGAACCCGCTTAGAATCCCGTCACCGCTCTAATCGAGCCCCGTTCCCATTTTAGTCAAATGACCTGTCACGATTTAGGACTCCGCTCCCGCTCCGTTTCCCGTTATGGGTTATGCTTTGTCATGATTCGGACTCCGCTCCGTTCCGTCCCGTTCCTAACACCAATTTGGTGTTTACTATTCCCGTTTTATGTTTTGCTCATTTCATCTCATTATTACTGGATTCGGTATGTCATGCATTCCACGGTCTATATAAACTGGCAGATGTTGTACATACAATCCAGTCAGAAAATTAGCTTAGATTCCCCCCAGTAATCTAATACATTTTCCTCTCTAAAAACCTACTCTTATCAGACCGCTCGCACTAGTCGGAGCCCACGGGCTCCGGCGCATCTATCTCTCTCGACTATCTCGATTCACGACTCTCGACTCACGACCTACGACTCACGACCCACGAACCCCCGCCCGGACTCCCCGGGATTCCCGTCCGCCTGTCTGAAATTGGACAACACGATCTAGCGAGGGCGCAGCCTATAAGCTGAAGCCAAGTCCTACTGGATATCCCGCGGGTTTCTCCGGAAACCCAGCCTGAGTGTGTATCCTAACAGTAGGTTAGTGTAAATAAAGCATATATTAGCCAAATAGTGTTTTATTCTATATCTAATCTTTTGACCTGTTTATTAATATTTTTACTGTTTAATGAATAGTATAAAATATATATAAACTAGCTAGCATTGAAGTTAAATCTAGCTTCGGAATCAGTAAATTGTTATTCTTGTTTTAGTAGTTGTTATCACAGAAAAAGAACAAGCTTGCACAAGCAGCTCTCAAAACCTTCTTTGCGAAGTAGGGTGCATATATTCAAGTAAACTCTTGACTTCAGGGGTTCTAAGTCTATTTAGGCTGCCACTGATTAATATCAAATACTTAAATTATTTTACCTTGTAGTGAATTGAGTATTTGCACACTTTGATAGAGCATTGGACTCCTTTTTCCAGAAAATAATATTAAAATAAGGCTAATACATCACAGCTATTCGAGAATCCTCGGGAACTAGACCATAACGACAAGGAGTACAAAGTAGAAGCTATAGTAGGACACAAAAAGCATCGAAATCAACTCCTTTTCCAAGTTCGATGGAAAGGATATGGACTGGTGTCATGTATTTCTAAGGTTTTTTCAATTTTTCACAATTTCCCCAAAACAAAATTCTTAACAAAGGCTCTTAAAATGTACTTATATTGCTATGGTAAAATTGTACAGTATTCCTTTGATTTATCTCGAAATTATGCAAATTATTTTGTATTTTTATCTAAAAATCTGAGTAGACTACAAAATTTCTACTTTTATTCTTTTTTAACTATATACATGTATCTTCAAACCGGCCACCTGGCACTTATTACACAATGCGCAGGAATATTTATCACAACAAGTGACAGTCATCACAATGAGTGACAATCGTCACAAAAGCGTGTGATAGTCACAAGGTGCAACGGGTGTCATATGCGCACTAGCACGGGAATATTATGTCATATTATGTCATCATATATATGCTACAATAGAGAATGGCGGAAATGTCTAAAACATTCCAAGTAAAATAGCTAAAATAGGATAGAAATAAAATTCAATATGTCTCTAAATGTCTCAGAGTGTATATAAGGAGCTCTGCTCCAGCCATGAAATATAACCAATTTTATCAATCCATTTATCAACACATCAGTGTATCACTGCAGCTAGCAGTTTATTGCCACCTCTTGTTGAGCTTCTGGTACCAATCAGGATTCTCTGTCACCTCTTGTTGAGTAATTTGAGAATAATCCTACCAATCAGGATTCCCAGTTACCTCTTGTCAAGTAATTTGACTATAATCCTACAATCAGGATTCCCTGCCACCTCTTGTTGAGCTTCTGGTATTAATCCTATACTACAGTCACCTCTTAATTGAGTACTGATTATTAATTTTCTTTACATTGTTATTTATAGTCTAAGACTTCAGTCACCTCTAGTTGAGTAATTTGACTGTTTATTACATTACAAATAATCCCTCTACATTGTTATTTGTAGTTAAAGACTTCAGTCACCTCTAGTTAAGTAATTTGACTGTTTATTACATTGCAAATAATCTCTGTTCCATTGTTCATCCATTGTGAATCAGTAAAGCATATTCACATAAATAAATACTGAGAATATCCTTGCAAGATCCTAAGACTACATTAAGATCCTGATAAGTTAGTATCACAGTAGACTGTCACAAACGTACAAACTCAATTTTCGATAATATTCAATTTAATATTTCTTCGACATTCCTTCGACTTTCTGACTCAATTTCTGACTTGACTTCCGACTTGACTATTCTTCGACAATATCTTTGACTTGTCTCAGGTTGATGTCATTGATGATTTCACTTTGATATTATATTATCATCATAGGTAAATGATATATAGTATATAAGGGCAATGATAGGAATGAAGGAAGTCAGTCAGAAAATCTGTACTATATTATATTATTTACTGTATTATATAATCGTTAAACTTTTTCTGAGCCTTTCTTCGACTTATTTATTCATGAGCCTCTGTGTCCTATCTTTGCCTCACACTTTATCAACAGGACGAATTAATACTTCATCGAATGAGGCATCTTTACTCGATATTGTTGAATATTCTTCAATTGTTTATTTGACTTTATTGAGTAAAATTCGATTCATGACATAGACCCTGTAGGTTAGTGTAAATAAAGCATATATTAACCAAATAGTGTTTTATTCTATATCTAATCTTTTGACCTGTTTATAAATATTTTTACTGTTTGATAAATAGTATAAAATAAACTAACTAGAATTGAAGTTAAATCTAGCTTTGGAATCAGTAAATTCTTATTCTTATTTTAATAGTTGTTGTCACAGAAAAAGAACAAGCTTGCACAAGCAGCTCTCAAAACCTTCTTTGCGAAGTAGGGTGCATATATTCAAGTAAACTCTTGACCTCAGTGGTTCTAAGTCTACCAAGGCTGCCACTGATTAATATCAAATACTTAAATTATTTTACCTTGCAGTGAATTGAGTATTTGCACATTTTGATAGAGCATTGGACTCCTTTTTCAGAAAATAGTATTAAAATAAGCTAATACATTACAACTGGAAGAGGAAACCTGGTTAAATGGCAATGACCTTCGTAATGCCCCCACTCTTCTCAGAGCTTACAAAACTATTTATCAAATCTAATGATCATTTTACCTTCTCACGATGACAACACTGTTTATTTACTTTTAACTCTACTCTTCACTATTCATCCCCCTTAGCCTTTCACCTCAATAACCAAGTGGAGCTTAAAATTAATATAAAATACATAAATTCGCTAAAGAGAATTTTATCCCCCTGTCTCTTCCCTCCATGTCAACCTCACAAATCAGTACACTATGTCGCAGGAACAACAACCCAAACCCAAGTTCCCCAACTTCAAAAGAATACTGTGACCCCAACCTATCAATACTTCCACCACGTCATCTTGTACTGAAAACATCAAGCACTGTATGGGTAATTCTGGGATGCCATCGTTGATGCACCCCACTGCACAGGATAACACAGCAGGAACCTCCACCAACTCAAGGAGTGGAACCGCTTTCACTCCATATACTCCTCCTCCCAGACCCCAACTTCCCAACTTTAAAAGGATACCTTGACCCCAAACAACGGTTCCTCCTTCCCCACCACCTTGAACAGAGATTGTCGAGTGCTTGGGGGAGGCCTCTTCATCCACATACCCTACACGGACGGACCCCGTTCCAAAAGCTGCACCCCTGTCCTCTGGTACTTGGGGGGCCCCCTCAGGAACATGGAGCAAAACCCCCCCACCCCCTCATAGTATCTTCCTTTCCACTGAGGAGGAGATCAGGAAAAAACAGCAGTCTGAGGCTTTCTCCATGCAGATTCAGGAGGAATTAAAAACGCTTAAGAGGAAGAGGAGGGAGGAGTACTTAGAAGGACAGTGAAAGAGGGGTGCTAGGGATAATGTCCCCTCAAAGTGGACATGGCAGGAATGGAGGAGAATGGAAGGAAACAACAACCCATCAACCATCGCTCCCCCCCCCAGGCCATAAATGGATGGATTTCACTGAGATGGATTGCAGTAATGGGGGCATGCCATGTGTTCAGAGTGTAGGACAGAAAAGCAGGAAAGGAAAAGACAGGGTCACCTTCTATGATTGGGACAGAGTACGGAGGATCAAACTACAAAGCATTGCATTGCAACGCGGGGACGGAGTTGCACTACCTCCCAGACCTCCTTCCCAATGTGGGCCCCAGGAACAAACCTACTGGATGGGGGCCCATCGATTTCTCATCTGATTCGGAGGATGACCGATCGCGCTACCCTGCCTACGACGACAAGTACCTTGGCACTGATTGCCATGAAGGTTTTTTACTTCCTGACAACATTCACTTCTTCACAAGTGACCCTAACCAATGATGAAAACTGCCAACTTCCGTCAGAGTTTGGAGGGGGTATCGTCCAGCCGACCCTGTGATGCTGTCCAGCTCCACTCACCTCTCTCCAGCTCCACTCACCTCTCTCCACCCCACTCACCTCTCTCCAGCTCCACTCACCTCTCTCCACCTCCACTCACCTCTCTCCACCTCCACTGTCACGAATTGATTATTCTTCGATAAAGTCGAATAATATTCTACTAATCGAACTCGAAAGCCTCGTTCGACGAAGTATATATTCGCCCTGTCAATGAAGTAAGAGGCTATTACCAGTCGCGAGAACTCACGGAAGTATTTGTCGAAGAAGTTACGACAAAGTAGATTACTAATATCACTAATATACAGATATTTCGACTGACTTCCCTCGCTTCTTTCGTAGCTCTTTTATGCTTTTCGTCGTATCGTTATGACTATGTTATGAACTAATTATGAAATCATATATGATGTCGAAATGAGACATGTCGAAAGAGATTCGATGGTGTCGAATAATGTTCAGTTTGTCGAGTTGAATTCGATAGGTCAAAGAGTTGTCGAAAGTTACCTTTGAATGTTTGTGACAATACGTGACATGTGACGGTTGTGACATCCACTCACCTCTCCCCACCTCCACCCATCTCTCTCCACCTCCACCCATTTCTTCTGCGCCCCCACTGCAGTGCTTTACACCCTTTTCAGAGCTGCCAGGAAGTCTTGAACCATCCACCGACCCACCTTCTCTTCCCCCTATACCGTTACCCCTCCCCTTAGCAGGACCTTCCCTCATACCACCGCCCTCACCCACACCCAAGCCCTCTCCAGCACCACGGCCAACCCCACCCCCCCACACATCACCTGACCCCCTTGTCGCCACCCACTCTACCCTGATGCCATTGTTCCCTGCAGTGTCAGACACTTCCCTTGTTCCTCTGCCAGCACGGAGTCCACTGCCCATCTCTCCCTGCTCACCTTGTATTTCCCTGGGGAGCCCCATTCATCAACCCAATATTACATTGATGGATGTTGATCACCCTATCCAGGAAGTCCTCACAGTGCCTCTCTCAGTCATGGAGGAAGTCCTCAAGGCACCTCCCTCAGTCATGGATGTCTTCGAGGAACCCCCCCCCCCACCATGGAGGTCTTCGGGGAACCTCCCCCAGCCATGGAAGTCTTCGAAGAGCCTCCCCCCTTAAGCGAAAAGGCAAAGGGGAAGCGGAAGTGTGAGGTATCAGCCTTATCTCATAATTTTCTCTTAATTTTCTGTGAATTACTTAATATTTTCTCGAATTTTTATTGTATTTTTATTATGTTTATTGTGAAAAATAGGCCTTATTCCTTTTAACTTCGCATAAATAACAGCATATATGGACTCATATTATGCTATTATTACTTAATTAAATTATTATAATTTTTAACTAATTATTTATATTTTATTTACTTAGTTATTACTGCCCGGCACATTGCTTTGCTTTCACACTAGTGACTAGCATTTAGTCACACGTGTGACTGTAACACTAGTCACGGGACTTATTAGATAAGCCTCCAGTGGAAGCACAGAAACACATTATGTCATCATTCATGCCCGGCGCTTCAAATTTGGGATTGAGGGAATGATTTGTCAGCAGGTGACAATTACAAGATGTCACACAAGTCACAGTCCGGTGTCGGGATGTCACACAAGTCACGGATGTGATGACCCGAGTCATTATTAGATTCCGCCGACTCATTGTTTGCTTCCGTCCTGGGACTGCGGCCTTGAACCTTCATGTTCAAGCAAGAGGTTAGAACCCTTGTCTCAGAGAAGGGAATCACATGATAAACAAAGGGTAAATAATGAGTAGAATATGAGGTCATTATGATCTCACTAATGACCTCATAAACTAAATAGTTAGCTAATCATTAAGTTATCAAAATGTATATAAGGAGGGCCAAGTTTCCAATAAAACCAATCTATCTCTCACATATTTCACAGTACAGCACAGAAGCTTACCTAATCATCCTAAGGACAATAATAGCCTTAGTCTGATACACTCACTGTAAGCACCTACACTTGCAGCATCTTGAATCTTTGTCAGCAACTCTTGGACTTAGCTAATCATCTAAGTTCCCCCAGCCTCACAGCTACCCTTTAGGCTTATTAATTAGATAATAAACCTAATAAGTATCTAAGTATCCTTACTGAAATCCCTGCCAATACTAGATTACTCAAGGCCCAGCCCTAAGTTTATTGAATTAATCAAGTACAAGCACTCAGATAATCCAATACATATTATTTTCTCTATTAATAAATTATTTAACACCTTGTTGAATAACTATTAATAGTTATAAATAAGCATACAAGAATCCGAAGCTCTTATATCAAGTCTCTGCCAAGTTACTGCGCATATATTCAGCTTCCAGCCCCTATTCTCAAGGAATAGTTCTTTTATTGCTAAAAGAGTCATACACAGTTCTATTGAACCTTTCAATAATCAAAATAAGCATTGATTTGAGTTGTTTAAGCTTCATAGCGCAGCTCATTAATCTATCAGTATTTAAATTACTGGACCTTTGCTTGTTTTATTGTTGAAGCTCTGTGACACTATAGCATATATTGAGCTATCTAAGAGAATCCCCTGAATACATTACAGGAAGGCTGATGTTCAGGCCAACGAGCCCCTTGCCATTGACTCTTACCGGCCGACCCCATTTGCAGCCCCCCACCACAGCTGCCCTCTCCCCCTCACTCTTGGAACATGGCCAACTTGGCTCGTTTCTTACAGGCAGGTTGGATGCACGTGTCCATTAACTACCCCTCTGACAGTTTCACTCTGGGATGCACGTTAATGTGACTGGCACCAACCTTGCAGCACCCCCTTCTTAAAGGGCATATCCAAGGGTATAGCGGGTCTCTCACACTGTCAGACCGCATGAGTACACTTTAATTATGCATCAATGACCCTAAGGAACAGCTGCATTTAGTGGAGGATATCGAACAGGTTGAGCTCTCCATGTTTTGGTCCCTGCTCGTTGACTCCACTTGTGTCCTTCCTGAGCATGCACCGATCCACTCGGCTGTGGACCTAGTCAACCTGTTGGAGTATCTGTTGTCGGATTCTGACATCCCAGGAGGACTTCCCTCTGGTGGAGATGCGAGCTGCACACCACTTCCCACTCCTGCCCCACCATCACTACACCCCCAGCCTCCTCTCATCGCCCACATTACTGACACCTCCGCTGATCACATTCATGCCATCATTCAAATGTGCCAAAAGGCCTACAGTCATTGGGTCTCTTCAATCCAGAAACTGGATGGGTTGACATCCACTGTTAGGATACGTACAGGGCGGGTTTCCGGAGAAACTCGCGGAATATCCGGTAGGACTTGGCTTCAGCTTATAGGCTGCACCCTCACTAGATCGTGTTGTCCAATTTCAGACGGATGGACGGGAATCCCGGGGAGTCTGGGCGGGGGTCGTGGGTCGAGGGGTTGTAGGTCGGAGGTCGTGGGTCATGAGTCAAGATTGGTGAGAGAGATAGATGTGCCGGAGCCCATGGGCTCTGACTAGTGTGAGCGGTGTGATTCAAGTAGGGTTTTAGAGTGGAAAATGTATTAGATTACTGAGGGGAATCTAAGCCAATTTTCTGACTGGATTGTATGTACAACATCTGCCAGTTTAAATAGACCATGGAGTGAATGTCATACCAAATCCAGTAATGATGAACGGAACGAGCAAAACATAAAACAGGAAAAGTAAACACCAAATTGGTGTTAGGAATGGAATGGAATGGAGTGGAGTCCGAATAGTGACAAATCATAAACCATAACAGGAAACGGAGTGGAAGCAGAGTCCGAATCATGACAGGTCATTTGACTAAAATGGGAACAGGGCTCGGTTAGAGAGATGATGGGTTTTCTGAGCAGGGTCCGGTGACTAATGTGCAGGACAAGGTCAGACATTGTAAAGGGTATGCATATATGCATACCTGGACTAAGGAATAATAGCTGGATTATAGTACTTTATTATTTACCTTTTATTTTCTTTCATTTTATATTCTTTCTATATTTCGAGCACACCTTGATTTTGTAGTTCGAAGCTTTGTGTATATGTATGGGCGCTCTCGGCGCCAAAAGAGACAGACAACTTTTACCCAGCAGACACCACCTCGTAAACGACCCAGACGTCGAATAGCGAGAGGTGTCAAGGGTAACGTTTCAACTACCTCTAAAGGTAGTATTCTCTTGCATACTAACGTACTTTGGACTCGAACCGCGAAGGTCGAGTTCCAATCTAAGGTCTTTGCGCTAGTCGACATTATAGTCGACTCGCGCTATTATTTCTTTACTCTAGATATTCAGCTTCGCGTTGATTATCTATTTTACATCCAGCTACGAGTTGTACCGTGAAGGTCAACTCTTTCATTCTTTCATTCTAGCCATCAAGAGCAACTGTACAGTTGCTCTTGTGATGCATAGCGTGTCTTCTTACTAGCACAGCTTGTCTAGTAATCTACAGTATTGTACTGTACGGTCAATATCTGCTAATAGTAGTTGAATAGACACTATTCTTCGTATATCAAACGGTCAGAATCTATTGACTCTTCACAGTGGTGATCCGAGCCGGACCATTCTTTTCCTACAAGGAAAAACTTATTATTTGACTACTAAGACCTGAACACGCGAATGACTACGGGCAAGAATCAAACATCTAGGCCTTCATCAACGCCGGGTAGCTCCATGCCTCGTCAAAAATCTTTTAACCTAGAACCACCCCGTAATGTCACCCTGAGGAAGTCTTCGTCGACTTTTCAAGGATCAGCTCCTCCAGAGGATTCCCCCGGAGTAGTAGCTGGATCGTCTACGAACACTCCCCAGCTTCCTCCAGGATCACCTCCTCCAGAGGATTCCCCCGGAGTAGTAGCTGGATCGTCAATGAACATTCCCCCCGATCCACCTGAGGAACGCTCATTACTCGAGCAGTTGGACACCCCTGGAGTTAACGTTGAGTCTAATCGAGCACCCACGCCCGTTCTCAGATTCCCTCCGAGACAGGTCATCCTTAAGCAGTTCCTTGGAGGTCATATGGTTTACGCCCAGCCCATCGATTACAAATGGGATATGTACTACACCGATCGAATCCCCGAGGATCAGTGTTATGTATTTTATTAGTTTTCTACCTTTTAAGTCCCCCAAAAGCCGAAATAGCCAAAATGGCTTGTGAAATGTACTTATATTGCGATGATAAAATTTGTATAAATATCTTTTAAATTTCGTTGAATTTCTACAATTTATTTTACATTTTTATCTTAAATATTGAAGAAGTTATGAATTTATTCTTTTTTAACTAAATACTATCAAACCGGCCACCAGGCGCTAATTACACAACGCGCGAGAAAATCATGTGACAGTCGTCACAAAAAGGCGCGACGGTCACAAGGCGCGACGGTCACAAAGCGCGACGGTCACAAGGCGCGACGGTCACAAGGCGCGACGGTCACAAGGCGCGACGGTCACAAGGCGTGACGGTCACAAGGCGCGACGGTCACAAGGCGCGACGGTCACAAGGCGCGACGGTCACAAGGCGCGACGGTCACAAGGTGCGACGGTCACAAGGTGCGACGGTCACATAATGTGACAGTCACACGACGCGATGATTACAAAGGCGCACGGATGACATACACGAAAGGCGCGGGAATAAATTACATCATCATGTATGCTACTGTAGAAAAAACCGGAAATTCCTGGAGCATTCCAGAAGCTTCTCCAGGAATAGCTAAATTAGGATAGTAATGATGTAATATGTCTCAAAAATGTCTCACATTTTATTGTATATAAGGAGCTCTGCTCCAGCCGTGAAAATATAACATATAACTTTTTATCCACCCACATCTGTGTGTTACTGCAGCAAGCAGGCTATTCCACCCCTATCAGGGCTGTTGGACTTTTAATTCCACCTCTATTTGAGTTGTTGGAAACCTTTGCCACCTCGATTAGAGTTGTTGGCCCAAGTAGTTCACCTTGTCACCTCAATCTGAGTTGTTGACTTATTTGTTCCCCCTTGCCACCTCTTAATTGAGTAGCTGGCTTTATTACTTTTTCTAACTTCTATTTAAGTTGTTGGAATCTGTTGCCACCTCGGTTAGAGTTGTTGGCTATCAACCAAGTAATAAATAAATTGTTTGTTTTATTGTTTGAAATTAGAATATAATTCTAATTTCTCCTGGTTTGGCTTATAATTAAATACTGAGAATATTCTTGCAGAATCATAAAGACTACATTAAGATCCTGATAAGTTAGTATCACAGTAGATCCAGTAGATTAATTTAAATAAAGCATATATTGCCAAATATTGTTTTATTCTATAGTTGATCTTTTGACCTGTTTATTAATATTTTTACTGTTTGATAAATAGTATAAAATATATATAAACTAGCTAGAATCGAAGTTGAATCTAGTTTTGGAATCAGTAAATTGTTATTCATATTTTAGTGGTTGTTTTCACAGAAAAAGAACAAGCTTACATAAGCAGCTCTCAAAAACCTTCTTTGTGAAGTAGGGTGCATATATTCAAGTAAACTCTTGACTTCAGGGGTTCTAAGTCCATTTAGACTGCCACTGATTAATATCAAATACTTAAATTATTTTACCTTGTTGTGAATTGAGTATTTGCACACTTTGATAGAGCATTGGACTCCTTTTTCCAGAAAATAATATTAAAATAAGTCTAATACATTACAATCAGGTTACCCCCTTCGTGGAGGAGTACAGTACGGATTACCCTATTCTACCGGAGACTGTAGCAGTCTGGTTAGGGTGTTATCAAGCGATTTTATCGGCACGGGATTTATTCACGCAACCAGGGAACCTTGAGGATTTGACCCAATCAATTCCTGAATGGTCGAACGAGGTGACGACCACTATGGAAGGAGGAAGAAGAATTCTCAAGCGGGAGGTGTTTTCTCTGTTCCTTGAAGCACTTTGTACGCATGATGATGTGCTACAGATCCTGCATGTCCTGCTTGGCGGAGATCATGTTGTGCCTAAGGTTGACTACCAGTACATGTACATCCGTATGTTGGAGGAGTCTCTCAATGGAGTCACGCCAAATCTATCGCTGGCATACCTCACTTTAAGAGGTCGGTTGAAGCGAAATCAAAGAAGACTTGATAAGATGGTTTTAGAGGTACTCCTCCCCTATAACGACTCGATCCAGGTCCCTGATTTGCCTATCTCCACGACCAATTCGTTCATTTGCAACTTAAACGGGTCCCCTGATACTCGTTTTCTGCATTCTCTCAACCGTCCCGTAATATTGGAGGATTTTCCACTGGACTTGAGGACGCAAGTGATAGAATGCCTTCAGGAGAAGAGGATTGAGGTCTGCGCTCCCTTCCATCAACCCCAGCCGTGTCAACTTCTGAACGCGACAGAGATCGAGAGACAAATCGCGATGGAACCGGGCCTAACGTCTCTCCAGGGAGATCACCGCTCTCGTGTCGCATTTGAGGGAGTCTCCAACGGCCCTAACTTCAGGGATGAAGTGACCACTCTCAGAAACCGATCAGTCGCCAACAAGGGTCGACCGTCCTTCTCCACGGCATTCACTGAGGGCATAGCTGGCCCAGTTGCTGGTCGAGGATCGCTTAATCCAGACGGTCCCCGCCATTCTCTACCGATCGCTTCAAACCCTTTCTTGCCATCAGGAGGACCCCCTAGCGATTCATCTGGGAGTTTGAATACTTCAGACTGGGGAGGGAACTCAGGACGTGGGGAATGCCACAATGGAGTGCCTAATACCCCTTTTCGAACTCCGATGTGGTCTCGAGCTAGCGCGCTTACTGATGACTTACCTAAGGACAAGAAGGTCACTCTTAACACCAACGACCTTAAGATCAAATGGTCTGATCTCCCTGAATACGATGGATCTCAATCCGAAGCCCTGGACTATATCATGGATATCATGAGTCTCGCGGAGATATCAGACTCTATGAGTGCGATCTTAGGAGTTGCTCTGCCAAGACGACTCAAGGGGCACGCTAAGGTCTGGTGGAGCACCTTAGACCGTGAGCATCATACTGAATTCAGTCAATCTCATGGGTCGTTTCTTTGGGGTATCGTCGAAGGATTGCTCGGAACTCGTTGGCGTGAATCCTTAGCCTTAGAATGGGAAGCTATGAAATTTCGACAGGCTGGTCACGATCGTGAGACACCCGTCCACTATATCCAACGGAGAGTTAAACTTTATCATTTCCTGTACGGGTTCCACCAGGACAGAGGGGATGAGACACGCAGACTCATTCTCACACTGCCTACGGAATGGCTCTACCTTCTTCAAGGACAACCCATCGATGATATCATGAGTTTACAGACTTATGCTAATAACCTGCAAGAAGCTCTGATTAACACTTGGGTCCAAACACACCGGGAACGTTACAGGTTCCAGAAACCGCGCGTAATGTTATCGGAGGGTCAAGAATTGGATTTTAGAGTCACCGGCGACTCCTCTTCACCTAACCATATTCTCGTTAGTGAGACTAATGAGAGAGGCTCGACGAGAAGGACCGTTCCAGATGTCGCTGATCCAAAACAGGGAAAGCGTCACGGAAAAATGTTCTTCGAGAGGAGTAACAAGAGGAGTTCGGTCAAACCCACCAAGGAATGTTGGATATGCGGAAGTCCGGAGCATTTTAAGATAGACTGCCCTCAAGCTGGCAAAATGTCTCATTATGTCTCTATCAACAAATGCTCCACACAGGATATGTCGGAGGAAGCTGAGGAGCAAAGGTTATATGAAGCGGTTCATGGACTATCTATACAAGGACAAGTAAATAACTCTGATGACGAATTGACTTTTGTTTCCATTTATTCGCTCCATGTCGAAGACAAATTAGTGAGGGAGGAAAATCGAACGACTGGTGAAGCTCTTCTGTCTGAAGCTTACGTATCCATACTCGCCGCAGATTTCTTCGAAAAAGGAGACCGGCTGAGTGCTCATCAGCAGGACCTTGAAGGCCTGACCGAGGACTACTGTCAGACTGGAGATTCTCATGAACAAATCAGTTCGAATTCGCTCTGTTTGCCTGGAGCTGATGTTGACACGTTCCCATTTGATCCCAGGAACCCCCCCGATTTACTACCGTACGAGAACTCGGATTCGGAGGACAGCGACAATGATCCAGTATTGGATTCCCCTTCGAAGCATGTTCCTTGCCGAAGTGAACGCAGGAACGTAATCTTGTCCCTGCGCAAGGAAAGTAAGAGGCCTCAAATCCAATACCCTTGTCCCAGTCGTCTGATGAAGGAGGATACTACGATCCTTTATCGAAAACGGGATCCTCCCAGTGGTTACTCTAGCATAGGAGTTGCAGCGCTCCATGTTTTCAGTCATGTAGGAACTCCCGATTCACCCGAACACGTTAAAATTCGAATGGACACGGGAGCGGATCTTTCCCTTATATCGGAGGAATTCTACAAGGAACTGCAGGGCATGTATAAGTTGAAACAAGGACTCAAGTTACGTCTAATCCAGCTCACGGGTAACACTAAGGTTATCGGATATGTTAATATTCCCATTTACCTGGAGGACGACAGTGGAACGTTACTGAAGTTCGCGGCAGAAACTTATGTCATTAGAGGAATGACGGTGCCAATTCTTTTAGGAGAAGACTTCCATATTAATTATGAAATTGGTACTCTAAGAGATCAGCCGTTGGGATCTAGACTTATTCTCCCGGGACGACAGGGTTTTATTCCAGCCAGTTCTTCTAAGGAACCTCAACCTTTGACCTTCACCGTCAATAAGGCCCCTTTCGGGAAGCAAGAGAAGGAGTCATCCAAACTCACCTCTCTCCCCGATAAAGGTGTGCGTACTGAAAGAGTCGCGCGAGCCTTGGAGGATTGCACTATCGATCCAGAGTCAGCCAGACTAGTGCCTATTTTTGTTGAAGATCTAAAGGGCGAGGAATGGATTGTTGAAGGAATTGTACTGCAAAACGAGGACGGTTCTATATTAGCCACACCAATCACGGCAATTTCAAGGAATAGTGCGGCAGTACCTTTAGCCAATCCATCGCTAACCCCTAAGACTATCCGACGAGGGGAGACAATAGGGATAATTCATGACCCCGCTCGTTGGGCTCACAAGCCCAGGTCACTCGAGGAGAAAGGTTTAATGGTAGCAGGCGCGACCAAGATCGCAAACCTTATCGAAAGTCTCTCTCAACTTGAGGAGGACCGTCAAGTCGCCTCAGAAAGGCCTAAGCCACCTGTTGAACCAGAGATTGCAGATGATTTCGAACCGCCTGGTCCTAAGACGGCTGCAGTGGCTGATAATGAGAAATTTGCCTCAGAGGATCTTCACAAGTTAGTCAATTTGGGACCGGATATACCAACGGAGGTCCTGCCACGTCTCAGATCAGTTTTGACTGAGAACGTTAAGGCTTTCGGAGTCGACGGACGGTTAGGGCAAGTGGAATGTAGAGTCCCTGTCCCCTTGAAAGAGGGAGCCCAGCCCATATCCATGCCTATGTTCCCTTCAGTCCCCTGCCAATAGGAGAGTTATAGACGAGCAAATGGATACCTGGTTCGAACAGGGTGTCATTGAAGCCATCTAAAAGCCCCTGGGGAGCGCCAGCCTTTGTAGTATATCGCAATGGTAAACCGCGGGTGGTCATCGACTATCGGAAACTTAACTCATCTCACTGTTCCAGACGAATTCCCTTTACCACGTCAATCGGAGATTATGCAAGGCGCTGTCGGGGTCAAATGTTCTTTCTTCTTTCGATGCACTAGCCGGGTTTACTCAATTAGAAATGTTGGAGGACGATAAGCCCAAAACAGCCTTTAGATCCCATAGAGGGCTGTGGCAATTTAAAAGGATGCCATTTGGGCTCAGAAACGGCCCCTCTACATTTCAGTGCGTCATGCAAACAGTTTTAGCACCCTACTTGTGGATTTTTTGTTTAGTCTACATCGATGACATGGTCATATTCTCTAAGAACTGGGATGATCATTTGCTTCACCTGAATCAGGTGCTTGGCGCTATCGCTTCGGCCGGTATCACACTCTCTCCCAAGAAATGTTTTATCGGATATAATTTCGATATTGTTATTGGGTCATAAAGTATCTAGGCTGGGTTTTTCAACCCACCAAGAAAGGGTTCGCGCTATATTGGAATTGGCCCCACCCACTAAGGTTTCTGATCTACAACGGTTCCTTGGAATGGTCCTTTACTTTTCAGCATATATACCATTCTATTCATGGATGGTGTCCCCTTTATTCTCGCTCCTAAAAAAGGGAACACCTTGGACGTGGACTAGCTGAACATGTCCGAGCTTATGAGGATGTTAAAACCGCATTAGGATCAGCTCCAGTGCTGGGGACATCCCGTTAGTGGGATGCCCTACAGATTGTATACGGACGCTTCGGATTTTGCCTTGGGTTGTTGCCTCCAACAAGTCCAGAAGATGGCTTTAGGAGATTTAGTGGACACTAAAATCTATGCCCAAGCCAAATTGGCTTTTGACCGTGCGCAGGACGTGCCATCCTTTGTTCATCGGTACAAAACCAAACAGCCCAGAGATTGAGTGGTCGGATTCGGTGGGGACCCACTTTTGAGGCGACCGAAGTTACTGTTGAACGAGTCATTGCATATTGGAGTCGCACTGCTGAAAAGCGCTGAGCGTAACTATTCTGCTACTGAACGGGAAGCATTAGCAGCAAAGGAGGGACTAGGTCCACTTTCAACCTTTCATTGAAGGTGAACATGTCCTGCTCATTACGGACCATGCAGCTCTGCAATGGGGTAGATCTTACGAGAACACTAATCGTCGACTAGCCACATGGGGGGCGATATACGCTGCATTTCCAGGTCTCGAGATTTTGCATCAATCAGGGAGAGTTCACAGCAACGTGGATCCACTGTCCAGACTCCCTCGGGTACCAGCCTTTGTGAGCCCTATTAGAGATGATTTGCAGGCTATCACCTCGACCTCTCTGGACAAGAGTACTGAGGAAAAACTATGGAAAGACGAACCCGCTAAGAAAGCGGTCTTCTCTACCATACTCGATTCTATGGAGCCTTTTGGAGTAACTCAAAAGGTCCGACGGTCAGAATGGGATACTCATAATGCAATAAGGAACGACCAGGAAGATGAGTCTAACTTCGCATTGCGTCATCCTCAGCTACTAATCAGCATCGAGGAGGGATATATAAAGAAATTTTTAGAGGGTTATTCAAAGGATCCGGTTTTCAGGAATCTCTACGCTTTAGATACCCCTTCACCCAACGTGGTTGTTACTCCTTCTCACTACTTCGTGGGAGCAAACCGACTCCTGTACTTTTGCGACTCGGACTGGAAAAGTCGAGTCTGTGTACCCAGAACCATGATTAACTCGATTCTAAGGTTGGTGCATGATAACCCTTTTGAGGGAGCACACGCCGGAGGCCAGCGGTTGTTCAACCTGATGAAAGACCGGTTCTTTTGGCCAAGAATGCTACAATATTGCGTGTCGTACGCGCGTACCTGCGATATCTGCCAAAAAACCAAAGTCGATCGCACCGCTCGTCAAGGAGCCCTCAGACCGGCTGACGTACCTTTTAGGCCATTCGAGGTAGTTTCTATGGATTTAATCACTGGACTACCCGATTCAGGAAAGGATTCGTATTCTGCAGTCTTCATCGCCGTTGATAAATTGACGCGTTACGCTATTACAATACCTACCTTTTCGAACCTTACGGCTGAAGGATTCGCACGAATATTTGTCAAACAGGTAGCAAGCCCCTTCGGACTGCCCTCTCGAATAATCTGTGACCGGGATAAGAGATGGACCTGCAGGTTTTGGCGGGAAGTCTGTAAGATCTATGGTACCACCCTTGCGGTATCTTCGGCTCATCATCCTCAAACGGATGGGCAAACGGAGAATATGAATGCGACCATAGAACAGATGCTTCGAGCCTATTGTGCCTCTGCTAAGGAAAGCTGGTCCCAGTGGATTGAGGTAGTTGTTCACGCATACAACTCGACTGTTCACAGTTCCACAAACTACACCCCGGCCTTCTTATTAATGGGATACCTCCCAAGAGGAATGTCTCGAGTCCTAGGAGGTGACGAGCCCCTAGTTCCTAGAGAATTATCAGACAGCCCTATGGCCGACCAATGGATCCTCGAGCTAGAAAATCATTGGCAGATGGCGTGGGATTCAATCGCTCGAGCCCAAGAGATTCAAGCACGAGCGTATAACAAGAAGCAAAGACCTGTAGAAGATATCTCTGAGGGAGACTTTGTATTAGTGAACCCCCACTCCCTCGAACTGGTGGAAGTCAAGGGAACGGGGAAGAAACTAATACAAAGACGGATTGGACCATTCGAGGTCCTTGAGAAATTGAACTCTCAAGTATTTAGGCTTAAGATTCCCCCGGAGTATCCGATGCATCCAGTCATTAATCGGGATCATCTGTGGAAATATCAACCCTCTCCTTCCAAGCTAGGTCCGAGACCCCAACTTGAGAACCTAAGAGAGTTGAAATCAGATCATGAAGAATATGAAGTCGAAGCTATTGTTGGACATAGGAAACAGCGAAATCGTCTGCTATTTAGGGTGTGCTGGAAAGGTTATGGACCCGAGGAGGATTTGTGGTTAAGCAGCACTGACCTTAGAAACGCTCCGGCACTTCTGAGGGCGTACAAGGTGCTGTTCAATATTTAACGGGATATATGCGCTCAAGGAATCATCTATTCCCTCTCTTTTGTAACTTCCTTTCAGAAATATCTCAGTTATTCAGTGAGCCATCTCATTGGCTTTTATTCTTTTTCATTTTTCTATCCCTTCGGTTGATTGGGACAACCATTAATTGGCAGCGGACACATTTCCCCAAAACCCGGCCACAATTAATGAATTTTATTTAATGACCAACCGAGCGGAGTTCCAATTCAATATATATATATACAAAGTACACGTAAATTCGCATAAATTTTCTTTATCTTTCACACCACGTCCTTCACCTATCTACAGCCCTTCCCTCTATCTTCAACTTCACCACTTTTATCGTGCTATAATGCTCCCTTTCCAACAAAACAAGCAAGTCCTCCCTAAGTTCAAAAAGGTCCCGTGAGCCCCGACAGCCAGTACATCCACGACCAGTGGGGGATTCATCACCCGCATGCCTCATACAGACAATGTCGAGAGCAATTGGGGTACCCAAAAATCAACCCCCCTGTTGACTTTCTCCTTTGGTGATGAGCCGGGGAAAAGTACCAGTACGCATTGGAGCAAGCCGTTAGGCCCCTCCGTCAGACCGTCATCTGAGGAAGTCGCTGCTAGCATGCGGAAGCAGGAAATGTTTATGGAAGAACACAACGCAAGGAGACTCACCCGCAAAAGAGAAAGGCGTGCTGAGTATAGAAGTCAACAGGAGGCGAGGGGAGCAAGAGAAGGAGTCCCCTCCAAGCGGCAGCGGCGTGAGTACAGAGTGCAATGCGGAAACAGAGCTTCCGTGCCGATCCTTCCCCCCACGGGAGAGAAATGGGCCGACTTCGCAGAGACCGATGATAGCGAGGGTGGGACGCCTTGTATTAGGACGACGGGAACCAAGAGCTGGAAGGAGAAGGAGGGTACCATCTTTTACGACTGGGAGCTACTTCGACGCATTATGTTATGACCGTGTCGCAACCCTATCGGCCCCGAGGTTATCGCCACTTGTCAACGTTTCAAGTCATCCTCTCGGAAACCATCGGCCCCGAAGCTGACGAATGTTTCGCGAAGATCAAACTCCATTTACGCCCACGTCAAATAACTCATATTGTCTGGTCAAACTTTGATACGTCCCCTTTATTATGTTGATCCGTTCAATCTTATGTTTCGCATATGTCTATCTATATTTGTAGTCCTCGAACCATTTCCTTTTATCGTAATCCCGCTCTCGGTTATCATCGGCCTCCGAACTAATCATAAACTTCCCGTTCCTAGTCAAGCTTATTGTTAATACCGTGTTCCGCCCTTCTCCCCATTAGTATTTTCCAGACGCCTGTTACTTGTATATGAACCCGCTGTAATTGTAGTTACTAGGCAATCAGAATATCGACTCAGAATACCCTCATACACCTGTATCAGTCTCATACTAAGAATCCCCCCATCCGCCTTCGCGTGCGCTCGCCCACTCCCGGCCCTGACCCCTTGGCCCGACGCTCGACTTGTCCTTCGATTCCGATCGGTATCACGCCGAAAGGTACTCACTAGGATTAGTCTTCGCCCGCCCGAAATTTAAGGACATCCTACGGATATTTGCGAGGGCGCAGCACATAAGCTGAAGCCAAGTCCTTCCGATCGGTCCCTGTCGGCCACCGATATTAGTCAGTTTCCAGTTCTTAACACATTAAGTTGCAACGCATAGTTCTTACCTGAGGGGACGGTCAAACGCTGCCCCAACAAGAAAAGGGATACCGTAGGGGACCAATTGAGTTTTCCTCGGACGAGGATGAGGAGGAGGACGAGAACAGGAATGGCGTGTATAGCATCCGATCTCTGGGAGAGGATTGCCATGAAGGGTTCCTTCTCCCGTCTAAAGTTCGTTTCGTAACCAGCGACCCCAACCAAAGACAAACGCGGAGACCGTCATCCAGAGTATGGAGGGGTCACCGCCCTAGTCAACAGTCACTGGAACGTGAACCTTCCACGATTCCGGTCCCACATCTCTCGTCAACATCGAGGCCCCTTCCCATCATTCACCCTACACACACTCCCTCAGCCCCGATTCTAACGCCTCATTTACCTCCCTCTTCAAAAGCTGTACCAGTCCCAACCTCATTTGGGATGTCGAGGCCCCTCCCATCCTTCACCCGACACACACTCCCTCAGCCCAACGCGAACCTTCCCCGATCCTGGCGCCTCGTCTCTCCCTCCCCGAAAGCTATACCGGTACCGACCCAACTTCCGCCGTCACCGGGTATCCCTCCCGACTCTCCGTATTCATATTGCGTGTCCTTGGGTAGCCCTATCCAGGACCTTCCACCAGAGCGAATGGATGTCGATTTGGACCCCCCTACACCGGACGTCATCGATCCCCTGGCAAGCAGAAAGGTGAAGGAGATGCAGAAAGCCACCACTCCTCTCCGAGAACAATCCCCTATTCCCGTCCTTGACAGCCCGGTTCCCCTCACTGAGCCCGTATCCACAACTTTCTGGATGCGAGTAGCTGTCAACTACCCTTCCGAACAGTTTCCTGTCAGAAGGGTGCTATCACAGCTCGTGCCAGTACTTCAGCAACTGGTCCTTCAAGGGAGCCTCAAGGGTTGTCGCGGTCTGGCTCCGTTGTCGGAGATAATGGAGGATTTCTATCTCTCCTTCGAGGATCTCGCAGAGGGGAAGAACTTTGCACGAGCAGCACAGGAGATTAAACTCTCTATGTTCCGGCACATCATAGTGGAGCTTCACCGTCTGCCCCCAGACTCAGCGAATGTCCTCTCTATTGCTGGCTTAGTAGATTTACTCGAGGCCCTCGTCCTGACGCCTCCCACAGAGACCACCATGCAGCCACACGTTCCTGCCCTACTGCCCGCGTCTTCGTTTCCCCTCCCCAATGCTCCTCTTCTCGCGCGGATTTCCGCTCCGCCGGTTAGTGTCCGCGCAGTCGTTCGTTGCAGAGAGAAAGCCTACAGACGATGGGCCAACTCCTTGTACAGGAATTCTAGTGATTTGACTCGGGTGAGAATAGCTGAATCCTTCAGAGTAAAAAGGGAACGATGGGGAAACCTCATTTTGGACCTTGGGGGATCCTCACAGGAAGCTTGGGGCGGCGTTCCAGATGCTCTTCGACACCTAGTATAGCACATCCCTTCAAACTGGGGGGCACTGTAAAGGGTATGCATATATGCATACCTGGACTAAGGAATAATAACTGGATTATAGTACTTTATTATTTACCTTTTATTTTCTTTCTTTATATTCTTTCTATATTTTGAGCACACCTTGATTTTGTAGTTCGAAGCTTTGTGTATACGTATGGGCGCTCTCGGCGCCAAAAGAGATAGACAACTTTTACCCAGCAGACACCACCTCGTAACGACTCAGACGTCAAATAGCGAGAGGTGTCAAGGGTAGTATCTCAGCTACCATAAGGGTAGCATTCTCTAGTCTACTAATAGCCTTTTGGACTCGAACCGCTAAGGTCGAGTTCCGCTTTCAAGACTTTGCGCTCGTCGACACCGTAGTCGACTCACGCTACTATTACTCTATCCTAGACACTCAGTCTTTAGCTGAGTATCTTACTTATTTCTAGCTACTAGTTGTACCGTAAAAGGTCAACTCATTATCTTACTGTTCTAAGCTGTCACGAGCAACTATACAGTTGCTCTTGAGGCGTGCAGTGCGTTCTTATACTAGTACTAACAGTCTAGTAGTCTATAGTATTGTACTGATGGTCAATACTCTCTAATAGTAGTTGAATAAACACTATTCTTCGTGTATTGAGCGGTCAGAATCCACCACTCTTCACAGTTATGGTAGAGTACCTAACTCTCCCTTTCAAACTCCGATGCAGCCTCGAGTCAGCACACCTATCGATGACTTACCTAAGGATAAAAGGATTGCTCTTAACACCAACAACATCAAGATAAAATGGTCAGACCTTCCCGAATACGATGGAACTCAGTCCAAGGCATTGGATTACATCATGGATATTATGAGTCTCTCGGAGATCTCAGACTCCATGAGCACACTGTTGGGAGTCGCTCTGCCAAGACGACTTACCGGCGATGCCAATATCTGGTGGAGCACCCTAGACTGTGAACATCACACTGAATTCAGTCGATCTCACGGATCGTTTCTTTGGGGTATCATAGAAGGATTACTTGGAACTCGTTGGCGCGAATCCTTAGCTCTAGAATGGGAAGCCATGAAATTTTGACAAATCAGTCACAATTGTGAGACACCCGTTCATTACATTCAGCGGAGGGTCAAGCTCTATCGATTCCTGTACGGGTTCCACCAAAACCGGAAGGATGAAATGCGCGGACTCATCCTGATGCTGCCCACGGAATGGCTTTACCTTCTACAGGGACAACCTATCGACGACATCATGAGCCTGCAGACTTATGCGAACAATTTACAAGAGGCGTTGATTAATGCTTGGGTTCAAACACATCGAGAGCGTTATCGGTTCCAAAAGCCTAGAGTCATGATCGCCGAGCAAGACGAGTCGGATCCCTGGCATGAGGAAGAACACTCTGGAGGAATCGACCCCACTAACCGAGGTCACGTCCTCCTCGGTGAACTCGAGGATAAAACCGTCCCTAGGAGATCGAACGCTAAGCAGGGTAAGAAACACGGCAAGTTCTTTTTCGAACGAAGTGACAAGAAAAGCATCGCCAAACCTCCAAAGGAGTGTTGGATTTGTGGGAGTCTAGAGCATTTCAAGATCGACTGCCCCCATGTGAGCAGGATGTCGCACTATGTCTCTATTAACAAGTGCTCCACGCAGAACCCAATGGAGGAGGCGGAGGATCAAAGGGCTTATGAAACGGTTTATGGATTAAGTGTACAGGGACAAGTACATAACATTGATGAGGAATCAATTTTCATTTCTGTCTACCTTCCTCAGCCAGAGGACAACATCGTTTCAGACGTGAAAGCATCCTCGAATGAGAATGAGACATCGCAAGTTTATGTTTCTATATCAGACCATGATTTTCTCGAGAAAGGAGACTGGCTAGATGCTCATCGTCAGAACCGTGAAGGTCTGACTGTGACGAGAGTTTTATCGCGACCTGAACCTCCCACCATTGAGGAAATCATCAACGAGGACGCATTTGCGAACTGATCTAAGGAAATAAGTCAGACCTACATTATAGAAGACCCCTCTGAGTCAGAGGGATCGGAGGAGGAGAGCTTCCCCTTCGACCCAGGGCAATTACCCGACTTAATTCCTTGTGATGAGTCAGACTCTGAAGCGGATGACTCTATTTCGAACGCCACTCCCAAGGTACCTAACAGTAGATGTATCAGGAGGAACGTCAAACTGGCTGCAAAAAAAGAAAGCAAAAGACCTAGAGTTCAATACCCCCGATCCAGTCGACTTATGAAAGAGGATTCAACTATTATCTATTGCAGAAGGGACCCTCTGGGTGGATATTCCAGTATTGGGATTTCAGCATTACACGTCTACGGATGCGTAGGGAATTCAGAAGCCTCAAATCCTATTAAAATCAGGCTGGACGCTGGGGCTGACCTCTCCTTAATCTCGGAGGATTTCTATAAGGAACTAGAAACTAGAGGACCGCCCTAAACTCAAGCAAGGACTCAAGCTGTGCCTTGTACAACTTACCGGTAATGCCAAAGTATTAGGATATGTCAACGTCCCCATTTATCTCGAGGACGACACCGGTATACTCCTTCAATTTACCGCCGAAACATATGTTGTCTGAGGTATGACCATCCCGATCCTTCTTGGAGAAGACTTTCACGTGAACTATGAGATCAGGACACTGCGAGACCAACCGCTGGGTTCCAGATTGATTTTACCTGGGAGAGCAGGATCTATCCCCACCAGTTCTTCCAAGGAGCCGCAGCCTTTAACCTTTTCGATTAGCAAGATCCCCTTTGAGGAATTAGCCAATGACTCGCCTGAATTGACTTCCAAACCAGACAAAGGACTGCGTACTGAAAGAGTCACACAGGCCTTACAAGATTGTACTATAGAACCGGAATCAGCTCAATTAGTACCAATCTTTGTAGGAGATCTTATTGGTGACCAATGGATAGTCGAGGGAGTTATCTTGCAGAACGACAATGGGAGTATACTAGCTGCTCCCACCACCGCCATCTCTAGGGAACGTGCCGCGATACCTCTCGCTAATCCCTCTCTGACACCAAGAATCATCAGACAAGGGGAAACTGTTGGATTAATTCATGATGCGAACAAATGGGCCCAGACTCCTAGATCTTTGACTGAGAAAGCATCGATGCAGTCAACAGCAACCAAGATTGCCCATCTCATCGAGAGTCTATCAAAAATAGAAGAGGAGCATGTCCTTAATCCTCAATCCTCCGGACTGCCCCCAGAACGGGAACTCGCAGACGATTTCGACCCGGCATGTGAGGAGTATGCCTTTACCACAGTATTCATTGTGGTAAAACACTCCTTTTATTTTATTTATATTTTACATATTCTATTCATAATTTTCTATCTTTCATATTCTTCGAATATTGCATATTTCATTAGTTCGAAGCATTGTGTATACTTGTGGGTGCACTCAGCACCAATTAGAACTCAGACACACTTTAACCCAAGAACCACCACTCGTAAGACACAAACTAGGTCTACTACGAGCGGTGATCAGGGTAACGTGTCAGCTACCACATAGGTAGCATTATCTGAACTACTGAATACTTCTAGCCTTGAACTGTAACAGTCGAGGCCTCCACTCGAACCATTGCACTCGTTGACTCCTTCGTCATCTCGTGCTCCTTCTCTCACTTTCTCTTATATTGCACCGAGTAGGTCAATATCCTTCCTTTCTACTCATTTCTTCGTATATAGAACGGTCAGAACTTCCGCCACTCTTCACACGGCAGGTCCTAAAACATCAGAGGTTGCCACCATGGAAACTTTTCGTGCGGAAGATCTGCATAAGCTGGTTAACTTAGGACCTGACATCCCTACCAATGTCTCCTCCCACTTGGAGTCGGTATTAACTAAGAATGTCCTAGCCTTCGGAGTGGACGGGTGACTGGGACAAGTGGATGTCAAGGTCAATGTCCCATTGAAAGAGGGCATGCAACCTATTTCAATGTCAATGTTCCCAACCTCCCCAGCTAATAGGAAAGTCATTGATGAACAAATGGATACTTGGTTCCAACAGGGAGTAATTGAACCGTCCAAGAGTCCTTGGGGGGCGCCAGCCTTTGTCGTCTATCGCAACGGGAAACCACGAGTAGTGATCGACTATAGAAAGTTGAACAGTCTAACAGTTCCTGACGAATTCCCACTGCCACGCCAGTCAGAAATCATGCAAGCACTTTCGGGCTCCAACATCTTGTCTTCCTTCAATGCACTAGCCGGTTTTACCCAACTTGAAATGTTAGAGGAAGACAAGCCGAAGACTGCCTTCAGATCCCATCGAGGACTGTGGCAATTCAGGAGAATGCCCTTTGGACTTTGTAATGGACCTTCTATATTCCAATGGGTTATGCAAACCGTACTTGCACCTTACTTATGGATATTCTGCCTGGTTTATATTGACGACATCGTGATCTTTTCTAAGACATGGGACGATCATCTAGAACATTTAGATCAGGTTTTACAAGCCATAATTGCTGCGGGAATCACTCTCTTGCCCAAAAAGTGCTATGTGGGGTATAATTCGATTCTACTACTAGGGCATAAGGTGTCTAGACTTGGCTTTTCGACCCATCAAGAAAAGGTCACCGCTATATTAGAATTGGCTACGCCTTCTAACATAGCAGATCTTCAATGTTTTCTAGGAATGGTTCTGTACTTCTCCGTGTACATACCATTTTACTCCTGGACGGTCGCTCCACTTTTCAACCTCTTGAAGAAAGGAGTTTGTTGGAATTGGGATTCTGAACACGCCCGAGCTTTTGAGGACATCAAGGTTGCGTTGAGCTCAGCTCCAGTACTCAGACACCCCGCGAGCGGTATGCCTTATCGGTTATACACAGACGCTTCGGACTTCACGCTAGGATGTTGTCTCCAACAAATACAGAAAATGACGCTTAAAGACCTTAAGGATCCGAAAATTTATGCCCAAGCACGAGCAGCCTTCAATCAATCACGAGATGTGCCCATTTTCGTTACTCGTTATAAAACCAAGGAGCCAGAATTCACCTGGACAGATTCCTGGGCCGGAGATTTTGATGACACCAGTGTCACGGTCGAACGTGTTATCGCCTATTGGAGCCGTACGCTCAAGAAAGCAGAATGTAACTATTCAGCCACAGAGCGAGAAGCGTTGGCCGCTAAAGAAGGATTAGTCCATTTCCAGCCCTTTATCGAAGGCGAACATATCCTTCTGATCACTGACCATGTGGCGTTACAATGGGCCAGATCTTACGAGAATACTAATCGTCGACTGGCCGCATGGGGGGCGGTATACGCTGCATACCCCAGTCTGGAAATCCTACATAGAGCAGGACGAATACATAGCAATGTTGACCCTGTGTAAAGGGTATGCATATATGCATAATTGGACTAAGGAATAATAGTTGGATTATAGTACTTTATTATTTATCTTTTATTTTCTTTCTTTACATTCTTTCTATATTTCGAGCACACCTTTATTTTGTAGTTCGAAGCTTTGTGTATACGTATGGGCGCTCTCGGCGCCAAAACGACAGACACTTTTTACCCAGCAGACACCACCTCTGTTATGTATTTCTAAGTTTCTTCCAATTTTTAAACAATTTCCCCTAACAAATTGCGAAAACAAATATTCAAATGTAATTATATTGCGACGATTAAATTGTACAATATTTGTTTGATTTATCCTGAATTTATACAATTTATTTTGTATTTTTATCTAATAAATTGAGCAAGTAATTGAATTTCTACTTTTTATTCTTTTTTGATTAATATGTCGGCGACTCAGCGCTTATTCACAACGCGCGAGTAATCATGTGACATTCACATGATATTTCAAACTCCGACGCCGACAAAACGCGATTTGAAATACTGGCGCATTATCAAGGCGAAATATATATATTTTTATATTATTATAATAAAATATTATATTTATAACTAACTAAAAGTAAATATAATAATTATATAATAATATAAAACCGGCCTGGCGTTTATTACACGGCGGGCGGGAAAATCGTCACAACGAGTGACAACCATCATAACAGGTGACAGTTGTCACAGAGGCGCGCGACGGTCACAGAGGCGCGTGACAGTCACAAGACACGAAGGGTGTCATGCGCGCGCACAGGTGCGAGAGCATTATGTCATCATATATGCTACTGCAACAAAAACAGGAAACTCTCTGGAACATTCCAGTGGCTTCCAATGGAACATTAGTTAATAGGTACTAATATTGGATAGAATATTGTAGAATATTCTATAAAATTCTACAATGTTCCATTATGCCAAGAATATTCTATAGTGTCTTAGAAGTAGTTAGAACCTTCCACAATGCTCTAGAAAATTCTAGAAAATTCTAAATGACATCACTCCTCCCAGAATGACATCATTAAATCTTCTAGAATCTTCTAAATGTCTCAGACTAAAATGTATATAAGGAGCTCAGCTCCAGCCTTGAATCAAATCAATCAATCAATCATATCATCACATCAACCCACCACATCTGTGTGTGTCACTGCAGCAAGCAGGCTACTCCACCCCAATCTGGGCAGTTGGACATCTATTCCACCTCTATCTGAGCTGTTGGAAACCTTTGCCACCTCTATCAGAGTTGTTGGCCCAATCAGATCCCTTATCACCTCAATCTGAGCTGTTGACTGATCTGCTGTTCCCCTTGTCACCTCAATCTGAGTTGTTGACTTTTGTTCCCCCTTGCCACTTCTTAATTGAATAGTTGGCTATCTTTTATATATTATTTCCACCTCAGTTAGAGTTGTTGGTTATCAACTAATAATATATAAATAATCTCATACTATAGTCATCTCTTAATTGAGTACTGATTATTAGTTTTCCTTACATTGTTATTTGTAGTTTAAGACTTCAGTCACCTCTAGTTGAGTAATTTGACTGTTTATTACATTGCAAATAATCCCGTTCCTTTGTTCATTTATTGTGAATCAGTAAAGCATATTCACATAAACAAATACTGAGAATATCCTTGCAGAATCCTTAAGACTACATTAAGATCCTGATAAGTTAATATCACAGTAGACCTTGTAGGTTAGTGTAAATAAAGCATATATTAGCCAAATAGTGTTTTATTCTATATCTAATCTTTTGACCCATTTATAAATATTTTTACTGTTTGACAAATAGTATAAAATATATATAAACTAGCTAGCATTGAAGTTAAATCTAGCTTCGGAATCAGTAAATTGTTATTCTTATTTTAGTAGTTGTTATCACAGAAAAAGAACAAGCTTGCACAAGCAGCTCTCAAAACCTTCTTTGCGAAGTAGGGTGCATATATTCAAGTAAACTCTTGACTTCAGGGGTTCTAAGTCTATTTAGGCTGCCACTGATTAATATCAAATACTTAAATTATTTTACCTTGCAGTGAATTGAGTATTTGCACATTTTGATTGAGCATTGGACTCCTTTTTCCAGAAAATAATATTGAAATAAGGCTAATACATTACAACCTCGTAAACGACCCAGACGTCGAATAGCGAGAGGTGTCAAGGGTAATGTCTCAACTACCTATAAAGGTAGTGTTCTCTCCCATACTAACGTACTTTGGACTCGAACCGCAAAGGTCGAGTTCCACTCTAAGGTCTTTGCGCTAGTCGACATTATAGTCGACTCACGCTATTATCTCTTTACTCTAGATATTCAGCTTCGCGTTGATTATCTATTTTACATCTAGCTACGAGTTGTACCGTGAAGGTCAACTCTTTCATTCTTTCATTCTAGCCATCAAGAGCAACTGTACAGTTGCTCTTGTGACGCATAGCGTGTCTTCTTACTAGTACTGCTTGTCTAGTAATCTACGGTATTGTACTGTACGGTCAATACCTGCTAATAGTAGTTGAATAAACACTATTCTTCGTATATCGAACGGTCAGAATCTATCGACTCTTCACAGTGGTGATCCAGGCCGGACCGTTCTTTTCCTACGAAGAAAGATCTTATTATTGGACTACTAAAACTCGAACACACAAATGACTACGGGCAAGAACCAAACACCTAGGTCTTCATCAGCTCTGAGTGGCTCCATGCCTTGTCAAAAATCCGCTAATTTGGAACCACCCCGTAATGTCACTTTGAGGAAGTCTTCGTCGACTCTCCAAGGATCAACTCCTCTGGAGGATCCTTCTGGAGTAGTAGCAGATTCGTCAACGAACATTCCACCCGACCCACCTGAAGAACGCTCGTCACTCGGGCAGTTGAATGCCCCTGGAGCCAACATTGAGACTGGTCGAGCACCCTCGCCTGTTCTCAGGTTCCCGCCAAGACAGGTTATCCTCAAGCAGTTCCTCGGAGGTCGTATGATTTATGCTCAGCCCATCGATGTACAATGGGATATGTACTACACCGATCAAATCTCCGAGGATCTGGTTACTCCCTTTGTAGCGGAGTACAATACGGATTACCCCATTCTACCAGTGACTGTAGCAGTTTGGTTGGGTCGTTACCAAGTGATCTTATCGGCGCGAGACTTATTCACATGACCAGGGAACCTCGAGGACTTGACCCGATCGATTCCCGAATGGTCGAATGAGGTGACTACCGCTACGGAAGGAGGAAGAAGAATTCTCAAGCAGGAGGTGTTCTCTCTCTTCCTTGAGGCACTTCGTACGCATGATGATGCGTTGCAGATCCTGCACATCCTGCTCAGCGGAGATCATGTCGTGCCTAAGGTCGACTACCAGTACATGTACATCCGCATGTTGGAGGAGTCTCTCAATGGAGTCACGCCAAATCTGCCATTTGCATACTTCACTTTAAGGGGTCGGCTGAGACGAAATCAAAGAAGACTCGATAAGATGGTTTTAGAGGTACTCCTCCCCTATAACGACTCGATTCAGGTCCCCGATTCGCCTATCTCCACAACTGATTCGTTCATTCGCAACCTAAATGGGTCTCCAGATACTTGTTTCCTATCTTCTCTCAACCGTCCTGTGATAATGGAGGACTTTCCGCTAGACTTGAGGACGCAGGTGATAGAACGCCTTCAAGAAAAGAGGATTGAGGTCTGTGCTCCCTTTCATCAACCTCAGCCACATCGACTCCTGAACATGATGGAGATGGAGAGACAAATCGTGATGGAATCTGGTCCCACGCCTTTGCAGGGAGATCCTCACTCTCGCGTCGCGTTTGAGGGAGTTTCCAACAGCCCTAACGTCGGGAACGAGGTGACCACCGTCAGAAATCGATCAGTCACCAGCAAGGGTCAACCATCCTTCTCTACGGCATTCACTGAGGGTATAGCTGGCCCAGTCACTGGTCGAGGATCGCTGAATCCAGACGGTCCCCGCCATTCTCTGCTGATCACTTCGAATCCCTTCTTGCCATCAGGAGGACCCCCTAGTGATTCATCCGGGAGTTCGAGCACTTCAGACCGAGGAGGGAACTCGGGATGTGGGGAGCGCCACAATAGAGTGCCTAACACCCCTTTTCGAACTCCGATGCGGTCTCAAGCCAGCGCGCTTATTGACGACTTACCTAAGGACAAGAAGATCACTCTTAACACCAGCGACCTCAAGATCAAATGGTCTGACCTCCCCGAATACGATGGAGCCCAATCCAAGGCCTTGGACTATATCATGGACATCATGAGTCTTGCGGAGATATCAGACTCTTTGAGTGTGATGTTAGGACTCGCTCTGCCAAGACGACTTACGGGAAACGCTAAGGTCTGGTGGAGCACCCTAGACCGTGAGCATCGTACTGAATTCAGTCAATCTCATGGGTCATTTCTCTGGGGCATTGTGGAAGGATTGCTTGGAACTCGCTGGCGTGAATCCTTGGCCTTAGAATGGGAAGCCATGAAATTTCGACAAGTTGGTCACGATCGCGAGACACCCATCCACTACATCCAACGGAGAGTTAAACTCTATCATTTTCTGTACGGGTTCCACCAGGACAGAGGAGATGAGACACGCAGACTCATTCTCACGCTGCCTATGGAATGGCTCTACCTTCTTCAAGGACAACCCATCGATGATATCATGAGTTTGCAGACTTATGCTAATAACCTGCAAGAAGCTCTGATTAACGCTTGGGTCCAAACACACCAGGAACGTTATAGGTTTCAGAAACCACGCGTAATGTTAGCAGAGGGTCAGGAAGTGGATTTTAGAGTCATCGACGACTTCCCTTCACCTAACCAGGTTCTCGTTAGTGAGACTAACGAGAGAGGCTCGATGAGAAGGACCGTCCCTGACGTCGCTAATCCAACACAGGGAAAGCGTCATGGAAAAATGTTCTTCGAGAGGAGTAACAAGAAGAGCGCGGTCAAACCCACCAAGGAATGTTGGATATGCGGAAGTCTGGAGCATTTTAAGATAGACTGCCCTCAAGCTGGCAAAATGTCTCATTATGTCTCTATCAACAAATGCTCCACACAGGATATGTCGGAGGAAGCTGAGGAGCAAAGGTTATATGAAGCGGTTCATGGACTATCTATACAAGGACAAGTAAATAGCTCTGATGACGAATTGACTTTTGTTTCCATTTATGCACCCCATGTCAGAGACAAATTAGTAAGGGAGGAAAATCGAACGACTGGTGAAGCTCTTCCATCTGAAGCTTATGTACCCATACTCGCCGCAGATTTCTTCGAAAAGGGAGACCGGCTGAGTGCTCATCGGCAGGACCTTGAAGGCCTGACTGAGAACTACTGTCAGACTGGAGATTCTCACGAACAAATCAGTTCGAATTCGCTCTGTTCACCTGAAGCTGATGTTGACACTTTCCCGTTTGATCCTGTAACCCCTCCGATTTACTACCGTACGAGAACTCAGATTCAGAGGACAGCGACGATGATCCAGTATTGGATTCCCCTTCGAAGCATGTTCCTTGTCGAAGTGAGCGCAGGAATGTAAGCTTGTCCCTGTGCAAGGAAAGTAAGAGGCCTCGAATCCAATACCCTCATCCCAGTCGTCTGATGAAGGAGGATACTACAATCCTTTATCGAAAGCGGGATCCTCCCAGTGGTTACTCTAGCATAGGAGTTGCAGCGCTCCATGTTTTCAGTCATGTAGGAACTCCCGATTCACCCGAACACGTTAAAATTTGAATGGACACGGGAGCGGATCTTTCCCTTATATCAGAGGAATTCTACAAGGAGCTGCAGGGCATATATAAGTTGAAACAAGGACTCAAGTTACATCTAATCCAGCTCACGGGTAACGCTAAGGTTATCGGATATGTTAATATTCCTATTTACCTGGAGGACGACAGTGGAACGTTACTGAAGTTCGCGGCAGAAACTTATGTCGTTAGAGGAATGACGGTGCCAATTATTTTAGGAGAAGACTTCCATATTAATTATGAAATTGGGTTTTATTCCAGCCAGTTCTTCTAAGGAACCTCAACCTTTGACCTTCACCGTCAATAAGGCCCCTTTCGGGAAGCATGAGAAGGAGCAATCCAAACTCACCTCTCTCCCCGATAAAGGTGTGTGTACTGAAAGAGTCGCGCGAGCCTTGGGGGATTGCACTATTGATCCAGAGTCAGCCAGACTAGTGCCTATTTTTGTTGAAGATCTAGAGGGCGATGAATGGATTGTTGAAGGAATTGTATTGCAAAACGAGGACGGTTCGATATTAGCCACACCAATCACGGCAATTTCAAGGAATAGTGCGGCAGTACCTTTAGCCAATCCATCGCTAACCCCTAAGACTATCCGACGAGGGGAGACAATAGGGATAATTCATGACCCCACTCGTTGGGCTCACAAGCCCAGGTCACTCGAGGAGAAAGGTTTAATGGTAGCAGGCGCGACCAAGATTGCACACCTTATTGAAAGTCTCTCTCAACTTGAGGAGGACCGTCAAGTCACCTCAGAGAGGCCTAAGCCACCTGTTGAACCAGAGATTGCGGACGATTTCGAACTGCCTGGTCCTAAGATGGCTGCAGTGGCTGATAATGAGAAATTTGCCTCAGAGGATCTTCACAAGTTAGTCAATTTGGGACCGGATATACCAATGGATGTGAAGAGTGGTAGAAGTTCAGACCGTTCTATATACGAAGAAATGAGTAGAAGAGGAGGATATTGACCTATTCGGTGCAATATAAGAGAAAGTGAGAGAAAGAGCACAAGATGACGAAGGAGTCAACGAGTGCGATGGTTCGAGTGGAGGCCTTGACTATTACAGTTCGAGGCCAGAAGTATTCAGTAGTTCAGATAATGCTACCTATGTGGTAGCTGACACGTTACCCTGATCACCGCTCGTAGTAGACCTAGTTTGTGTCTTCCGAGTGGTGGTTCTTGGGTTAAAGTGTGTCTGAGTTCTAATTGGTGCTGAGTGCACCCACAAGTATACACAATGCTTCGAACTAATGAAATATGCAATATTCGAAGAATATGAAAGATAGAAAAATATGAATAAAATATGTAAAATATAAATGAAATAAAAGGAGTGTTTTACCACAATGATACTGTGGTAAAAGCATACTCCTCACAACGGAGGTCCTGCCACGTCTCAGATCAGTTTTGACTGAGAACATTAAGGCTTTCGGAGTCGACGGACGGTTAGGGCAAGTGGAATGTAGAGTCCCTGTCCCCTTGAAAGAGGGAGCCCAGCCCATATCCATGCCTATGTTCCCTTCATCTTTTGCCAATAGGAGAGTTATAGACGAGCAAATGGATACCTGGTTCAAACAGGGTGTCATTGAGCCATCTAAAAGCCCCTGGGGAGCGCCAGCCTTTGTAGTATATCGCAATGGTAAACCGCGGGTGGTCATCGACTATCGGAAACTTAATCATCTCACTGTTCCAGATGAATTCCCTTTACCACATCAATTGGAGATCATGCAGGCGCTGTTGGGGTCAAATGTTCTTTCTTCTTTCGATGCGCTAGCCGGGTTTACTCAATTAGAAATGTTGGAGGACGATAAGCCCAAAACAGCCTTTAGATCCCATAGAGGGCTGTGGCAATTTAAAAGGATGCCATTTGGGCTCAGAAACGGCCCCTCCACATTTCAGCATGTCATGCAAACAGTTTTAGCACCCTACTTGTGGATTTTTTGTTTAGTCTACATCGATGACATAGTCATATTCTCTAAGAACTGGGATGATCATTTGCTTCACCTGAATCAGGTGCGTGGCGCTATTGCTTCGGCCAGTATCACACTCTCTCCCAAGAAATGTTTTATCGGATATAATTCGATATTGTTATTGGGTCATAAAGTATCCAGGTTGGGTTTTTCAACCCACCAAGAAAAAGTTCGCGCTATATTGGAACTGGCCCCACCCACTAAGGTTTCTGACCTACAACGGTTCCTTGGAATGGTCCTTTACTTTTCAGCGTATATACCATTCTATTCATGGATGGTGTCCCCTTTATTCTCGCTCCTAAAAAAGGGAACACCTTGGACGTGGACTGCTGAACATGTCCGAGCTTATGAGGATGTTAAAACCGCATTAGGATCAGCTCCAGTGCTGGGACATCCAGTTAGTGGGATGCCCTACCGATTGTATACGGACGCTTCGGATTTTGCCTTGGGTTGTTGCCTCCAACAAGTCCAGAAGATGGCTTTAGAAGACTTAGTGGACACTAAAATCTATGCCCAAGCCAAGTTGGCTTTTGACCGTGCACAGGACGTGCCATCCTTTGTTCATCGGTACAAAACCAAACAGCCCGAGATTGAGTGGTCAGATTCGTGGGGACCCACTTTTGAGGTGACCGAAGTTACTGTTGAACGAGTCATTGCATATTGGAGTCACACACTGAAAAGTGCTGAGCATAACTATTCTGCTACTGAACGGGAAGCGTTAGCAGCAAAGGAGGGGCTAGTCCACTTTCAACATTTCATTGAAGGTGAACATGTTCTGCTCATTACGGACCATGCAGCTCTGCAATGGGCTAGATCTTACGAGAACACTAATCGTCGACTAGCCGCATGGGGGGCGATATACGCTGCATTTCCAGGTCTTGAGATTTTGCATCGAGCAGGGAGAGTTCACAGCAACGTGGATCCACTGTCCAGACTCCCTCGGGTACCAGCCTTCGTGAGCCCTATTAGAGATGACTTGCAGGCTATCACCTCGACCTCTCTGGACAAGAGTACTGAGGAAAAACTATGGAAGGACGAACCCGCTAAGAAGGCGGTCTTCTCTACCATACTCAATTCTATGGAACCTTTCGGAGTAACTCAAAAGGTCCGACAGTCAGAATGGGATTCTCATAATGCCATAAGGAACGACCAGGAAGACGAGTCTGACTTCGCATTGCGTCATCCTCAGCTACTAATCAGCATCGAGGAGGGATATATAAAGAAATTTCTAGAGGGTTATTCAAAGGACCCCGTTTTCAGGAATCTTGTTAAGTTCCCGAACAAAACTCCACGGATAGGCCCGCAGAGGTTTCCGGTAACTATTCTGAACACACACTTGCTTCCGGGAATAGTCCCATGGAGTCCCTGGGCAATAGGTCACGGGAAAGTTCCAGGGATTATTAGTACAAGGAACGGTGATATCAGAATAATTACCAGAAAGTCTGGTGATACGACTGAGATGGACTTGGCTTCAGCTTATAGGCTGCACCCTCGTACACTCATTCGGGTGTCCATATTTCGAGCTGACAGAATGCATACAGAAAGATATAGATTCCGGAGTTCCCGTGGGAGTTCCGGGAATCGAGTGTGCAGACAGACAAGAGGACTAGAGACTGTTCAAGGATCAAACTTGTTCAGGGGAAAACTAGTTCGAGATTGAAACTGGATTCTAAGTACATGAACATAGCAGACTTATATAGACTGTGAAATGTAATAATACCAAATCCGGTATTAATGAGAGGCAGAACTATTAAACATAAAACAAAACAGGTAAATACTAAACTGGGAATTAGGGACGGAACGGAACGGGAGCGGAGAACGAATCATGACAGATCATTTAACCATAACTGGAGCGGGGCTCAGTTAGAGGGGTTCCGGAAGTCCGGTGGGAGTCCGGTGACTTGGTGCACAAGATAGTGTCGGGTATAGACAGGCTTGATGTGCAGGAGGTCCGGTGGAGTCCGGTGGGTTTTCCAATGACTGGTGTGTGAACGCAGAGACAGATAACAGGAGCGGGGTTCTATGCTCTGTTAGAGGGGGTTCCAGGAGTCCGGTCGGAGTCCGGTGACTGGTACATAAGACACAGAGTATCGGGTGTACATAGAGTGGAGTCCGGAGTCCGGAGGAGTCCGAGGACTGGTGTATGAGACATGGAGGGTTAGGTGCAGACAGGTGGGGTGCGTACAGAGAGTCAGGCATAAACAAGTTGACATGCGGGCTCCCGTGGGAACTCCGGTTGTTACTATACAATATAGAGGGTCGGGAGCATGTAGGACGGGGTCCGGGGCCCGGAGGCCGGCGGGTTTCCCGGTTCCTGACAAATCTCTATGCTCTAGATACCCCTTCACCCAATGCGGTTGTTACTCCTTCTCACTACTTCGTGGGAGCAAACCGACTCCTGTACTTCCGCGACTCGGACTGGAAAAGTCGAGTCTGTGTACCCAGAACTATGATTAACTCGATTTTAAGGTTGGTACATGATAACCCTTTTGAGGGAGCACACGCCAGAGGCCAGCGGTTGTTCAACCTGATGAAAGACCGGTTCTTTTGGCCAAGAATGCTACAAGATTGCGTGTCGTACGCGTGTACCTGCAACATCTGCCAAAAAACCAAAGTCGATCGCACCACTCATCAAGGAGCCCTCAGACTGGCTGACGTACCTTTTAGGCCATTCGAGGTAGTTTCTATGGACTTAATCACTGGACTACCCGATTCAGAAAAGGATTCGTATTCCGCAGTGTTCGTCACCGTTGATAAATTGACGCGTTACGCTATTACAATACCTACCTTTTTGAACCTTACAGCTGAAGGATTCGCACGAATATTTGTCAAACAGGTGGCAAGCCCCTTCGGACTGCCCTCTCGAATAATCTGTGACCGGGATAAGAGATGGACCTGCAGGTTTTGGCGGGAAGTCTGTAAGATCTATGGTACCACCCTTGCGGTATCTTCGGCTCATCATCCTCAAACAGATGGGCAAACGGAGAATATGAATGCGACCATAGAACAGATGCTTCGAGCCTATTGTGCTTCTGCTAAGGAAAGCTGGTCCCAGTGGATTGAGGTAGTTGTTCACGCATACAACTCGACTGTTCACAGTTCCACAAACTACACCCTGGCCTTCTTATTAATGGGATACCTTCCAAGAGGAATGTCTCGAGTCCTAGGAGGTGACGAACCCCTAGTTCCTAGAGAACTATCAGACAGCCCTATGGCCGACCAATGGATCCTCGAGCTAGAAAATCATCGGCAGATGGCACAGGATTCAATCGCTCGAGCCCAAGAGATTCAAGCACGAGCATATAACAAGAAGCAAAGACCTGTAGAAGATATCTCTGAGGGAGACTTTGTAGTGGTGAACCCCCACCCCCTCGAACTGGTGGAAGTCAAGGGAATGGGGAAGAAACTAATACAAAGACGGATTGGACCATTCGAGGTCCTTGAGAAATTGAACTCTCAAGTATTTAGGCTTAAGATCCCCCCGGAGTATCCGATGCATCCAGTCATTAATCGGGATCATGTGCGGAAATATCAACCCTCTCCTTCCAAGCTAGGTCCAAGACCCCAACTTGAGAACCTAAGAGAGTTGAAATCAGATCATGAAGAATATGAAGTCGAAGCTATTGTTGGACATAGGAAACAGCGAAATCGTCTGCTATTTAGGGTGTGCTGGAAAGGTTATGGACCCGAAGAGGATTCATGGTTAAGCAGCACTGACCTCAGAAATGCTCCGGCACTTCTGAGGGTGTACAAGGTGCTGTTCAACATTTAACGGGATATATGTGCTCAAGGAATCATCTATTCTATCATTTATTCCATCTCTTTCGTAACTTCCTTTCAGAAATATCTCAGTTATTCAGTGAGCCATCTCATTGGCTTTTATTCTCTTTCATTTTTCTATCCCTCCGGTCGATTGGGACAACCACTAATTGGCGGCGGACACATTTCCCCAAAACCCGGCCACAATTAATGAATTTTATTTAACGACCAACCAAGCGGAGTTTCAATTCAATATATATAAAAAAGTACACGTAAATTCGCATAAATTTTCTTTATCTTTCACACCACGTCCTTCACCTATCTACAGCCCTTCCCTCTATCTTCAACTTCACCACTTTATCGTGCTATAATGCTCCCTTTCCAACAAAACAAGCAAGTCCTCCCTAAGTTCAAAAAGGTCCCGCGAGCCCCGACAGCCAGTACATCCATGACCGGCGGGGGATTCATCACCCGCATGCCTCGTACAGACAATGTCGAGAGCAATTGGGGTACCCAAGAATCAACCCCCCTGTCGACTTTCTCCTTTGGTGATGAGCTGGGGGGAAATACCAGTACGGATTGGAGCAAGCTGTTAGGCCCCTCCATCAGACCGTCATCTGAGGAAGTCGCTGCTATCATGTGGAAGCAGGAAATGTTTATGGAAGAACACAACACAAGGAGGCTCACCCGCAAAAGAGAAAGGCGTGCTGAGTATAGAAGTCAACAGGAGGTGAGGGGAGCAAGAGAAGGAGTCCCCTCCAAGTGGCAGCGGCGTGAGTACAGAGCGCAATTCGGAAACAGAGCTTCCGTGCCAATCCTTCCCCCCACGGGAGAGAAATGGGCTGACTTCGCGGAGACCGATGATAGTGAGGGTGGGACGCCTTGCATTAGGACGACGGGAACCAAGAGCTGGAAGGAGAAGGAGGGTACCATCTTTTATGACTGGGAGCTACTTCGACGCATTAAGTTGCAACGCATAGTTCTTACCCGAGGGGACGGTCAAACGTTGCCCCAGCGAGAAAAAGAATACCGTAGGGGACCAATTGATTTTTCCTCGGATGAGGATGAGGAGGAAGACGAGAACAGGAATGGTGTGTATAGCATCCGATCTCTGGGAGAGGATTGCCATGAAGGGTTCCTTCTCCCGTCTAAAGTTCGCTTCGTAACCAGCGACCCCAACCAAAGACAAACGTGGAGACTGTCATCCAGAGTATGGAGGGGTCACCACCCTAGTCAACAGTCACTGGAATGTGAACCTTCCATGATTCCAGTCCCACATCTTTCACCAAGGTCGAGGCCCCTTCCCGTCCTTCTTCCGGCACGCACTCCCCCAGCCCCGATTCTGGCGCCTCGTCTCTCTCCCTCCCCGAAAGCTATACTGGTACTGACCCAACTTCCGCCGTCACCGGGTATCCCTCCCGACTCTCCATATTCATATTGCGTGTCCTTGGGTAGCCCTATCCAGGACCTTCCACCAGAGCGAATGGATGTCGATTTGGACCCTCCTACACCGGACGTCATCAATCCCATGGCCAGCAGAAAGGCGAAGGAGATGCAGAAAGCCACCACTCCTCTCCGAGAACAATCCCCTATTCCCGTCCTCGACAGCCCGCTTCCCCTCACTGAGCCCGTATCCACAACTTTCTGGATGCGAGTAGCTGTCAACTACCCTTCCGAACAGTTTCCTGTCAGAAGGGTGCTATCACAGCTCATGCCGGTACTTCAGCAACCGGTCCTTCAAGGGAGCCTTAAGGGTTGTCGTGGTCTGGCTCCATTGTCGGAGATAATGGAGGATTTCTATCTCTCCTTCGAGGATCTCGCAGAGGGGAAGAACTTTGCGCGAGCAGCACAGGAGATTAAACTCTCTATGTTCCGGCACATCATAGTGGAGCTTCACCGTCTGCCCCCAGACTCAGCGAATGTCCTCTCTATTGCTGGCTTAGTAGATTTACTCGAGGCCCTCGTCCTGATGCCTCTCACAGAGACCACCACGCAGCCACATGTTCCTGCCCCGCTGCCTGCGTCTTTGTTTCCCCTCCCCAATGCTCCTCTTCTCGTGCGGATTTCCACTCCACCGGTTAGTGTCTGTGCAGTCGTTCATTGCAGAGAGAAAGCCTACAGACGATGGGCCGACTCCTTGTACAGGAATTCTAGTGATTTGGCTCGGGCAAGAATAGCCGAATCTTTCAGAGTAAAAAGGGAATGATGGGGAAACATCATTTTGGACCTTGGGGGATCCTCACAGGAAGCTTGGGGCGGCGTCCCAGATGCTCTTCAACACCTAGTATAGCACATCCCTTCGAACTGGGGGGCACTGTAAAGGGTATGCATATATGCATAATTGGACTAAGGAATAATAGTTGGATTATAGTACTTTATTATTTATCTTTTATTTTTTTTCTTTACATTCTTTCTATATTTCGAGCATACCTTTATTTTGTAGTTCGAAGCTTTGTGTATACGTATGGGCACTCTCGGCGCCAAAATGACAGACACTTTTTACCTAGCAGACACCACCTCGTAAACGACCCAGACGTCGAATAGTGAGAGGTGTCAAGGGTAACGTCTCAACTACCTATAAAGGTAGTATTCTCTCGCATACTAACGTACTTTGGACTCAAACCGCGAAGGTCAAGTTCCACTCTAAGGTCTTTGCACTAGTCGACATTATAGTCGACTCGTGCTATTATCTCTTTACTCTAGATATTCAGCTTCACGTTGATTATCTATTTTACATCTAGCTACGAGTTGTATCGTGAAGGTCAACTCTTTCATTCTTTCATTCTAGCCGTCAAGAGCAACTGTACAGTTGCTCTTGTGACGCATAGCATGTCTTCTTACTAGTACTGCTTGTCTAGTAATCTACGGTATTGTACTGTACGGTTAATACCTGCTAATAGTAGTTGAATAAACACTATTCTTCGTATATCGAACGGTCAGAATCTATCGACTCTTCACAATCTGACTCGGAGGACGACCAATCTCGCTACCCCACCTATGACAGCAAGTACCTCGGTGCTGACTGCCATGAAGGTTTCCTACTCCCTGACAACATTCACTTCTTCACGAGTGATCCTAACCAACGATGAAAGCTACCAACTTCTGTCAGAGTTTGGAGAGGGTATCATCCAGCAGACTCTGCGACCCCATCCAGTTCCTCTCATCTCCCTCCACCTCCGCCGGTCTCTTCCGTACCCACATTACAGCGCTTTACACCCTTTTCAGAGTTACCGGGAAGTCTTGTACCATCCGCCGAGCTGCCTTCTCTTCCCCCTATACCACTACCACTCCCTTTCGCAGGACATTCCCTTATATCACCGTCCTCATCCATACCCAAGTCTTCTCCAGCACCGCAGCCAATCTCACCCCTCCTGTGAAGGGTATGCATATATGCATAATTGGACTAAGGAATAATCGTTGGATTATAGTACTTTATTATTTACTTTTTCTTTTCTTCATTTACATTCTTTCTATATTTCGAGCATACCCTTATTTTGTAGTTCAAAGCTTTGTGTATATGTATGGGCGCTCTCGGTGCCAAAACGACAGACACTTTTTACCCAACAGACACCACCTCGTAAATGACCCAGACGTCGAATAGTGAGAGGTGTCAAGGGTAACGTCTCAACTACCTATAAAGGTAGTGTTCTCTCGCATACTCACAGACTTTGGACTCAAACCGCGAAGGTCAAGTTCCACTCTAAGATCTTTGCGCTCGTCGACATTATAGTCGACTCATGCTATTATCCCCTTTACTTTAGATATTCGGCCTCTCATTGATTATCTATCCTACGTCTAGCTACTAGTTGTACCGTGAAGGTCAACTCTTTCATTCCTCATTCTAGCCGTCAAGAGCAACTGTACAGTTGCTCTTGTGACGCATTGCATGTCTCCTTACTAGTACGGCCAGTCTAGTAATCTACGGTATTGTACTGAACGGTCAATACCTGCTAGTAGTAGTTGAATAAACGCTATACTTCGTATATTGAACGGTCAGAATCTATCGACTCTTCACACCTCCGCACGTCACCTGACTGTGAAGGATAAGTCATATAGGAGGTGCGGTTAAAGGCTCTTAGCCTTATTCCTTAACCGCTTTATAATCTCATTATTCTCTTTATGTTCTATATTTTTATTCTATTTCTATATCTCATAAATACGGGTCAAACCCCCTTTATTTAGTTCGAGAGTCCATGTATGCTTGTGGGTGCTCTCGCCCACAAGAAGTATGCACATGTCACAGGTAGTAGTCACACAGATAAAACTCAGACACCTTTCAACCCCGACAACCATCACCTGCACACGCAAGTACTGGTTCGGGGCCTAGTCTGAAACTAGTCTTCGCTCTATCTCTCTTACTATATCTACAGTAACTACACTTCGCACTGAAACAGTCGAAGTCAGTTACTACCACTCGACTTGACTTCTACCTATTGGTTTGCGCAGTAAGAATATCCATCATAGTTCACGTTCTTAGAATATTCTCTCTCCCTCACAATATATACTTTCTCTCCGCTACTTGGCCATTAGTTCAGCTAGCTACGCAATCGGACCGTACCGCAAGGTCGATCCGCTCTTGTAATTATTTACCGATTGCACCTTAAGGGTCAATCGTAATCTATACTTGATCACTTCAAACTACTAGTCAGTTGTATATCGTACTATTGTTAGTCGATAACAATCACACATTGAGTAGTAAACTACCTGACCCTTTACACTGACCTTCTCGTCGCCTCCCACTCTACTCCGATGCCTTTGGTCCCTGTGGTGTCTAACATTCCCCTCACTTCCTTGACAATGCGGAGTCCACCGCCCGCCTCTCCCTACTCCCCTTGCGTTTCTCTGGGAAGCCCCATTCAGCATCCTAACGATACATTAATGGATATTGATCACCCTATCCCGGAAGTTCTCGCAACGCCTATGGAGGAAGTCCTCGAGACGCCTCTCTCAGCCACAGACGTCTCCAAGGAACCCCCCCGGGCAATGGAAGCCTTCAAGGAGCCTCCCCCCTTAATCGAAAAAGCAAAAGGGAAACGAAGAACCGATACTCAGGCCGACGAGCCCCTTGTCATGGACCCCCCCCCAGCCCACCCCATTCGCAGCCCCCTGCCACAGCCGTCCTCTCCCCTCCACTCTGAGGATACGGCTGGCCCCTCCCATCCCTTCCAGTCAAGTTGGATGTGCGTGTCCATTAATTACCCCTCCAACATCTTCACTGTGGGACACACATTAACGCGACTGGGACCAACCCTGCAGCACCCCCTTCTTAAAGGGCATATCCAGGGGTATAGCGGGCCTCTCACATTGTCGGACCGCATGAGTGCATTTTATTTATGCGTCAACGACCCTAAGGAACAGCTGCATTTAGCGGAGGATATCAAATGGGTGGAACTCTCCATGTTTCAGTCCTTACTTGTCAACTCTTCTTGTGTTCTTCCTGACCACACACCAACCCACTCTGCAGTGGACCTCGTTGACTTGTTGGAGCAACTGTTGCCGGATTCGGACACCTCGAGAGGAATCACCCCTGGGGGAGACATGAGCTCCACACCGCTCATCACTCCTACCCCACCATCACTACACCCTCGACCCCCTCTCATTGCCCATATTACTGACGCTTCTGCTGATCGTGTTCGCGCCATAATTCGAATGCACCAGAAGGCCTACGGTCGTTGGGTCTCGTCGATCCAAAAACTGGATGGGTTGACATCCGCCAATGATGCTTCGAGGTGGGAGGACATCGCTCTTTCCTTTCGTGCCAAGCGTCTCGCCTGGGGCAATGCTATCCTACACCTTGGGGGTTCATCGCAGGACGCATGGGGAGGAGTTCCAAGCGTCCTTCAACATCTTCTTTGACATAGCTCTTCGACCTGGGGGGCACTGTGAGAGGTATGGCGAAATACACTCAGGAAATATAGTTGGATGAGCTCTTACTATATTTCCTTTATTATTTCTATTTTCTCTCTTTTATTATATCTATAATTAGTTCGATGACCTATGTATGCAGTACATCGACTCTTGTGGGCGCACACACGCCAGACTTATGTATTCTAGCACCCGTAGTTCAGAACTCAGACACTTTTCACACCGCAACCACGACTTACCCAGACACCCATTAGTGTCCTGTAAGTTGTGATTGGTGTATCGTCTCGACCGTCACAGACAGGCTTTAGCTATCTACTCTATCAGAGTTTCGAACTGTACCAGTCGAAACTCAACCCTTATCTCAACTCATGTGGACCACATCCACGCTACTCTATTATTCGACTCTCTAGTACTCTACTTTACTCTCGAGCAGTCGTTCAGAATCACACTTGACAGTCAATTCTACTTATTCATTTTAGCTCTCTACCTTATTCTAGATAGCTACTTCCCTCTACCGTATTGAACTAAGTAGTCAATACGCGTTCATTCTGTATTAGACTTCGACAGTCAATACATCTTAGTGTCGTACCTAAATGGTCGATATCCTTCGTATATAGAACGGTTAGAACTTCCACTACTCTTCACACACGGCTAGGTTTTTCAACCCATCAAGAGAAAGTACGAGCCATATTGGAACTAGCAACCCCAGCTAAAGTGTCTGAACTTCAACATTTTCTGGGTATGGTCTTGTACTTCTCAGCTTATATACCTTTCTATGCATGGACCGTATCCCCGCTTTTCTCGCTACTCAAAAAGGGCATGCGATGGTCTTGGGGAGTAGATCAGGAGCGAGCCTTTAACGATGTCAAGGCAGCCCTGAGCTCTTCTCCAGTTCTAGCACATCCCATGATCGGAATGCCTTACTGTCTCTATATGGACACCTTTGACTTCGCCCTAGGTTGCTGTCTGCAGCAAGTACAAAAAATGACTCTATGGGACCTAAAGAACACGAAGATCTATATCCAAGCGAAATCAGCATTCGAGCAGTCAAAACCAGTACCAATGTTCGTTACCCATTTTAAGACCAAGGTTCCCAAGATCACTTGGACGGACTCCTGGGCAAAAACATTTGAGGATACCTGCATTACAGTAGAGCGGGTCATCGTGTACTGGAGTCGTACCCTCAAGAAACCGGAATGCAACTACTCAGCCACAGAGAGGGAAGCATTAGCTGCTAAGGAAGGCTTGGTTCATTTCCAACCATTCGTGGAAGGAGAGCATGTACTCCTTATCACAGACCATGCCGCTTTACAATGGGCCAGGTCATACGAGAATACCAATCGATGACTGGCCGCATGGGGGGCAGTGTACGCAGCATACCCAGGCCTCGAAATACTACATTGTGCTGGACGAGTACACAGTAAGTCGATCCCCTATCTAGACTACCACGAGTACCCCACTCAGTGAGTCCAGCTGGAGAGGATATTCCGACAATTGTGTCAAGCTTGCTCAGCAAAGGAACTGAGGAGAAGCCACAGGAAGCTAATCCTGCGAGGAGAGCCATTTTTGCCACACAACGAGAACTCGTAGAACCCATCGGAACCCCAGAGGACACCCCACAAACTGAATGAGATTTATATAATCTCCCCAGAGACAACAAAGGGGATGAATCGTTATTCTGTTCACTAAACCCTCAACTACTCGTAAGCATCAATGAAAGATTCCTTAAAGAGTTCTCGGAAGGGTATCGGAAAGACCCCACCTTCAGAAGCTACTACGTTGAGGAACCGAAATCCCCAAACGCCATAGCTACCCCTTCACATTTCTTCATCGGAGAAAAGGGGTTGTTGTATTTTCGTGATTCAGACTGGAAAAGTTGGATCTGCATTCCTAACAATATGACAACCACAATTCTAAAGCTGATACACGATAATCCTTTCGAAGGAGCTCACACTGCAGGACGTAGACTATTCCTGCTTATGAAAGACCGCTTCTTCTGGCCTAGAATGTTACAGGATTGCACGGTGTATGCTCACAGTTGTGACACCTGTCAGAAGACAAAAATTGATCACTCCACACCACAGGGAGCCCTCAGACCAGCTGATGTACCTTCTAAGCCATTTGAAGTGGTCTCCATGGATCTCATAACCGGATTACTGACTTCCGGCAGCGACTCTTACTTGGCCATTTTCGTGGTGGTCGACAAGCTGACACACTTTGTTATCTGTGAATGCACCTTTTCTAACTTGTCCGCCGAAGGATTCGCACAGATCTTCGTAAACCGAGTGGCATCTCCTTTCGGACTACCCTCCAGGATTATCTGCGATAGAGACAAAAGGTGGACGTGCAGGTTCTGGAGGGAAGTTTGCAAGATATATGGAACCGCTTTAGCCGTCTCTTCTTCTCACCACCCTCAGATGGATGGGCAGACAGAAAATATGAACACCACCCTTGAACAAATGCTGAGGGCTTACTGCTCATCCACCAAGGAAGAATGGTCGAAATGGATTGGGATAGTAGCCAACACTTATAACTCCACCGTACATAGTTCGACTAACTACGCTCCCACCTTCCTCTTAATGGGATATCTACCGAGGGGAATGTCCAGGGTACTAGGGGGAGACGATCCTGTAGTCCCCAGGGAACTGTCTGAAAGTCCTATGGCGGACTCATGGATTGTGGAATTGGAAAGTCACAGACAAATGGCTAGGGACTCAATTGCCCGAGCACAAGAAACCCAAGCTCGATCTTACAACAAGCATCGAAAACCGGTAGAAGAAATCTCGGAGGGGGATCTAGTATTAGTCAACCCCCATTCCTTAGAATTGCTAGAAATTAAGGGTAGCGGAAGAAAACTAATCCAAAGACGCATCGGACCATTTCAGGTCCTGGAAAAAATTAACCCCCAAGTCTTCAGACTCAGAATACCACCAGAGTATCAAATGCACCCTGTCATTAACTGAGCCCACCTTAAGAAATATCACTCGTCCCCGGAAGTGTTTGGCCCTAGGGAACTAGACTATGGTTGACTTTTACCTGCTTATAAATGAATCACCTGCCCACGCAATTAGTTTAAGGTCATTACAAAACTTAGGGTTTTATTTTATTTTTAAACCTATGTTCAGACTTGAGGTTTCTATAAGGGGTAAACATTTGTCTGGACTTAGAATAAAAACTCTGGTAAAAGTGTGTCCTAAACAACAAGTTCAGATCATGTCTAAAATTGAAGTAATAACATTCAAATCCATTTTAGGACTTAAAGTTTTGTAAACAGGTTTAGATAATATTTTAGTGCCGCCTTAAATGTTGTAACTCCTGATGTGTCATGACCATACCTCTGGTAACCCATAAACTCCATTATCCCATGACTTTGTCGGGAACCCCAAGTTGATTTGTAGGCATTTCAAACCTCTCGAATCCCATATACCCTAATAATCCATAGCTTCAGCTGTCCACGGGGAGTACGGTTTATGGGAGGTTCGACTGTAGTAGCAGCACCGTCCCGTTTCACCCCGCCGCGAAGTTGTAATGCATTGCGTCGATTTCCTTGGACAATGTATTGGAACTGATCTGCATATGCGCCGAATTCTTGGACGCTTGCACCATTCCAACTTACTGTTGTTGGTGAGGACCCGCTCGGAACACACTGGATGCAATGATTTGAAGTCTCTATAACGTCTCGACGTAATCGGGCAAGATGTCTTCTCTTTCAACCATAAATGACGTAAATTATTCCCAAAGGTATCCTCCCGGATTTGACACGCAGGCATTGGCGCACGCTTTTCTCTTGTGGCAATCTGCATATACTAGATTCGTAAATAGTTTCCAAATCTTTCAACGCGGACTCCGCCAAAGATTCTCTAAAGGGGGCGATTTGAGCCACCATTCCTCATATTCTATGCGTCTTGATCACTCTTTGTATATTTGATGATAGCACCAGTTCCCAAACCACTCTCACCTGTAGTACTTCAGCTTGCTGCAGTCCCAGTTTACCAGAGTATTGCCATATAAGATGGAATTGTATTCCTGGAAAGTTAGGCTAATCCTATACAGCCATATTTCGAAGGAAACAGCAGTTCTAACAAGAGGCCTTTGTTAGTCACGTTAGAATATATTGACTACCATATGTATATTATAATCCTGTTACAACTGCATCCGGGTATGTATCCAGTCTCTCTACATATTTCGATATGTTAAAAATACAAGCTCGAATCCTTTGACACCATTAACCTTTCCAAATCGAAGTCCATGGGTGGCAAAAAAGACCACTCTCTGTAAGTTAAGCGACTTGATCAATCATTGTTGTCATCGTTCCAAAATCCACGGCATTGAACTCGTTGTTAATTAGGCGTCTTCGGGTGCTCTTCTCGAACAGTAAAGTCGACCAAGTATTTCGTGGATGAATCCCCCGCAAGCTCTACAATTGCGGTACCGTGGCGGTACCTTTCTTCAGGCTGAAGTAGAGGCGGCGTCGGGGCTTGGTGCGCTGGCTGATAATGCTCCTCAGTCTCATGCTGGGGCGACAACGGTGGCGGAGTCGGAGCTGGCTGATGGTGCTCCTCAGCCTCGGGCCGCGGAGACAACGGTGGCGGAGCCGGATCGACGTGTGTCGGATGCTCCTCCTCATCCTGAGGTGGCAATGGTGGCGGAGTTGGGGCTACCGGTGTTGGATGGTCCTCTTTAGCTTGCGGATGCTCTTCTTCAGCCTGAGGATGCTCCTCTTCAGCCTGCGGATGCTCTTCTTCAGCCTGAGGATGCTCCTCTTCAGCCTGAGGATGCTCCTCTTCAGCCTGAGGATGCTCCTCTTCAGCCTGAGGATGCTCCTCTTTAGCCTGAGGATGCTCCTCTTCAGCCTGAGGATGCTCCTCTTCAGCCTGAGGATGCTCTTCTTTAGCCTGAGGATGCTCCTCTTCAGCCTGCGGATGCCCCTCTTCAGCCTGACGATGCTCCTCTTCAGCCTGACGGTGCTCCTCTTCAGCCTGACGGTGCTCCTCTTCAGCCTGACGATGCTCCTCTTCAGCCTGACGATGCTCCTCTTCAGCCTGACGATGCTCCTCTTCAGCCTGACGATGCTCCTCTTCAGCCTGACGATGCTCCTCCTCACCCTGCGGATGCTCCTCTTCAGCCTGAAGCGGCGGCAATGGTGGCGGTGTTGGGGCTGCCGGTGCCGGCTTAATGTATACCTCTATATAACTTTCAGGAGCAAGTAGATACGTCGAATAGTACCAATATCTGGGCGGTATTTGGTGTTCCGTATTGTCGCTGCTAAAAATGTATTTGAAGTAGACCTGTGATGGATCGATTCCTGCAAGTCGAGGCAAAACCTGTACTGCAGCATTCTGGGCGTCCTACATCAAATAGGTCAGATATTAGTTAAATTATAATTAAAGGTCACTACGTATTACTAGGAATACAACCTCATGTTTATCCACATAATCTATCACCTTTACAGCATCCAACACATCCTCAGCTGCCAACGGAAAATGTCGATCTCGTAACTTTAACTGCGGAAAGGGTTTACGTGGAACATGTACAAACATCTTAGAGTGCTTCAGTCGCGATATTAATTCGACTGGTGGGTAAGCTTATTGTCGTCACGGTGAGATGGATAGCAGGCGATGTGAGTGTTCGGACCGGACAGGTCACGGTGGCCCTCAGGCAATGGCACGCTTTACACGCGCTTTAAATATGCATGTTCAGCATCGCCTCATTGACAGAGTAAGTATTAACGCATGGTTGCACATGAATTACACATGTAGTACGCGCTTCTCTTACTTACTTCGTGAGCGTATTTCTTTATCAGTCGTAGATATTATATAATGAACCAGATACGACGGCAAGCGCGATATATGCTATTTTTGATCCGTGGAAGGGTTAAATATACAGTACTATTTTGGGAACAATATGAAATGCACATTTGTCGCGCTTTTGTGGGTGGAAGTAAACCCTTACATTGTTCACGTGGCAGGGAGCTGCGCTGGGAGAGCTAACTCATAACCCATTGCAAATCAGTCCTTATAAGTTCTTATGGTATATATATCCTTATTGTCCTGGCACCCAATGGAATAAAGTAAAAGTAATGTCACGCGGAGTTTCTACCAAAGCTGCTAACGAATGGAAAAATGATCCTTCAACGTCATACACTACACACTATATCGACGCTACAAACCGAGTAGCTGATATTTTCGAGAACGGGGCTCGGGAAGTGTGCGGCGGTCAGAAATAACCACCCCTAAACGTATTCACTTAACGACTGCTCTCCCTGAGACTCGTTTCCCCCTTAAGCCGCGAGGAGATCTAATATTCATATATGACAACTACCTACAAGATTGGGATGATAATAAGTTGACCATAAGGCGTAGCCCTCACAGACTACCAAATTGGTTGAAGAAAAAACGATATATCTGCGTGTGACACAAGACACCTTGTCTCTACACAGGCCTACATGAACGCGTTATTTGAAATAATCCAAGAAATGCAAACAACTGATCATACCCTTTCCGCCTTGTCCTGGGTTGGCTGCCAGATGAAAGATCCCGGAACGTATCGACGTGGGGTAGAGGTATTTGGTATATTTGTCACAGGACAGCTGTATACACCTTAATAGATGTGGACAATGACGACCTATCCGGACAACCCAGCTGTAGACTACTCAATGTGGCATGTTGGTTTCGTGGGGTATCCTCCCCATCACTGCCCACTGGCATCCGCTAAATTTGGACCCTCTAGAGGCTAGTTTCCAGTGGATGTACGGAGGGGTGCATTTCAAATAATCGAGGAGCCAGGAGATTATTCGTGAGGCGTCACTTATATGAGTAACAAATTCATTGAAAGACGCATTGGGGGAGAGGGTAGTCAAGTCACAAGAACCATCGCTATTGTCATCAGCCAAGCCCGAAGCTTCTTTCTCCAATGTTCTGCTTGTTTTCGAATCATCCGTCAATAGACCTATGATGTGAGATATGTTTCCCTGACCTTCCATAACCACGAATTGAAACAAATCAGTGCCAAGCGTTCCCAGTCCCGACCATAGTGAGTATGGAGTGCTGGTCAGTTGATAACAACTTCCTAGGATGGCCGGCTACTGGGCAGATTTTCCTTATCCACTTCATACTCCTTGGCAATACTGGACACAGAAGTCTTGTGGACACCAGTTCTCTTTTGGATATCCCTGGTAGGATAGCCAGAAGCAAGGAGAGAAAGTATATTATTGCACTGAGTAGTAGGGATGGCAAGGCACCATGTCCATCAAAACTCTTCATTGACAATCAGTCAGCACTAACTGTAGCCAAGAACCCAGAACATTATGGACTTATGCTACTACTGGTTATGTGACATGGTAGAAAAGGAATCAAGCAACCCCATCTACTTACAAATAGATGAAATGCCAGCAGATATCCTAACCAAAGCATTACCAAAACCAAAGATGGAAAAGTTTAAATCCATGATGGGATTAGGAAATTGAAGACACATAAAAAGGTGTTTCATCAAGGGGGTGTGTTGGAAATGATGATGAAACACCCTTTTCCTAGGGGCAGCTCACCTATTTTTTCAACTTTTCATATGAAAACATAACTTGTGGACCATGATTTTACAAGTGTACACCTATCATGTTAGAAGGTGATTCACTAACTGACACATTGATTATGTATTACAATAAGCTAACTCATGCTATTTTTAATAAGGTATCCCTTTTTTGCATGTTTCAGCAAGTGCTTCAACGAGCGTCAACGTTTCTGCAACCGAAAGCCCTATTGCTGCTATAAACCCAAGCTACCTACCACAGCTATTCTTAGATGTCGCAGGACATGTCATAAAAATTCTCCGAGCTTCCACGGTGTCCGCATGGACATCTTTGTGAAGAAAATAGAAACCAATTAAATTCTGCTTTCTGGAAAATGTTGGCTTGATATTTTGGGTGCTTGTTGCGACAGACTGCTGGCACATACTGCATAAAAGTAGTGATTGGCAAGGCGGCCCGGCCTGAAAGCCCCGGCTTGGGCTCGGCCTTGACGGCTTGGGCCTGCCAATGGATGGCCTAAGTACTACTCGGCCCAGCTCGGCTTGGGCTTTTCAGGGCCCGGGTCGGCCGCTGAGGCGGTCCTTGCCAATCACTAGCATAAAGTCAAGCGGTCCGGCGAAGGGGGAAAAAAATTAGTAGCCATCGAAGAAGATTCAGATGTCATCATGATACTACTTATGTTATTCTGGTCTTTGTAGGGTATTAAGTCCCATTCCTACTCAGAAGTTTTATGGTGTGTTCTATATTGAACAAAGGGAAGTTCATGCTTGCTCGGGGTGAGGTACTTGTGTGGACAACATCCCCCGCTTTCAGCCGCCTCGGCAGCATTCCCCTAGCCATAGGCTCCTCCCCAAATAGTCCCGCTCGTGGATTCCAAGGCACGCCGAAGTGTTCACTTTGAGGACCGGGGGTCATGCACCACATGGACAGCAGGGCCCATGACTGACTACTTGACTCCCATGCCAATATCGGTGAAGCTGGACAAATACTTAAAGATGCTCTATGTGACCCCAAAGCTAGCTGAACATGCATCATTTTGTTTATTTCCTTTTCGCACTCGCCTCGTCATGTTTTGCCAGGCGATGGAACGACACTGGCAAAGGCGCCATCATATTCGAAGAAGCTTGGACCATCCCTGAACTTATCGGACAAATAAGGTAGGCCTCTTGAAATCCTACATGGAAAATAGTAGCTTACCCTTGACCAAAGCAATACAGTGCCGCCTCTAGGTCTTGAACAATTATAAACTAGTATTGTCCACGAATGACTGATCAGGCCATTAGGACAAGATATTCAGGAACTTGAAACAAATCTGCTAGACATTCACAATCAGCGCTTAGCTCGGATGGACGAGACGGGCGTGGACTTTGTATGTGTTCTGTAATGCATGAAATGTTATGGCTGGACCTTACATAGAACAGATGGTCCTGTCCTGTGCCCAACCATGCATACAAGGGATATCAGACCCCGTTGTCGCTGCGTCCATGGCAGTCAAAGTTAACAATGATTTAGCCGCAGCTATTGCCAATAATACGATGCGTTTTGGAGGTTTCGCTGCTCTCTCAATGCATAATGCCTCGACGGCAGCTCAAGAACTCAAACGTGCCGTACAGGAACTTGGCTTCTTTGGTGCATTACTGAATGATTATCAGCAGTCTGGCCCCGATAATGGAAAGTCCCCTTATTATATTGTATGTTCCGTACTTGACTTTTTCCATACAGCGACACTCCTTTATTATGATCAGCCAGAGTACGACGTCTTCTGGGAAATGGTGACAGAATTAGATGTTCCCGTCTATTTACATCCACGAGGAGGCATTGCCCAACTCACCGCTCTGCAATATCAACATGCCATTTGGTTAAATGGTGCAGCACAGCAATTTGCGTCGACCCTATCTAACCACGTTCTCGGTCTATGCACAAACGGAATATTTGAGTATGAGTCTCTTTGGTTAACCATATGCTCAAAAGATGATGTATTCCTTTCATAGCCGCTTCCCGCTGGTAAAGGTGATAATCGGACATCTTGGTGAACGTATTCCATCAGACCTTCACCGAATCGACGAGCGTGAGTTGATCCTTCAGACTTCTTCATGTGGATACATCTTCAAGTAATTAATCGTATCGTTTTATGTTCAGAGCTCCTACGGCAGATCTCCAGAGGCATGCCAATGCGTCGGAATGTGACGTCATACTGGGGTACAAATCTTTTTGAGACCACATCTGGCAACTTTGCGACTCCCCTGCTGAAGTTTCACATCGATCAGATTGGCCTTGATAGGATTTTATATTCTATTGATTATCCTTACGTGAATATGACGGAGGGGGCGAATTGGGTTGACACTCTTCCTTTGAAGCATGAAGACCTGTTGCAACTCAAGCGAGGCGCTGCCATCAAGCTTTTGGGTCTGAATAAATAAAAGATGTATTCTATCTGATATGGTATATCGTTAGAACATATTTCCCTCATCTACTAGTAATGTTCCAAGGACACACAATCAGAGAGCCGAGTCGCGTTGGGTGTTCAAGCAGCTTCCCCATGATATTTACGCTTGTACACTCTTTCCCAGCGATAAATTTTATATTAACAAGAGAGTGCTTGTAAATTACTAGACATCCACCCATGGCCCAAGAATTGACCCAATGACATCTGTCCAATCATGCTAGGCTATTCGCCCCCTTCTCATAACTAACAGACGACCTCTGGATCGAAATAATGAAGGGATACTTACCCTAACATCAAACGGCAAGAATGTATGCAGGAGCTCGTCCCTGTCCGCCGCGATAGTTTGTGCCATTCTCCTTTTCCTTACGAAAAATCTTACAGAAGACTTCCCGCCATCTCAAACGCCCCAGGCCTGTTCGTATGATGGCCATCAAACCATCCAACATGAGAAGTCTATTAAGGAATACTTAAAGCGTGGATTGGGGTTGCTATGCATACACTACTGACCCAGGAGCAGTGGTTGGTTCGGATTGAGAATCAGATGCTCGCGTGGATAATAGCGTTTTGTGTCGGCAGCGCGATCCCCAACATCATAACATCGACGGACATGATGATAGTGTCTATCATAAACGCTCTTCAACGGTTTTAATTAAATCTGCTAGACTGCCAGTGGCACCCAAGATTTAACAGGCTCACACTCGACTATACAAATCAGAAAATTGACTTAACGACGTATGACCGACATCTCTCCTTCTATCTTAATGTCCTGAGGTCAACGATTTTGATACCGTTTTTTTTTGCGGAGGTCTCCTGGGGCCTTCTGGCCGACTACTTGCGTCCTCTGAAATCTCTTAGCTATAATGCGTCGTTGGTTAGTGCGTTTGTTCCAGCCTTTGAACGAAGTGTGGTGTGCCTATAATTTCGAGAAGTTTGAGTTGTGGCTACGTTTGATATTTCGTAACTTCTTTGGGGTGTTTCCCTTTTACGAGGCTTGATATCGGCGGCTTGGGTGAATTCAAACGCATATGAAGTCTTCGCAGTAATGGCGTTTCCTGACACAAACCATTTCAATCTGGACTCCTAGGACAGTAAGCTGTGTCTTTTCCTAAATTCTTTTTTTCTTTACATTGTCATTCTGTCTAGGACACTGGCAGCGCCTGCGACGTGCTCCTTTTTGCTCTCCTTTCCTGGTGAAAATTGAAGACGTGTGACATTAGCACGTGGAAGATGAGGTTATCCGGAAAAAATATAAAAGTGCCCTCTGTCCGAAGAAAGCGGTCCGGGCCCACGAGACATCTGACCGGAGGAGTTCGCTTTACCAGCAGTGAAGCAGATGTGAGACGAGATGGAAAAGTGGCATCCCGAAGACCAGGGGTAGGCGTGGAATGATCACAATCATAATCATTAACGGCTCGAGAATTGAGAGGACATCGACGATGAGGACGACGAAGGTTCGGACGGTAATGACCATTCGGAGAGTTCGTTTCCTGATGACTTGCTTCACATTTTGCTTGGGCTTGGTTGTAAGAGCCTAAGTAGAGAGCTTGTCGAGGGAGGTGGGCTAATAGTAGCCTATTGAGAATATTTGTGATCGGCGTTTCGGACTGATCTTTTCTTGACGAGTCCGAGGAGTAGGGGAGGAGGTTGGGTCTCTGGGGGCTTCTTGATGATCTAGGTGTCTACAATCGTCATCATTTGCAATTGACGTCCTTATACCGATCTGATGCGGGGACTGGTTTTGTTTGGCTAGCGTGCTAGTTATGAGCGTCGATGAATAGAACAGGGAGTATGGCATGAAATTATGGAGGAATAGGATTGTATGAACGATGACAACAACCAAGTGATCCACATGCATATTACTCTTGGCAATGTTTAAGACAATATCCTCTAGGTGATTCATCAGAGTTGTGTTATGAATAGCAGCTTTGTTTGCTCATGAATAATTATCAATAATTATTGATTGTCTGGAACGTCAAGGAAGACCCATAGCTCAGCCCTTGAAAAGATAAATCCACTGCTCCCTAATTTGACTTCACTCGCAAAACTCGCGCATTGTAGCTATGCGGAACGCAGAATATTCAGGGGGGATAGTATCAGGCGGGTTGTAGTTCAGAATCGAAGGGTGACGTTGGCAAAACTCCAATAAAACACAAAAGTGTCGAAGCCAATGGCTCGATCAAGATACTAGACCAATGGAGGCTACTACTTACTCTCAGCGGGAGGATGTGCGAGCCCTGCCGGGAAGGGGATGATCTTCCGGGATGAGTATTGAGCTGTGTGAACAAAGCGAAACACAAAAGGGATAGTTAATATGACCATGCGGCACTGGTAGTAACTGGAAATGGAATCCACATTTGATTAACAATACCAGTATGCGGACTCCTTTCCCCAGGGAGCAAGTTCGAATGTGAGCTCCTACCCGGTAATGCATCGTGGTTGCCATGTGACTTGCAGCCGCCTGTTTGAGAAAAAAAAAAGACAGCGATCGGACGACTTGGGCTGTCTTAAAGTTTTCGCCTAGGCTGTCTTGGCCGCAGCCTCTTAAGGCTAACTATTGCTTAAGGAATGATGGAAAGGACAGCGAGAGTGAGGCTTGGGCGATAGTTATTGGACAATTGACTTAATAAAAAAACAAATAATAATTACGTTTGTCGTCGTCGTCGACTGTCAAAGTCTGAAGATGTAATTGAGTAACGAGTTCCAGGAACTCACCTGTGGAGCGGAATTTAAAAAAGCGGCTATCAATAATTTCAAATTCCGCAGCCAACCATACTAGCGTTTCTTCACTCTCTTTTATACCTTGTTATCAACCCTCGTCCCACACGTTCCACACGTCCCCACGTCCCCTCCCTCAATGCAGATCATTGCCACCGTCGCTTCTCTCCTTGCCCTTGCTGCTACCGTCGTTGGTCAGCTTCACATCGATACCGTGTATGTCTTTATATCCTTTTTTCAGCCCTTTGTTCCGTTGCTCACAGGTCGTTTTATCAGCACCCTTTCTGCGGTTTGTTAATTTATTATCTTCCCTATATTATCAAGTCACTCATCCCCACCTCTCTTTATCTAGTGCCAGCCCAGCCTGGTCACCTACGGGTAAGTCTACTACAATGTAGTTTTTCTCTTTCGTCGTCAGGATTGACAAAAATGGCATGCAGTGGAGGAACGCCCCCATACATTATCTCGGCCTTCCCGGCCGGTGTGACAACTGGTAACCCACTCCTGGAGATTGCTCCAAGCGCCACCGGCACCAGCTTTACTTGGAATGTCAACCTCCCAGCTGGTAATGTCTTCTTACAATTTTACACTGCCTAAACTCACCGCCTGTTGCTTTATCATAGGGCAAACCATCACGCTCGGTATCAAAGACCAAACCGGTGCATCCCAGTTCTCTGGCCAGATTACTATAGCAACTGGAGGTGTGTACTATTTTATCTCTTTAAGAGCTTCTGTACTCGGATTGAACATTTTTTTTCCTTTTCTTTTTCTGATAGGCACCGACTGCCTGAACTCGACTAGCATCTCCATTTCTGCTGGACCTACTGCACCTGGTGGAAGTACTACTACACCCGGAGGTAGTTCCCCCACCAGCACTCCGAGTGGGACCACCCCAAATCCTGCCTCAACGGGAACTAGGTAGATCTTCTTCGGTGGTGACTGTTCTACATATTGACCATTTGACGCAGCGGCACCTCCAGGCCGTCCTCTGGCTCCTCTGGTTCCCCTGCTGCGAGTGCCTCAAGCCCCACCGCCTCCAAGAGCAGCGCCTTGGCTCTCTCCGCCGGCCCCGCAGCCATTATCGGCATGGTGCTAGGTGCATTCCTCGCTTGAGTGTAACGTGTCATCCCGCAAAACTTTGGGCTTGTCCGTGTCAGACGCGGGCGTAGTCGGTTCTTGTTGTGTTCTTTCTCCTCTTGGCCTGGTTGTTGTCCGAGTTGTCGAACATCTGATTAATACCCACCCCCCCACTCTTTGAACGCTGTTTGTTGTTGTTGTTGTTTCTTTTTCTGCGAGTGGACTCGGATCTTGACGTGGCCCCATTTTTAACGCAGACATTTTGATTTACATTCTTACTACTTACATAGTACATAGCGACACCTGCTCATGTTTATCCATGTTTGTCGCCCCAAGTCCAGGTGTCTAATTTCTTTTCTTTCGTTTTTCTTATGAGCGGTGTGCCAGTTCTATTTACACTGAATATGGTACAAGAGGGTGGAGTACATGCAAATGATGATTAGGCACCATTTGCCATCCTCGCGCTCGGCAAGATAAGCGAAGGCTACACTTCATAGGATGGGCTATGATGAAAGTTTGATTGATTTTGTCATTATCACACGGGTGGTATCATGGTTTGCCTCCACAGCTTGATACGTAACTCAAGTACGTACGAACGGAAATGCCCCAGAATGTGAGCTCTTGGGATACCCTCCCTAATTAATTCTGTTGTTTTGCGATTCCAAATCAGAGGACTATGCTCGGGATGTTCACAATATACATGTCGTCATAGAGATCGTCTCGTGGTTCCATAAGAAATTGCGACGAGTACGAATCCGGGCAGGAGGCCGGTCGTCGGTATGCAGTTAGCGTCATGACCATGTACGTCGTTGAGCAAGATATTATTACTTGAGCCTGAGCTTGGACCAGCAAAGCCTAGAAGATTTTTACTTCTAAAAAAAATCATCCCTTTCAAAAATAAATAATTTACAGATTTCCTTGTGAGATGTACAAGTTTCAACTTGCCTACTGCGCTTTAGAAGTTTACTGATAACTAGCTAGTGTATTTATTGCCAAATTGCTCAACGTCTAGGGAGTCCTTGATCCCAGTCACAAAAATACAATAGGCGCAGCCTTTTGCAAGTTCTCCGCTAATCTAAAGTTCGATAACAACGTCACTCAGACTAGTAGCCTCGAAAGCAATCTTGAAGCGAAATTTATCATTCCACACGACCGGCACATCATGATGGAGGCCATTGTTCCTCTGACTGAGTTAGGAGTCTTTGCGGAAATGTTTGCTACTGTGAATCATGTTTTTAGCCGTACGACAATTGATGAGCATGTCGAAAGTTTATTGGTGAAAACTGAATCAGTGAGTTCGGACTGAGCAAGCACTCGCATACGATCACTGAATCTACGATTACATTGGTTCTTGTCTGACTCTCTCGAATCCACAAAGCAACACGCGAACAAGACTCTACTCTTCGCCCTTGTAAATTGCATGGATGTCGAGGGCGAAATTCTCAAAGCCGAGTAAGGACTGGTTAACCGTATGCTGAGGTCATTCTCAAGGTGCTGGAGAATATGCTACATGTCGGTCTTGGATTATTCCCTTTTGCGATGATTTACCGCAGTTGAAACACCCTTGTCCGTGAGACATACACGCGTGTTGATGACGAAGAGCCTGTTACAACATCGCGAGTCCACTTCCCGACTGATACAGAGGCCGCAACGTGGTATCATGAATGATACTTGACAATCGTAGCCCTAATATGTCCGTCTCAGTAGCTTTTACCCGTGAACTTTACCTCACTTTAGAAGTTTACTGATAACTAGCCGCGCAAGTTTTATGTATATCAACTAGTGCCTTAATTGCTAGGGAGTCCTTGATCCAGTGACAATAATACAATTGGCACAGCCTTTTCAGTTAATCTAAAGTTCGCACGGATAATAACGTCACTCAGACTAGTAGCCTCGAAAGCAACCTTGAAGCAAAATTTATCTTTCCATACGACAGGTGTATCGTAATGGAGGCCATTGTTGCTCTGACTGAGTTAGGAGTCTCGTTTGTACCGGTTCCAGGCTTGCAGCCAGCAGCTCAATTGTTCAAGCTTATTTGGGATAATGTCCAGAAGGTGGGTATATCCCTTCCAAGTCAACTTGTATCCCACGGCGAGAAAACAACTCATGAACATGAGTATCGACAGGCTTCAAACAATCGAGAGTCACTTAAAAACTTGGCCAAGTCAAGTGCGGAAATATTTGCTACTGCGAGTAATGTTCTTAGCCGTACGGCGATTGATGAGCATGTCGAAAGTTTATTGGTGAAACTGAATCAGTGAGTTCGGACTGATTAAGCACTCCCATACGTATCGAAAGGCGATAACTGGATCTACGATTGCATAGGTTCTTGTCTGACTTTCTCGAATTCACCGAGCAACACGCGAACAAGAATCTATTCTTCGCCCTTGTAAACCGCGTGGATGTCGAGGGTGAAATTCAGGCCTTTCAGCATCGGATGCAGAACATAATGATGGCGTTTCAAGTAAGCCATACCTTGGTTTCAAAAGTATAAATATTCCATGTTGGATAAAATCATAATTTTTTAGATCGCAGCATTCAGTGCTCTGGAAGAAACGAATAAAAAAATTCAGACGCAGCTAGAAAAGCTTATTCAAGGCCAGGGCCAGCAAAATGAACATCCAGATCCCAGACTCGGACAATCGGGGGATAATTATGGCAACACGGCCCAACAGCGACATCCAAACATCCAGACCATTGCTGAAAAGCCCGTGCGTACGAGTGTCGTGGAGAAATACAAGTATATCAGCGTAGGCGCGTCTTTCGATAAACCATCTAAAATCATGTTCGTGAATCATGAGGCAACAATTGCCGTTTGTGGTGGTGAAAGTGTGGGTGATACCACAGTGCATGTTTTTATTACCCTCTGACCTCATGTATAACAGCCCTTCAATTTTTCTTGCTGGGGTTTGCGAGAAAGCGGTTCGATTGTGGTTGACCGGGATGGAGGCTTTGATATTGATCACGGAGACGGTTCGAAGACCTCCAGGTGGAGGTTGCTTGGGAAAAGACTCTCGTTGACTGCACATGATTCGGCTCACTCGGATTGGGATGATTCTATAGATATCATTTTCCATGCCTTCGATTCAGCACGTTCTTGGTTTTCCTTCTTAAAAACGCTTGCATCAACAAATTCTAAAAGTAGTGTTTATCCACAGCCGCCGCAGCAAGAGGTATTAGTTAGGAGAAAGTTCAATGTCTTGATGCAGAAGACATCACACTGTATTATTCGCTGTCAACCGGTACGCACATGTTTACCGTCCAGCGTTTTTTTATCTCAACCAGAATATTTCAAAGCCGAGTAAGGAATGGCTAATAGTATGCTGGGGTCTTTCTCAGAATGCTAGAGAATATCCAACGCATTTGGTCTATGTCGGACTTGGATTGCCCGCTTTTGCGACGATTTACCGCAGTGGAAACACCCTTGTCCGTGAGACATACAGGCGTGCTAATGACGAAGAGCCTGTTACAACATCGCGAGTCCACTTCCGCACTGATACAGAGGCAGCAACGTGGTATCACGAATGGAAAAGGATAATGCTTGACAATCGTAGCCCTGATATGCCCGTACGTTTCCGTCTCAGTAGCTTTTACCCGGGAACTATTCGACAGTTTGGGGTTGTGAGCTTGGATTCAGAAATTTGGCTGGTAAGTCAATACTCCTGTCCTTGCGATCAAATTCACACCATCCTTTTTTCCCCAAGTCAGTAAATCTGAGCGAATGGGGCATTATGGATCCCAAAGCCACAGTTGTGCGACAAGCGGACAGTTTTAAAGCAACTACATCGACAACGTCATGGTCGTGGAGGCTCATTGGTAACAGGATTACAATATATGCGAGTATCATGTCACAGCCAGATTGGTATGATAACCTGCAGCTTATTTTTGGCGATTTACGAACGGCCACATTATGGTTTGAATATCTGACCCAGTTGGGGACAAACGGTCGGAATTACCTATGACAGATATCACTTCATAGCAACTCACGTCTCTTTAGTTCTAGCCTCACCTCGTAATGCGTCTGTGACCGTAAAGCGAGATGGCATTTGTTGGATTTGTGGGGTGGATGGGTCAGTTATGATTCGTGCGGCGGTATGTGCTCTTGGTCTCTTCACAATTTTTTTTGTCTTTCATATTTATCTTCTCGAAGATGGCAGAACAGTGGGGGCCACTTTTCCGGCCTCTCACACGAATGGAAGACAGAGGAACTCGCGTTGTCCTGAGGAGCTCGCGTGAATCTGCACTACCTGTCATACAGCTCTCACGCGAGGAAAAGTCACTGATTCTTGTAAGAAACAGTTCGGAACGGGATACGGGGAGGTCTGTTATGAGGAAGTATATATTCGATTCGGACGAAGAAGCGGCGCAGTGGTATCAACAATGTAAAATGAATGCTAATCGTCTGGTGATGCGAAAGAATGGCAGGGGCAAGTAATCAACCGATAGTGTATTATTCCATTGGTGTAATATTCGTTATGTTCGGCAGCATCTCTTTCTATTTATTTAATTTGTTTATGTATTTGTACTCGCGCCCGTACCAATGTTTACCAATATTAATAAAAATGGGAAAAGTTCACTCTCCGATATCAGAGACTGCATTATAAGATTTAGATATAACTTGGGGTCTTGCATCAGCGGATAATCCCATAGATATATTCTATATTTAATGGATTCTATTACAAAACTCCAAATCATTGGGGCACTGCATGTTGAGTAACTGAACCATTATAAGACTTAATAGGCAGCTTCAGTGACCCGGCGTGCCGCCGGAGGGCGAATCAGTCTTTTGCAAGAATGGATCCCCAATGATATATCACCAAAGGAGGAAGTTCTAGAATCTAAAACTTGCGCGTATCCCGGAAGAACTATCGACAAGGACACTGAAAAGTATTATTAATATTTCATCAAAGTGTCACACAAGCTGTCGCCATGGTTTGTCGAAGCAAAAGGGATACAGCCGATTCCCAGTGTACGAAATATCCGATAATGAAGGCTGCACCCATATACGTGTAGAAGAATGTACTGAACTGCGTTAATACACTGTAAAAGGGCTTGGACAATTTTTTTCCCCGGGGTGAGAAGACGATACTTACAAAGTTCCGCTCATTTCGACGGTCCAGTCTCAGACATTCTCTGTGGATAAGTGTACCACCTTCCCCACGCTAAACGTGAGCGAAATTTATAGGCGTGGGCTTTGTTTCGGGTGGGAATTCCACTCATAGCCTCAATCGGAGAACAGTCAGATTTACCTGTATCACTGGGAAAACCCCTCTCTACAAAAGATTTTAGGATCTGCAGTAGAGCCTTATCTTATATAAACTCCAATAATCTTTATTGGATCCTTATAAGATTTAAAATTGGTCAAGGATCCAAAAGGTAGGTGGAGGATGATCAGCTGTACATAGCATCTTTTAAGCATTGACCATATCATTAAATATAAACTCCTTCAATTTTGTATAGTCCAGTGGGATTCTGTATCCCTTTATCTTTCCTGTGACTTGTCAGAGGATGATCCAATTAAAAATCCACAAAACTCCTGGATGGGGTTGCAGGATTTAACATCACATAGAACATGTGTGTAATCAATCAATTTAAAATCCCATTCACATCCCTGAATTTGATGGAATTACAAAATGATATAGAATCTTTTAGATGGTCCACAATTGAATTAAACTCTCCTTTGTTCCAATATAAACTCCCTTTGTTCTCCACATGTTGGAACAAAGGAGAGTACTCAGTTGTGGACCATCTAACAGATTCTATATCATTTTGTAATTCCATCAAATTCCGAGATGTGAATGGAATTTTAAATCAATTGATTACACACATGTTCTATGTGATGTTAAATCCTGCAACCACATCCAGGAGTTTTGTGGATTTTTAATTGGATCACCCAAATGACAAGTCACAGGAAAGATAAAGGGATACAGAATCCCACTGGACTATACAAAATTAAAGGAGTTTATATTTAATGATATGGTCAATGCTTAAAAGATCCTATGTACATCTGATCACCCTCCACCTACCTTTTGGATCCTTGACCAATTTTAAATCTTATAAGGATCCAATAGAGTTTATTGGAGTTTATATAAGATAAGGCTCTACTACAGATCCTAAAATCTTTTGGAGAGAGGGGTTTTCCCGGTGTATGGTTCAAGATCGCATGTGCGACCATCGAAAGTGTATCTTCTAGTGAAGTTGTCACTCACACAGAGGTATGCAAGAGATATCTATGATTTACAGCATCAGAAAATCCAAAATTTACTTAAACCTACTTAATGTCTTCTTATTATACTTATTGCTTATTGCCCATTAAGTAAAATAAGTGCAAAATTAAACAGAAGACCCCACTTATTCACTACTTTTTTTACTTAATGGGAAATAAAATGTTAAGTAGTTTCTCCTCGAATCTCACAAAAGGGAATTGATAAAGTAGTACATATCAAATTTTGCAACTGTAAAATATAATACACATATAATTATAAAGGTTCGCGGACAACGGTGTATATAGACTGCCCCCACGAAGAGGGCCATGCCTTTCAGATTATTTGGGTAAAATATAGTTACAAAACCAGTGAAATACTATTACCGTGAACCAAAACGTACCAGTTTTAATACCAGCTTCGGAAACAGCATCCTGGAAGCTGAACTGCTGAACAGGGGTGGAGACAAGCGAAGGCTACACTTAATAGGATGGGCTATGATGAAAGTTTGATTGATTTTGTCATTCGGGTAGGAGCTCACATTCGAACTTGCTCCCTGGGGAAAGGAGTCCGCATACTGGTATTGTCAATCAAATGTGGATACCATTTCCAGTTACTACCAGTGCCGCCATGGTCATTAACTATACCTCTTGTGTTTCGCTTTGCTCACACAGCTCAAAACTTATCCCGGAAGATCATCCCCCTCCCACACTCCCTCCGAGAGTAAGTAGTAGCCTCCATTGGTCTAGTATCTTGATCGAGCCATTGGCTTCGACACTTTTGTATTTTATTGGAGTTAATAGCAACTTTAAGTCTCAGCGATATGCGATTCGCTATATATACGTTACCTAATAGCAACTTTAAGCTACAAATACATATGAGTTTGTTTGTTTTTGTAAATGATAACACCTAAGTACTTACTCTCAGCGATATGCGATTCGCTGAGAGTTCTACCTTACTATACTACACGTTATAACAATTCGTAAGGAGAATGGCACAAACTATTTCAGGGGACAGGGACAAGCTCCTGCATACATTCTTGCCGTTGGATGCTAGGGTAAGTATCCCTTGATTATTTCGATCCAGAGGTCGTCTGTTAGCTATGAGAAGGGGGCGAATAGCCTAGCATATTCAGTCATGCCGTTGATGTTAATACCCGAAAATCAGTCAGCAGGACGCTCTTTGACCCTTGATAAGAATGTAGCTTCCAAGACTAAAACTATTAGATGGCGGTGTTCGCGTGAGGGCAGCGGAGAAAGAATTAGACCTAGCATGATTGGGCAGATGCCACTGGGTCAATTCTCGGGTACTTTCTTGTTAATATAAAATTTATCGCTGGGAAAGAGTGTACAAGCGTAAATACCGTGGGGAAGCTGCTTGAACACCCAACGCGACTTGGCTGTCTAATTGTGTGTCCTTGGAACATTACTAGTAGACAAGGGGAATATGCTGATAATCATTCAGTAATGCACCAAAGAAGCCAAGTTCCTGTACGGCACGTTTGAGTTCTTGAGCTGCCGTCGAGGCATTATGCATTGAGAGAGCAGCGAAACCTCCAAAACGCATCGTATTATTGGCAATAGCTGCGGCTAAATCATTGTTAACTTTGACTGCCATGGACGCAGCGACAACGGGGTCTGATATCCCTTGTATGCAGGGTGAGGCACAGGACAGGACCATCTGTTCTACGTAAGGTCCAGCCACAGCATTTCATGCGTTACAGTATACATACAAAGTCCACGCCTGTCTCGTCCATCTGAGCTAAGCGCTGATTGTGAATGTCTAGCAGATTTGTTTCAAGTTGCTGAATGTCTTGTCCTAATGGCCTGATCAGTCATTCGTGGACAATATTAGTTTATAACTGTTCAAGACCTTGAGGCGGGACTGTATTGCTTTGGTCGAGGGTAAGCTACTATTTTCCATGTAAGATTTCAAGAAGCCTACCTTATTTGTCCGATAAGTTCAGGAATGGTCCAAGCTTCTTCGAATATGATGGCGCCTTTACCAGTGTCATTCCATCGCCTGGCAAAACATGACGAGGCGAGTGCGAAAAGGAAATAAACAAAAAGATGCATGTTCAGCTAGCTTTGGGGTCGCATAAAGCATCTTTAAGTATTTGTCCAGCTTGGCATGGGAGCCGAATAATCGTTTTTCAGTCGTGGGCCCTGCTGCCCATATGGTGCATGACCCCGGGTCCTCAAAGTGAGCACTTCGGCGTGCCTTGTGAGCCACGAGCGGAAGGAGCCTATGGTAGGGAATGCTGCCGAAGCGACTGAAAGCGGCGGAATGTTGTCCACACAAGTACCTCTCACCGAGCAAGCATAAACTTCCCATTGTCCACATAATAAAACTTCTGAGTAGGAATGGGACTTATACCCTACAAAGACCAGAATAACCTAAATAGTATCAATGACATCTGAATTTTCTTCGATGGCTACTAATTTTTTTCCCCTTCGCCGGACCGCTCGACTTTATGCACTATGTGCCAGCAGACTGTCGCAACGAGCACCCAAAATATCAAGCCAACATTTTCCAGAAAGCAGAATTTAATTGGTCTCTATCTTCTTCACAAAGATCTCCATGTGGACACCGTGGAAGCTCGGAGAATTTTTATGGCATGTCCTGTGACATTTAAGAATAGCTGTGGTAGGTCGCTTGGGTTTATGGCAGCAATAGGGCTTTCGGAAAAGGTTAGCGCTCGTTGAAGCACTTGCTGAAACATGCAAAACAGAAATTACCTCAAACATTGCGGATCTAAATTTGCCAACACGCAGACCTCTACTGTATGTAATTGGACAAAACAAGGAGGGGGAAGACCCCAACCACACCTCATGTAGGAAGGGAATATGCCACTTACTTAAACTCTCACCCTACAGTCAACATTCTTACATCATGCCAACTCCCCTAAACAATTATAAGAACATGAGTACTGCATATAAACATATTGAGATAACAAGATGGTACAAAAATTAGACATTCTTGAACATAAAGATTGACACTCCACTAGAAAAACCTACAAACAATGCCAAAATCTCATCAAAATGCTGCCAGTTTGCAAAAAGGCCATTGAAATCCATTGACCAATAGACATAACAATGAAGGGATCTACACCTATGAGAAACAAATGCATAGTACCTCCAATTCAAAGGGCATGGCAAGACCATACAGGTAACCCTTCAAGAAACCAAACTTCACAATAACATTGCATAAACCACTCCTTGCACATGGGAGCATAGGACCCTGCTGCTGTATTCCATGTGAATAAGTGGGCATTTTGACATTCATGTGGAGATGTGCCAGCAAGGCTGGCTTCATAAAGACTAGTGATGTTGACTGTTAAGCACAGGGCTCATGGGTGGGTCCCCAGGGGAAACCCATGGAAGTTCTGGGAAAGGACTCAGTTTCAGCTTATGTGCTGTGCCTTTGCAGATCACATTGTCCAACTTCAAACAGGAGTGGACAGGAAATTCCATTATCGGGGCCAGACTGCTGATAATCATTCAGTAATGCACCAAAGAAGCCAAGTTCCTGTACGGCACGTTTGAGTTCTTGAGCTGCCGTCGAGGCATTATGCATTGAGAGAGCAGCGAAACCTCCAAAACGCATCGTATTATTGGCAATAGCTGTGGCTAAATCATTGTTAACTTTGACTGCCATGGACGCAGCGACAACGGGGTCTGATATCCCTTGTATGCATGGTTGGGCACAGGACAGGACCATCTGTTCTATGTAAGGTCCAGCCATAACATTTCATGCATTACAGAACACATACAAAGTCCACGCCCGTCTCGTCCATCCGAGCTAAGCGCTGATTGTGAATGTCTAACAGATTTGTTTCAAGTTCCTGAATGTCTTGTCCTAATGGCCTGATCAGTCATTCGTGGACAATACTAGTTTATAATTGTTCAAGACCTAGAGGCGGCACTGTATTGCTTTGGTCAAGGGTAAGCTACTATTTTCCATGTAGGATTTCAAGAGGCCTACGTTATTTGTCCGATAAATTCAGGAATGGTCCAAGCTTCTTCGAATATAATGGCGCCTTTGCCAGTGTCGTTCCATCGCCTGGCAAAACATGACGAGATGAGTGCGAAAAGGAAATAAACAAAAAGATGCATGTTCAGCTAGCTTTGGGGTCACATAAAGCATCTTTAAGTATTTGTCCAGCTTCACCGATGTTGGCATAGGAGCCGGGTAATCAGTTATGGGCTCTGCTTGCCGGGGAAGGGGGAAAAAAATTACTAGCCATCGAAGAAGATTCAGATATCATCATGATACTACTTAGGTTATTCTGGTCTTTGTAGGGTATTAAGTCCCATTCCTACTCAGAAGTTTTATGGTGTGCTCTATATTGGACAAAGGGAAGTTCATGCTTGCTCGGTGTGAGGTACTTGGGTGGACAACATCCCAAATAGTCCCGCTCGTGGATCCCAAGGCACGCCGAAGTTTCACTTTGAGGACCGGGGTACCGCTTGACTTTATGCAGATGTGCCAGCAGACTGTCGCAACGAGCACCCAAAACATCAAGCCAACATTTTCCGCAAAGCAGAATTTAATTAGTCTTTATTTTCTTCACAAAGATCTCTATGCGGACACCGTGGAAGCTCGGAGAATTTTTTGATGAATGTCTCGCGACATCTAGCTGTGGCAGGTCGTGGCGTACCGCCGGAGGGAGGATCAGTCTTTTGCAAGAATGGATCCTCAAAGATATATCCAAGGAGGAAGTTCTAGTATCTAAAACTTGCGCGTATCCCGGAAGAAATATTGACAAGGACACCCTGCAAAGGATCATTCATATTTCATCAACGCGTCACAAGCTGTCGCCATCGTTTGTCGAAGCATGTTAGATATTTTGGGAGTCTTAATGTATCAGGGCAAAGCACATTTTTATATAACGTTCCCTACATGACGTTTATATACCTAAATACCTAATTCAATCTCAGAATCAAACATCTGAGACAACACCAGAGTCTCGCAGCTTCTATGGCTCGCAGACTCCAACAAAGCAAAAGTGATACAGCCGAATCCCAGTATACGGCTGCAGAGGCCACTCACATACGTGTAGAATAATGTACTGAACTGCGTTAATATCCAGATTGTGAAAAGGCTCGGACAATTTTTTTCCCCGGGGTGAGAAGACGATACTCACAAAGTTCCGCTCATTTCGACGGTCCAGTCTCAGACATTCTCTGTGGATAAGTATGCCACCTTCCCCACGCCAAACGTGAGCGAAATTTATAGGGTGGGTTTCTCGGGTGGGAATTCCACTCATAGCCTTTCATGCCATCTGAGACGCGAATAACCTCAGTCGGAGAACAGTCAGGTTCACCTGTATGGTTCGAGATCGCATGTGCGACCCTCGAAAGCGTATCTTCTTAGTGAAGTTGTCACTCACACAGAGGTGTGCAAGAGATATCTATGATTTACAGCATCAGGAAATCCAAAATTTACTTAAACCTACTTATTCACTACTTTTTTACTTAATGGGAAATAAGCATGTTAAGTAGACATTAAGTAGGTTTAAGTAAATCGTGGATTTGCCTGATGAGTTATATGTAAGCCTGCTTGTGTTTCTCCTCGAATCTCACAAAAGGGAACTGATAAAGTAGTGGATATCAAATTTAGCAACTGTAAAATCTAATACACGTATAATTATAAAGTTTCGCGGACAACGGTGTATATAGGCGATAAGAACTACTGCCCCACGAAGAGGGCCATGCCTTTCAGATTATTTGGGTCTGAAATACAGTTACAAACCGGTGAAATACTATTACAGTGAACCAAAACGTACCAGTTTTAATACCAGCCTCGGAAACAGCATCCTGGAAGCTGAACTGCTGAACAGGCGTGGTCTTCCCTGGTGCGTTGAGCGAAAGGACAACCACAGACTGCGTCAGAGCTGCCAATGAATAGAAAAATCTAAGACAATATCATGAGCCAGTCTTTCTTGAAGGTACGACATACTCACTCCGTGCCGTCGATATTAGCAACGTCGCTATCGATTGTACCGATTGTAGCGCCTCCACTCGCTTGGGGATATTGATTGACAATGGTAGCATTGAGGTTGCTATCGACATTCACTTCGGTGATGATAGAGGTTCCCGCGTCCTAAACGAAATTGTCAGTGGGTGACGCATCTGCCACGGCTGGACCACAAACGATCAAGTAGAAATTTCCCGTCTCCTTGCTAAAGGTGGTCCAACATAACGCGAGCTGTCCTGGAATTGGAAAGGCGGTGCTGGATCCCTGTTGTGCGTTTCTGAAGTCGAAAATGTCGAACCCGCCGATAGGATCCGCGGACAGGACAGCGTCTTTGCCGGGGATGATGGTCATGGAGAAGGGCACGCCGCTTGGCGGGGAAGCAGTCCTGATAAAATCTTCAGCAAGGTCGCCGGAAGTCGGGTCTACCGCCCAGGATGCAACGAATCCTTCAGCAGGGGGCACTCCCTTTACAGCTGCCAATAATTGGGTTCCGTCTTCATTGAAAATAACATCCGAGACAGTTCCAACTGGTCCACTCGGGGGGGTTGTTACGTTGAGGTTGAGAGAACGTAGAGTGTTGGACATCTGAACGAGCCCGAGAGAAGGATCTTGCTTGTAGCAGCTGCGATTATGAATATTAATAGGATCACGTATAGAAACGAATTGCTCCAAATGTACTTGACACCGTTCAACCTTCCGCCATTGAGGACGCACACCTGGCCACTTTGCTTGGATATGGCTATGGACACAGGGAATTCACCACCTGAACTGACAGGGCCGCCAACCATGCGCAGCTTCGTCGGCTCATTTGGGTCTATCGAAAACATTACCGCAGTGTTGGAGCCGGCCTGTATCAAAATAACCGTCGAGGCGGGACGAAATAAGGAAATATATATACTCACGTTCACGGTAAACACATTTTTCCCTGCAACTCTGATAGCCCCTTGCGAGAAAAGTCCATCGGGCGCTAATGGCTCCATAAGACCATGAGCACCTGGGGGCGGCAAAATGGTGAATATACGAGGAGAAGGAGTGGAGATGTTCAATGCTACCTCGCCCCCCTGCCCATATGGCATGCTTGAACGTCAGCTTTCCGTCAGCACCGATGTCACTTGCAATGATATAATTTCCATCAGGCTCGTTGGTAATGACTAGTAATAGAACATGGGCGGTTTGAGGTTTCTATAACATACGGAGGTAAATAAGCTCACAATAAGCTGCCCCTGCAGGAACAGACTCATTTTGGGTGGCAAGTGATTGGGGTTGACGGGATGTACTTTGAGTGAGAAGAATTCGATGAGATGAAACCAGACTAGTCGCAGTGAGTGCGACCAGTGCAGGGGAGAATTTCATGATGAATAAAGCTCAAGAGGTTGAAGGCGAATGGAAACTGACATTAGAGACTGAAAAGTTGATGTCTATAAGTATGTGGAGCTCACAGCGCCGCCGAAACTTAAAAAATCTTACATATCAGGTACTATACGACGCTCTGGTATAAGCTATGTATTCCCAAATTGTTCATTGACGATTGAATATGTCTACCCGAAGATGGGAGGGGTCGGGTCCTACTCTTTGGGAAAATCATTGTTGTAAGATTACACTGATGAGTGAGTGGCGCACGTCAAGATCTCTGACTAACAGCAATTAAGCCCCTATCCACTACTAAAGGATGCAGATATAATTGTATAGCATTGCTAAGTAGCAGCCATGGCTGAGCTTATTCATCATGAATTTGCATTGTTTTCATTCATCAAAAGCGCGCGCTGCATTGAACAAGCTCGGGCATTGTCGAGATTCATCCTCTGCATTGCCTCATAGTTATCATGACGAAGAAATATGTATCCGATCAGGTCTTTCTACACAGGCCATCTGAAGCTTTCGTCAAAGAGTAATGCAATCAGTTGTTAGATCATGTGACGCTCTCCCGGGAAATAATGACACTGTAAAAAACCTAATCCACGCATGATCACAAAGTCTTATGGACAGGGGTGTGTATATAAGTGATAGAAACTACTGCTCCATAAAGAGGGACATGCTTTTCAGAGTATTTAGGTCTAAAATATAGTTAAGAAGCCAAGGAAATATTATTACAGTGAACCAAAACGTACTAAGTTTAATACCCACTTCGAAGACAGCATCCCGGAAGCTGAACTGCTGAACCGGGATGGTCTTGCTCGGGCGAAAAGACAATCAGAGACTGCGTCCCAGCTGCCAATACATACAGGAAACTAGGACAATAGCATGTGCCAGAATGTATGACATACTCCTTGCCATTGATATTAGCAATGTCAGTAGCGCTTCCATGCGCTTCAAGATACTGACTGCCAACAGTACCATTGAGGTTGCTATCAACATTCACTTCTATGATTGTAAAAGTACTCAAATCCTGAATGAAATTATCAATGGGCGAAGCACTTGCTAAGGCTAAACGAGTCAAGTAGTAATTTCCTGTCTCTTTGCTATAGGTGCCCCAGCATAGACCAATCTGCCCTGTGGCTGAAAGGGATGGTTGTTGTGTGTTCCTGAAGTTGGAAATACCGAACCCGGCTGCAGGATCCGCGACCAGAATGGCGTCTTCGTCAGGGATGACAGTCATAGAGAAGAGAAGGCCGCAATAATTGGGCTCCATCTTCATTGAAAATAACATCCGAGACAGAAACGTACTTGACACCGTTCACCTTTCCACCATGGAGGGCGCACACCTGACCACTTTGTTTGGATACGGCTGCGGAAATTCACCGCCTGTGCTGACTGGTCGGCCAGCCATTGGCAGTTTCGCCGGACCTTTCGCGTCTGTTGAAAACATGGCTACGGTGCTGGAGCCCGCCTACATCAACATAACCGTAAAAGTAAGAAAACATCCATGTTCACTGGAAATATGCCCTGCCCTGCAGTTCTAATAGCTCCTTGCGAGAAAACTCTGCGGGCCCAATTGGATCAGCAACAGCATAAGCACCTTGGGGCCGCGACATAGTGAGCATGCGGAGAAAACAAGTTGAGATGTCAATGCCACCTCGCCCCTGCCCAAGTGGCATGCTTGACGTCAACTTTAAGTGTTGAAGAATTAAGCGCTCGTATGAAGAAGGTGAGACAGTGTCTCGAAAAGACTAAATGAGGGTCATTAGTATTTAATCTCCTCTTAAATGTACTTTTATATACTATGGGGTATAGTCAGTAAATCTCCTAGCGAACTTTTGCCGCTGAGATATTCAAGTCATCTTCAGGTTATGGGCCCCGGCCTTACATATTGATCAAGACAATCAAGGAACAATAGCATTCGCTCAGAATCAACATGCCTTACGAAAGAATGAAGCATATCGAAGTCAAATATCATTTTATTCGCCATTTAATCGAAAACGGAACTTATGTATCGCTCGACTAAGGAAATGATCGCAGATATATAAGTTGAATAGTTTTGGTTTCGATTAAATGGCAAATGAAATGATATTTGACTTTGATATGCTTCATTCTTCGTAAGGCACGTTGATTCTGAGCGAATGCTATTGTTCCTTGATTGTCTTCAAAACTTGCCGTCAGTTCTTCATATATAATATATTGAGTTCTTCCAGGAAATGTTGTGTCCATGTGGCTTTGTGAGCCGCCATGGCCATGCTAGATAAGATTAAAAACTATGAAATAAGCACTGGGAGTGCTTACCAAGTTTTCCCAAAGTTACAAAGGACAATTACTTCACATGGAGTGTGAGCATGAAAACCACGCTCGAACTGCTGAATCAGTGGAAAGCTGTCACTGGGGAACTGATAGATCCTATATGTGCAGAACCAAAAGTGAGTATCCTTGCAAACAAAGAGCTTTTCCAATCGAAGCTCAAAATCTTGAGTAGTATATATGTAGGTATTGCAGAATATGTTTAGCTAAGTTCCAATGTGTCCTTGCTGGATTATTGAGATAGTTTGTTAACAGAATATCTGGGTGTGATACTGCAGCTGCGAATATCATAAGTTTATATTAGAATGTGATGAGATGAAGCCACACTAGTCGCGCGGCGAGCACGGTTAATGTAGAGGAGAATTTCACGACGAGTTATAAAGCTCAAGGGGTTGAGGATGAATGACGACTAAAATTAGAAAGCCATTTTATTCGCGAATTGATTGTAATTACCCGAATATGGGAGGGAGGGTTCTGGTTCTACATTCTTTGGGAAATCGTTGTTGTGGCCACATCCTGAATGGTGTTGTACCAGACGGAGTAGAGCTTGCAAAAAAAACATAGACTTAGAAAATAAAGTCCGTATACAACATTTGTTTTTTTTAATTACCTACAGAAGAGGAATGTCCTTTGTTGCTCCCGGATTCAGGTGGAAGTGCCAAGTACTGCAACCCAGCATGTCGGTGACCAAATATTGGGTCCGATCACGTGCGCCGCCCACACGTCACTCGCTTACCGCGTGTACCAGCATACAAACATAAGGACTCTAATACGACTTCCGTTAGGGATAGCGGCGATGGCAGTGGACTGGCTTTCATGAGATTACATCATTACACATTGCCCGCAGTCTCGCATAGTCCGATCGCGCCAATTGGAAACAACAGAACCAGTGAAGGCACATACGACAGTTGATATCATGCATTTCATTAATTGAATATGCTATGGAACGTTGGTCGCCGTTTCTAAATTTCGTATAACACCGCCCTCGATAAGAAGCTCCCACCGTGCTATTTTAACTCGTTCAAGTTCCCTGACAAGGTGGTCTCGATGTTCGCGTGCCATGGCTAATACAACATCTCGTCGTTGCATTTTTTGTGTCGGTCTTGGGGTTGATGACGGCCCACCTATACTTAATACTGGTGATGCGGTTCGAAGGCTTTGTGACTCTATCCCGGTAGGCGCGGTGTGTAGTGACTGCGCACCCGCGGACTGGGCTGATGTTAACTCCTGAGTAACATACTTATGTATGTGAGGGAAAGTTGGATACATACTGTCTGAAAAATCAAGTTCCGTCCCAGCATGTTCTTTCCCGGTTTCACGTTGAATGGTCAAAGATGGGAGTCTCGGGACAGGGCCACGGTCATCGTTTTGAATGGATGGCAGCGGGGTGACAGTGGCTGCGGTCATCTGGGGGACGGCCAGGGCCGGTGGGGAAGACTGCGGCTGGCTCACAGTCATTGGAGTAGGGTCTATAATTAATTCGTCTGGTATCGGTGCGCTCATAGAAGGCTCCTGTAGTAGTATATCGCTGGACAACGCTGGTGTGGATGCTTGTGGCGTAGGTAATGAGTCCAGGAGCGATTGCCATGCAATATCATCCCCCATTGAAAAATCCAGATTATCGAAAGTCTCGCTGTAACCGAAGTCATCTGTCTTATCCTCCACGCCATAAGTGCCCAGGTCATCCGTCTTACCGCCCATATCAACCTCGTTTCCTGCGTGGCTATCGAGCATGGCCATGAAGTCGAATAAAGTATTAGGTAGCGATGCTGAGGATGAGGGCTCAAAGGTTGATGATGGTTGCGTGGGGGTCACATTTGTCGAATCAATAATCCCCGATGAATCAGATGATGCCGGGACAGAAGATAACCAATCCGTCATTCGTTGTACATCTAATCCGTTACTTTCTGACCTTGAAGATGGCGTACGGAGTATCCGTTCGAAACCTGTGTCTGTTGACTCAGCTGTCGTCCGCTTTCTCTTCAAAACACGCCCCGTTGATGAATTTTTAAGTGGTACTTCCTCTCCCCTTACTTTCGCAAACCCCCTTTCAAACAATCCCAAAAGCTCCCCGAGAACACGCCTACCACGTTCCAGCTGCCATTGGGACGGATAATCATTTGATTCTTGTTCGGGTGCAAAAGGAAATGGAACGTCCCAATGCTCCGCTCCAGCTGGAACCTTCGGACCAGGGTATTTTCTCTTGCGTTTTCGTTTGGCCGTGGCATCGTCGAATGAGGCACTGTACTGTTGTTGTTGCGCGCCTTTAGGAATGCTTCCAAGGTATTCATAGGTGGCCTGGAGGGTGGGAATAAGCTTGGGATCATGTTTGATGCAATGGAGGACATTGTTGACTGTTGGTTCCGAAAGAGATGAACCACTACGAGGCGCTGTCGGCAACTTTAGGGCACTCGCCACGGTGCTTGCGAGAGCGATGAGAGCACTGTTGACTGCATCCGCCGGTCCGGGAGCATCAATTTCAATCGGATTCTGTTGAGAACCCGGTGGATGTAATTCAGTTTGAGGGGTGGGGACTGGTATAGGGGCCGGCCTAGAGGGGATTGAAGCACCCGCCGTGGGCTCGAAGTGTGAGATGAGACCAACCAAGTCGCGTAAAGTACGATCTGTCCGCTCACTGTGAGGAACAGGAGATGGCTGATATGATGACGGTCGATATGTCGTTGGACGCGGCGTACTGTATCTTGTTTGATTAGGTGTGCGCACTTGAACGCGCTGTGCCGGAGGCCTCAGTTGGAGAATGGGTTTCTCACTGGGCAAGGCTGGTTGAATCAAGACTGGAAGTTCAGAAAAATTGTTATGGGAACCAGGTAGTGCAATGGTCCCCACGTTTTGTGAACTACTCTGCGCATCCATGCGCCACCCCGAACTTTCCGGCAATGCGAGCGTCGCATACGTACCTGTGATTTCTGGCGAAGGCGGCGGACTCCCGAACAATGAATCTTTGTCGCTCATCGTTATGTGCGGTTAGAGGGGGGGGGTGCTCGTCGACGGCGACCCCGTCAAGGAAAAAAGTAGGAAGGGTCGGGTACAGTAGTCTGGCGCGGGCCGACAAATGGAGTCAATGTACGGCACCGTCCTATGCACTACAATGTGACCTCTCAAAATATTCCAATATTGTCGGTTTTCTTCCCTTGTAAAACGAACAAATTACTTAAACACCTTATATTTTAATTCCCTAATCTTAAACCCAAATGTTGACTATAACAAACACTAACTTCTAAATCGACGCCTCACAAGCAAGAGTTTTTTGAGGGCCTGCCAGTGGTGCGGCCTCAGTCATGTCATCAGTGTGATCTTACAACAATGATTTCCCAAAGAAAGCAGAACTCGAGCCCTGCTATCCTTGGGTCTCAATTGTAGATGAACAATTCCCGAATAAGCACGTCAGATTTTAAGCCCCAATGGCTCTGCGAGCACCACTCAGCTTTTCAGTCTTTAGTTTCAGTCTTCGTTCGTATTCAGCCTCGCGAGCCAGATGGGAGTTGTACGTTTGGGGTGATTCGTTTGTGTATGGGATCCGACCGATAATCAGAATCGCAGCTGCTTCAAACAAGATCATTACCTTGGGCTCATTCAAATGCCCAACGCTCAGCGTTCTCTTGATGTTAACCAGATTACGCCTCCGCATGGGCCACCTGGAACTGTCTTGAATATTGTTTTCAATGAATATGGAATTATTGGCCTCTCAAGGGAGTGCCCCCTGCTGGAGGATTGGTTGTTGTATGCTGGAGCAGTTCCAGCGGAATTTCTACTTGATTGTTTGTTGTCTAGCTTCAGCAGGTACTTTATGCATTGACGACACTTGCTTTAGGACATATTGACTTGTATAATCGCAGAAGCCAATGTCAGTACCAGCCTCAAAGGCACTCATTGTTGTAAATCAATATCCTCAAGTGAATGGAAGCTTTACATCGACAATGACATTGCTAATATCGACGGCAAGGAGTGGGTATCTTATACATTGAAGAAGACTAGCTCATCATATTGTTTTAGTCTCCTGTATGCATTGCCACCTGGCACGCAGTCTGTGATCATCCTTTCACTCGATGCAGAAGAAGACTACCCTGTTCAGCAGTTCGGCTTTTAAGATGTAGTTTCCGAAGTGGGTATTAGAACTAGTACCTCACCCATCTCTATCATAATATTCCTTTCTTAGCTATATTTCAGACTCAAACAACTAACCGAGACATGGCCTCCTTCGTGAAGTAGTTGACTGGGGCTTTAGAATGTTCCATCACATCATCCAATGCAAGATATCAATCGTCCTTTGGATTGAATGTGTCATGATGTGATGGAGTGATAAGAGGAAAGTAAGTAAAGTTTCTCATCTGACACCATCACTAAGGATGATGGTCCCTGGAGAAGTTGTTAAAATAGATGATAGAGAGACACAGTGGCCACCAGGAGTGACCAAACTTAGACTCAGACTTGAACTTGAATGACCGGCGGTGGTAGATTGCCAACACATAGAGAATGCTATGGTAAGTACATGTGGGTCTGAACCATAAACAACTAACATAAGTGTCGTCAGCTACTGACAGAAGCTACGGTTCCATCACCATCCCCAGGGTGTAAGATGGCAAGGTTTAAGGGCATTTTTTATTTTTGTGACATCACTTGCAGGCTGTGTGTGACTATACACGTGCTCGGTAGGTAAGCGAGTGGATATTCGACGCTTTGGAACTTTGAGCAACGTCCCGATACGTGATCGGCTTGCTGGTCACCAACGTCCTGGGTTGCCTTTGAATGCACCTCCCATAATATAGCTATCTTCTGGGATAGCAAACGAAAGAGACACCTCTTTTGGATGGATTACAGATATTGGTATCTCAAAACAACTACTACAGGACCTAATCTAAAATCCAAGTCCAGTTTCGCTCCCACGGACCTGGTTCAACCCCCATCAAAGAGGTCGCCCCGAATACGATGCAACTAGTTGCCAACGTGATTCCGCGACGGTGATTTCCTAGAGGGGATAGAGTTAGGACCCGTTCCATCTCCGGGTCACATTGACAATCGTTAACAAATGACTAATTGGCGAATACTCAGCTTAGTCGACAAAATCGTATTTATACCGGATGTATCAGAGTTAGACTGCCAGGAGCTCTGCGAGCACCATCTATCAACACTAGCCTTTCAGCCTTTAATTTCTCAGTGTTCATTCATCCTCTTTGACTTTATTCTTCATCATGAAATTCTCCTCTGCACTGGTTGCAGTCACCGCAGTCACTGTGGTTTCGTCTCATCCAATTCTCAGTACTCGAAAGTCCTTACCTCCGAATTGCTCCGCACAGAATGAGTCCGCCGCTGCAGGGGCAGCCTACTGTAAGCGTATTTACCTCTATTTGTGATAGGAATATTAGACTTAGTATGCGCTACCTTTAGTCATTACCAACGAGCCAGATGGAAATTTTATAGTTGGGAGTGATATTGGTGCTGACGGAAAACTGACGTTCAAACATGCCACTTGGGCAGGGGGACGAGGTAGCATAAATGTGTCACATTGTTTCCCTCGTATACTGACGATTTTGCGGCCCCCAGGTGCTCATGGTGTTACGGATCCGATAGGCCCTGATGGACTTTTCTCGCAAGGATCTATAAAAATTGCAGGGCAGAGCGTGTTCACCGTGAACGTGAGGATATATGTTTCATAATTTCGTTTCGCTCTGACAGGTTCTTGTGATCTAGGCGGGGTCTAACACTGTCGCAATGTTTTCAATAGACTCGAAAGACCCGGCCAAACTGCGAATGGTCGGCCAACCCGTCAGCACAGGCGGTGAATTCCCCATGTCGGTAACTATATCGAAGCAAAGTGGTCAAGTGTGCGTCCTCAATGGCGGGAAGGTAAACGGTGTCAAGTAAGTTTAACGCGTAAATTGTGCGTATGTCATCAAATATCTATGGTCGCAGCTGTTTCAAGCAAGATCCTCGGCTTGGACTCATTCAAATGAGCGACACGCAACGTTCTCTTAATCTCAACCAGACGACTCCCCCGAGTGGACCACCTGGGACGACCTCGCATATTATCTTCAATGAAGATGGAACCCAACTATTGGCATCCGTAAAGGGAGTGCCCCCTGCTGGAGGATTCATTGCATCTTGGGCGGTCGACCCAACTTCGGGCAGCCTTTCTGCAGAGTTTATCAAGTCTGGTTCCCCACAAGGCGGCGGCCTTCCCTTCTCCATGACGGTCATCCCAGGCAAGGACGCCATTCTGGCCACCGACCCTGGGGGAGGGTTTGACATTTTCAACTTCAAGGCCGGAAAGCAAGCATCGAGCACCGCAGTTCCGATTACGGGGCAGATCGCTACGTGTTGGAGCAGTTTCAGCAAAGCGACGGGGAATTTCTACTTGACGGTTCGTTGTCTGGCCTTGGGCAGGTGCTTCGCCCGCTTACGGTTTCCTTTAGGATATAGGAACTTCTCAGGTCACGGAAGTGAATGTCGACAACAACCTCAATGGCACTATTGTCAACCAGTATCCTCAAGGAAATGCAAGCTCTACAATCGACAATGATATTGCTGATATCAACGGCAAGGAGTGAGTATGTTATGCATTCAAGAAAGGCTGGCTTATGATATTGGCCTAGTTTCCTGTATGTAATGGCACCTGGGAAGCAGTCTGTGATGGTCCTTTCGCTTGACGCACCGGGGAAGACCACCCCTGTTCAGCAGTTCAGCTTCCAGGATGCAGCTTCCAAAGCGGGTATTAAAACTAGTATGTAATTGATCACTATAGTATTATTCCCTCGGTTTTTTTTAAACTGTATTTTAGGCACAAATAATCTGCAAGGCATGACCGTCTTTGTGGGGTAGTAGAATTTGTCGTTTGTATACACCCATGTCCATGAGATTTCCTGATCATGCGTAGATTAGATTTCTGCAGTCGGGAAATTTAATGTCTATTACAATAAAATACAAGTTCACACGAGTGACAAAGATGCACCATTCGTTGCTTTATTTTACGGACAACTCCCGAATGTTCGCATGTACCGGACACGCGCCAACGATGGGCTGGGGAATATACTGCGAATTCGTACGCTACGCGATGCATCACTTGATTGTGAGCTTCGAAAATGATAGATGCAATCATTCCAGGGGGCCTCTAATATTCCTTCAGGTTTCCGCTAGGTAGACCATGAGTGCGGTACCTGCCGGAGGGGAGGGCGTAATACAAAATTGTTGGTATGATCGCTGACAATTGGGTTGAAAAGCGCAGTTTTAATTAACGTTTGCTTACTCTTACAACACAAGTGCACACCTTCTGACGGACTGTCGCTGTCGGCGGCAGACTTCCTAGCGCTGCTGAGTATTGAAGGGGATGTGACAATAGAGTCGCTTCGGAGAGCTTGTCATCCGGTACTGAGGAAGGACCTGTGGAAGTGTCGTCGGTGACAGTCCACTTATAGAAGCTACTGTGTCATCACTCCCTGCCCGAAGCTTGCGTGCCAAATCCGCAAGTCTCTCATAATATTTTTGTATGTATGCGGTGCACGCGGCAAGTGCGATTGGATATCCGACACTTTATAAAACATCCCGATGCGTCATCGGGATTATTTTGTCACCGACATCTTGGGTTGCTTTTCTCATACCTTCTGGGAATATTCTTTTGCATGGTATGTGAGTAAGAGAGTAATGACAAGTATTTTAGGACTCAACTTTCCAGATCTGGCTCTGTCCCCGTAGGCCTTAAGAGATCCTTACTTCTGGCGTGGCGTACTCAATCATCAATGTGAAGTCACAGCAGTGATTTCGCGAAGGTGATTGAACGCGAGCCCGTTCAATCTTCGGGTTACACTGACAATTGCCAATTTGCGAGTATTCAACTTATTCAACACCATTGTGTTATACCAGATGTACCCTCGAAAGAGTTTTAAGTTCCACCGCCTCTGTAAGCAGCAGCTACTTATAAGCATCACCTTTTCATAATCTTCATTCGTCTAGTGGCACTGTGGCACCACCTATAAACATCGGCTTTCCAGTTTTTAATTTCTCAGTCTTCATTTATCTTCTACCTCTAGAGCGTTATTCTTCATAATGAAATTCTCCTTTGCACTGGCTGTACTCGTCGCAACGAGTGCTTCTGCATCCGATCAATTACGTTCCACAGTGCGGAGGCATATTCCTCGTTCCACGAAGGATTGTGCAAGGGCAGCCTATTGTGAGCTTATCTCACCTCGGTTTACAATATGAAAGCCAGACTTACTTTGTGTTACCATTAGTCATTACCAACGAGCCAGATGGAAATTTTATAATTGGGAGTGACATAGGTGCTGACGGAAAGTTGACGTTCAAGCATGCCACTTTCGCAGGGGGGCAAGGTAGCATTAACATTTTAACTTGTTTTCCTTGTATATTCATCACTTCGCGACTCCTAGGTGCCCATGCTATTACGAATCCAATTGGGGCCGATGCACTTATCTCGCAAGGGGTTATTCAAACTGCAGGAAATAACGTATTTACAGTGAACGTGAGGATAGACGTTTCATTATTTCGTCGTACTCTGACGGTTATTTTGATGTAGCCGGGCTCGAACACCATAGCAATGTTTTCAATAGATCCGGAAGACCCGACGAATCTGCAAATGGTTGGCCAACCTGTCAGCACGGGCGGTGAATTCCCTGTGTCAGTCGCCATATCCGAACAAAGTGGTCAGGTGTGCGTCCTCAATGGTGGAAAGGTGAACGGTGTCAAGTACGTTTGGCCGACTCGTTTGCATATATGATCTGATCGGTATTCACAATCGCAGCTGCTTCAAACAAGATCCTCATCTTGGCCTCGTTCAAATGCCCAACACACAGCGTTCTCTTAATGTCAACCAAACGACACCTCCGCATGGACCACCTGGAACTGTCTCGCAAGTTATTTTCAATAACGACGGAACCCAATTATTGGCATCTGTAAAAGGCGTGCCCCCTGTTGGGGGATTCATCGCATCGTGGGCAGTAGACCCAACTTCCGGCAGCCTTTCTGCAGATTTTATCAAGTCTGGGTCTCCGCAGGGAGGCGGCCTTCCCTTCTCCATGACGCTCATCCCGGGCACAGACGCCATTCTGGCCACAGATCCTGGAGGAGGATACGATATTTTCGACTTCAAGACCTCACAAGAAGCATCCAGCACGGCCTTTCCGATTCCTGGGCAAGTTGCCACATGTTGGAGCAGCCTCAGCAACAAGACGGGAAATTACTACTTGACGGTCTGTTGTCTAGTCTCAGCAAGTATTTTACCCCGCTGATAATTCGCTTTAGGATGTGGTCACGTCCATAATTACAGAAGTGAATGTCGATAGCAACCTCAAGGGTACTATTGTCAAACAATATCCTCAAGGGAATGGAACTGGTACAATTGACAGTAACATTGCTAGTATTGACGGCAACGAGTGAGTATATCATACATTCGAGGAAGACTGGCTCATGATATCATCCTAGTTACCTGTATGTATTGACACCTGGAGCCCTGTCTGTAATGGTCCTTTCGCTCGACGCACCAGGGCAGACCACCCCTGTCCAGCAGTTCAGCTTCCAGGACGCAGTTTCCAAAGCGGGTGTCAAAACTAGTACGTGATTGACCACTGTAGTAATATTCCTTCCGTTTTCTCAACTATATTTTAGGCACAACAAATCCGCAAGGCATGGCCGTCTTCCTTGGACATTAGATTCTATATCACTTGCGTACACCCCTTTTCATTCATTACTTAGGTTTCTACAGTTGCAAAAATTAACATCTATTACTTTATTATTTTTCTTTTGCGAGATTCGAGGAGAAACGGCAATATGCTTAATGAAGGATCGAGAGCGTCATCTGTCTGACAGCTGATCGTGTTAGTTTTTGAGGCGAAGGCTGAATCTCGAAAATACGTGCGATCTTGCTCAATATAGCAAACACGGACTTCACACTTCAATTCTTATGAATGAACAATGCAAATGGTGAATAGACTCGGCCATGGATGCTACTTGGCAATGTTATACAATACAAACTAAATCACAACAGAGCATATAAACGCGACCGACACTCGTCTATCTCCCTCCCGCCTTCTGGGTTTGCGCTATCCTTCTCGTAAGCAACTTCAGCCGCTCAGCATTGAGCTTCCTACGAGCCACATCCTGGTCCACGCTGGCGTTTGGTTTCAAACCGGCCGAGTGACGAGGTGCCACAGTGTAACTGCCCAAACTGGCCTGTGGGATGCTGACAGCATTCTTGCGCACGCCTTTGCGCTTGTTCTCTTCCCTAGCACGCGCCAAAATGGCATTCAATCGTTCCGCCTGGCGTGCCGGAGCATCTGCGTCGGGTAGTGGCGCAATGGGGATATGACGATCACGCTGTAAAGCAGGTTAGGAAGGCTGAGGCGAACTCAAACCACATGGTTAGACATACGTATGATGCTGAACGCTTGATAATGGGACGAGACCAGATAGACACGAGAGAGATAGCTTGGCGCTGAATCGCTGACGTGACCCGTTTGCATTTGGTATAGAATAAGACCACAGGACCCAGATGTGATGCTTTTAAAGCGGCTGTATCAATATACATCTTACCCAAAATGTCGAAGAAGGCACTTTGGATATTGAGGGCGGGGAGCGATTTGTCAGGAAGGGGTTCGAGCCATTTACCGACTGCTTCAAGAAGGTTGTTATCGATGATGGATTGAGCATAACCGTTTCTATAACGAATATGTGAAGTGAAGCATAAAGTAAGGGGAACGAAATTCTTACTTTTGTAGTACCTCCATCACCTGTGGCAACATTCTAAGCTTAGATATGGCAGGAAGTCGCTCATTATTTGAAGCGATATCTTCGTCCACAGCTCGCAGCATGGCTTCCCTGAGTCTTTCCACCTCTTCATCAGCAAAGCGATCCAGCACATCTTCTTCGGCGTCCTTCTTGCGCTTCTTTGGTCGCATTCCTTTCTTTGTTTTGAGAATAGACTCGATTTTGAGGTCCAGTTGAGCCTTGCGAGCTAAGACCCTGTGAGAAAGGGTACGATGGGCGCAGCCAAAAACGACGTACCTTCTTCTGGCTCCATCTGCTCAATCTCTTGCTCAGTGTGAGCTTTACGCTTGCGTTTGCGAGACACCCTTTCACCGGCATCCTCGCCGCGCTTCTTCTTGGGTTTGGGATGTTTTTCTTTTGCATACTCGTCATTCGAATCGCCGGTGAAATATTCTTCTTCTTCTCGTTGTGGCTGGCGACGGGCTTTTGGGACGACCTCTGAAACAAAATGGTCAAGCCTTGGGGATGGAAGAGTCCATGATACGCCGCCATACCTTCTACATCAGAAAGTTCAGAATCAGAACCACCGAAAATTTCACGTTCAATATTCCTGCTCTTAGGTAGGCATATGAGTGCCGTGAGCGAATAAATACGTTGCAAAACGACTTACTTGAGTTGCCATTTTTGAGAAATGATTTGGTGGCAAGCGGACGTTACCCCTGTCACGGACGTCACAAACCTGCTTCTAATTCGGAATCAATGCGTGTCAACTTTTGGTGAACGCACATTATGTCTGTCCCTATCACTCCTGGAACAGCGACTTCCCAGTTTATTCAAGCTGGTATTTTACACTCTTAAATACTCATATATTGTTTTGAAAAACCTAATAACACAGATGACGATGATTTCGACGAGGAGTCTATCCCCGCCTTTTCTCGTCCAACATTATATTCCGATGATTCCAATTCGAATAATAACAAAGGGAAGAGCCGTGCACCAGAGCAACTAGCTCCTCCGGGGACGGGAAGTGGTGGGAACGGACCCTCGTCGCCTCAGCTTTCAGGCAATATCGGCAGCTCGAGCGGGACAGCGAGAGGTCCCAGACGGACGGTGGGCGGCGTGCGTGTGGAGACGCGGTATGTCCACGATGTTCAATGTCATATTGTTCTCGTAAATTGAGGGCATGGTATTGTAGTTATTCTGGCGCCGATACGCTTGACGAACCGGTCATGGCGACAATAGTGCGGATTTTGTTGATACCTGTAGTGATGCCGCCCACTGATCAATGTGTATCAGGCAAGGGATCTTATGTCTATTTATTCGAAACTAGTTCAGGTTCTTTACCCCCGGCGGTCGGGAGGTAGTCGTGAGGTGCTTAGGTAGAGTCGTTCCTGTTTTGTCACCAAAGAACCTGAGATTCAAATTGTCGTACGCTTTACAGGGACTGGGACCTCTGGGGACCATTGCTATTATGCCTATTACTTGGTGTCATGCTTAGTATCAACGTAATTGTCACATACTTTTAACGCGGCCTCTTAACTCAACATCGATATGCAGGCACCTCCAGCACAGTCTCTGGGTGTCTTCACAGGAGTTGTTGTTATTGTCTCGGTAGGCTCTCTAGTTGTGACCGTTCAAGCCAAGGCATGTTATTGTTTTCGCACATGTCGTTATATTCTAATATATACCTGTAGCTCCTTGGAGGTCGAGTGTAAGCAAACTCGTCACCCTAAGTGGATTACTCTTGTCGGAATTGATGTGTACTTGCAGTTCATTTTTTCAAGCACTCTGTGTCATAGGATATTGCGTTGCGCCGCTCGATATCGCCGCGTTAGTGGCTTGTTTTGTCCGTAAACTTTATATTCGCGCACCGATCGCCTTCTTGGCCTGGGCGTGGTGCTGTTGGGGTAAGTGGTAATATATCATACTCTCATTGAAGTGCTAACCATTGTCCAGCGTCTGTAAATTTCCTTGATGGGACTAAAATTGAACAACCGCGCATACTTTTGGCTGTTTACCCTCTTCTGTGAGTGTAGCATCTTTTAGACTAAGATATTTCCCTCAATCAACCATACATACATAGTCTATTCTATTTTATCCTTGCGTGGATGATCCTGATTCAGTAAATACTCTCCTCAATATATCTGGATGAACTTCGCAAACATGCAACACGCAAAATACAAAGTAGACGTAGTACTCCTTTGGCTTGGATGCTTCATCCTCCATATATACAACAAAGAACTTAACGAAGAGATAAACTTATTCGCAAAGGGTAATTCGGGAATTATGCTGTTGATTCGTAATAACACTTGGTACTGGAGGCTAGAGAATTATTCGTTCAGGCAGTTTTCCCAGGATACTAGATTAAGCTAGAAATCAGCACAACCATTCCAATAATTCTGAGCCTTGCTTGGACCTGAAAATTTGGTGAATAAAGGCGTGGAGGATATTAGACTTTAAGAAGTGCCATCTTTACCGGCTAGCTCCATGGTAAAACAGTTAGGTATAATTTTCTTTTATCGTGGTCTGCTGGATGCCTGAGAATCCTGGTCTTGGGATGTGAAGTCAACTTAGGTACGAAGTAATCGAGGTGAATCTAAAATACCTTTATTTCCGAGCTTTCTGAGGAAGCATATGCAATGGACATGCTAGCTGTATTGAATACGCACCATAGTCGTGCTGTTTATGTTGCGGTAAGAATGATGTAAAAGGTTGTTCATATGTGCATGAGACCTTTCTCGTTGGATTCCTTCTGAAGAATAACTGCGCCTGCGCTCGATGTTTCCCCCTGCGATGTGTACGCTTCTGCTGGAACGATCAATATTTCGCCATACCACTTAAGAAAAGGGCTAGTCACCAATAAAATTCTGCGAAATGAGTTGCTGTATTGCATCATGGGGATCCTCCGAGCATACGGCTTCACTCAGAGCGTGAGCAAGAGATGTGCGCACGATGGCCTCGCCCGTTCCTGGGTTAATCGTGGAATTGACAGCCCAGAGTATTAAATAAATGTCCTACCAGATACGCTGATTGCTGCTCCCTCAGTTGGACCTGTCTTGCGTGCCCAACATCCAGCCCCGAATACGGCTGCCTGCAAAAGCCGTAATAATTGCAATGTAACGTAAAATTAGTGCCTGACTAACTTCACCAAGTCTCCCTGGTAATTTGAGAAGCAATCCGCCACTAATACACGTTTAATAGAAACCCGACTAATAAATATGTTGCTTTACCTTGAAACGCCAGCTGCGAGTCCTCCCGACTGGTCGAACACCACACAACCAACAGTATCCTGCATCAAGGAAGCTGTTTCAAGTCGATCATTGACGGAAATATGGTGATTCTGATGCTTATTTCTCCAAAAATTCCATTCGTCGTTTGCACGAGGAGACACCATGGCCCGAGGTTCGATGGTGGGTATACTCGATGAAACTGCGAATTCGTATGCTCCATTAGAGACTAGAGTTCTATCTTGAGAACGTATAAATGCAGGGGAAAACGCGCTATGATAAACTCATGCGACAGACAGTGGTGGCACGCGGCCTAACGGATCCTGCTTTGAGGAGTAGTCAAAGATGGCTTTGGCAGCACGGATAGGATTCTTAATCCCTTAATTTATTGCTATTAGATGCATGTCAGAGTACGAAACATGTACGCTACCGGATACAGCGCCAACACTTCCAAATCTGCCCGAGTCGTCCATCACAGCAGCGTCACATTCCACAGTGCCTTGGTAGGTGAGATTAGAGCCGTAGCCGGCATTTAATATTTCAGAGTCTTCTAATTCAATAATGGCTGTTTCAACCCCTTCCACTGCCTCTTGATTACTTTCCAGGGCGTGGATTGCGTTAGAGCAGGCTCTGCGGCGAAGGTTTAGCATAGATCATGGGGGTTCTTCCTAAGCTGCCAAACACCTGTGCAATGATTTTTTCACTGCCTTCTCGCTTGCGTGAGAGTGATAACCTGCACCGCCGTGAACAACAACATAATATGGCATGAAGGTGTAAATTAAAGGTCACGTGAGGACATTCTACTTGTTATGTAATCGTAAAATGTTTTCTTCGTCAGCTCGTTTGTCAGCCGTTTGTCTGCTTTATATACGTCTGGTTTCACTTGTATACCCAACAACAACAAAATAATATTGCATATGGCTGCAGCACACGAAGGAGAGGCAGGCGACGACTTTATTGAACCATCAGAAGTTCTTGCCGTGGTAGACGACGATGGCGACATGCCAATGGATGGCGAAGACGATGACGAAGACATTATGGATGAGATCAACGGTGATGACATGGCTGAAGGCGATGAAGACGTCTACGAAGATACCTCCTTTTCTCATTTCGGCGCACATGAAGGATCAGTCTTTGCCGTTGCAGCACATCCAACGCAACCATTGGCAGTATCTGGCGGCGAAGATGACTTGGGATATATCTGGAACTTGGAGGATGGAGAGGTGATCGTGAAGCTGACGGGGCACTCGGATAGCGTTACCTCCGTTGGATGGAGCTCTGATGGAGAGCTCGTGTCCACGGGTGGAATGGACGGAAAAGTAAGGGTTTGGAGGAGGGTTAAAAGGGGTGCAGCTGAGGGCAAAGAAGTATGGAAAACTTGGGAGTTTTTGACTGAGCTTACTGGGCCGGATGAAGTCATGGTATGCGCATATAATGTCTGCAGCGACCTGTTGGTTGATCATGGTTTTATTTAGTGGCTTAAATGGCATCCCCGTGGTTCTGTTTTACTGGCTGGATCGAATGATTCGACGGTATGGCTTTGGCAGTGTAAGATTAGTCCCCATTTTCACTTTGCACTGACTGACAATGCATCGCACAGTGCCTTCCGGAAACACCATGCAAGTGCTAGCTTCACATGCCGGACCTGTCAATGCAGGTTGTTTCACACCAGACGGTAAATTTTTCTTGAGATTATATCACAAATATGATTTCTAACATCGTATCTAGGCAAAAAGGTCCTTACAGGCTCAGACACCCTTTTATTGACAACCCCAACTTCTGACGCTCCTCTGCTAAAACTTTCGCCAGCTGACGGTCGTTTTGCTCTTGAGGACGGCATTACTGCCCTGGCAGTAAACGCCTCAAACACTCTCGCAGTTGTCGGCGGAGCAGACGGCAGCGTTCGTGTTGTTTCACTAGGCAAAGGCGACGTCGTAGGAAGTTTGGAAGGCCATGGAGAAGGAGAAAGCATCGAGGGTGTTGCATGGATGGAATATGCTGGTACTGAAGTCGCAGTGACAGGTGGAACGGATGGCAAAGTTTGCGTCTGGGATCTGTCGACGATGCGTTTGCGAATTACTTTAGAGCATCAGGTATAGTATTTGGGTGATATGTCAGTATTTTGAATTTGATCTAATCTATATTCCTTTTCAGGACGCGGTAACATCCATCCATCCCCATCCCGCGCCGTCATCGTACCTTCTTACAACATCCAGCGCTGATAAGACACTCCGAACATGGGATGTACGAACGGGAGCTGTTGTCCGAGAACACAAAGGCCATCATGGTCCTGTTCTCGGCGCGTCCTTGGGAGTTATTGACGGACATGTGGTAGTAGTGAGTGCGGGAGACGACGGAGCTTGTCTAGCGTTCACTACGGAATAGCACGATTATTATTAAGTTCTTTGTCTGTACATGTGGGAACGAATATCCTAGCTATTTTGTAAAGGCCGAGTATTATTCGTGCAGAGACATGTGCGCGCTAATCTTCAAGTTATCCGTGTTATAAGTTGGCGCAAAGACCTTACGTGTCACTTTTTCTTTACCACCATGCTGCTCCTCCCCCTTGCGAGCATTTTGACCAGCGTTCTGTCACTTGTACAGGCGCAATCGAATGTCGTTGATTTGACACCAGCTAATTTCGATGCGGTCATTGGAAAGGGCAAGCCTGCACTTGTTGAATTGTGAGTGTAGCTAAAAGATTACTTATCACGTTCTTTGTTGATGAGATGACTGAAGCTTTGCACCGTGGTGGTGAGAGATTGTATAGCTTTCTAAATTATCCGCACATGTAATGATGAACTCGAAATGTAGCGGTCACTGCAAAGTATGTACATGAATGCACCTTCATTTTTCAAAAATAGTCGCTCACTTAATAAACATATAGAATCTTGCGCCTGTATATGAAGAGCTTGCTAATGCATACTCACATACATCTGATGTTATTATTGCCAAAGTTGATGCAGATGCTGAGAAGGAGCTTGGGTATGTCCACATAATATTGTTTGTGCAACAACAACAATCGTTGATTTCTCGCCATTCAGAGAACGTTTTGGAGTAAAAGGATTCCCTAGTGAGTGTCAAGTCACTCCAACCCCTGTTAACTGCTCACAGGTGCTTCCACAGCCCTTAAGTGGTTTGACAAAGATGGTACACCTGAAGACTATAACGGCGGACGAACACTGACAGATTTGGCCGAGTTGTGAGTAGAATTAGAGCCTATTGTGCCACTCAAATATATATACTGGGCTTCCTAGCGTGACGAAGAAGTCGGGTGTCAAGTCAAAGATCAAGCCACCGCCTCCACCAGCCACTACCCAACTGAACTACTTGACCTTTGAAGAGGCTGCAAACGTGAGTAAATATATCATAACGATATGATATGGTGCTAATGGTGCCATAGGACCCGACGAAGGATGTCCTTGTTGCATTTACTGCGTCATGGTGGTACGTTAATTTACCATATTGGCAATGTTCCCGACCTAACAATTGCATGCAGCGGCCACTGCAAGACCATGAAACCTATTTATGAGCAAAGTGGGTTGCAAGATCTTCGTGGCATCCATAGTACTAATGGATCATACCAGTTGCCAAGAACTTCAAGCCCGAAGCTCATGTGCGTTCTTTCTTGTCAAGAGTAATGGCAGAAACTGAATCGCTTCGTCTAGGTCGTCATCGCAAATTACGAATGTGATACAGAGGCCAACAAACCTTTGGCCTTGAAGCTGGGGATTGGCTCATTCCCGACCATCAAGTTCTACCCCAAAGGATCGAATAAGAAAACTCCCATTGTCAGTGTGCTTCTTACTATACGTGTGATGTGATATCTCATATAGACGTAAATAGCTCTATGAAGAGGGCCGTAGTGAGAAGGAATTCACTGAGTGGCTCAATGAGCACTGCGGTACCCAGCGTGCTGTTGGCGGTGGATTGAACGAACAAGTTAGTTGCTTATGTCTTTTTGTCAGCACGGGCAGGGTATTGATGGATTTGCATCTGCAGGCTGGTCGTATTAGCACACTAGATGAGCTTGCGCAGAAATTCTTCACAGCTGCCCCAGCGGGCCGCCAGGCCATTTATGACTCTGCTAAGGAGCTTTCAGATGCTGCTGCAGGATATGGAGCTGTCTACATCCGTTCTATGGAGAGAGTCCTCAACGGCACGGCTGATTACTTCCAGAAGGAAGGCAAGCGGTGAGTACTGGAATATGAAATGTATTGCTAAGGAAGCGGAGTGCTGAATGGTTGCGGTGTATCAGTCTCGCCTCGATTTTAGAAAAACGTATGTTGTCTGAGGAAAAGTTGGATATGATCAAGATCAAGGCCAACATTATTGCTGCTTTTGCTGAGAAGACGGAGGAACCCGTCGAGGAGGTCAAAACGCTTAAGGAGGAATTGTGAATGTAAAAGATAATATAAGTTATGATACATATTGATCAGAGGGAATGGCAAGGCCAGTAAGCGCTTGACAAAAAAAGAAAAAGAGAAATTTTTAAGGACCGAAGTTTTTTAGTAAGCCGCGGAAGCATTCCAAGTACAGTCAATCCTCACCGTTCTCCACATCTACTTCCCCCCCCCTCCGCCTAGGTTCGTCACTATGAATCCCGCAATCACCAATTTGGTTATTTCCCTCGGTGCAATGCAGGGTCAGTGTTTTTTTAAACACGTTTGTAATAGTATCCCGGTACTGACGCATACGTGTTCCTGAATTCTTGTCTTCCACTACGTTTTTGGTCCCTCCCAGTTGCTCGCAAAATTCCGTTTGAGGACCCAGACGTGCTCAATTACGTCCGGATTGGATATGCCGCCACACAGATCATCACGTTGGTTATATACTTCTATACATCGTACAAGGTGAGGGTTGCGGTTGTTTTGGTATCCAGGACACGCAGGGAGGGAAAGAGAAGGAGACTGATTGTACCTTTTTCTCGTGCACTCTAGGTCAAGCAAAAGAATGACCAGACTGTGTTGAAATATGGTGTGTATAGTTCTCGCTTTATTTGTGGGAGGTCGTTGACGTGTCACTTTTGTCGTGTAGTGGAGCCGGCGAATCCTATGGTTGGTGTCTGGCTCGTAGGACAGCGTAGACCGAGTTATTAATGTTTTTTAGAGCCCTGACTCGGGAGGATTGATTACTACTACCAACCGTGATTACGACCTAAGTGAAATCTCAAAACTTGTGCGTACTCTGAGCAACCCACAGCGATAGTAACTGACACTCTTTCACAGCTCAAGGGTGTATATATGGGCATTGGTATGCCTCACATCTTATCGTTTCTCTCCACCTTGCTCACGAATGATTTTCAATGAACCAGCCATGATGGGATTTTTACACATCTACATGAAATACACGCAACCGCTCTTCGTTCAGGCATTAATGGGTATTAAGAACTTATACGAGGCCAAGCCTATCGCCATTCATATCTTCGGAAAGAAGGCTGAAGGAGACCTCAAAAGGCCATTCAAGGGTGCACCCAGCATGTTCGGAGGTACATGATCTATGCTGTTAGTATATTCGCATACTAACGTAAGATGCAGGAGGAGGTAACCCAGCCACTGATAAGGCAGCCATCGAGGAAGCCGAAAAGAAGGTTGGTGGTGTTAAAGAGGAATAAAACAGATGGGTGCCAAGCACGTATCTATCTGCCTATTAGACGGATCGAGGCTAGAATCTGTAATTTGTTCTATATATATATATTCGTCTGCATATCCTGGCTTAATGGTGTCTATGTGTGTGCGAACTCGAAGTATCATATCATCCCAATAAAATGAATGGATGTCACAAACATCTCTTTCAGTTGTATAAATGTATATGTTTACTCAAGTTTGTAGCCAACAAGACTTCTGCGCCCGAGGATCTCGCCAATCTGAGTAAACATGGGAAGAAAATGTCAGAAAAAGGCTGCAGCGCAACAATGAATAATTAATCTACCTTGAATATAGTATATGCCTCAATTCCATACAAGCCAACCTTCTTCCACTGTCCATTATTCACAATCTCCCGCCAATAACTCGGGTTACGAGCGTGCTGGAATAGAGTAGTGTATGTCTCGACCCATGTCTGGGGGCTCAATGGGGGCTGCAGTCGCTCAGCAACATAGACCTGCTTCAAGAGCTCCTTCGCCACCGCAATGTTATACGCCAACGGCGCACGATACGCTATCGACCCCGGAATGTGAGCAACGCGGGCTAATTCACCAAATAGACACCACCACCACACGCGCACCTCCAAGCATGCCGCAAATGCGGTCGCCCAACGGGCCCGCGGCGGTCTTGACCTTCTCAAAGGCGTATCCAGCCTGCTTCGACGCGGCACTGTAGGCGTTTTGCGCCGTCTTTTGGGCGTGTTCGAGGGAGGGGTTGGGGGGTGCCGAGGATGCGAAGCGACGGGGCGCAGTGCGCGTGGATAAACGGGCACGGAGCCGGAGGGAAGAGCGTAATGTCGACGACATTTTTGGGGGAAAAAGACCTCGTCGGCTGGGTCGGAGGCGCAGGGGCGGGGATGAGCGACGACGGAAGGGAAACTTGAAATTGGATGTGACCGTCACACGTCACTGAGAATGAGAGAGCGGGGGTTTCCGGCATTTTTTCGTATAAGAAAATTCTCCGAATTAGATAAATCAAGACAAAAAGTATTCGATTTTATGGCTTCTAGAGAAATGGATTCCAGGAAGGGTAAGAGAGTGACGATCGCTATCACTGGGGACGTGGTGTAGGGGTTATCACGCCTCATTTGCAAGTACATTATGTACGAGAAAATTTGAGGCGGTCACGAGTTCGATTCTCGTCGTCTCCAGCCTTTTTTGTCCCCAATGCCTTCCTTAGTTTATCCTCCTTGACTCGTCGCCATTTCTCACATTGCAATATTTTATTCGAGTATATAATTAATTACCTTACCCACAGATGAACAAATATCAAGCAGACTTAAAAAAAACAGCAACACATAATGTCTCTCACACACACGCTCCTTTACGTTGATAGAAAAGAACACTTATATAGAATCTTACTTTTCTTCCCTGAATCTGCTTTCGCTGTTTCCAGGGCCCGAGTTGACGGCAGCACCACCCTCTGTGTATTCCTGCTGCAATGCGTGGGGTGGGTGTCCCTCAGGAGCTTTCTCTTGCTGGCGTTTTGAAGGGCGGCGAGAAACACCTGTGCTTATTCCCTCGCCATCTTGCTGAGTATCAGCATGATGCTTTTTATCAATCTGTCGGCATGTTAGAGAGTTGCAAATTACTGCACAGAGGAAGCACGTACAGGGTACCCATTGGGGCCCAACTCGGTAATGTTGTTCCCCTTGTCGCGCTGAGAATACAATGGGGCCGCCGTCTCCGAGTCGACACCCGCTCCCACATCCTGATGCACGTCGTGGTACGTCTCTCGCTCTTCTTCTTCAAAGCTGCTCCCTTCCTCGATATCCTCGTCGTCCTCGCTGATGTATCCCGCCGACCGCACAGCAGCGGCAATAGGCCCGCTCCGCTCCATCTGCTCGCTCGCAACGAGGTACCGCGCAACCAGCATTCGGATATCATTCCACCACTCCATCATGTCGTCGTGGCTTCGCCCGCGGAAGGTATACGCGTGCTCGCGGCGCGAAAGGATGCTTCCCGCGCGCGTCGTCCCGTTGCCGTCTTTCTTCCCCTCTATATGGAATTTGTGCGACTTGTCCTTTCTTGACGACGAGGGCGGACCGAGCGTGCATGCTGGCAGAAAGAGACTGAACGTGGGCAGGAGCGATGCCTTTGGGTCAGAGCTTGAGAATTCGTGCAGGTAGCCTGCGGGCGTGAGGACGTAGTACGACTCCTTGTAGCTGCGTGTAAACCGTTTCTTGCGCTCCATGAGGCCTGTGTGCACGGGGATGACACTTGGGTCTTCCTTCGATGGATACTCTATCGTTTCTGGGTTGCGCAGAGGTGTGTCGGGGTCGAGGAGGTGGTCTGAGCGGGCGGCGAAGGAGATCCATTCGCGATCGGGGGCGAGGGCAGCCATGGTAAGCCCCATTGTGCGCCAGGTGTCTTGCACCTGGCTTGACATGCGGGATTGCCACTCGTCGAAAGTTTGCCATGCGGATTGAATGGAGCGCACGATGCCTTCCTCGAAGTGGGCCGAATTCTGCTGCATGATAATAATGGACTTTTGAAGGGCATTTTCTTCGTTCACCTGAATCGTGGTCAGTAGAACGCTAGCAAATGCGATGGGAGATGATGAAGGAGCGACGTACTTGCTTTTGGAGTTGGCGCGCGACCTGCATATTTGAGACATATCTAAGCATAAATAAGGGGACGTGACTTCGCGCATGCAGTCTAAACAACATACGGATCCTCCTTCGAAGTGACGGCCATCGGGGTATTCTTAAACATGCCAATATGTTTGGTCAGCTCCGCAATCAGCTTTGTCGACAACTCGCGCTCCTTCGCCACATTCGTCGCCAGCTTTCCCGTGTCGTTCTGCACGTTCTGCGGGAGGTTGAGCGCATGTAGGATACTCCGCCAACACGCCAAATGCCCGATGTCCACCCACCTTGATGTGCGCCTTGATCTCCAGCCGCAGCTTCTGCAAGTGCTGGACGATCGAGCCGTCGATCGTGCGCCCGAGATTCGCGTGGTGGTCCGCCATGGTGCGGGTCTTGTCGCGGATTCCGTAGTAGATGTCCTGCATCCCGCCCTCACCGAGGAACTGGTTTCCCGCGCGGAAGGGCACCTGGATGACCGCGCCGAGCTTGGTGAGTTCTTTAGCCGTGTTATTTTCGATATCTGCGATGCCCTAGAGTGGTTTTTCGCCCCGTTTAGGGTAGATGCGGCAGCTTGATAGTGAACATACCTCGAAGTAGGCGATCAGTTGCTTTACGATGGCTTTCCATGCGACGAAGCGCTGTATTGCATAGAATTGATCAGTACGATGATGCCGTCACTTGACAACGTTAACATTATGCACCTCTATGAGTACATCACTTGGTTTCAAGTCATGGGCTGCAACGTTCTTCTTAATGAGCGACTGGTTTCTGCTCAACGCTGAGCCGTGTTTAGATGCCCGCGACATTGATGTTGCGCGAGAGAGTGTTCCGTCACCTCTTTCGTGATTCATGGCAGTGGTTATGGTGGAGGATTTAAGAAAAATCGAGATTATATAAATACAGCAGGGTAAGGTGAGTGGGATGACGTCAGAAATCCACACTCGATCCCGTGACTTCCAGCCCATTTCCATGACTCTTATTTTCTCAATGATAATTTTCGAATTATAACGTACACAGCACATCCAAGAAATCGTGAGAATCTCAATCAATACGTGTCGTTACCTCGGCAGCACTCAGTGATTCGCTCTCGAAAGTAACGGTTTGTTGCTTCCCTCTTGTCCACGGTCACCTTCATCGCCGCCATGTCCATCCAGGTAGTTTACCCCCTCGGGATCCTCTGACTCGCTCTGCAAAGTCTCTTCAAGGTCAACCGCCGACGCCACGTTCGTCCGTAACAGCGTGAACATTGCCGATGACGTAATAAGCAGCCCTGCGGCAAGAGCAAAGATCGCTTTGGGATATGTCGCTGCTGTTTCGCTGTATACTACGCCGAATAGTAATGGCTTGAAACGCATAGAAGGGTTAATCGACAATTTTAAACATGTGACAACGCTTGCACCTGTAGCGTATGCGCAATAGCCTGCAACATGCTCATCCCTCCAAACATCCGTCCCACATTCTCATCGTTATGGTATGCAAGGAGGTACGACACTGCCAAGGAATGTATCGCAGGGTTCACGCCAGCAGTGAATGACGACAACGACGTGAAGCATACGAAGAGAATCTCCGAGGTGGCCGGAGCCAGCAGCGTGAGGACATATGCTGCGCTGTCGATGAAAATGGATGCCTGAGCAACGAGGTAGTCGAACTTCATGTCCTGAGATAGGGCTGTTGGGCTATGTATTGAGCGTTTTGGACGGATGAAGCGGAGAAGTGCTGGTGAGGGTGAGGTGGGTTAGAGATGGAAGTGAACTAAAACGGTGGAAAACGAACTGGGGAGGAGGAGAAGCAGGTGGAAAGCCCGTAATATCCACAGTAGGGATATGTACCGTCCGAGCTATATCATTGGATGTGAGCGCAGACGCAATATATAACTCTGGTCGGCCCACCTGATCGACAGTCCAAGCAAATGTATGCTGTGCATACAAGAACTTGACCTGCACTACACCCTAAACGAAGAAGCCTCAAAAGGCCGCCCACAAAAAAAAAATCCAATCAATAACACAACTCACCACCGACATCAAATGTGTAAACTGCGCCACCACCAAAAGGGTCATATTCAACTCCCAACCTCCATCAGGCTTCTTCTTCGGCGCAAATATTGTGAGTGGGGACAATAGTCTCCCGAGTCCTTCTCTGAATCTTCTCGCCCACTTGTCTTTGATATTCATGCCTTCTTCGTCACTACGCGACTCTCTTCCTGAACGGCGGGCGGTGAGCATCATTTCGTGGCTGACGGTTTCAGGGAGAATGAGGAATGCGTAGAGAAAAGCAGCAATGTTGATGAACAGGCCAGTATAGAACATAGTGGTACGGGCATCGGAAGAAGAGAATCTGTGGACGAAGGAGCCGATCTACGGGATGGTTAGCTGGACTTGGGCAAGCAAAAGGAAGACATACATGGGGGCCGGAGGCTAATGAGATGTAGCTTGCGCCTTGAAAGTAGGCGAATATAGTAGATCTGCTGGAGAGTTAGTAGAAGTCTAATTTTCCTGCGACTGCGCCTACCGTGACCCGGGACTAGCACAGTCAGCAAGATATCTGTATAAATTTAGTAAGGGGGCAAAATAAGAGTTGGGGGAAAGGCATACGCATTCTCCGCAGCGTGGTATGTTGTTAAACTCCCCAGTATACCTTCCATCACCGGTCCAACAATCAAGAAATTCTGTGCGTGTCGATTGAAGAATGAGCCTGGTTTGTTGACGAGAACGTAGACGATATCCCTGTGAATACACATTAGACGATATCCACATTAAAATGAAAGAGCAGTCTCACTGGGAGACCATCCCAACTAGATTAGCAGCAATGACAGCTTTCCGTCCAAATGCGTCCGATATCTGTCCCCAATAACCAGCTGTAATAATGCTCAGAACACCAACAATCGTCCCCAACGCTGAAAACAGAAACTTAGTACGCGGGCAGGCAACAGAAGATGACATGGGAACGTACTAGCCTGTATAGCGGCGGCTCTCGACTGTACTGCTGGATCATGCAGACACTCCACAGAGGGCGCCATAATAGTCACGTCCCTTGGTACGTGTAAGGTATTTGGATGCAGGTCCTTGGGGTGATACAGAAGCGGCGATGGTACGTCGAAATCATGCAGCGTGAGTGGAAAAGGGAGCTCCCGGGGTGCCGAGACTGTGGAGTTCAACCACGGGGACTGAACGGTGGTGTTCGCAACGGGGTGGAGCTCGTCACAGGCGACCTGGGTATACACTTCGATTCGAGAGGCCATAGTCATCCCGCGCTGTTGTACGTTGAGCCTACGGCGAGGTCGCGGACGATGTGCTACGTGGGACTTACCGCAAACCCCGCGAGGAGGACAACAGGGATCATCCTAGAAGCGCATGAGTACAGATATATCGCTACGTATGTTAAGGGGACGGCACCATAAACTGGACCGCCTCCTCCGCCGGTCGTGGGCCTCCCTTATGGAGAGGGGATCCAAGATGGACGGGGAGCCATTTCTTGGTACGGGCAGCATCGGGTCATGCTCTTCGTAGTCCCCGGCACGCAGGACGATTGAGCGCGAGTCAAGGCCGAGGCTCGCGCGCGACCTTGACACTGATGTCTCTGAGCTGGTGCGTCTGTCCCTCCGCGATGGATGTGATGCTTCATGTGAATTCGTCGTGCCTATTGCGCTGTAACTTTCGGGCATGAGGGTATGGTTGTTGGGGGAAGAGGTGGGGTGATGGGAGCACAGGGCTAATATGCGATTATCAGATAATCTTTTATGCTATTATCTGATAAGAAGAATTCGGATCTATCTATCTTGGCAACGGCGTCTCGAAGTGAATAGTACTATAAGGTCAGCTGTTATCAATTTTAAATATTCCTAAAAGGTTCGCCCGGCGTGCACCAGCAGCAGGGCGACCAGCGCTGGGAACACCTTTGTCGTGCGAGTAACGGCACCACGTTAGAATGAAATATAGTATCATAATGGACATATTAACTCATGTGGTTAAATACAGAATACAAACGGGGGTGGCCCTACTAGGGTCGGAGTTTATCTACTGCCTACCGAGGAACGAGTCCTGCCAAGCAATGCAGCTGAACGGTCTGCCAAGTCAGCGTGCCTTTACTAGTCTGCCGCCTTGGGAACAAGTTAGATTGGTCCAGTGATAAATGATCATAGTATGATCAGAATGGTGTAATCCAAATGTATAAAATTATAAAAAAACATGTCTGCATCTAGATCATTGTACAGCAATGTTCTTCTTCCCCCTCGACCGTCCCCGCCCACGCGTTCGTTTAACCTGCACCTCCACCTGTCTATCTACCCGAATCTCAATCGGAACATCAACCCTCGGTGGCCGAATCATAACCAGCATCGTCAGCGCAACTATGACCTGTGATGCAGCAAGCACAAAGATAGTCTTCGGGTACACCCCAACTGTCACACTGTATATCGTTCCAAAAAGCATAGGCTGAAATCAACCAACAGTCAATAAACTAAATATCGGAAAGAAAGGAAAGGAGCAGCCCACCCCGAGAATCGTACTACCGACCGCCTGCAGAATCGATAGCGCACCGAATAGCTTTCCTACATCCTTGCCGCCTTTTCCGCCTTGTGAATTCTCCCTCAGGTTCAACGTACACATCGCCACGCTGTGCAATGCCGGTACGAGCCCTGTACCTATCGATGTAATCAATGAAAAGCCGACAAACAGAGTTACCGATGAAGAAGCCGCGAGTGTCACGAGGGTGTGCGACGTGATATCGAGCAAAATAGATGATTTAGCGACGATAAGGTCAAACTTGATTTCGCGAAGAAGCGCCGATGGCGTAGGAATTAATTTCTTCTTGGGTGTAGCGGCTACGGGAGCGGGTGGGTCTGTCGCATCGTCGTTTGGGACAGTTGTAGATACGAGTGCGGATTCTTCACTATCATTTGCCGTAGGTGCCCTAGCGTGACGGAGGAGGTGTGGCTTGAATCTTGGTTTTACAACTGCAATAAGCGCTGGGGAGATGCGGCTTAGTTGGGCGGGGTAGACATTGCGAAAAACTTGGGCTTACATGGTAAAATGAACAACAAGAAGAGTGCTCGTATACTCCCGGCCGTTGTGATATAATAACTTAACATTTCCGCATCCCACTTGAATGCATGTTTCGCGTACAGATATTTAATTTGGAATAGTCCCTACCCGAAAAGCGAAAATCAGTCTCCAAGTTGAAATAACAAAGTCACGCAAGCACGCTCACAGTTGACAAGTGGAAGCAAAAGTACGCGATAGCCAACAACGTCAAGCTCCAGTCTTTCCCGCGTCCGTGTAGCCTCTGCACCGGCGCAAATACTTCGAGAGGGCTAATAAACGTCTGCACGGCAAACTTGGTAGAGCGCCAAAGCCCGGTCTTGTCAGCCGCATCCTGCCTTGCCCTCACATTCAGCTCATCTGCAGCCTTGATATTCCGGGCGCGCGCCTCGGCATTGAGAGACTCAGGAAAAACGAACAATACCAGAAAGAAATTGATAGCTGCGCAGATGGCAGAGACGTAGAATACAAAGGTCGTCACATGAGTGCGACGGAGGATGAGGGCGGCTATCTCGGGGCCAACTGCGAAGCCAATGTAGAGAGCACCAGTGAAACGAGAGAATATACGAGCTCTAAGGGGAAGGGGTTCAGTCAAAATTGAACATGAGACCTGACATGGAACAAGCCTTACCTCGAACCCTGCGATGTGCAATCCGAAAGGTAGCTACACAGAATTGTGAGCAAAGACAAGCTGAGTAATTGAACACCTGGCTCGAAACTTACGCATGTATAGCTCCTTGCAAGGTCGTCCAACCGCCTAATAAGCCTTCCACGATAGGGGCAATAATTAGAAGAAGATGTGCACGCCCTTGAAATATAGTTGGAGGATTTGATGCGATGATAAACATGACATCTCTAAAGAAACACACATCACTCTTCGACGTTAAAGTATATATTCAATGCAGGCTCACGTAAATAATAATCCGGTAACAGCGGCACCAAGGACCTTGGTCCGTCCGTGGCGATCCCCAAACTGACCCCACCAACCAGTGGTAAGTGCGCTCAGAATCCCCATGATTGTGATCATAACTAGTGCGGAGCTAAGCTGCTTGTCAATAATCACAAAAAAGCGACCGAACGCACCGGTTTGCATTTCTGCTGCACCGGCTTGAACCGCGGGATCAACAGTACAGTCAATAGGTGTGTCGCCAACGGGCGGGAGGTCGTCCACGTTATCTAATACTTGTGTTGAAGGCGATGTGGGTCCTAATAGTACAACAGGCAGAAATGAAGGTACAGGTGAATCTATGTCGGTATATAGTGTAAAATGAGAGGCGGTTGTATTGCCGAATGGATATCTTGAAGAAGATAAATGAGAGATGGTATCAATGTGCCGGTGCGACGAGTGATGTCGATCTATCCAGAGATTCTCGCAGGCAAGTTGGACAAAGACTTCTGTGCGAGGTGCTAGGGTCATTCCCCGCTATATTGAAAGAGATTTTTGTGAGCGGCCAGGACAAAAAGTGCAGACAGTACACTCACACATAATGAAGCTACGACAGCGAATGGAAGCAGCCTGGAAATTCCAATGGCATATCAATATTGTAAAATAAGTGGCGATGAAGAAGTACCATAATGGACGAGGCCGAAACCACGGTTTCTTAACTGTAACCAGTGGGGGGGGCAATTCGGGTTGTGGACTTGAGGAGCTGCCGAGGAGAGGGTCTCGCTCTGTAGGATGTGAGCTAGTCGATGCCATTGGAGGATGTTATGGTAGGAAGCAAGAAGAGAGATGAGGCGATTACTCAGCACATGTTCCTTGCGGGTGAGGATAAGGAGTGGTTGTGATAATCATAATAAATTTGGTAGCTTCGGGTCCTTTACAGCATGGCGGAGGAACGGCAGATTCCGGCATGAACCGCAGGGGTGCGTAAGGCACCGCGGCTTGATAACGGCGGCTTCCCAAAATAGGCGATGAACGTATAGTAATAACTTTGATTATAAATTGAATTATCCACTGGCAAAAATACATTGGGTATCATAACAAAAAAAAAAAAATGCTATCACACATATCCTCTCATAAATTTCCCTTTCAAAGGCCCGAATCTCTAATGCTCCACTCGCAGCGCCACCATAGGTTGACCTCGGACCCAAAGAATCTGGTTGCCTTCATCAACTTCCGTATCCACCCCACTTAAATCGAAGACAAAGGTAAGCAGATAGAACGTGAAGCCAAAGCCGATAAGCCATTCCAGAACGGCTGTAAATTCATGTCAATGAGAGAACGCCGTTCGTCATGACACGAATGGACAAGTCACCTGCTACATCTATCTTATTGTCGAGACACGCGCCGAAAGCTATCGACAAGGCGACAAGAACGAGCACTGTAGTGCCTTTGGCGATGTATGCCAATCGCAGTCGTTTCATCCCGCCGTAATCCTTGTTTAGCCAACGGAACTAAACAGGAAGACGTCAGTCAGACTTCAGCCACATTGATCCCAGGTCTTCCAAGAGCACCTACCTCTAGCACGGTGAATATAGCAGACAGTGTAACTCCAATCATAAATACTAGCTAATAGCTGATTGGCATATTGTTGGCATCTGTGAGGAAAGCCTCCACATACCAAAAACACTCGGTGCAGTTTCACATGTCGTACGGTATCGAATACAGACAGCAAGACCAGACCTATCCCTCCCAGTGTCGCGCCCGCAATGGCTAGCCGTGAAAAGAGCCGCTCCCGTCTGCGCATATCTGGGAGAAGTCTTCTTGCGTGGCGAAGCCAGCGTTCGAGCACGAGCGACACCGCAAAACACGCTGCTGTCACGGAGCAAACTGCGATAAACAAGGGCTTTATCTTACTCGCGCCGATATCTGAAATGACTGCAAAATGCAAGGGGAAGCGGCTTAAAGTTAGCAAGCGGGTGTGTGCCCTGAGCGACGGCGGTGGTTTACATGGTATATTCCCGTCTTGGCTAACATATTTTGGTTTTCCATCGACTGCCCACACGATGAGCATAGCGAGTAATCCGCCTTGGAAAGGGTGGGGAGATGGGCATTTTAATAACGATTGTAGCGTGTTGGTACATACCACACCATGTGCAAGCCCCAAGAGTGGGAATCAAGAAATTTACACGACTAAGCCTGGGCATCTTGAAGAGGTCGGGCTTGAAATTGCTGGTCAGGTTTTGAAGATTGTGAGTTCTGCCGAAGAAGGTATGACATCACACCGAAGCGAGCAGAAGTGGATTTATCCATCGTCATCGTTATTTTCAAGTGTCTTCATATGGATGATCAGCAAAGTGAAAGTGAAATAGGACTTTGTAAGTATTTACTAGTACTCTCACCCCCGTCGCGGTAAAGGCTTGAATATATCCCGGCAACCCGGAACTCGGATAACACAAAGGCTGATTACGCAGCATTACCAGAACGTCTATACATTAAATTGTAAAAAAAGAGAAATCTTGTCTCAGAACCATCCACGTTTCTTCTTCTTTCCCTCTCTGAGTATCGTCTTTCTCTCATGCTGGTAATATTTTCATTCCATAAGTAACTGTCTAGACAACACGCTTTAACACTCACGTCGTCAATTGCCTTTCTTTGTGTCAAATCCTCAATCTCCTGTTCCTTCTCCTTCGCAAGCACGAGATGTTGACTGGATTTTCTTCGGCATGTCGTGAGCTTGGCCTCTTTGGATAACAAATCCTCAACAGCTGATTCGAGTTTCGCTTTTGCAGTTACGAATGCGAGGCCCTGCGCGCGCTCAGAGCGGAGAGCTGCCCTGTGAGCAGAGCGCGCAGCCGCTTCATCCTAATAAGGCACATCGATGTGGAAGTTACCGGATAGACCACGCAATAAACAAATACCTTCTCAGCCTGACGCTGAATAGTCTGAAGGCAGTCCAGCTCTCGCTTTTTGGCTTTTAAAAGCTCTTCATCTGCCCTCTGCTCTTCCTTTAGGGTCTTGATTTCTCTTGCGCTATACGGTCCTGCATATCATCAGAACAAGGGTACAAAAAACAGGTCGTAAAAGTTACGTTCTGCTTGTTCGTGTAGCTTTGGCCCGCCGTCCTCTGTGGAATGTCCCTGGCGAGCAGCAAGGCTGGTGTGGCGGGAGACATTTCGCCTTGCACCAGCTGTAGATTTCGCGTCGCCATTGAGTTGGCGAGTAAGCAAATCGCCCTTGTCGCTGGCTTTGTCTACGCGTTGAGGATCAACTTCATTTTCCGCATGTCGGCCGCCTGTGGATTTGGACCGGAAGACTTCTGTAGCGCGGGAAGCCCGATCTCTGTCTACGTTGGGCTTGGGTTCGTAACAACTTTGGCAGCGAGCATGACGGAACCCGTCCGCCCCTGTGTCGAAGGCTGCAGGAAACTACGTCAGGAGCACGGTGAGTTATAAAAAGGCGGGTAAATCAGGAATGTGTGAATGCGGTTACGTTCTCATGTATGCAGCTCCGCCTGCTACTTCTGGCAGGAATGTCACGTTCGTTTGAAATTGTGTTTGGAGAGTGATCACGCTGAGGCTCAGCTATACTCTCCGCATCCTGGAAATCATCGTTGCGGTTCTGGTCCGTCGCGGAGTCTTGTCTGGTTGAAGTGTCCGTTTGGGGGCTCTCAGCTGTATGCTCAGCTGGCCCGCTCATGCTTAGCCGTGGAATTGGTTTTCGTGGAATGAGATATGAGGGAGCTGTTTTAGGTGTCGGGGTCATAGGAAAAGAGGGGGCAGGCCAGTAAAGCCAAATCTGCCATTGCTTATGTACATTGTCTGAGCTTGACGTTTTTACGGTGGATGAAGTAACGCGGATGAAACGTTAGGTGCACGTGAAAACGTGACTGCGTTGACGAATCGGAATCATGGTTTAAATTGCGGCTCTGTTATAAATTCGATTCAACGTCTATATTTCAACAGCCTTGGAATTTACAACGATAGTCACGAATTAACATAATGTGACCGCTCAGAGAATGGCTGCAACTTCTTGGTCAATAGCCTCAGGCGTGGTCGTGCTGGCCCATCGGTTTACGACTTTGCCTTCTTTGTCGACGAGGAACTGGAATGAGTCTTGTAAGAGATGAGAGATAGGATGGAGGGTAGCTACGACACACCTTCTCAAAGTTCCATCTAAAAGGCAAAGTTACAAGTCAGCGACTGTACTACATAATTTATAATGCATGCCTGAAATCGCCCGACCGCAAAAAAGTGCATCGGACTGTACTAGATTCATCACTTACTTGATTCGGCTCAACCCCAACAATCCAGACTTCTGGTCCTTCAAGTACTTGTAGACCTGAGACGAAACTTAGGGGTATTTAGAACTATTATAACCAACACTCACATCGTTAGTAGCGTCTCCATTTACATCCGACTTCTTCATCAAGGGAAAGGTAACCCCGTGGTTCTTCACACAAAACTACATGTGGAGATGAGGCAGCAGATCACAAAGAGATGGGTGGAACTAGACTGACCTCTGCAATCTGTTCGTCGGTACCAGGCTCTTGTCCGCCGAACTACAACGACGATGATATCACCTCCGAGGCTGCCTGCATCCCACCAGGCTACTCACTTGGTTTGAAGGGAATCCAAGGATCACAAAGTCCTTCTCCTTGTATTTCTCATACAATGCTTGCAGTCCTGCATTGCAAGCGGTCACGACAATTGCTCCTCCGTGCCTGGCCTCTTCCACTCACCAGTATACTGCTTCGTAAAACCACTGTAGCCACACGTCAGTACATCTCGCCTGGCAGCCCCATGTCTGCCACGAACCACTCTGACGCGACATTGACCACGAGAACAGTCTTCCCCTGAAGCTCGGAGAAGTCGAATGGTGTGCCGTCCGGTTTCGTGGCCTTGAGTGAGTAGAATCCCGACATGTTGGTAAGTTTACTGTCGAAAGAGATGAGCCTAGATTGCTTGGGATAGACTGGAGAGGTAGAGGGGGAGGCGGTGTATATTTGACGCGATCGTGATGCTCTTATAAAGGAATGCCACGATCGGGGCACCGGAATTGTCGGATGTACTTTCAGGAGGAATCTAATTGGCATGTGCCAGAACTTTGTGAAAAAAGGAATGAAGGTAATTGGGCTTCAAGGTGATCTGCGATCACACTCGGTGTCCGCGGTGACGTCGGTGAATCCAATGTGGTCATGAGAGGTCCGATAGAACAGGAATAACTGGTGCACAGTTATGATTCCGCTGTTGACTTCTGGTAAACAGCTGGTTCACGTCCCGGTCTCGTTCTATAGTCGCAAACGGGTCTACAAATTGGCATATGTATATATGTGTGTATACATACTTCACATTACAGACATAAATATACAAAAACTACATTCGTTTACGGACGCAGAATGGACCATCAAACGAGTCCAAGCACGCTGTAAAACCGGCAAGAACCACCTTGTTTCTTATGTTGGCGATTGTACCAGACTTCTTTCCTCGTTAACCTCCGCGTCTCCCTCGCCTCCCTTCTTAATCTCCTGGTCTCTTTCCGACTGTTGACAGTATGTTTACCAAACGTGATTCCCTCTTTCAGAATAGTTTTGGCATTCCCCTTCGCTCGCTCAAAGCTTGCTCCAAATTTCTCCTTCGCGGCGCTAACATATCGCTCTCCAACGTCCCTCACTTTGCGTGCGTTGTCTTTCGCCCTATCATGTCTGTACGCCGCCTGTTCACCTACGGTTTGCGCGGCCGAATAAACTTTACTGGCAAACTCCTGGACTTGACTTGCCTGCCTCGTTACTGCTTGAACGAGCCCATTCATTCGCTGCGAGGTAACCTCTTGCAGCTGCATAACAGAGCGCAAGAGAATGTCAATGGCCTCCATTAATTCTCTGAGGTCATGGCTCATGCTATCAATCAGCGGAGCGAGTGCATGCGAAATACGGCTGCTGACGGATGTTAAAGCCTTTAAAATTTCAGTTTCGGGCGAGTCATCGATAGCCTTCTCTTTCCCTTTAACGCTCGACTGCGAAGGGGGATGTAAAAGAGATACAGATTTGGTGACTGGGGGATCGAGCGTCAAGGGTCTCATTGCAGCATCGAGAGTCGGAGGATGAGCCTGTTGACGGCCTTGGGCCGCAAGGCTGGGCGGCGTAGTGCATTTCTCACTCTCATGGGAAGACTTTGTTGACGGGCCGGGAGCTGCGTCATCGCTGACTTTCACCTCGTGGCGGAATACAGACACTGCCAACGACTTGAGTGAAGCCGGTGAAAGAGCCCGAGAGCGCACAACAGCAGTCTCCGACGATTCGAGAGAGGTGGAGATAGACGCAGGAACCGGCGATGGAACGTTGGTTACTAATGGGTGGAGGAACGGCCAGGAGTTTTGGTCATTGGAGATCGGTTCCGTCGGTGTCGGTGTCGTGGGAGACGGCGGAATGGGAAGTGGATCCCGGGTTAAAACAGTAAATCCAAAGAGCAGAGCAACTAAAAACGCTGAAATAAAACTACAAGAGAAACAATTCAATTCGATACAGTCAAGGATAATGACAGAGTAGGGAAAAGAAGACTTACACAATTGGTTTGCGAGTTACCACTGAGCCAACTCGATTATTAACTGGGGATTGCTTCGATTCTCTTTTGAAAATGAGGTCGCCCAGAGCCGGGGAAAGCTGCTGTGGAGGAAGGGCTAAAAATTCATCTACATTAAGAACATCACCCGTTCCATCAAGTCGCTTGTCACCAATGTGCAGATTGTCACATTGGTGGGAAGCAAATTGTCGTTTAGGTGTGTGATCCGGAACAGAAAGATTAGGAACTGAATGGTCAAAAAGAATGGAGGGAGAAAGATCCAAAAGAGACGATGAAGCTTCATCAGATATAGAAGGAAGCAGCAACGGCAAATATTTGGTGTTGGGAGGAAGAGGGGGGAGTGAAGAAGTAGCGAATGGGGGTTGAATAAAAACAAGGGTCAAAGTTGGGCAGTCCCAGGTGTCGAAACTGGAAGACTGAGAGAACGCAATGAATCGCGAAAAAAAGTTACATTCAGATTATACTTACCATGGAGGAACCGGTCGTGGCATCTGAAACAAGGATGCGGTGCATTGGCTTTGAAAGGTGGCTGGCGTGCTTCATCGATGCACGGGAATAAACAGGTACACTGTACAAGCGCGTGATGTTTTTCTCCTCTGGAATAACGGGAGAACCGTCAAGAACCGATGCGACCATGCTAAACACACTTGACATGACACTATCTTTGAGATGTGGAAGAGGTGAATATCCAACCAAGACGACGACAAGTGTGGGCGTGTACGATGAAACAGGTGGTTTCAATGAAGCACCGCCGGGGTCGCCATCTGACCTAATGTCATCAACAACATCATGGTCGTCAGAAGGCGCTGTGGGTGGCGGCTGGACACTGAATTCAGGTGAGGAGGCGCGGGCCACGATACTCTCGTCGGCCTTAGAATGAAGACAAGCGGCTTTGCGCTGGTTTCTACTTAGAGCATGGGAAGGCAAGAGTTCTTCCCGAGAGTCAGACAAGGGATCGGGGAACGACAAACGAATGCTCGCGTTTGAGCTGCGGACACTTATATGTTGTGCAGAGCCACTGAGACTACCAGATTCTGAGATGTGTGAAGGACCGAGTGTGTCGACAACTTTCTCTTCTTCAGGAGCAAGTGCGACTGTTGGGATCTGAGGTGATGGCAACTGAACAGGCGGGGTTGGGGTAGGATCGACAACAAGAATGCTGTCATTCATGGCAGGATCGGCTGCTTCATCAGCTTCAGAAGTCAAACCTTCCCAAGCTTCATTGTCAAACCTATCGATGAGGCTCGTGGCATCTTCGCTATCGTCGATATCGCTCGTAGTTGAGGGAGTTCGACGACCGTTGCTGCGGTTACTGGACAGGTCTGTCCACCCAGATTCCAGATCACTCAATGAACCTGGATCTGATAGAGTATCACTAATAGCTGCTGGAGTACGAGGTCTTGAAGTGGCCATGATAAAGTGGGAGAGCAACGTTGCAGGACCGAAAGGGGAGGAGTGCACGGACCACCAAATCGAGGCTTAATTAGCTTAAGTAAGGACCAGGTATGTCTCACAATTGGGAGTGCACAGTGAAAATATTATGATATATAAAATATAATATTTATTTATTCGTAGGAAAGTTAAGCATGTCTGACACAGTGTCTAAGAAAAACAACAGATTGCAGTATATATCCAAGTCGCACACGTAGTGAACCCTGGGTATAGTATCATACGCCGGTCGAGACATTTCCCGGATGGTCAGTCTGTGAGAGAAAAAAAACATTGCCCACTGGCTGATTCGAACAACCGACCTCTCCGTTACGAGCGGAGCGCAACTACCACTGTGCTAAGCAGGCAACCATCAAGACTTCGATTTTTAACAAATTGGGCTTCTTCAATCGGGGACATTGGTGAGACACGTTTAAAGTCACGCATTGTAACAGAGGTCACATTATCACGTGATCGCGATCGTGTTCGCGTCAAACCAAACCTTGAAGCTGCCCGTCGATTTCAAACACTTTTTGAGAAATTGGATTTTAATCACCTCGATCCGTATGACATCGACGCTTAACGCGGAACAGTGCCATGGTGAATTTGTATCATCCCTTTTTTATATCGAGAGACTGACGGTTTTGGTTATAGCTATTAATCATCCGCATACTGTTCCACTGCAGATTCTGGCTGGTCCCGGAAGCGGTAAGTATTTTTGAATTTTCTATGACTGTCGCATGATCCTTCATTTGGTGATATTTTAGGCAAGACAAAGGTCCTGACCGCAAGGATAGCACGCCTGGTGCAAGAAGAAGGCATACTGCCATCTCAGATCTGCGCGGTGACGTTCACAAATAAAGCTGCCAATGAGATGAAAGCGAGATTGCAAAAATTAATCGGTGTCAAAAATACTCAGAATTTAGTCATGGGTCAGTACAATACTTTTATAAGTCTTTGGGGTAGCCAACTGCAATTTCTATTAGGAACTTTTCACGCATTATGTGCCAAATCATTGCGTCAGTATGGAGCAAGCATATCACTATCAAGAAATTTTACCATATGTGACGCAGATGAAAGGTACTCACTTTAGCGAAATACATTCTTACTTATCGTACATTTCCTCAATAGCAAAAAGATCTTAGCGAAGATCATGAAAGATTATGAAAGCGAATTAGACTCACAAATGAAGACGACAGAGGCACTTACGTTCATATCCAAAGCCAAGGCCAAAGGACTGTCACCGCTTCAAGCTAGTAATGACACAAAGCTCTTTAATAACACGCAGAAAGTCCTTACATCAATCTACACTGATTACGACAACTGCCTCCGAAAAAATAATTCGCTAGACTTCGATGACCTCTTGATGTTTGGTGTTAAGCTGTTTAATACGGAGCGTAAATCCGTATCGTGGTGTCGACATGTGCTAGTGGATGAATTGTACGTGCTTGACTTTTAGAAGTTTGTAACTGGACATCCTCACAAATTGATCCAGCCAGGACACAAATTCCATGCAGTACGAACTCATGGTTCGCCTCGCCTCTTCCCATAAATGCGTCACAATTGTTGGCGATCCGGATCAATCTAGTAAGTAGATCCCGGCCCACTCACCGATTTAATCTTATTTATGTCATTTGGCAGTTTATGGCTGGCGTTCGGCAGGTACAATAATTGATGACACCATTTATCTCATACCTGACTTTGGTCCACCTAGATATTACTAACTTAGGACGCATGCACAAAGGTTTGTGGGAGTTTATCCATCCTTATATTGTAGTGAAAAGGATATATTTCAGACTTTCCGGGAACGGCCCAGATTTTTCTCGAAGAAAATTATCGCTCAACTGGATCGATTCTGGATCTTTCGTTGGCTATCATTTCTCAAGGTTTTTTTGCAGTCAACCTATTCAATGCAAATGTCTCACTATGCTCCCCAGATAAATCTCGCGTCGCGAAATCTCTTCGTACATCTCAGCACTCTGGAGCTCTACCGACATTGCAAACTTTCCCCCACGACCAAGAGGAGGGGGATTTCGTTGCACGCGAGATAAAACGCTTGGTAGCACATTCCGGCGGTTTGTTGACCTTGAATGACTTTGTAATACTCTGTGGGTATGCCGATAAATGAGATGACTTACTAACATGATTGTTCCAGTGCGGTTCAATGCTTTGTCACGTATCCTAGAAAAGTCCCTGCAGAAAGAAGGAATTCCTAACAGAGTGTTAGCAGGTCATAAGTTCTTTGAACGCCTTGAGGTCAATGATTCATTCTTAAGAAGCTAACGGAATGTGATCTGACCATTGCATTATAGATAAAAGATCTAATTGCGTATTTACAACTTATCGATAATTCGGACTTTACACCCGCCTTTGTCAGGGCGTCGCACACACCGCCCAAGGGACTAGGCGAGAAGGTACTTAAGTTGCTTAGTTTGTTTACTAAATTCTGATAACACATCAATTTTGTTAGAGTATAACAGAACTCACAACAACGGCGGCGGCATTGGGTATATCTCCTATGGTGTTGGGTGAGCGAATATATGAGGGAAAAGTTTCGGATATCAAGCCACCAGTTAGACGCAAATTGGAGGCTCTTGTTAAACCAATTTTAAGATTGCGCAAAATGGCAAATAAGGCATGGCACAACCATATTCTTAGAGAGCTAATACTCATGATAAAATACTGGCAGGGAGCATCAGTTGCAGATTTAATTCGGCATTTATTGATTCTGATCAAATACGAAGATCACTTGAAAAAATCAAAGGATTGGGAGTCCCGATGGGAAAATGTCGAAGAGTTGATTTCTTTTGCGACGCAATCTGATGAAGTTGAATCCCCAATGAGTCCCCAGTCTGATCATGCTTCAAACTTGGCATTCCAACGGCCCCCCCGTCCTAATCAGACAGAAATAATCTCTCTCATTAGTGATGACGAAGATAATGGAACGGAAATAGTGGCGACTGATTCTAATAACAGGTGAGTATGCTGATGGATTATCCATAGTGTTTTACAGAATATCCAGTGAGACGCCACTGAGGAGATTTCTGCATGCCTCGATGCTGTCAACTGATGTTGAAACAAAGGAAGAGGAGCAAACGAATGTGAGCGCATATTCCAATTGAATCTAACCTTTCTTCAATTGTTAGTAGATGGTAACTATCGCTACTTGCCATTCTGCGAAAGGGTTGGAATGGCCTGTGGTCTTTATCCCGGCAGGTATATAAACTCATTTTTCTTCGTTGATAATTATCGATGTGGCATCCCTGAAGTTGAACAGGGGATATACCCATCTTATAGAGCAGAAGACAACGATGAGGAAAGGTTAGACCTTGTACGTTTCATTGTTTAGGTGCCCATATTTTTGTTAGGCGGTTACTGTATGTCGCTTGCACTCGGGCTCAAGGACTACTCTACTTGTCACATTCGACTCACCGTATGATAGCGGGTAGGACTGCTTTTTGTTATTATGAAACTCTTGAGTGGTGTATCACAAAGTTTGGTTTAGGCCAGACATCAAGAAACAAACCATCTTCTTTTATATCCAAATTGCCTTCAGCAATGTTTTCGCCACAGCCGCCCGTCCTCACGCCGAAGGGTCGACATGATTTGGCAAGCCTTCTGCGTCGAGAACCGGTTAATGAATGCACCGTGCAGCAGAAGATTGGAGAACAGTAGGTAATTTTTTCATAACCAGGCTAGTGTATAAAACATTATGGCAGCGATGCGAGGCTTCAACCGTCCAATATGTATGTCTACACTCAGCCTGTGATCCCTGACTACCTTGAAGCTTCTGATTTACACCATGGTATGTAACTTTCTGATATTCACTTGCAACAATTCTGATTTATCGCTAATTTAGTTGATATGCTCGCTCAATCTTCACATGTGCCATCCTCACAGGTATCTGTCACGTCTGAGCCTATTTCCTTTGCGACTGGTGGACGCCTTCAAACACAAAGACCTGACCTATATAAAGTTCCAAAGTCCCGCCTGGATACTAATCAAAACGATGGATCGGGTTCCCTTCGTTATGCTGCTCCCACTGCTCCCACAGCTGTGACAAACACCTTCACGAATCAGAAAGCTTCTACCATTAACAACGGGGTCCAAGTCTCTGCAAATACAGCCAGCAGAAAGCGGCGGCTCGGAATGGGAAGACTTGGTAGTGGATACAACCCAAATAAGAAAGCCAAGGCTTTGTGACGTTAGTCGTTGACCCGTCAGCTGGCATGTGCTACAGTGCCACGCTACTTACACGTTCCACACTTACGCCCCCTGTATATACCTGTTCACTTATTACCCCTTAATATTGTAAACACCAAACTGTTTCTTTTATAAAGCTAAATCGGTTTGGGTGCGGACGGCGGGCACCTTCCTATTTCGAACCCTCATTCTTCCCCTGTTGAACTGTACCACCGCTTACGTCTTAAAAGGACCAGCACCTGGTCCTCCACGACATTATTATCATGACCTCCACGATTCAAGGCAGACGAGCCATTATATCCTATCTTATCCTCTCCCTTATTTTATTATCATTCTTTTGGGTATACCGTGTACCAGATACTTTTTTCGCCTTTCAAAGCTCTGTCTTCGCCGGCCAGGCTTCATCCGATGTCCCAGAGCCGTCTTCTGATTCTACAGGTAAGTATACGGCTAGCTGCATCATATAGCTAGGGTAATCGTGTTCAAAGAACCTCCACAACTTGAATCACCTATTTCTTTACAAACGTTGCAGAAATACGAGTTACCACACAGTAAGTAACTAATTACCATTACATTAGTTCATTATGTATGCAATTATAGGAGGGCGTCTGATACTCGTTGGCGATATCCATGGCATGAAGACATCCTTTGAGTGAGCCCACAGTTAGTACATTGTTGTAAGCACAATCACTCACGACCGAGCTTAGCAAACTAATGGCAAAGTTAAACTATGATCCCTCACAAGACCGGTTGGTGCATTTAGGAGACTTTATGACCAAGGGGCCCCATTCAGTCGAGATGTTAGCCGAGTTTGCATTGTCAAATGTCACTGGTGTACGCGGAAACCACGAGGAAGATATCATTGGATGGCGAGAGTGGATAGATTGGGCAGAAAAACACTCAGAAGGGGGGGCAGAATGGTTAACTAGATTAGAAGCACGATATCCAGACGGTTTCTCGTCGAAGATGCGTCAATCGTCTCTCGCATCGTCTATCCCCAGCCATTTGACGTTCATGGATGAACATTATCAGCTTGCAAAGTAATGAATTTGACAGTCTCCACACGCTTTCGAAGCTCACGCCCACAACCCTTTCAGAAACCTGACTATATCTCAATACAACTACCTTCGAGCTTTGCCGGTGGTCATCCACATTCCTTCTTTACACGCATACGTTGTCCACGCTGGAATATTGCCATTCGACCCCAGGCACCGCGCAGATGCCCATAACCAGCCATTAGCACGCCGGCCGCAAAACCACACCGACCCATTCTCGAGGGTGCTTCAGGAGAGATCACTGCTAACCGACATCAAGCAAAACAGAGTGCCTTTCAACCTCCTGAACATACGATCCGTCTCGGGGAACGGCAAGATTTTGCGGAAGCACACAAAGGGCACGCCGTGGGCGGACCTGTGGAATATGGTGATGGATCATTGTGAAGGTTACAACGTTCAACCCACAACGGAAGGCAACCGGTCAGATTTAGGGTTGGGACCACTTCCTTGCCTGCCTTTTAGCGCTATTTATGGACATGCGGCAGCCCGCGGGCTTGATGTCAAGCGATGGTCGTTTGGCTTAGATACAGGTTGTGTGAGTGCCCAATTTAATGATTTTCGCCGTATCATTCTGATGAAATGAGTAGGTCAAAGGCCGTAAACTTACTGCTATGTACCTTACTATTAACGAAAGCACGGCCTCCCGAGTTCTATACGACCGCGCTGCTCAGAGTGTCCCTTTTGGTGAACAAGGCGAGGGGCATATTGTATCCATACGTTGCTCTTGACCAGGCTACTCTTACTCACCCCCATTGTTGACCATAGAGACCCCTTATTACATTCGTGCGTCGGGTGATATTGGCATCCTATTCCATACAATGTAATAATATGTTTGCCTAACGGATCCCATTCCTACAGTGTTATAATATTGTAGCCTAACAAGTTACACTTAAATCACTCATGCAATAAACTTCAAATTGGTGTCCTGTTACAGCATGCGTCAGAATGAATACAAGGGATTAGATAGTAATTACCATTGGGTGAGAGCTTGACAACTAAAGGAATCACATAGTATTAGTTTTGAAACCAGGTACATGGAAAGTAACTTGGCGTACTTGGGGTTTCTGGGCGTAACCAGACTTCTTCAGAATTGATCTGTTTGATAAATGCAAGTAAAATGAATGTTGCCATCCAAAACAATCAGCAGTACCTTAGCGATATGAGCATCTGAGCATAAGTCTGATTACGGTTCTCGCCTATGATGCTAGCTTAGCATATTAATTCACAAAAAAAAACTGTTAACTCACTCAGAGCACGAATGAAAGCCTTGTAATACGTAGCAGAGTTCAGATCGAGTCTACATAGAAGCATGGACTTACGTAGCTCATGGCACCGGTGGCGGCGCCAGCTTCGACAGTATCGGCACTGGACAGAAGGTGAGAGCCTTCACTGGGCAGAAAGTCTGGATATTACCTAGTTTGTGAGTCCTTACAACCACTCCAAGAAATCTAGGCAACGCAAGGTTAGATGGAAGGATACCAAACGAAACATGGACGGAGACAGACCACGTCTGCGGGACTGGTGCGAGTTCGACGTGCATGCGCATCGGCCTTATTCGCCGAACCAGTGGCTGACTTGATCACCGATGAGACCCCGCCGAAAACACCAGACATGTCTCCTCGCATGTATGAGGTTGCTGCAGATAAAAGACCTTGACCAGCCTCTGCGGCGAGGTTGGGTTCTTTGATTTTACCTTCCGTAGAGTACTATAAAGCGATGGTTGTGTCATGTGTAAGATGCAATGCATGCTAACGTACAATGTAAGGCAAATCTGCATTCAAAAGGTCATTTGCTCAGCATTCTGTCTGATTCGAATCACTACGTTTCACTGACCGAGAGCCGAACCGGAGTGACAAGACTGCAAGACGAGGTAGATATAGCTGAGGGTAAGTAGGCAGGTGAACGTACATCAAAGATAGCCTGTTTCACCGAAATAATAATGCGTCAAAGGAAAATTGGCAAAAAAGATGGAATGGTTGCTCACAGTCAATCGACAGCCGGAGGGCAAAGGTTTGACCATGATCGTATGCATATCATCATCCACGATATGGGAGGTACTCTTGTAATCGACCGGGTAGATAACTGCCTATATGGTAAGCTCCCTCGTCTAATATTGTGCGAATCAAGCAAATGACCTTCATCGAAACCATCACCTTCGTCACCATCTCGATCTTTTGTCTGCCCTCCATGCCCAGAATCTAGCGCGGTTTAGTGACCGTTACGAAAATCAACCTTTCCTACGCACAATGGAAGAAGAGCGAATCATTGGGTCGGGCGTCCTTGACCAACCATTTCATGGCGGCGATCTTAAAAAATGGGATATATACCACACGGATAAAATGGGGGAAAGCCTGCTCACGATGTTGGCCCGAGTTGGGTTCATACGAGGGTCTCGGTTCCCATCAGTTAGTACCACGATATCGTCCTGCTTGTAACCGAAGTGACCTACAGAATGTCAAACAAGCAAAGTAAAAGGGTACAAGAAAAACCTACTGCACAGGAATTTGATCAAATTTTTCGCGTCATTGTGACAACCTCGTAGTTCGCCAGATTGGCCGATGTAGTTAATCCCAATCTATAGCCAGCACAAAGATTAGCCAATTTTCTTTCTTTCTTTCTTCCAACAAAGTGGAATTGTTGAATACTGACACAAAGCGCTTTCTTTCTACCTGTGCACTGGGAATATTGGAAATATGGTTGTTGCACTTGATGATTTGCGCCTTCTACTCTAGGACCGTAATGTTGCATCTGGGTCGGCGGCATCTCTTAGGAATAATTTAAGGAAGTCATTTATGGTAGCCTTCATTAAAAGACATACGAGGAGGACCAGCTAAAAATTGATGAGTTAACATTATCCCGAAAGACATGATCGCAGATGAATATCTACATACGCTGCGGAGCATGTTGGGCACCACGCGGCGGTCCGTGCTGCTGCGGGGACGATTGGTGGTGCTGTTGGCCAGGGTAGCCTCCTTGAGAAGGCGGAGGCCTTGGTTAAGGCTACTCAGCTGCATTCAGAACAATCAGTAAAACATGACACACGGTGGTGGTGAGTTATAGCTGGGTAACCTGTAAGTTATCCGCTGATGTCGAATAAACTGTTCACAGAATGTCTCACCTCGAAGGGGGGGCACCAGGTGGCGGCGAGTTATAGCTGGGTAACCTGTAAGCTATCCGCTGATGTCGAATAAACTGTTCACAGAATGTCTCACCTCGAAGGGGGGGCGCCAGGTGGTGGGCCGTACGATGGTGCATAGCCACCACCAGGACCTGGTGGAAAACCTGGAGGACCAGATGGAGGTGCATATCCACCAGCAGGACCTGGTGAAAAACCTGGAGGACCAGATGGAGGTGCATATCCACCAGCAGGACCTGGTGGAAAACCTGGAGAGACAGGTGGGGATACATATCCCCCTGGGGGACCCTGCGGCATTCCATAAGCACCTGGAGGACCTTGAGGAGGCGCAAAGCCTCCAGGGGGAGAGGTTGGATACGCAGAGGTTTGTCTGTGAGAGAAGCAAGTGAAAAGAGGCTAAATACGAGAAAAAGCAGATTCTCCTACGCTGTAGGGAAGCTATTACATGTTGATCAATAATAGAATAGTCAATGACAAATAAGACTTCACTTGAACCCGCCAGGACTGGCCTGTTGCAGGGGATAGCCAGCTTGGTAGCCTTGAGGAGGTTGTTGACCATTCCACATATTGTTGTGCGTTCTTGGTACTTTGGAGATGGTAGCTTGGTACTTGGGAGATGGTAGTATTGGAAGAGATGACTTTATGTCACAGCCACACTACGGTGGGCGCCTTCCTACCTTCAAATAATTAAATTACATTATTATTACAACGGTGGATCCGATAGTCTTCTAAAACAAGCTAAATATTTACTGCCTCCATTCCGTTCCACCTTTTTGCCTTCTTCGGTAGACGTCTTAACAGCTTCCAAAACGTCCTGGTGTCCTTCAGACACCAAAACGTCCTCCTCCACTCGCTCAAAGAGCGGGAACTCGTCAAGATGCTTTACCATCCAATCGTGTAGATTTTTGACGTCCGTTATCGTGTAAATGATACCTCCTGGCCGCAAAACATAGGCGTATTCAGCCAGTAACGTCGGAGATATGATCCGGGCTTTATGCTTGCGAGCTTTGAAGTGCGGATCAGGAAAAAGAAAAAAGATTTTGGAGAGCTGGCCCTTGTCAAAGAAATTCGGCAAAAACTTCATCGCATTCCCTCTGACGACCGAAACATTATTGTATCCTCCGGGAGATGGGTCATCTGTGCTTTCCAGTGCATGATGGACCCGCAAGGCTGCTATGCGATCCCGGACATACTGGGTCACTTGAACGCGGATTTCCATACCTGAGAGGTGAATGAGCGAGCCACTTCCTCGTATGCTAAAATAAATATACGGACCAAGCATTAGCGTGTCTGGAAAAAGCGGTGCCAAAGCGATCAAAAGACCACCGAACCCGCATCCTATATCAGCAAATTCCGGCCGTTTTGTAGCCAGTTGATATGCAGGAAAATGAGCAGTCATGTCAAAATTATTTGGGGTAGACGGATATTGGAGTGTATGGTCCGAAAAAGGGTTTGCATGTGCTCTTTGACGATAATGTCTTTTCTACCAGACCACAAATGAGGAAGTTGGATTTCACAATTAAAAGAAAGAGATTTTGGCGTACTTGAGGCATCAGACCGAGCTCATTTAGCGACTTTTCAGACACTTTGGTGTCCATGCTCTGCTTGTCTCGTTTTCTTTTCCTGGTTGAACTGGCCATTGCGGCTTGGACAAGTTGACGCGCGTCCAGCCAATCACTGATCAGGCCAACAACTACTTGCAAACAAAAGTGCTTAAAGGACACGCGCAAAGGCTCAAAGTTCGTGATTGGAGTAATGATACGGACTAAGAATCCTTTAATAATCTCTGTCTGAAGACGAGGGAGTATTGACTTGGATGGTGTATTAAATTGTATTACAAGTCGTATTAAACAATATTACAAGTGTGTACTGCAGGTTCAGGTACTCAAGGAGAGTCTATCTGATTTATAGCAGGTATAATTTCCCTTGACATTCCTAATCCCTGATCAAGATGTCGATTCCACCAAAGCCTGTCATCCTATCCGTGTAATTTGATTGTCGAGACTTCCGATATTCACTCGCTTCTATCGGGACCACATTCTCCTTCTCGTCAATAGTTACTCTGTTGATAGCCTGTCGGGTATTATTCCTGTCACCGTTTAGCTTTGCGCCCTTTTTGCCCCTTGGCTGGATAATCGTTATCTTCGTCTCTAGCGGCGAGGGCATGACCAGTATCTCTTATGTGGTTGAACAATTTTGTTTTAGAGTCGAATGGCGAGTGGCACACATTACACTGTTCCCCTTATTAGTGATTCAAGCAATTTAGAAAGATAGCCTTGGCTTACCGCATGTGTTGTTGCCCCTTGAGCCTTTTTAGCTAAATCTCGGGCCCTACGTTTGTCTCTCTTGGACATTTGCTGCTGGTCATGATTGGATACAGTGAGAGGATCGCGGACTGGTTGGAACTTGTTAGGAAGCCATCAGTGCCTCAAGTGTGGACTCTTACCTGACTCCAGGGCTTTTTCTCTATCGGTGGGATCACCAGGGGTAGCTAACATACTTTGTCCTCTTTCAAGGGATCTCACACCAGGATCTTCATCTGCTGCAGCATCAAGTACCGTGACCTTTGTTTTGCCCTTCTTTTTGCCTTTCGACTGGGGCAAGATATCAAACCCTGAGCTATCGGGAAACTCATCTTGCGCATGATTGGGACTCCCGCTTTCTTGGGCAACTTCCAATTTCATACCAGAACCATATTCGTCGTGGATGATTGCCTCGTCCGAAATTGCGTCTTGATCGGGACTCCCGCTTTCTTGGGTAACTTCCAACTTCATACTAGAAGCATATTCGTCGTGGATGATCGCCTCGTCCGAAATTGCGTCTTGATCGTGAATATCATTCAGCTCCTCGTTTTCTTCCTGCATCTCTCGTCGCAGTCTAGAAAAAATATCACACTCGTATCCATCGCATCACAGGGAATACATACCGGTCAACTTCTTTTAGATGTTTCCTGCTGCGTTCGTGACTCTCCCAGGCAGCTTCTGATCTAAAAGTGCGCGAGCAAGCAACACACTCCCATTCCTCTCCCCCTTCTGCTTCTTCCCATTCGGCGCTGTTATCTATGTCTTCCACTTTAATGCGTTGCCAGGACTGTTCGACATATGCTTGTCCTGCTTCCTCTCGTCTGCGGGCCGCTTCGATTGAAGATTCTACCGTGACTCCAGTGGTAGGTGTAGATACAGCATTTCGCGAGATATGAAGCTTATATCGGGGGTCTCTCCTGCGGATGAAAAGAACAAGGGACTGTTGCACTAACGAATCACAATCATGCTAGAATAGTCTGCGAGTTGAGCTTACCCGGATAGTGTCATTATACTCCCGCTTCGCGTCGTCCCTGGCCTTTTTATTCTCCTTTTCTATCAATCTGGTGGAAGCACTGTGTCAAAGACCAGTCCTATAGATATCATTATGGCACTGTACCTTCGAACTCGCCTATCGGGGGCTTCGGATAAATTATATTGTTCCGCCCATGTGAAATCCTTGACAGTAGAAAATGAGAGCCATTGATTGTAGAAATTACGCGCGACTTGCTCCTGCCCTTTCGGTGCAGTCCAAGGCCAATTAGGATGGCCAAACGATGAGTAGGGCACATCCGAATCCCACATGGTTTCCTCATCTGCCAGACGAAGGAATAAATTTCGATAGAGCGCGAAGAAACCCTGTGATGACTTTATTCAATATGCAAACTTCGAAGGATGAGATTACTCCTACTTTGTCGGAATCGTCAAAACCAGACCAGTTGCTCGCGTCGAAGAATTTCATGAGATGGCGCACTGTAAGCCCACGATCCCTTGCTCGCGAGTTCTTTTTGCCTGTTCTGACCTCCTCGAGTACGGTGCTGGCATCAGCTTCCGGAATCAGCGAGGCCCGATGTGAGTCGTACCACGCTCGTTCCTGGGCCGTCTCAGTCGGTGTTGATTGCTGGCAAGCAGACTGATACTCACTTGTTCATCACTAAGGACCTGTAAAGTCTTGTGTTTAGGCCGGTCCCGTGAAGGCTCCTACTAGTAGTCGATGCCTACCTCGTATGCCTGCTGGATTGCGGCAAAGCGTTTGGTCGCAGCCTCGACATCGCCAGCATTCTTGTCGGGATGATGAATGAGAGCCTGCCTACGAAAGGCTTTCTAACTTGTCATTGCAAATAATTAGCTGTTGGGACAGTTGCACTCTGAAGCATAAGCATACTTGCCTTTATTTCATCCTGATCTGCTGTCTCAGTGATTTCCAAAATTGCATAGTAATCCTGAACGGTTGTGTCATTCTCATTTTGTTCACCAGGAGGAGCCTTGGATTCTTGTGCACCCATGTCCGAGAGCCGAGTTGGCGTGCTTACATAATTGGGGCCGATGTAATAAGCGCCAGCAATAATCCAATAATCCTGCCACAGAGATATTCTCGATAAACACAAATAATCAGAACGTTGCGTTTCTCGGAGATTGTTGGCGATGGGGGTGGGGATGTTGTTTATTTATGAACCCTGAATAGTACTATCTTCGAAATCAGAGATCTTTCTCGGTACACATGGTCCTCAGGGTAGTCTGCATATTATCGGCTGGAATACCTTGCATGTGCTTACGGGTCCCCTTTCGGTACCAGTTTGATGAACCTGCGCAATATTATCTATCATTATCCAATTTTCAGGTCTGGAATTATGCTCCAGCTGGGGTCTAAGGGTGCAATGGACGCGGTAGTAGGTACCACGCCACACCGCATGAAATGAGCTTCCCAATATATACGCTTACTTACTGCGGATCTATCAAAACGCACAGGTCTGTAGATCTGACTCGTGCGCTGCCGGAAATTTCAGGACATCCACGGAGTCTCTTCCAAGAACACACAAGAAGCGATAAGGCAGATCGTCCTAATTATAAGCACAGAGATTCTTGCACCCATGTATTTCTTTTGGCGGACAACACACCCCTCAACGTGGACTCGAATGCGTTATTTTGACCCCCAAGGCGCGCACTTGTGGTTGCTCACAACGTTGCCAGGTGTTGCTGCTATGACCGCTGGGGCTCTCAGATCCCCTCACGATCTATTGATCAGCTTACCTCTCTGCTGGATTTGTGTCCCTTCAAAAAGAACCTCGATCGATCAGTCAAAATGATTTTTCAAAAACATCACATGCTCGTTGTGTAACTCGTGTCCCTTGCAGCAGTGTAGTGGCAACGCGGACTCTAAATCGACCCTAAGCTTAAGGTTGGATCGATGATCACAACGGCGAACGTCACCCGTTTACAGATTCTATTGCAGTTGATACAATAATCCGAAAAAAAATATGCATGGAGTAGGTGCATAGCTTGTTTTGTTTCTTGGCTAGTATAACATGGCTACAAAATGTATCTGACACTGGGCGGGTATAATGAATGCCCTTCTAGAGCGAGGCTGCCTTGGAATCACTAGAGATGAGGGGGGAAACAATAGATCCGCTAAAAAAAAGCTGAGACAGGGTGGGAGACCGAAGAAGTCGCGGAGATAGACGACGTGACAAATTGGCATATTGGTTTGATGAAGGAATAATTATTAACCCCGATGCTCAAAACAGCTAACCCACTCATGAGGAAGGTGGTCGAGGGTGCTGTGATGATTCCATATCTAGCGTCCCGTGAAACTGAGATATAGTTTGTGGGTCGTGAGCTGAAGTTTCGTATTGAGATATATCTATCTCCATTGCTGCCGGCTCTGCGGATGCAACAAGAACGTTGCGGTGAAGCGTCGCAGGGTCAAATGCAGCGGTTAATAGAGGCGGAGATGAAGAGATGGACCCAAACTGATTAGGAGAGGTGCCTCGATGCGAAAACTGATCTGATGTGCCATGTAAGGCAGAAGAAGCAGCGGAATTGAAGGGAAACGGCGTATCTGCTGGCGACGCCGAGTAGGGACGTGATGCAGCAACGTGTGAAATCGGCACGGTGCTGAAATCTGTCAAAGACGATTGGGAGTGATGGTGTGATGTATTTGACTGGGGCTGCATCGACGGAAACGAGCGAAATAATGAAGTGGAATAATCCTGTTGAAATGCCAGTGAACTGCCTCGTTCAGAAAATGAGCCAGAAAATGGAGCAGTGTGATCGCTTGGGCCCGCTTGAGGACCACAGAGTAAAGAATAGTCGGAGACATTTTGTGAAGATTGTGGAAGTATGGCGGGCACGGAAAATGACCGCTTGCGGCCATGCATAAGGCCGCTGTGTGCTGTATGAGGACCTGCTGATAAGGGAAAAGTATGCGATTCCAAATTTGCCAGGGGAGGCTGGGGAATGTGCATCGGGGGCATAGTCTCGGTAAGATGGTATGGCGGGTGACCCATAGGGCCAGCAGGCGCGCTAACAGGGTGTTCGGCTGTTGGCATGCATTTCAGTGCATTAACGAGGGGGACTGCCGCTCCTACTAAGTCATGGCGGAGAATTTTGGACGCCTGCTGACCCTCCGTCCAATCAGCGCATTTTTTCCAAACTTTTGTTGTCCCAAGTCCACTGCCTGGGGATGACATTGATTCAAGATAAAAAAGAGGAGGTCTAGAAAGGTAAAATGTAGCGAGTCCCTGGCCGGAAGAGGCACTATTAAAATTAGTGCTAGTGATGGAATCAAAGGGTATCTCCATTTTGAACCCGTATCCGTTGGAGTGAATAAACCATGTAAGGCATCTTTTAGAAGTTGAGATATACGCGACCAGATCATGCTGGCCTAAAGTCGCAGATATACGACGCCAACTGCCAATGGTGAGGTCACTGCAAGGGATGAAGGTGACGGCTAGATGTCTTATATTGTTAATACAGTGTGGTCAGCGTAAGGAAATAAAAAAAAATCTTACGTTCGTCTTCATGTATCAAATGCTGTAAATCGCCTTCTATCACAGTATTGAATTCAGAGGGTGTTCCCGGCGGGCTCTCTCCACCAGAGTGAGGGGAGCCTCGAAAACCCATCTTCCCCTTACCCTCTAATGTTTTTGCTTTTGCTCGTCTAAATAATACGTATTTAATATAATGAAAAAGAAAATCAAACAAATAGACTTGCCTGTTTTGGAACCAAATCTGGGTCTGACGTTCTTGCATGCCAAGCAGCTCACTGATTTCCTTACGTTTGGCTGCGGTGGGACTGCGGTCCATGGCGAATAGCCGTTCCAGATGAGTTAACTGCTCGGGAGTGACGCGAGAACGCTTCCTCTTCTCTCTCTCCGGGGCTCCGCTGCCTGGTGGCGCGGATTTGGGTGGGTTGGCCACAGTCGCTGAACGGTGGCGGAGGTGAGTTGTGGGGAGAACGGACATCGATGGGGAGCCTTGAGTCATTGCACGGGGCCGGCCTTGGGTAACCGGTTTTGTGAAGACGTTTGAAGACGACCCTGTGGATGGTGTGGTGGTTTCTTGAGCCGTTAGAAGACTTTCCTCGTCTGCATCTGAAGCACGCTGGAATTTGGACGCGTCCAAGTGGAGGGTTACAGGCTTTGAGCTTGGCTGAAAGGCAGTGTTGTCACGAGTGGGCTCCTTCACTAAAGACGACAGGGGTCAGCTAGACGACGGTGGAAAAGTGTGAGCGCTCACACTCCATAGCTGCGAAGTCCCACGCAACAACGTTTTCTAGTAAAGTGGTCGCCAGGATGGAGGAGTAAGAATAAGATAAGGCCCAGGAGTTCGGTGCAAAGCACTCCAGACCACACGAGGGAGGATAACCGCAGAAGGTGACGAAAAAGGGAGAGGGGAAGAGTGGCGTACGACAGGCCAGCCCGCCGCGTTAGGAGCAACGTGCAGGTGATCGCGCCTCTTGAATGGAAGGGTTGCCACAGTAGTGAGACACGAGGTCAGGCCAGGGGTTGGAATAGAAGGGTGTGGAGGGGGAGGGAAGGAAAGTAAGCGATGTAGAGAATGTGGTGCGGGGTGGACCGCGTGGATGAGTTGGACAAAAGGAATGATAGCAGGTGATAGTACGAAAAAAGAAGAATAGAGGGAAAGAATAAAAAAAAACAAGTACGGAGGATGTTGAGGAAAGGGCAGCAACAACCCGGCTCGCGTCGTGCATTCATCGGTGCGGTCCGTTGACTTGCAGTTTTTGGGGGCCAGTTAAAGCCGATTGGTTCCTATCGGTTCACGGACGCGTGCGTATTGTTCCTGACACGATGGTCGACGGTTACCAGGGGGAAGGCCTTGCCAGGGAGACGATTGGAGTGCCTTTTTTATCTGAGACAAGCCGAACCTACAGCACTGATCGTACTGATGGCGCGCTTTGGGGAGGTCGTTCTGACGGGCGACGGCGAGTGAGCCGTGCCATTCATCGCATTACGACCTGATTCACATCATACATGGTTTGCGAGGGGGAGGAGGACAGAGGGGCTTTCAAAGGGAAAAAGGGAATTCATTCCAATAGCCAAAAAAAAAAAATTTCAGTTCGTTCTTTCTTTGTCTATCAGGGCCCATCAGCGCCTCCTTCACGCCATAACCAGGTCCCGCACCAGAAGCATGCCACTGCTATGGCTTCCCAACGCGTTCGACTTCCCCTACCCCCTTCTCCTCATGCTCCACTTACCACGCATGTCAAACAGAACATACTTCGCACTTCTCCACATGTGGCACCAGTCACGGTCTCTTGCTATCGTCAGCGTCTATACACCTGTCCTTAGACCACACACAAGCAGAAGAATGCCACTTACGCAAGTCATACTTACGCAGCTCACTGCATAGCAAGTCCTCAACTTACAACACAACATGCACAACACGCCTACCATGACGTCCAGAACAAAAAATATAATCACCTTCTCTTTTTACCTTACGCATCACCTCACTAATATCTCCTAGGCCGCTTCGCGTCCCTGTCATCGTAGCCGCCAGTTCCTTCTCGCTTGAGGTCATTGAACCCACCACTTCCTCCACCAAATCCCCCTCCCCCACTGTACCCACCAGGTGGTCCTCCCCCGCCAAATCCGGGCGGCGGTCCCCCAGGCGGTGGACCTCCATAGCCGTTCGCGGGTCCATCTGAGAACCCACCGTTACCTTGAAAGCCGATGCCTCCGCCCCGTCCTCTGCGAGAAAGATCAAGATGAGGACTGGTTTTGTATTGAATAGATGCACATACCTGAATCCACCGCCACCGCCTCTTCCACCACGATCACCGTAGCCTCGATCTCCCCCAAATCCACGGTCTCCGCCAAATCCACCTCTATCACCACCGAAACCGCCTCGGTCGCCTCCAAATCCGCCTCGATGGCCACCGAAGCCACCACGGAACCCTCCCCGGTCACCTCCCCGGTCTGTATAAGAATAATGAGACTTTTGAAAGATCGGTATTGTGGTTGATCGTACCTGAAAAGCCGCCGCGTCCTCCACCGAATCCGCCTCCACCACCACGCCCACCTCTAAACCCACCGCCACCGCCTCCGCCTCCACCGCTACCACCTCTCATCCCTCCTCGAGGCGCAGCGAATGGGGGTGGTGCCGCTGCTTCAGGTTTTGGACGACCCCCGAGTCCTCCGCCGAGACGACGAGGTTTCCACCCACGTACGGTTCGACCTCGCTCGACATCGACAATGATCTTTTTACCCAGGATAACCATACCATCTGCTTCTTTATATGCAGCTACGTCATGTTTAGTGATAGTTGATGTGTTGTATAGAAAGAATAAACATACCTTTCATATCACGCTCCCGCTCGTACACGAGAAAAGCGTAACCTCGACTCCTGTTCTTTTTATCTCGTACGACGCGAACACGCTCGAGCGCCCCGAATTGTTCGAACTGTCGCCGAACGTCGCTTTCAGTAGCATTTTTCGACTGCAAGACATACGTCAGTATCAACAAGCACGTTGAAGATAACAGATATACAAGACGAGAAATAAACAATGTCTTATACGGATCTCCTACAGCTTCGGCGTCGTCGGCGGGTTTGTCTATAGTTCTTGTCAGGGGTGAAGTATCAAATAACAGGTTCCGGGATGCTTACAGCTGTCCTTCGCCTTTTTGAACTGCTCTTCTTTTTGCTTCTTCCTTTCTTCCCTCCTAAGTTCCCTCAAGGTCTCTTCCGCATATGAATAGGTCTGTTCCTCTCCTTCCTCGCCCTCTTCCGTATCCTTTTTACCCTTGCTGATGATTCCATTAGTGGCATCTTCCTGTATCTGCTGAAGTATCGATGCTACACCGCCAACATCCTTTGGGCGAATACGATCGGGGTCTTTTCCAACTGGACGTGCATATGGCAATGGTGGCCGAGGAGCAAAGAGTTTTAACAGATTTGGAGGCAGTAAATGGGTCATTGTAGGAGGGGAAGAAGGGCTGTCGGAGTTTGGATTAGTTGTGTACGCTTATTGTCTTGTTCATCAATCTTTGAGTGAGAGACGTCCCCCACTTCTCCTGTCAAATTATTTTCGCCATTTTTCTCTCTTCATTATCATTATGGTCACTGCTCTAAATGACCCCCCTCCTCGACGCTCCCTGAGATCAACTCGTTCAAACCCTTCTGGCTCAGAGTACTCAGGAGGCTCCTCCTCTCCAAGTAATGTAGACCACATGGACAATGACAACAGGAACGATGAACAGGAAGAGGAACAGCACATCACATCTTCTAGAGGGCGGAAAGTAACAGTCAGGTCATATAAGGAAGACACGAGCGACCTTGATGATGACCTCGACGACGGGCAGCCAAAGAAAAGCAGAGGTGGGAGACACTTGAACGGGTTCATTGTCAGTGACGATTCTGGAGGAGAAGCTTCAAGGTATAACACCAGAGCGCGAGCCAAATCTGTCCCTGTAGTCCCTAAAGTGCGTCCTCCGCCACGAGAGCGCCGCCCATTAGCATCCAAACGCACTACACGTCGTAATGCCCGAACTCGTCACGAGGAGGACGGTTACGAAGAAGGCATCGACGAGGAAGCTGATGCGGATGGATCGATTGATGAGGACATTGATCCCGACGCGCCGCATACCTCACCATCCCCGGAGCCTGAAGTAGAGGAGGATAGCACGAAAACCTACAAGCTTCGGAAACGTGCGCCTGTTAATTACGCGATACCACCTCCGCTTGAAGATCTTTCTCATCTGGGTAATGGTCGCAGTCGCGGAGATCGCCCAAAGGGTAAAAACAAACCTCCACGGTGGGGGGCAACGGGCGCTGAGTTAAGCCGGATGATGGGCTTGCCTATACCAGGCAGCGATTCCGATTCTGACGGGCCTGCCAAGACACCGAGAAAGACACTGGGAGCAGGCGGGATTGGTGGGGGGATGTTTGCCAATGGTTCCGCGGCTGGAGTGATGCCTGAATTTGGCGTGGGCACACCATCAAATTTGGGGAAGGTGGCCGAAGCTAGTGCGTCTTGCATCGTATCAACGTTCTAAATTGATATTTACTTTTTTTTTCGAAGCCCTGGCTGATGCTGATCCATTGGGAGTTAACCAAAATGTAACGTTTGACTCTGTGGGTGGCTTGGATGATCGTAGGAATCTTTGACGCCTTATCATAGTAGCATGCTGATAACACTACATATAGATATATCGGCATTGAAAGAGATGACACTCCTACCACTTTTGTATCCCGAACTTTTCCAACGATTTAACCTCACGCCACCCCGTGGCGTGTTATTTCACGGCCCTCCTGGGACTGGAAAGACTCTCCTTGCAAGGGCATTAGCATCCAGCTGTCGTTCAGGTGGTCGCTCCATTTGTACGTTTTTTATATAGTCTTGCATCTCCTCCTTAACACCCTTTGTAGCCTTTTTCATGAGGAAGGGAGCAGACGTCCTCTCAAAATGGGTCGGTGAAGCTGAGCGACAGCTACGCATTCTATTTGAAGAGGCTAAAGCCTGCCAACCGAGTATCATTTTCTTTGACGAGATAGATGGCACGTTTATGTTCCAAGTTCTATATTGGGGTGATTAGGATATTGACAGACCTTAGGTTTGGCACCTGTACGCAGTTCTAGGCAGGATCAGATACATGCCAGTATTGTTGCGACATTGCTAGCGCTAATGGATGGCATGGATGGTCGAGGTTGGTCCATCGTTTGCGCACGCTTCAATAAGGTGTCATTGACCTGCTTTAAAGGCCAGGTTGTTGTCATTGGCGCAACGAACAGACCGGATGCCGTAGATCCTGCTCTCCGTCGACCAGGACGCTTCGACAGAGAATTTTACTTCCCCCTCCCCAATCTTACAGCGCGGTCGAAGATCCTGGGCATTTTAACCAAAGACTGGGATGGTTGGGACGGAGAGAAAGGTGAAAAGGCCAGGGCGGGTCTAGCTAAGCTTACTAAAGGGTATGGCGGTGCTGATCTGAGGGTTGGTTTTTTTCACCTTCTCCCGCCTTGTCCTGTCTTTTTTGAGTCGTAATCACAGGCCCTATGCACGGAAGCTGCATTGAATGCGGTGCAGAGGCAATATCCCCAAATATACCAATCCGAAGAGCGGTTACTGGTGAAACCTGAAACGGTCCAAGTTCAACCGAGAGATTTCATGATATCCATTAAGAGTACGCCCCTTTGAAATTATTACTTGCTATTGGGGCTGAGATGCGTAGAGCTTGTCCCGTCTTCGGCTCGTTCGACCTCCTCCGTTGCCAATCCACTGCCGCCCCAGCTGGTACCATTGCTTAGTGAATCATTGCATAAAGTCCAATCCGCGCTCAATAAGGCAATACCCCCACCAAAGAAGCGAAACGCTCTTGAAGAAGCCGAATGGGAGGAAGATGGCGACGATGACACTGCCCTTCAAAGAGAAACGTTGCTTCAGTGTAAGTTTTCGTTGCCTTGACTAGCTTACAAACATCTTATTGAAGCCCAGCGTTGGATATACTGCGTATATACCGACCCCGGATAGTTTTGTATGGGCCACCAGGGATGGGCCAGGGGTATGTTGGAGCCGCCGCTCTGCACCACCTGGAGGGTTTCCACCTGCAAAGTTTAGATTTGGGAAATTTGCACAGCGATTCGTCCCGTGTGAGTTTTCTTTTTTTTTCAGAATCTAACCCTGTCACTTAATGTCAGTAAAGACTACGGAGTCCGCGATTGTCCATCTTTTTATTGAAGCCAAGCGCAACCAACCGTCTGTCATATATATTCCCTCGCTTGCAGGTTGGTGTGCTGCTGTATCCGAATCAGCTCGAGCCACTGTACAATCAATGCTCGACTCTTTGGCACCTACCGATCCCATTCTGTTATTGGCTGTTGCAGATTGTCCTTTGTCATCATTGCCACGCGATGTTAGGGCATGGTTTGGCTTACTTGGCGAAAATCGTGTTGTTTTCGAACCTCCAACTCGGGAGCAACGTTCTATGTTCTTTCAAGATCTTATTAAATCAGTGCAGCAACCGCCGAGCGAATTTCCGGATGCTGTCAAACGCAGAAGACGAATATTGGAGAAATTACCAATTGCACCACCCATCGCACCAAGGGCGCCCACAGCCGCTGAACTTGCTCAGCAGGAGCAAAAAGACGAACAAACTGTTACAATGCTCAAATTCCGTTTAGGGCATGTGTTAATGGAGCTTAAGAAGAAATTTAAGCGGTTTTCCAAATCGGCTGCTGTAAGCTGAGCTACGAGAACATTTTGTACGCAATTAACTCATTCTATTTTGTACGTCAGGATGAATACGGGATTGATGGAATAACAGGCGAAATTGGCGCTTTTCAATACCCTGTTGTTGCTCCGACAGCTGATGTTGCACCCAGTATACCTGTAACAATAGAGGTCAATGGCATAGCAACAGCAGACGCGACGCTGAGTGAGCCACTCAATGGTCTGACAAATGGTATCGTTGATATGGAGGTGACCACGACTCCCGCCATAACTCGTCCACAAATGTACAAGATCGACCTGGAACGTATTCAGAAACATCTGTATCGAAGCAGGTATCTAACCGTTCAGGATTTCCTGGACGATGTTGCCAAAATTGTTCATAACGCGACTGTATTCAATGACGACAACGACAGACTGGTCAAGGCACAGATGATGTACACCACTGCTCAAGTTCACACAAACGAATTTGACTCCCAATTTCGGTTAGAATGCGAACGCATGGCTGTGAGGGAAAGGAAACGGAGGGAAAAATACGCGGCCGCTCGTCCCAAACCGATCCAACACCCAGGAACAGTCAATGGGACCCTTTCACCGACAGGGGGCATCCGTCGCAGTGCTCGCAATAACGGCCAGGAGCCAGATGTGCCCATAACCGATCCTGTCAAGTTAGAACGTCGATTAAAGAGGCAGCGGTCATCTGAACCTTCCGTATCTCCAGACGAGAAAGCTTTGGATGATGCCCCCGTGGCCAAAAAGGCGAAGACAGTAAGCGATGTTGACGAGGTTCCAAGGTCCGGATCACCTCACATTGAAAATGCCGTTACTACTCAACCTGAGCACTCGATGTCATGTGAGACCAATGTCCCCGATGCAATACCTGCGGACGCGCCAGTCGAAATGTTAGAGCCAGTCGAGCAAGTAGAGCCGATGGATATTGTTGAACCCGAAGTGCCTCCTTTACACCCACGAAGCCCATCTCCGGAGCCACCACCGCCATTCACACTGTCAGAACAACACTTGCAGATGCTCTCAGATAATCTAGTAGAGCTGACCAGTGAGCTTAATGTCGAGCAGCTCGAGCAGCTTAGAGCGGCTTGTCTTGGTTGTGTTTGGCGGAGAAGGTCGGACTGGGATCGCGATGATATGGTCAGCGATTTATTGGCTATCGTAAAATTGTTTGTTGAGGAGGTACGAGACGGACAGGGAGACTAACTACTGTATTACCTATATATATTCTGTATACTTGTTGCGTGACGATAGTAATTGTGTCAAAGTAGAAAATTAGGCGGAGGAGTACTGAGCCCTACTGCGGTACCTGTAACTTGGTCTGGGCTGTATGTTGGCGACAAATAAAAGACTTGATTAGGATGTAGATTCACAACGTTTATAATTTTTTTTATAAATTATTTTGGAGGGTATATTCCTTGAAAGTTTGAGGATAGAGTACACCTAAAGCACATTCTCTGTGACCTCTCAATTGGGCGCCTATCTAATCATAAGCGCGGATCACCGTCACGTCACGATCACTCATTGTTGAGTTACACTCGCTCGTTCTTAAACAGTTTTTTTAGGAAAAAATTATGTGGATAATGTTAAAACAATAAAGTATATATTCAACTTTTCGTAGGCGTTGAGTGAGTGTGACCCAAGTTGTTCCAAGGGTGACGGTTGAGTGATCGCGTGACGGTGATCTGGTCCAATATAATTGCGGTCAATGGGCGCTTGAGGTCAACTTCTATCCCCTAATTGGGAAGAAATATCTGGCATACTATAGCCGGTTGTGAATACCTACATACCTACGTATATACCATCATCCGATTTAATGCCCAACAAACAACAGGTCGGAGGGGAATATGGCGAGGTACGAGCAAATATCGACGTGGAGAAGCTCAATGAATACCTATCCTCCCATGTCGCCGCGGTGCGAACGCCTGTGGGACTGAAGCAGTTCAAGGTGTGTTCTCACTCTCTACCCACCGGTGAATCGCCTCACGATGTCCGTTAGTTTGGTCAAGTAATATCCCACTAATATGCGTTTATACTGTACGAGCTGAATGGAATTTGCAGTCCAATCCCACCTACTTTGTGACGGACGCCAGGTACTAGGGGCGGCTCATGTGTATGATGCATACAAGTTCTAACGTGCGTTGGTAGCGGCACTCGTTTCGTTTTGCGAAAGAAGCCTGCGGGACAGCTCCTGTCGGCGACCGCGCATCAAGTTGAGCGCGAATACCGGGTCCTTGCTGCGCTACACGCACACAACACAAAGCCTTCCACACCGCCCACGTCTCGCGTTCCTGCGCCAGAACCTATTGCCTTGTGCAAGGATAAAACGGTCATAGGGACACCGTTTTATATCATGGAGTTTTTGGATGGGCGGATTTTTACCGATGTACGTTATGCAGTTTCGAAATCAGTCTCATGCTGACCCGAAGATGCATGATTTCAGGCTACTATGCCCCAATTGGATCCGGCTGAGCGGCCAGCATAGTATGTTCCTACATTCTATGAATCTGGTTTATGTCTGATGTGTTGAACTGTAGTTGGCTTGCAGCTGTCCGAGCGCTTTGTACTCTGTCAGTTTTGTCCCCCGCGGCATTAGGCCTACTTGATTTCGGCGCCAATACCCCATACTTCCCGCGACAGATAAAATCTATGACACGGGTATCACAGGCGCAAGCGGCAGCTGTCGATATCGAGACAAACAAGCCTGTTGGCCCGATACCGGACTTTGACAATATGGTGGCTTGGTTCCGCAGCAATTTGCCAGACGAGAGCAAGACCGGACTTCGCATTGTCCACGGGGATTACAAACTCGATAATATGGTTTTTCACCCTACAGAACCACGAGTCATAGGAATTCTAGATTGGGAACTATGTACACTTGGCAGTCCGGTTCGTGTCAGTCCAGAAAACAGTCTATTCAAAGTATTAATGTCATGTCGTAACGGCAGCTAGCAGACCTGGCTAACTTGACACAACCTTGGTCGATTGATGTAAAATTTAATTTGGTAATCGGCTCGATTCGCGGGTTCAAGGGCTTGCCGAGTGTGGCCATCTCATCGGAAGAATTGGAAAGAGAGTATTGTCGAATAACAAACCAGCCTTTCCCCATTAAAGAGATGGTCTTTGTTCGAAGTTGGATGCTATTCCGCGTACGTGCCCCGCAGGTTGGATGAGATGAAAAAGAGCTGATCTGATTCCAGCTGGCTATTATCTCGCAAGGGATTGCGGCACGTTATGCGAGGAGGCAAGCGAGCTCTGAAAGAGCATTTATGAGTATGACTACTTTCCCTAAAATTGGGTTGCTAGCTAGGGATATCCTTCAAGAAGAAGGGGTGTTCGGGGAGAAGACGAGATTATAAGAGAATTAGCGAAACGTTGTGACCATGTGATATGAATTTTGTTATCGGTAAATGCCGGGGAAGACACCATGGCTTACTACTTACAACCAATATGTCTACATCAACTGCGAGGTAGTATACCAGCAGCGCTCGTTTGTCGCAATGTTTACGCCTATCTTGGAGACCATAGAAGGACTTTACGACGTAATGCTAGTAGCGAGACTGGAACGAGAAGTGGACTGATGTACCATGGCCCGCTGACGAAAACCTACCGAAACTTGAAAATTTTCTCGCTGACGTCGCTAGGACTTGCGGCATCGATGACGCCGTTATTCTTTATCATCGAGTCGACACTGCCTTTGAGTGCTCGCGTAGCACTCGCCGGAACGGTAATGGGAACTGGGGGGATTTCCACGGCGTTGGTAGGATGGTGTGGGTCGCCATATGTGTCGACCCTTAGAAATGTCGGAGGCGGAGACTCAGAAGCGGTCGAGATGGAAACGGCGACGTTGCTTCTAAAGAGGAGGTTTACGACCGTGTACGATTGGAAATGGTTCCTTCGGGACAGCGGACGCCCATTTGCGAAATGGGAACTCGCGAATGAAGTGGAGGGAAGCAAAAAGGCGGGCGAGGAAGTGAGGGAAGAGACGGTCGCTGAAACGAAAGATGAGGATGGGCGAGTGTTGGGAAGGTGGATTGTGACCTGGAAAGATGGACGGGGAGTGTGTCGAGGGGAAGGGAAAATTGTGCGGTGAGTTATAGTGTAATTGTCATAAATTATGCTTACGTAATGGCGCATCTCCAGGTACTTTAACGTGCATGAGGAGTTATTATAACCAAAAGTAGAGCTATTTTGTGACATCCTCGACCCTCATCCAAATATCAGTATTAAATACTCGAGGAGACACATTAATGAGGCTAGTTTATCCTGAGATATCCATCCAGTGAAATAGTCAACCTTAATATGTCAATCTTCTATGTTTAGTCTGCAAGTGTGACCGTGACCGAACACGCCGAGACCGCGATGCAAAATTCTCGCCAAGGCTCGTTGAATATTAAAGCATCCTCACTCAAATACTTACCCATGTGCCACTTCTTTCTTCCCCTTCCATCGTCCCCACCACTCATTTGTCGTCCTCCCCTTTCAACAACTAACTGCATATCCTCTCATTCATGTTCCCCAATCCTCTCCGTTCTTCAAAATCAGAACGTTCTCTAAGAAAGCTCAAAAAAGGGAGGCCTGATTTAACCTGGTCTCGCAGGATCAGTAAAGACCTGTCCATCCCTCAAAAGGTCCTTTTCTGTCTTTCTATCGTTTTTTTTTTGTCCCCATACTTACAACCCACCCAGCTCGATTTTCATCTTGACACACAGCTCCTAGACCGTCCGATCCCAGTCGAACCCGCTCTAGTACGCCTCCATCTATCGTTTCTTCATTCTAATCAGCCCAATAACCCATACCAGTTGCCAGCTAGGCGGTCCAGAAGCATTAACACTCGCAACGTCAAGCGGGAGACCATTTTTATCGACCTCATGAATAATGATCTTCTCCCTGCTCTGGATTATGCGTTTGCCATACTGGACGCCGACAAAGACTCTTCATCTCCCATCCTGCCAGACGGCTCCTACAGTGTCTCGTCTGATCAAACCTCTAACTCTTCCGAGTCAACGCCACACACGCCTTCTTCGCCCACCTGCTCAAGCGCTTCTGTCGGCACGTCAATGCGTTCAACCCCACCCCGCTACGTTTACGTCCCAAACCCTCTGAACAGTACCGAACCATCCACTCTTCCTAGTCCTACGCCTTTTACCCCAGAACGGCGTGTAAAGACACTTGATAGCTGCCGCCAAGTCACCTTTGATCCAAATGAACTTTCTCGCGCTCTCACACACGCCAAATTCAACGGCACCCCTGAACGTATGTCTCCTTCCCTCGAACGCCCTGGCGCTTCTGTGCCTTTTCCACCACCCGCCACGCCCTATTCAACCCGCACCCCATTGCTTCAGCGCAAGCCGCGTATGATCCATTCAGCGGAACCCAGCGTTGATGAACACGACTCTTTTTCCTATCGCAGCTGTCCCGGCTCCAGCAAAGTCAGCCTTGTACGCTCCTTATCATTACTTGACCACCGTCGCGATTATTTCACCCCCCGCCGCCCCTGTCCCAGTACAACAAGTGTCAATACTCTTGATTCCGGTTTAGCCGCCCTTCTTGCATGGCATCCGGCCCCCATCAGGACTTTCTCTTCGTCGAAAAGGTCCCGCGTATGTCTCTCTGCCCGTATACGTACAATAACATTCTAACACCCTACTTTTTTAATTATGTAGCCACTACCGGCCCGCAGAGCATCGACACCACCTTCTCAGACGCGTTCACGCTTCGGTATTCCATCCGCTCGACCTCCAGTACCAGCGTTACCGGATATATTCCTCTGTCCTTCGGCGACCAGGAAGGCCAGCATTAATACCGTCTCTCCTCCCACTTGACGCTTTACGTGCGTTCCGGTCCGTGGCGAGCCCATGACCCGAGCTGGTCTTGTAATGAATGCTCCATTACGAGCTTCAGCCGCGCGCTAAGCTTTAAATTTCGCTTTCTCGACGATTTGGACAAGTACACTTTCCTTGTGATAAATCGATTTTTCTTTCATTACCGCGTAGATACCCTGTTCGCTATCGAACTTCCAACCAAGCGTGAATTAACTGTCGCATTGATACATTTATGTAAGGCAAAGCGATATGAATATACACGCATGAAGAAATATGCCATAGAAGTGCGCGCAATGACATTGAAATAATGAAATGAGTGGGGAGTAGGAGCCGTACGGCGACCATTTAGTCAATCGCCGATACGACGGTGCAGCGTTACTTTTAGAGCGGTGAGATAGAATAAGTAGTCTAAAGAATGCGGTGCAGATGCGATACAAAGCAGCGGCCGTAGATCATTAATTCTTCTTCTCCGACGAGGAGGGGTCTTCTGGGGCCGCTGGTTCCTCCTCCTTAGCGGCATTCTCCTGGCGCTTCTCGTATACCTGTAAATGCATCAACAGGTTAACTCATATAGCGACAGCGTAGTGAATGAACGGACCTTTTGGAAAAGGCCGAGGGACGCTTGTTGCGTCTCGCCGATCTTCTCCTTGATCTTCTCAGCATCGACGGCTGGGTCGGCAGCTTGGCCTTTGGAGGCAAGATCGCGGAGTTCTTCGACGAGCTTGGTAACCTTTTCTTTCTCGGCAGCGTCAAGCTGATCCTTGAATTCATTCATAGCTGTACGAAGAAAAAACATCATTTAGCGTCGACTGCTGCGGCCGCTATTGACGCAACATACCCTTTTCGGTATCAGTGCAGATGGAGTCGGCCCGGTTAGCTTCCTCAATAACAGCCCGTCGTGCCTTGTCGGTCTCGGCATACTGTTCGGATTCGGAGACCATACGTTCAATGTCCTTGTCGCTTAGACCAGAGCTTGAAGCGATAGTCATTGATTGATCCTTGTTCGTTGCCTTGTCTAATTACACTCTGTCAACCTACGCCAATAATCGGAAATGAAAAATAAATTTACTAACCTTTCGCAGATACGTTCACAATACCATCAGCATCGATATCAAAGGTAATCTCGATTTGCGGAACACCCTTGGGAGCGGGAGGAATGCCAACCAGGTTGAAATTGCCAAGAAGCTTGTTGTCCCGAACGAGCTCACGCTCTCCCTGGTAAATTTTCACCTCAATGGCAGTTTGACCATCGGCCGCGGTAGAGAATGTTTGCGACTTCTTTGTCGGGATGGTGGTGTTCCTGTTGATAAGCTTCGTCATTATGCCGCCAAGTGTCTCGATACCTGGAGAGCAAATAAAAACTGCCAAAGGACATATATAATGTATGGTGCAACTCACCGAGTGACAAAGGAGTAACATCCAACAAGAGAATGTCTGTCACATTACCAGCAAGAACGCCACCCTGAATTGCGGCACCAATGGCGACAGCCTCATCGGGGTTGACACCCTTGCTGGGATCACGACCGAATACAGATTTAACGGTGTCAACAACCTTGGGCATACGCGTCATTCCGCCAACTAAGATGACCTCGTCGACTTCATTGCTCTTGACACCTGCGTCAGTCAACGCGCGCTTGCATGGTGCCACGGTGCGCTGGATGAGGGGATCGACAAGGCTTTCAAATTGACTGCGAAGCAATTTGGTGTTGATATGTCTAGGGCCACCCGCACCGCCGGTAATAAAAGGCAAATTAATCTCGGTTTGAGTGGTGCTACTGAGTTCAATTTTAGCCTTCTCCGCGGCCTCACGGACACGCTGAATAGCCATGGGTTCTTTGGTCAAGTCCTCGCCAGTGTCCTTCTTGAATTCCTCAATAATATGATTCACAAGGACGATATCAAAGTCCTCTCCACCAAGGTGAGTATCTCCATTGGTTGACTTGACCTCAAACACGCCCTTCTGCATCTCTAGAATAGAAATATCGAAGGTACCTCCCCCAAGATCGTAAACAGCGATGATAGATGAATCCGACCGATCAACACCATAGGCAAGGGCGGCAGCGGTAGGCTCATTGATGACACGGAGGACATCGAGACCAGCAATAGAACCAGCATCCTTGGTCGCTTGCCGTTGAGCGTCGTTGAAATAGGCAGGGACAGTGACGACAGCATGGCTTTGTCATATTATCAGAAAATCACGCAAACTTGCAGTAAAAACTCCCACGTACTTGACCTTTTTGTTTAGGTATTGCTCTGCTGTTTGGCGCATTTTGGTGAGGACCATTGACGAGAGTTCCTCAGCAGACTAGAAAAAAGAGTGATTTCAGACTCTTCTGTCGAAATAGTATAAGCGGATTAACTAACGAATAACTGTTTCTTCCCATCCTGATCTATTTGAACGGCTGGTCGACCATCTGGACGTGGGACAACAGCGAATGGCCTGTGAGAGAGAATATTATACAAAAAAGTATCAATAGGGACGGGAAGGGCACACACCAATGCTTCATGTCTTCCTGGACTTCCTTGTCCTTCCATATACGACCAATAAGACGTTTGAAGGCGAAGACTGTGCCTGCGGAGTTGACAATGCCCTGACGTTTGGCGGGAAGACCAACAAGGCGCTCTCCGTGTTTTGTAAAGGCCACGACGGAAGGGGTGGTACGTGCACCCTCGGCATTTTCGATGACGCGGGGGGTCTTTCCCTCCATAACGGCAACGCACGAATTTGTTGTCCCCAAATCGATACCAATAACAGGACCTATTCAATACATGATGTGTATGATATGACAGAGAAGTGAGATGATGCATACCGTTGACTTTTGAGTTCATATTCCGGGCAATGACCGACCGGGGAAGTTGCTGTAGAGAATTATTTTGAGAAAAAGAGCAAGTGAGAGATGGGAATACTGACCGCATAGGGTCCAGTACGCGCAGTGCGTAAGGCTGCACGGGCAACAGATAACATGGTGAGGGAGTGGGGAGGGGGAGGGAGGAGGAGGATCCAACCTTGGGTTCGAAATTTTTTGCGGGTGTCCAACGGATGACATAATCCGCGCCAGCGAAATTTCTGAGCCTTTCTCCCACGTTCTAGGATGCCTACTAAGTTACACCACTGCTCGTTCCCGTCCTTGTGCTTTCTCTTGAGCTAATTATTTAAAAAATGCGTGGAATATTTTGACCTTATCATTATATTGACTTTGAGTATTTATAGTAAAGCTTTTATAATTGATAGTTGTCTGCACACGCATTATCGCAAGTTCCATGTAGATCATCCGGCTCTGTTTTCCTGCGGTAGCGCTAATCTATCTAAAATGATCTAAATATAACTACTCACTGACATTGACTCGACTGGATGCACCTCCCGCTTCTTTCTGTCGCCTTGCTTTCCAAGTTGTTCCTCGTCCATGACCACCGTGAAAGAGTCCAACCAGCCCCTCTCAATACGTCTCACAGAGTCTGTTGTCTTTCTCAGGCATTCTTTAGATACCCGCCGACAACATGTAGACCAGCAACCTCCCGCAATGCTCAGAGGTCTTTTAATCATGCATCTGACAAAGCCAACTCGAATATCAAGCATCGAAATCGCGCTTGAGGGAAAGGTCTGCATAGTCTCCCCAGTCGTTTGACCACTCATTAAGTGTTATTCACCTCACAAAAGAGTGTGGTACACTTCCCAGAAGGTATGTACAGCAACAGCTCCTGCTCACCAGACTTGTGCCAAATTAACGCCTATTGGACCAGCCGGTCGTATCGCTGACTTGTCAGAAGAAAATCTTTTCCTATCAGCCCGTACTGTTTTGTATGACGCTAAAACACATTCTTCAAGCAAGCGTTCTGCGTCACTCGAGCTCAGCTCTCATACCCCTGATCGGGACCTTGAATATGTTGACGACGAAGCTAATTTGAGAGCCCCTGCATCCTCAACCCGTCCAAATTTTCTGTCACTTTTTGACCAGTCATCCTTAATGCCACCGTCCCATTCTACTCCCTCCAACCTGCGTCCCAACAGCACAGAGAGGTACCAATGGCAACATAATTCCCCCATAGAGCAATTAACACAAACCATTTCGCCAGATCAATTTGCTACCCCCCCAGTCTCACCGCCATACACTCCTTTACAAAATGTTTCTGAGCTCCCTGCCATATCTCGTCCAGTCACACCTGTCGGTAATCCCGGAGAACGCTCTCATCGTAGTTCCAGAAGCTTCAGAGGCGACCACCCGGGACAGATGTTGGAAGACTTTCGGAACGCGCTGAGAATGGAGATTGGGGGACCGTCACGTACGCAATGCATATATGCCTTTCACATCGTATCTTACTAGTAGCCAGGTTCTATTGCCTCCGGGACCCCTCCTACCTCGCCACCTGTGACTTCAGAAGTAAATGCGGCATTTTCTTCCCGCTCGACTCAGACAGGCTTCACAGTCACATCCCCACCTGAATCTCCCATGGTATCCCGGTCGACTTCTGATGATATTGAGCGTAGCAGCCCACGGCCAGCATTACTCCAGCCAGGCAGTTTACGTAGTACGCGGAATGTATCGCCGTCACCCTCACCTAGCTTACTCCCATCAAATGACCTACCTCTTGAACATGAGACAGATATCTCACGTGGTCGCCATTCTTCCCCACGGTGGAGTTTATCTAATATGACCAATGTATTTAAAGATGCAAAGGACAAATTACGCGGTGGATCTAAAGACAAGGAGCTTCGAAGAGGTCGGAATCCTGAACCTCGTCCGCATGAACAGCATCATACCGATTTCGTCCTCACAGAGGATAGCAATCATAAACTTCGTGATCATCGTAAAACCACCTTGGCCAAACTTACCTCTGCAGTCCGTCTTGATGAGCCCTCGCATGTTGAGAACTGGAAAGAGTTTCGGAAGGGTAAGTTGTTAACAACGTTCCCTATATTCTCTATATTTACCCAGATGCGTAGGTACTTACACATATCCTGTTTCTTTTGCTATACCCTCTAGTTACCCACCTACCATTCATTGTGACTACGGCACCATTACTTACCGTCTAAGAGGGGTAGTACATCGTCCTGGCACTCTGACCTCCAAACTTGCTGCATCCCGAGACGTTATCCTGGTGGCCAGCCCCCCAGACGATGATGCTGAAGAAACACCTTTTTTAAACGTGGAAAGACAATGGGATACTCAACTACGCTACTTAATCGCTTTCAGTGGCAGGAGTTTCACCATTGGTAGCCGTATTCCATTCAAACTCACTCTCGTGCCCATGGAAAAAGTTAAAATATATCGTATTTCTATTTATCTCGAAGGTTGGCCGTTGTTAATTTATTCGAGCTCCTTTTTAATTGGAAAACTTTAACAGAAAGAGCGGAATACCACATCAACAAAGGGGCGGCGACGCGCGAACAGCTGATCAAACGTTTCGAACTTCTATCAATTAAACATCCAGATAGAATTCCAAAACCTATCTTGCCTATTAATCCCAACCACGGATCCCTCCTTACGCCTTACCTTGAAACTTCATCAACAGGTACCTCTGATGAAGCTCTCGCTTCACTCATGGGACCTGGTCCTTGGGTTCTTACTCAAAATTTAGAGTTGCCCAGTGAGTGTGGGAAAATACACTTCACCTACAAGCATAGAAACGCAGCCATCACTGTGAATCATTCTCTGAAAATCGCATTTCGTGCGGAGAGGGGCGATGATCAAGCTATTGATTCCAAAACAAGTAAACGTAGGCTTTTCGACATCGTTGTGCAGACACCAATCCTTATCCTGTCTGTGAGTGTGTTTTTGTAGTTCATCCGTTGCCTTTGCGGTTGTTTATGGTTACTACCTATAGTGTCATTCCAGTCCAGATTGGACGTCCCTCCCTCGCTATTCATCATATGATGAAGGGGAAAACGATCTCTCCTTTCGTCGGACATGCGGTTGTTCGACGGGTCTGACTAGTCAGCCACTCTCTAGTCGTAATAACAGCTCCCCCGTCGTCACACCATTTACCTCACGACCTGCGACACCAGAACGAAGCAGCAACACACACCCAACCTTCGGAACATCCAGCACCTCGGAACTATCTGAATTTGCCAGAAGCAGCCACCATTTTGCACGGCTGATGGCGGGTGAAGAGGGCGTGGTTGGGGATTCCCCTCCACAATATGGAGACGTGTCTTTTTAGGGCCGGTGACTCGTTTACGAAACTTGTTATCACATAGCGATATAGATCTATTGCGGCTGCAATAAAGATCCTTTCAATTCCTTATTTTCAGTACTGTCAAATGTAGGCTATACATTAATAATTGTGTCATCAGACACTCTGCAGCTGGACAGCGAAAGGAGTCTGAGAATCCGATTAGCAGGGAAAATCACCTCTGCATGAGACCGACGTGGATGTAAAATATTACTTAAAACGGGGATCGTGGAGGCGGCGATTGCAACCCTTTTCATTGAAGGGTCAAGGATACCAACATCCAGCATTCCGCAGAGTGAAATGAAGCAAGCGTGAGAGGCACTTTAATGGTTTCCAAGGGCGTAGACTTTAAGCTTGTTGATCACACCGTGTATAGGCAGTGTTCAGTCATGATATGGAGGCTATTTCTGGCACTTTTGATGGTGCTCAAGCTCTCTTTATATAATAATGTATCCAATTAAAGTTTGTTTAAACCATGTCCTCGACTTCAACATCAACACGTCAAATACAAGGTTAATCCTTGATGCAGTCATCTTGAAGGACTGCTCATAAGACACATCTTGCAGGCCATTCGTCTCTAAACCTTGAAGTGCCAGGTCAACAGCAAGTCCTCCACGCAGTGCCCACCAAAAAGTGTTCGTATCTCTGTCATTAATTCACACAACGTCGACCGACGCCTTTGGATAGGCACACAGGCGGAGCAGGATAAAGATGATGAGAAGGCGAGAAAGAAGGCCCAGCATGACCTCGAGAAGTCTTGGATGGACAGACTACAGCTGATTAGTGTCATAGTTAGTAACTGCTGATATTCTACGGAAAAATATGAATAATACGCCAGGCTACATTTTTTGCATCGGCGGAGGCGCAGATGCTTTCCATAACAACTCCCAGCCAAGGCGACTCGAGTCCTGTTATTCAGCAAATTTCCAATGCTGGTTTCACGAGTGCTTTCGTGTTTCATTCTTTCGCTGGTGTGTACCATCCAACCCAAGCATTGAGATCGAATGATGCTTACACAGAGTGCGTCAAGCCATGTTGTCTTTCTTCGCCGCGTTCGTTCTTGTGCGATACCAAGTTCATGAAGCTAAGAGAGAAACAGATGAGAATGAAAGGGGGGCAGAAAAGCAGCAAGTATGGAGCAGCGATCCTCATCTTGTGATACGGCGCGTTGGGCATCGACGTCAGGTCTGTGCAGGCACATTTAAATTCTGAAAACATTCATGTAACCAACTCCCCAGGAACCACCCGTGAACGTACTACACAAATTTCATTCTGTGTGCGTATATATTACTGTAGTTGGATTTATCATGGCCGCAATAGGTATTATTTGCTTTGTATGGGCTCAGCAACCAAGGAGCGTCGGAATCTTCACAAGTGTCTGTGTGGGTGTATGTGCTTTAACAGGCCTTGTCGTCGCGTGTACAAATTCCAAAGATATCGAGGCGTCCTGATCAATAGGAACAGATCTTATCTTATATTTGTGCGTGAGAGTGTGAGCTATAAATTCAGGAATCACAATATACTGCGATCTACTCTACATCCCCTACTGAAACATGGCCAAAAAGGCAAAATCTCAGTCCAAGCCGAGTCAGACGACTTCGACGACGACCGCGTCATCCGCTGCCACACATGCAGGCATGGTCCCTGCAGAGGATCCCACCCAACTAGAGTATTTCTTCAAGTCAATACTTTTAGCTGTAACATTGTCCATCGCATCCTTAGCTACTCAGCTCGCATTGCGCCCCTTGTATGGTGTTGTCCCAACCTCTATCAACCATGACAAGGTCAGGGCGTTTGGCTGTTTCATCTCCACGCTCCTTCCCTTCGAGTCGGGAGGGATGTCAGACCAAACTGCCTTCATCGCTATCGCCACGTTGCTGGCGTACGCACCGTATGCGACATATGGTATTGGTGCATGGTCGGCAAAATGGAAGAATGCTGTCATGGGTGCTACTGTTGCTGAAGCTGTCGTTCTTGTCCCAGTGCTGGCCATTGGTGCTGGCCTTTTGAGGCGATGGATTGTGCGTCGTCTCTTCACATTCATTACATGGCTTTTAAGGGATGTATTGACCAGACCAAATCCTTGACATTATTGCCTGGGCCTTGGTCTGCAACGGCTTTCATTGCCATTGGTTCTATTACTTTCTTCACTATTACAGAGAGATGGCTATGGGGTCATCTCCCTCTAGGTGGAAACATAACCAGTACAACTATAGTGCGTTCCGCCCATGTTTTGTATTATCCTACTCAATGTCACATTCGCAGTAGTTCCTTACCGTTGCGGGAGGCCTCACAACCTGCTCGGTCTTATTCTCTACGCCTGTGGCACCACCCAAGGTACACTCGGGCTCCAAGTCTCTGTCATCTTCCTTGCAACTGTCATATGCGCGCTTCCTTCCGCTGTGCTTGCCCCTCATTGCTGGTCTTTCGGCAATCTACCAGCCCCCCAGCCACTCACCGCCTCTTCCTTACATTCGTGGTTCTGGCTCATCACTAGCATCAGATATTTCTACTACGCCTGGCACCGTGCGCGTTCTCGCTCGCACACATAGCGTCACAGGACTCGTACTTGTCGGAGAGCATGTTGAAGAGAAATTCCGGTTTCTCCGAGTAGACCACAGTCTCCTTGGAGGCAGATGGATCCTCGATAAAATTGCTCCTGGAACAAGGGATAACATTGGAGATAGCATTTATTCTACATTTGTGCTTCAGGAGGCGGTTAGATTGGCTAAGAGAGAGACGGAGAATGGGACTAAGGAACGCGCTCTGTTTATGTGCGTGGTTTCAAGCAGCCAATCAGCACATTGCTGATTATTTTCACACAGTGGCCTTGGTGTCGGGGTAGCACCCGAATCGTTCATCTCTCGGGGAATCAATACCACTGTTGTCGAGATAGACCCCGCGGTGTACAAGTATGCGCGGGAGTACTTCAGTCTTCCTGAACCACAAGCAGTGTATTTGGAAGACGCGCGTGAATGGGTACATGAACATGCCCCTCTCGTTGAAGATGAAAAATATGATTATGTCGTGCATGATTGCTTTTCTGGCGGGGGAGTACCTGAGCATATATTCACCTTTGAATTTTGGGAGGAGCTGAAGGGTGTCGTGAAAAATGACGGGATAATTGCAGTCGTACGTCGATTTCTTAGTTTATAATTCAGAAGCCTCTGAAATGGTCCCCTTAGAATTTCGCGGGCAGATTGGCGAGCAATCCAGCTAGGGCTATTTTCTTAACATTACAAAAAAGCTTTGGGCAGTGTCGAGCGTTTCATGACCATTTCGAGGCCGCTTTTGACGACAGTTACTCTTTTTTCAACATTGTACATGCCAGCAGGTTTCGTTTGTTTTGTATTCATGACTGACATTGCTGTAGGTGTTTTTTTGCACGCCATTTTCACAGACAGCGCCCACTTTCCGCAACGCAACGACAAATGACTTTCGCGGATCGTATCTTCGAGGTCACGTCTTGAGTGGTTTGGCGCGGCGGGAACTTGAACCCAGTCACCTGTTAGGGCTTGATAAGGAACCGGAACTGTTGGCCGATGGCGACGAACAATGGATTTTGCGAGACAAGTTGAACCGATTGTCCGAATGGGAAGCGGCAGATGCTGTAGAGCACTGGGGTAGTGAGTCGAATTTGTACTGAGTTATGTTACGTTACTGACGAGCACGCCGGTCAGTAATGAGACAAGTTCTGCCTGATGTCTTCTGGGAAACGTACTAGGAACATCATGATGCCATGGTTATTTCCTGTAATCAATAAATAATAAATATCATCTATTGTAGTGAATCACTAGCAATTATTAGAATTCGGAGCCAGCACTACTGACCCTGCAGTGACGACATGTTTACCAGATATAACTGAAAAAAGAACAATAAAATCCATGAAAATTTTGACTTCATTCATACCCAATACTTCATTTTCTAACAAGTAATTTAACAAAGGTTTCAGACCTTGGGCAATTGTTTTAAATTTCATTCTGTGGTGTCTTTGGAGATTTGAGAGTCCGACAAGTAGATTTGCCACCTCGTCGCACGGTCCGGTTTCCTCCTTTTCCTTGTTCGTCGTCCTAGACAGCTTGGACGAGTACTTTTCCTTAGTACTCTTTAGTACTCTCATCCCACACCCCGCTCACCTAGACTCTTGTAGCGAAAGACCACTACGCCTGCAGGCAGGTCACCGCTTCACGATTTGCAACGAGAGTAATCATCAGCACCCTTGACGACTCTCAATCCTACAATCTCCCCAAAAAAAAAATCAAGCCAGACAGTCATTTTCTTAGACTATAGTCTTCTACTCAGTTCGTGAGTACCTTCCACTTTGTGTCCCCCTTCCCAAGATCCGAATCAACCTTCATCGCAGAATGAGCAAATCTGCTACTGCAACGGCACCAAAGAATCCTACTTCTCAGCCTCCTACAAAGCCTTCTGCTTGGGCAAGAGGCCCTCCTTCGAGCACACCTTCCTCCGTTACTCCTCGCTCACAGTCACCATCCTCTGCAAATGCGACACAGCCTTCTACCCCTACTCACTCCCGAAAGCCATCCGCACTCGGAGGACCTGCAGTCAGCGTTCCGAGGAGCCTCCAGCCCACGCAGAAGCCGGGTAAGTTTCTTTCTCATATTTGAATTTCTTTGCTGCATCCTGATCGTCTTCGTAGCCGCGGGGTTGTCGTTTGGCTCGATAGCTGAGCCTCCAGTACCCCTCTCGTCCAGTCCGGCCTCTGCGCCTCCCATATCTTCGGATGTCCCTAGCGTTAAGTCGTTTGGATCTATCCCTACTCCTAATGGCGTTTCCACGACCATAAGCAAATCGCCTTCTAAACCCGGCACACCTGTTGCGTCTTCACCATCCCCGACGCCCAGCGCCAAACCTAAGCTTGATGTAAAGAGTCTTTTCCGGACTAGCACAGCACCTTCTACTAGTGCGTCATCTCCTACGACCACATCTGCGCCGGAAGGATCCCCCGCTCAACGTCCGGCAGTCATCCCTCCTACTCAGGCGCCACAAAATGGCTACTATCCCTCGCGTCCAGGGGGTCCGCCAGCATTAAGTGCTGGCGTATCATCGAATTCTACAACTCCGCGCTCGCCACAGTACCCTCGACAAATGAGCAATGGTACTGGCTCCAACCGCAACGGTCCACCTAACAGCGCTGGGCTGGGTCCCAGCAGTCCCCGAATGGGCGGTGTGCAAATCCAACACCCCCAGCAGCACCAAATGTCTCCCCATGGAGTTCCCCATCCTCAACACATGCAACCTCAGCATGCAGGTATGCCGATGCATCAGCAATGGACTTCCCAGATATATGTATGTAATTTTCAAATTAAAACAGGAAACTTATCAAACATTTACATCTTGTAGTACCCATACGTTCCTGATTCGAGTCACCCCTATCAACAACCCTATTGGACATCAAATATAGGACATCAGACTCATATGCATCCTCCTCCTCCTCCTCCTCCTCCTCCTCCTCAGCCACAGTCGCAGCCGCCTCACACCCCTGGACCTCATTCCGCAGCTTCCCCCTCTCGTCCTCCCCCACCTGTGCTTCAAGGTGGACCGCCGCCATCTGGCCCGACCCAGACACCAACCCCTGCAATTTCATCTCCATATCCTCATTCCCAGTCATATCCTTATCCGCAATCCCCTCCTCCACCCGGTACACCACAAACACCTGTTGGACGTCTTAGCATGCAAGCACCCGCTTTCGTGCCAACGAAACGAAGTTCGGCTATTAAAATCCGAAACCCTGATAATGGCGAACCTGTTGATCTATCTGCCGTAGCAAGTCCTGTCACTGCTCCGTCAGATGGACCTGTGTCACGGACTGCGGGCTCTCTTGGCATCAGTCACCAACGTAAACCGACCGAAGTTAGGATTGAGACCGAGGACGCGCGCAACAAACGCATGGAAGACCAGCAACGTGCTAAAGAACAGGAGAGGAATGAACAAGAGCTTGTCGCTAAGAGACAGCGCGAGCATGAGGAGAAGATCCGGAAGAGGAAGGAGGAAGAAGAGCGCAAACGGAAAGAGGAAGAAGAGTGTAAGCGGAAAGAGGAAGAAGAACGCAAGCGGAAAGAGGAAGAAGAGGAGCGTAAGGAGCGTGAAGAGAAAGAACGTTTACGCAAGGAAGAGGAGGAGAAGGAGAAGGAGCGTATACGCAAAGAGGAGGAGGAGAGGGAACGCATACGACTCGAAGAGGAGGAGAAAAGGCGAAAGGGGGAGGAAGAGGCCGCCGCTAAGGAATTGGCGCGCAAGGCTGAGGAGGAGGCTAAAGCACGAGCTGAAGAGGAGGAGCGTCTTAAGAAAGAGGCTGAAGAAGAGAAAGCTACTGAGTTCACAGGATCTCCAGCTCCCTCCCTTATCACTCCCGGCCCCCTCTCGAGATCCGCTTCTCCTCTACCCGTTGAGCCACCCAAACTCAAGCGGCCAATTCCTGGACCTCTCGATCTATCTGCTACCTCTAAACCTGGACTTCCTCCCTCACTTCCTTCGGCGCTTGCTACCGCTCGCATCATTGATAACCTAGACAGGATACAATATCCTGAAGGTATCATGAGTCCGAAACCTGAACTCAATACCGGTGCATCAAATGGTAGATTTAGGTGAGTTTTTCCAGCACCACACCCATTCTCAGACTGACCGATCATTGCTCTAGGTATGATCGTGATTTCCTATTACAATTCATGTCCATCTGCAAAGACAAGCCCGATTCACTTCCAGCACTCGACGCAATCGGTCTGGAAGCCGTAGGTGACACGGGTTCTATGGGTAGACGTAATTCTCGTACTATGCCGCCTCCATCAGGTCCTCCTGCCCGAACAAACGTTAGTCTTGGGGGCATGTTCCCAAACAAAACTAATAGTGTTTCTGGATTCCATCAAATGGGCCAGTTTGGCACCCCTACTGGTCCGAAAGGTACAAGCGAGGAACGATTTCTCGCAAGCCAACAGCTGGCTCGCTCAGTATCTGCTGGTACGCCAGGTGGCCTCGCATTTCCCGGCCGTGGCACACCCATGGTGCGAACAATTAGTCAAGGCGGTAGCGCACCTGCTCAGTCTTCAAGTCTAAATCCGAGCGGTCGGACACGCAGTCAACGTGGTAATGGTACCAAACGTGGCGAGAAAGGGGCTGTCAATCAGATGCCAGAACGTGACCGAACGAATTCCATGGTTGGTCCTGGTGCCGGTTTACTCGAACCTGTTGAACCTCTCAAGGCTTCTGAGAACCGTTGGACCCCTATGAACACAGGTCGGAGACAGGCACCTGTTGACATGGATTCGTCCGAAGTCGTGGAACGGAAGGTTAAAAGTCTGCTTAACAAGCTTACCATGGAGAAGTTCGACTCGATTTCCGATCAGATCATCGCATGGGCGAACAGATCCGAGAAAGAGAAGGACGGTCGTACTCTTATTCAAGTTATCCGACTGGTCTTTGAAAAGGCAACAGACGAAGCTGCGTGGTCCGAAATGTATGCTCGTTTATGCCGTAAAATGATGGAGCAGATATCGCAGAATGTCCAGGACGATGGTATCCGTACCTCTGAAGGGAAGCCTATTGCGGGTGGTCAACTATTCCGAAAATATCTGCTCAATCGCTGCCAGGAGGACTTCGAACGCGGCTGGTCCGTCAAGGAAGCCTCTGCCAAAGCTGCTGAGAGCAAGGCAGCTGATGACAAAGCTGTCAAGGACGCTGCCGAGAAAGCAGAAGCTGCCGGTAAAGGTACAGGAGAAGAGGTGTTATATTCAGATGAATACTACGCAGCTCAAAAGGCAAAACGGCGCGGTCTTGGTCTTGTCAAATTCATCGGTGAATTATTCAAACTGCAGATGCTTACCGAACGTATTATGCACGAATGTATCAAGAAGCAACTTAGCAACGTTGAGAATCCTGAGGAAGAAGAGATCGAAAGTTTATGCAAGCTCTTGTCCACCGTTGGCCGTCAGTTGGACACAGACAAGGCTCGTAGTCATATGGATGTATACTTCCAACGGATGAAGGAGCTTTCCAAAAGCGCCAATATCACAAGTCGTATGCAATACATGCTATTGGTTAGCTGTCTATGTAATCGTATCTCATTTTTGTCCGACCACTAATTCGTTCTTACAGGATGTGCTTGAACTGCGTGAACGTCAGTGGATCTCACGTAATGCACAGGCCGCTCCCACCACAATCGCTGCTGTTCATGAACAGGTCCGTAGTTATAATAACGTTCATGTGGTATTAATTAACACATTTTCCTGCAGGCTGCCAAAGATCACGCGAAAGCCCAGATTGAGAAAGACCAGTCTGTTCGCAATCTTAACAATCGTGACGCTATGTCAAGAGGTGGTTCTCGCCGTGGTGAACATCGCGGACAATATGCTGGACAACAGACAGGTCCAGACGGCTGGACGGCTGTCGCGCCTCCTCGCCCAACCCCTACTGCTGGTGATCTCACTCAATTCGGTAAGATTAGCAAAGCCGCCAGTGGTCCCATGACATTTGGACCGGGCAGTGTGTTCGCTGCTAAGAAGGATGCCAAAGGTCGTGAGAGTAGCTTGTCGAGAACAAGTTCAACATCCAACATGTTTGCTATGCTCAACTCTGAGGCTGCAGCCGAGCCTCCCCTTCCAGGTAAATCTAGTCGCCCACCTAGTCGTAAGCCGAGTGCCGACTTTACTCAAACTGGCCTTCCCGACGCAGCTCCCCAAAGGAAGAAGCTCGCTCTTCTACCACGAACAATACCTGTACCCGCTGATACAAAAGTAGAGGAGGAAAGCGCAGCTCCGAGCGAAGCTAGTGATGATGGAGATGAGCCGTCGCTCAACCCACAACAAGCGAAAGCTAAAATCGAAGAGGATTTGAAGGAGTTCTGGACTATACGGAACCTGGAAGAAGCTGACTCGTATTTGCCAACATTGCCGAAGGCTTTCAAGGGCCTGTTCATCGAGAAGTTGGTCGGAAGCACGGTCGAGCGCAAAGAAACCGATGCAATTTTTGCTGCGAAGTTCCTAACCCGTGTCAGCGAGAATGATACTTGTCTAGAGGCTGCAATGGAGGAAGGCTTCGCTCCACCCATCGAATTCCTTGAAGATCTTGCGATCGACGCTCCATCTGCATTCAAAATCATGGCTATTCTACTTAAAGGGTCTAAACTACCAAGAGAAAAAGTGGAGGCACTCGCCAAAACGATTACGGTTGAAGGCAAGCCCCTCACTCATCCCTCGGAGAAGCTATTAAAGGAATATGAAAAGTTGGAGTCATCATGACAGCTAATCACCTCGCCAGTAGCATAGGCGTATCTTACCATATTTCACGCCTTTTGCACTCCTTTACTTTTACATTCTTTTTTCTGTTTATTAGTCAGGTCTGCACCCGATTGTACGTACACACATCTGTTATGCTCAGCCTGCTTTCGGAAATATAACTCGTTAGAATATAATGATCAACTAAAGATACAGTATGTGTAGACCTGATAAAATATAATAAACGCGTATATGAGTCGTAAAATACATCTTTTCCTGATCATAGTATCTTCGGTCCTGTGTCCTTTTACATGGTCATTCTACTGTGCTTCCCGTATTCCATCTGAAGATTCATTTCTAACCTCATTAAGGGATCCCTGAGGTACCTCACCTGGTAATTCTCTGCTTGATCCGTGCGATCCAGATGCATCCCGAGTGGTTTGATTATTTTGGCGTTGCAATTCAAATTCTTCAGGAAATATAACGGCTCGATCGATCGCTACTGGCAGACCTCTGTGTCGTCCTCGAATCATCACTGCGCAAATAATCAATTTAGATAAAGGACGTAAGGCTCCAGAAAAGGAGTAATTGGCCTAAACAGCGACGGTTAGCCCACGAGCTCCAACACGGCGACCGTCTTACAAACGGTAAACCCAGACTTAGTCCCACAGTGCCATACGCAGATATCAACTCAAATACTGTGTGAAGGTGTCAACAGAGGTCGCGGCATGTCGCCAAAACACACACATATGCCAAAGATGTTGAACCATGATGCATTTGCATCATCCTCTAAGGATCTCCTCTCGACAATGCAAACCAGAAATAGCGCGGTGGCTAGCCACCACATATCTGCTACTCCTTCAATACTGCAATACCTTGGGAAAATAAAGGATTCAACTTGCCGAATGATAGCTGCTTGCGGGCATGAGAGGCTAGGTAGTTTCCCCAGATCCTGAAACATATTCGGCGGATATCGAACTGCTATTGTGAATCGACGGACCTTACACGACTCTCCAAGGAATGAGTTTCAGCCAGTTCATCCTCGTCATCGTACTTCTCTTCGGGGTCATGAAAAATCCCTAGGGAACGTTCCTCATACACATTGGTAGAACGAACACTGTATTAACTATGTCTCTAATCGCTGTTAACGGTGTTAGCGTGCGACTCACCTCATTGCGATGGGGTCTGCATATTATAGCATCAAGATACTCTTGTTTGATAATAAGTCGCTACTTACAAACACTAATATACATCATTACAGCGTACAGGACCCTAGGATATACCGGCTATCAGCATATGGACTAAAGAGGTAAAATGGCACGGTACTTGACAGCGGGAGCAATGTCAGCCAGTGGGACCGCAGAGAAACCGGCGGCCCTTACGGCTACAGGGGGATAAATCGAAGTCACGGAAAATTGGAATGTTGATATAACGCTACCTGTAGCTTGTAGAAAACCGACTCCAATTCTTGTGGGTAACGGGATCGAAGCAATGGTAGGATTGCCGATCTCCAATAAAAGAAAGAAGAAGCAGTCAGTGGCGCTAGTATTAATAAGATGTCAGTTCACTTATACACGAAAAACCACAGTATAGCTTACGTGAAAAGTACAATGATAATAAATAACAGCCATGTTTGATGAGAGGGAAAAAGATATATGAAACATCGACGAGGGTGATCCAGTAGAAATTGCAAAGTCTTAAAAAGACGGGAACTTTGATTAATGAATTTTGTCATAAACCAGCTGCAATACCATAAGTCACAAAAAGTAACGAAATGAACCGATATACATCACAAATCGAAGACTGGGCCGTGGTGAAGTTTTTTAGTACAAAGCTTGCGGCTTTGATAATAAATATGATGCTCACCACAATGGCTAGAACAGAAGAGTTTATTTAAAATTTAAAAGCCAAAGATATAACAGAACATACGAATGCGGTGTTCCCAGCCAAAATTAGGAGAGGAAGTATACTTTAATAAATTGATAATTTGTAATGTGAGCAATCAACTAAAGAGGTGGGAACAAAACGTTACATGACTTCAGGGTACGCCTTTTGGAAGGGTATCATGGACTGATCGACAAGAGATGTCCCGGTATTCGTATATGCAGATGTGACTTGGAATAGAGAGTACCTATGATCAGGACATAATAATAATAATCAATATACCTGTAAAAATGTGAAGAATGAAAATCTTGCCAAGGCGGGGCGATGAAACGATGCTGTTGGGGTGGATGAAATATAGGTCGCCAGCGTGGTTGGGAAATGTATGGCGCAATTATGATGAATCCAACTAGTGGGACAATGAGATGGTACTGGTCGCAGCATTTTAAATCAATCAATGACAACTAACAGACCGAAAGAAGTGACGTACACATCCCACAATCCAGAGCAAAACACTCAATGCTCGATATTCGACACCCCCGAGCTCTTCTAGATTATCGCGAGTTAAACCACGAAACGTGGAGTTTCTGCCGACAATCGCATCGAATGAGATGTATGGAACGTGTTTGGCCCCCTCAATAGTCGTCTGGAGTGAAACATGGCGTGTCATCACCTTTGCTACATCATCTTTGGAAACCTGAGCTTACCTCGCCATGCTGAGAATGGATTGTTACAGTTCGAGGGATCGTAATTGTGCGAGTAAGGCGTCGCTTTAGTTTAGGGAATAGGCGCAAAAACAATCCCGTCAGAATCGTATGGGGGTACGGGAAACCACCAAACCCTTCTTGTTTTCGTCGCACAATGGTTTGATCCCCGGAAGGGCGAGCTGAGTGAATCGAGACAGTCTGAGGAGAATGAAGATAACGATCACGATCCAACTTGTGGGTTGTAGAGCGATTCGCCAGACCATTCTCTGTCCTCTCTGGGCCATGGATCGAACCTCTTCTGTAGCATACATCAGAAGTACTGTTTTCCCCAACGGATCTATATGAGCCTATTCGCTGCATGTGATGGCTTTTTTCGACAGGGCTATGTTGGTCTTGTGCATGTGTCTGCGGCATACCGGGTTGGGCGGGCTCAACCGTTTGTGTACGCGAAAATTTCTCGTGGTCTTTTGTCTGTGTGGAAGGACGAGGTAGTGACCATTGTCTCTCGTCCATTCGAAGGTGCGCTGGGGATGATGATGATCCACTTTGTACTGTGTTCCTCGAGGTATTGCCATCGGCAACTGAAGGTGCTAATCTGATAAACTTTAAATCAGGCCGTCTCACCAGTCACCAATATTGTCAATTTACGTATCACTCTGAGCTTCCGACCCACTCGTAGGATTATTTGGTAACGGCTCCCCGTTACCATCATCTCTGGTCTGTCTGACTGCTTCGGATACACGCTCGCTATTATCTACCGACCTTGAGGAATCCACTTGTTGAGCTCCTTCAACACGGTGAATCATTTCAGGTCGAATTTTGGTGCGTCCTCCTCCTTCTCTGTCTTTGTCAGAAGGTTGCGAGGCAAACAATTCGCTTTGAGACCTTTCACCGGACTTCATTGCAGTTGGTAGGACAGCAGAAATAGCACGCTCAAACTTCTGGGTAAATATGTACCGGCGAACGTAAACAACGACCCAAGAAACCGTAACAGGGCTCCCCATCCACATGAGAATGAGTAATATAACTTGTTGCCATGAAGTAAGAGCACTGAGGTCTATAGTTGCAAGGCCGGTGACTGTCATGGAGCTGACGCACACAAACAGCGAGTCCACATAAGAGACCTCGAAGTCTTTATTAGATGCAAAGAAGACGCCCGAAGCAATGAAAGGAGTAAATATGCTGTGGCGAGCGGTTATTTTCGTTGTGGACGAAGAGAGAAGTTCTGTACTCACAAGACCAAGACATGAATACGATAAAAATTAAGGCTTTTCCCCAAGTAATGCTCTGCCTTGTGCCAAATGGTACGCAAATCCAGGGACGACGGAGGAACTGGCATTCGACTCAGCGAGGTAAAGGATGTAGTGGAGGCTAAGAGCTGTGATGAATAATTAGTGAGTGGGACCAAAATGGTTTACGGCGAGACCCCAAAATCCCTCGATAAAGGATAATATACTTACTCAACGTGCCCGACCAGATCTACTCGTCATTATAATAAATTATTTTGGTGGTGGTTGAAGGTGTAATGACACAAGTTGCCATGACGTAGTGCTACCGGCGCACGTATCAAATCCAAATCTGGACATTTAAATGTCAAGTACATATAACATTAGCATGGACTTGGTACAAAACCAAGAAATACCGCTAAAGAATAATTAGTTATCTAGTGTGTCTAATATGTATGCCTGTGTATAATAATCTCCTCTCCCACGAGTCGAATTAGAATGGTCATCTTTCATGGAAATCTGAGCATCTTGGCTGCTTCTAGTGTTCTTGCATAAGACAAGCATAACTGGGAGCCTTGTAACTCGCATAGACAAGATGCCATTGGATGGCAATGTTGCTATGATTAATATCCAAGATATATGTGGACGATACCTCGTGATCATTCATCACTGACGTTCGAAATGAGTTAGCGGAAGGAGCATGACTATCATTCTCAGGCTTACTCTGCTGGTTCTCTTCGTAAAAAAAGATCTATGGCTGCAGAAAACGCTGCAAAAGCGGCGCCTCCTCCCAAGGCGGCGCGAGGGCCGGACGCACGGGCGAGGATACCTCCAGTGAGGAAGCCTGCCGCAATTGGATTTACCATGTCATTTTTCGCGCGATACTGAAAATTATGATTAGAAAACAAAGCCGTAGAGCACTTCAATGCTATAAACACCGATTCTATAACACATTCTATGCCGCCATAGAGACCGCCGACCATGCCAAACCCTCGACCGCTGCGATACATCCCCCGACCCATTTCTTTGAAATAATCCAAGGTTTTTTGCCGTGTGCTTTGAGTGGCCGCTATTTGAGAACGTAATAGAGGGTCTTCGTAGGCAAAGCTGGCAGACATGAGAGAGAAAAATGCTCCCATTGCAAACCCTGACCAATATCGTGCCTCAGAAGACAATGATAGGAACAAAGTTATATAAGTGTACCCATGCCACCAGCCATTACGGTCTTTGCTACACATGACCCCATTGCTTCCTCCGTCCGCTTTTTCCATTTTTCTTGTTCCAGAAGAACTGGTCTATCATCCTCGGTGAATCCTATGCCGTAAAGAGATGCCATTCCACACTGCATCGATATATATAAAAGTATTCACCTGGTGGAAGAGGCTCCTTTCCAGCAGGAAAGAGAGGAGCCGTAAATACCGGCATAGGCAAGAGGACACGGAGTGACACAAAACCATGTCACGGTCACCCAATTCAGTTGGCATCATCCCTCATGCTCCCTCGTCGAACAGTATTTCCGTCTCATAGACGTGATCCGGACGCGTCGATACGTGGCACTGATTCAGATGCCTCGCAAGCACGTATCTCGGCTGTCAGGAAGCAGTATCTGAATGATCCATTCATAGGGTGTTTGGTTCCTCAGCCACATCTTGTTCCATCGAGGCCCCCACTTATCAACATAGGGACATACATCAGATCCGAGGCAATAGACGAACTCGTGTATTCTTGGATTAGACATGCAAGTCTTGTCGGAAAGCGCGCCCAGATTGTGAGTCTTGGTGCTGGCAGTGACACCAGATTTTGGCGGATCGCGGTATGTATCTTGCGACGTAGACGAACTATCTGTTCATCGAGCACTGTGCAATTAGTCTGATCCTTCAAGTCCCTTGAAAAGTGCGCTTGTTCGGTATCTCGAGCTTGATTTTTCGGAAAATACATCAGTTAAAGTTCGTGCAATTAAGGAAAAGAAAGAGTTGCATTCAGTTTTGGGCGAATTTACAACATCAGGTCAATCAGTCTTCGTGCTTCTAAAGATTTCAAAGACTTACTTCCCTTAGAGACCGAATCTTCCCTCACATCTTCTATCTATGCCATTCGTGATGTGGACCTGCGTCAATTTCAAAGTGCTCTACCGAATTTTATCCCGTCGGCCACGGGACGCGGAGACTCGGATTTGGCGCTTTTGGACCCATCTGTCCCGACGCTTGTTCTTGCCGAGTGTGTCTTGGTGTATATGGACCCAACAGTGTCTGATGCCCTATTAAAGTGGTTCTCACACACATTTTCAGCCGTAGGTGCCGTCATCTATGAAATGTTTGGGCTCAACGACAACTTTGGTCGTGTAATGAAAGAGAATTTAAGAGTAAGCTTGACAGCGTTTCGTTCGATTTCCATTTGACTTGACTTGATTTTAGTCACGGAATGTAACTTTGCCTGGTGTTGATGCGTATCCAACTCTGGAGGCTCAGTGTCATCGCTTGACGGCTAATGGGTTTACTTATGGACGGTCTCTCTCTCTCAAGACCATCCGTAGTCAGTATATCGACCCTGGGGAGCTAAGCCGGTGAGCGACTCTTTTAATTAGGACAACACACTCGGCCAATAATCTCCTTGTTTAACTTTTTCCTCGGTTTGCGCTGACTCACTGGCATACGGCATTTTCAGTATTGCAAAACTCGAGTTTTTAGATGAATTAGAGGAACTCGAGTTGGTTTTGAACCACTACGCCATCTCGTGGGGCACTAAGGGTTTCAATGAAGTGAATGTATCGCATGCTGGGGAAGCGGCGCTACAGACATGGGGGTTGAAGCCGAGGAATGACGCATGATGCTGTCTTGGAATTTTTTGAAACCATTGATCGTGATGAGATCGGAAGTTGCAGGATGTTACCCGCCATCACCCTGTTCCTGAAGTGCTCTCGCCCTTTAAGGCGATCCTGATCCGCAGGCTAAATGCTAGTTGACACTATTTTTGTCAAGAGAAGAGCTTTATATAGATTTACGCCATAAGCTCTGGCTCTATCAACACTCGACAACTAATGATGGCAATTACGGACAAGACCTCCAATGGCTTGCAAGTGGGAAGAATTAAGCGATGCGAATGCATGAGGCAGTCATGTTCATGAAGTTATATTTATGCACACATCTAAATGAGTTTTTTTAGAACGACAAGTAGTGCTAGAGATGCCCCAATGGAACTTAGGAAATCAAGAGCGGGGGAGCGGTTAGACTGAAAATGTTTTTAGACACAGAGACAGGGCAACCGCAATTTGGACATTTCCGGATATTTGCCCCTGCATACATATATGTGTTATAATACTTTGGAAATTAATAACAGTTTCCAATGACATTGCCCATCTGGTGATAGCCATATGCATCAATCTGTCTATTTACAGTCTTCTCCGCACTCTTTGGGTCGGTCCCGGCTGGGCATAGCAAGAAAAATTCACTCATACTAGACCTCAAATAGGTCATTATCAACCCAGTTACAACATGGTAACTGTTATTCTAGAGCTAGTTTGACAATCTGAGCTGACTCAAATCCGATCGATTACCAGCTAAACCTCATTAGGGTCCCCGCAGCTCTCCCCGTCTCGGACGGTTGGCCACTCGGCCACCCCCTCAGGCATCGTAAGTTTCTCTCCCGAATTGGGACCTTCTGGCTACCATCAGCCATCACTTATAAAGCCTCCATTCTCCTCGGCAATGTCAATTAGCAACTGTCCTCGACCCCTTAAAATACCTTCAACTGCTCTCCCTTGTACGCTTGGTTTTTTCTACCATGTCAAGGCAACAGAGCGATAACGGCCATGGTAATAGTTATCACAGACCCACACGGTCTGAGGCTTCTCTGCCTCCATTGCACGAAGTACTAGGCGGTTGGTTCTTTCATGCTCACCTCAACAATGTTGTTCTATCGTCTCTAACGTTATCGTATCTTATGATCCTCTGTAGATCTTTTGGTACAACCGCCGTCCTCACCACCACAAAGACAACCTTCTCAAAGGCAGAGCGGTGCTATACGAGATGTCAGTCACGGTGACAATATTCATTTGATTGCTTTGCTTTCTCTTATAATGCTGTTACCTCAGGCACCTCCTCGCTATGCTCGCGGACCATCATTGACTCCCATGTCTAAAAATTCCTCAGCATATTACCCGCCACATCCCTCCAGGAGTCCTGTAGCTGGCCCCTCACGGCCTTCACAACCGGTTCACCAACCTTCGTACCCTAGTGCGAGGGGACAGTCTAACCCATCATATCATCAAGAAAACTCACAATATTCGTATGACTTGTTTAACGTCACTCCCGGCGCAGGGCTGGTACATCAACGTTCTTCCGTCCAAGATGACCTGGATGAGTCGAAACGGTCTCGAAACACAGCGGCGTCCAGTGATCCTGTCAGAAAATACGGATGTTCTGAATGTGGCAAACGGTTCGCCAAGCCTAGCACTCTTAGGGTACTTTGACTGTTTGTTTGAACAAGGGTGTTTCTGACTCCCAGCACACAGAATCACAGCTTAACACACAGTGGTGAAAAACGCGAGTAACGTATATTTCTGGGTATATCGTTGTGCTTATGACTGCCTACCTTGTATTATAGCTTTCGAGTGTGAGCAGCCTGGTTGCGGAAAACGCTTCAGTATGGCCAGTAATATGCAGCGACACATGAAAACGCATAATTCTGGTAGCGCCTTCGAAGTTGTTTCCCCGTCGAGCGATGACAATGAACTATCAAGATCAATGCGGGGACATTAAATACTGACCGTAGACACTGGTTTGGTTACGAGAGGATTTACATGTGCACTTATCTTTCGACTATTACAGTCTATTAATTTCACTGCATGTATCTATACTATTAAGCGTCTAGTTTCCCATATTTCCTCATTACGGAACCTACCAAGGTTCAGCCATGTGAAGCATGAAAACGGAGTGAGAGTGCACATGATTCACGTCCATCAATCACTCACATTACGCGAATGCAAATATCTGAAACCACCTTGCCTATACATTCAGCCAAGTCAATCACTCGATGACTTCCTGGTATCCTGTATGTTTCACCAAGCAAGAACCAAGATAGTAAATATGGGTCTGATTATATACGGATATACATGCAACGAGATGTTTCGTATTTCCGAATATTTCCCCCTGTACTTATAGCTCCTCCTTAGCGTCAGTGGCCTTTTTATTCAAGATATCTACTAGTTCCACGTCAAAGACAAGGGTGGCGCCACCAGGAATGGTGGGAGGTGAGCCGCGGTCGCCTTTCTACAGTGTAAGTTCCACATGGGCATCGATTTACAAAGACTCACCGTATCCTAGGCTGCTGGGTATACGGAGTTTGCGTTTTTCCCCGATACACATGCTGTAGCAGACAATTAAATGCCGTATATAATGGATAGATGCATGGCCAACATACTTTTGAAGTCCTTGGTCCCAGCTATGTAAATACACAGGCATTTAGTACCAAATCGTACAGCATTCTATATGAATAAATACCCTTTAATAACTTGTCCGGCCCCAACTAATAAGCATCTAGCAATCAATTCTTAGCTATCTGCAGAAACAACGGCACATACGACGGAAGTTGAACGGCTGGCCACGGTCCAAGGAGGAATCAAACTTGGTACCATCCACCAAAGAGCCTGTATAATGCATGGAAAGCTGATCTCCTTTCTCTGATTTGATAGGACAAGCTGAGGGCTTGTATTTCACACCTACATTGGAGGAATTAGCAAATTCATGATGACCAAGCGTATGAACAATCTCCAACCAATTTGAAGAGAAGTAACATCGCCCTTTTCCGCGGCCGCTACTGATAACAATGTGAGGCAAAAGAGCGAGGATAACGTCGAGACTGGCAATCTCATAATAATATTTTGCGAAAATGTAACGTGACGTGGCGATTATTCAGCGGAGTTTGCGCGTGAGTCACAGAATTGTCACATCGACAAATTAGCATTTAGGCTACCGAGGCCATCATGATAATAATTTGACATGGAACACACATTTGAGATAAATGAAAATAGGAAATTCCCCTTTGGACATGGAGCGAATCATTGTTGATACCGCCCTCATGCTTGATCTGCACGCTGACCCTATCGAGGTTGTTCCGAATCCCTCTCTGAAATTTGCTCGGGTTCACGGGTCGTACAGCACTCGAGTGTCATGGACTAAAGAGGTGAAGGCACTACAACACCCCTTCTAATTCTTAGCGCCATTATCTTGCGGCATTTTTGTAAGATTAAATGGAGTTTTCAACAAGATTAGTTTTGCAAACTGTCTAATCACTGGGCCTATGGTAAGCTGTGGATTTGATAGTGAATCAAGAAATGTATTTTTAGTATAATATGGGTTTGAATTAATCTATTTACATACTCCGCGCTATCAATAAGTCCCCTCGCGACTTGGCTATATATATATATATCCCGTCAAATGCAAATACCATGAATATAATTCTGGTCGTCATCGCATTGATTGGCAATGGGATGGGGATCACCGGCCAATATGAGAACGTCGCCTGATACCGGTAGTATCCACGAAAAATTGGTCAAACATGTAGACCACATATATTTATTCATTGTTCACAGTAAGCTTCAACCATGGTACCAGATTCAAAATTGCCATATGCCTCCTTAATTTCAACAGACGATTTGTGAGACTCCGGCAGTATATCGATATGTCGAGCAGAAAGCAAATTTACAGACTTTCAATACCCTAACGTTAATTCACAGGATTTTAGGGCTTGTAGATTGTAGTCTAAACATTTACGAATCACTGTGAAAGCACCTACTCATCAAAATATGTATGATAAGCCCTGCCAAATGGCCTCTGAATAGGTGGAATAGGCAGGCATTCCAGATTGGGATTATTATGTCCAATTTGGGATGATTATTAATTCTAGTAGAATACAAGGTAGAGATTTTATACTATGGAATGGAGAAATGGAGGGCTGAAAAGGAGAAAACAAGCATAGATGAAAACAAAGGATCAAGGAATGGAAAAAAAAAGGAGTAGCAGAAATGGATAAATGTTTGAGGTTGTTAAGGACCAGGTTTACAGGGGGTTCCAGGGAAAACCACAGGACTTAGCTTCAGCTTATGTGCTGCACCTTTGTGGAACCATTAGTGTCCTAATTTCAGGCAGACAGGGACTTAGTGTATTGTCAGACCTGAGAACAGGTCCAGGGTTAGATAGATGTAGGATAACAAGTAGGACTAGGGCCTTCTTGTGGGGCAAGCTGATTTGGACAAAAATAATTTATCCACATTCTCTGAAAGAGGCACATGATATAGACTAGTCAGATGTGTTTTTGAGGGCATTTTGAGGTGTTTGTGGCAGTTGTAGCAGTCATGACACCCTGTGTTGTGGCCTGTTAAGAACTGAAAACTGACTAATTTTGGTGGCCGACAGGGACTGATCGGAAGGACTTGGCTTCAGCTTATGTGCTGTGCCCTCGCAAATATCCGTAGGGTGTCCTTAGATTTCGGACGGGCGAAGACTAATCCTAGAGAGCTCCTTTTGGTGAGATACCAATCGGGACCGAAGGACAAGTCGAGCGTCGGGCCAAGGGGTCGGGGCCGGAAGTGTGAGGAGTATGCTTTTACCACAGTTTCATTGTGGTGAAACACTCCTTTTATTTTATTTATATTTTACATATTCTATTCATATTTTTCTATCTTTCATATTCTTCGAATATTGCATATTTCATTAGTTCGAAGCATTGTGTATACTTGTGGGTGCACTCAGCACCAATTAGAACTCAGACACACTTTAACCCAAGAACCACCACTCGTAAGACACAAACTAGGTCTACTACGAGCGGTGATCAGGGTAACGTGTCAGCTACCACATAGGTAGCATTATCTGAACTACTGAACACTTCTGGCCTCGAACTGTAATAGTCGAGGCCTCCACTCGAACCATTGCACTCGTTGACTCCTTTGTCATTTCGTGCTCTTTCTCTCACTTTCTCTTATATTGCACCGAATAGGTCAATATCCTTCCTTTCTACTCATTTCTTCGTATATAGAATGGTCAGAACTTCCGCCACTCTTCACAGGAAGTGGGCAAGCGCACGCAAAGGCGGATGGGGGGATTCTTAGTATGAGACTGATACAGACATATGAGGGTATTCTGAGTCGATATTCTGATTGCCTAGTAACTACAACTACAGCGGGTTCATATACAAGTAACAGGTGTCTAGAAAATACTAACAGGGAGAAGGGTGGAAAATGGTATTAACAATAAGCTTGACTAGGAACGGGAAGTTTATGATTAGTTTGGAGGCCGATGATAACCGAGAGCGGAATTACGATAAAAGGAAATAGTTCAAGGACTACAAATATAGATAGACTTAGGTGAAACATAGGATTGAACGGATCAACATAATAAAAGGGACATATCAAAAGTTTAACCAGACAATACAAGTTATTTTGACATGGGCGTAAACGGAGTTTGATCATCGTGAAAACATACATCAGCTTCGGGGCCAATGGTTTCTGAAGTGGTGACTTGAAAACATTGATAACCTCGGGACCGATAGGGTTGCGACACGGTCGTAACATGGCCCATCTCAGTACCAGTGGCCTATAGCATTGTTACCCAGTGTTGGATTTTGTCAGGACTCCACTGACACCTGTCATATATTTTATCACTTTGTTTCTTTGTTTAACTTTTAAGGGACATTAGTCAAATAGTAGAGGACTGGATCCTTTAACTTTGGCTCAAGAGTTTAAGATGTCATTGTTCTGATAACATAAGATTTATTGCTAGCTCTAAACCCTAGAATTAGCATATCTTAACCCTAAGTAGCTAGGTGGCACTGCCATGGAAACCAGCAGAGTCATGGATTACATACTAATAAGGTATCTCTAGCCCTTGTAGTATGCAATCTACCCCATCTCCTTGACTACATATTGAGGGAGATGACTCATTGGTGAGTCATATCAATATGACTATACAATGAGTTATGATCAGAGCTATGACTCAGATACATAGTCATAGCTGGTTGGATGACTCTGAAATACACTTATGAGTCAAGTATGGAAAATACTGACTCATTCTCCTAGTCACATTATGTGAAGAGTCGATAGATTCTGACCGCTCAATGTACGAAGAATAGTATTTATTCAACTACTATTATTAAGTATTGACCGTTCTGTACAATACTGTAGCTTACTAGACTGATAGTACTAGTAAAAGATGCACTACACGTCACAAGAGCAACTGTACAGTTGCTCGTGATGATAAGGACCGAAGAAAAGAAGAGTTGACCTTTACGGTACAACTTGTAGCTAGAAGTAAGAAAGATAATCAGCAAAAGACTGAATATCAAAGGTAGAGATATAGCAGCGCGAATCGACTAGAGTGTCGACGAGCGCAAAGACTTGAGAGTGGGACTCGACCTTCACGGTTCGAGTCCAAAGATTATTAGTACGCAAGAAGTTGCTACTTTTATAAGTAGCTGAGACATTACCCTTGACACCTCTCGCTATTCGACATCTGGGTTGTTACGAGGTGGTGTCTGCTGGGTAAAAGGTGTCTGTCTTTTGGCACCGAGAGCGCCCATAGGTATACACAAGACTTCAAACTAAGAAATATGGGTATGCTTGAAGGATATAGAGAATTAAAGAAAAGGAATAGAAACTAGATAATAAAGTACTATAATATGCATATTATTCCACTATCCAATCATGCATATATGCATACCCTTCACAGTGCCCCCCAGTTCGAAGGGATGTGCTATACAAGGTGTCGAAGAGCATCTGGGACGCCACCCCAAGCTTCCTGTGAGGATCCCCCAAGGTCCAAAATGATGTTTCCCCATCGTTCCCTTTTTACTCTGAAGGATTCGGCTATTCTCGCCTGAGCCAAATCACTAGAATTCCTGTACAAGGAGTCGGCCCATCATCTGTACGCTTTCTCTCTGCAACAAATGACTGCGTGGACACTAACCGGCGGAGCGGAAATCCACGCGAGAAGAGGAGCATTGGGGAGGGGAAACAAAGACGCGGGTAGTGGTGTGAAGAGTAGTGGAAGTTCTAACCGTTCTATATACAAAGAATATTGACCGTTTAGGTATGACACTAAGATGTATTGACTGTCGAAGTCTAATACAGAATGAACACGTATTGACTACTTAGTTCAATACAGTAGAGGGAAGTAGCTATCTAGAATAAGGTAGAGAGCTAAAACGAATAAGTAGAATCGACTGTAAAGTGCGATTCTGAACGACTGCTCGAGAGTAAAGTAGAGTACTAGAGAGTCGAATAATAGAGTAGCGTGGATGTGGTCCACGCGAGTTGAGATAAGGATTGAGTTTCGACTGGTACAGTTGGAAACTCTGATAGAGTAGATAGCTAAAGCCCGTCTGTGACGGTCGAGACGATACACCAATCACAACTTACAGGACACTAATGGGTGTCTGGGTAAGTTGTGGTTGCGGTGTAAAAAGTGTCTGAGTTCTAAACTACGGGCGCTAGAATACATAAGTCTGGCATGTGTGCGCCCACAAGAGTCGATGTACCGCATACATAGTGTAAAGGGTATGCATATATGCATACCTGGACTAAGGAATAATAACTGGATTATAGTACTTTATTATTTACCTTTTATTTTCTTTCTTTATATTCTTTCTATATTTCGAGCACACCTTGATTTTGTAGTTCGAAGCTTTGTGTATACGTATGGGCGCTCTCGGCGCCAAAAGAGACAGACAACTTTTACCCAGCAGACACCACCTCGTAAACGACCCAGACGTCGAATAGCGAGAGGTGTCAAGGGTAACGTTTCAACTACCCTTAAAGGTAGTATTCTCTTGCATACTAACGTACTTTGGACTCGAACCGCAAAGGTCGAGTTCCAATCTAAGGTCTTTGCGCTAGTCGACATTATAGTCGACTCGCGCTATTATTTCTTTACTCTAGATATTCAGCTTCACGTTGATTATCTATTCTACATCTAGCTACGAGTTGTACCGTGAAGGTCAACTCTTTCATTCGTTCATTCTAGCCGTCAAGAGCAACTGTACAGTTGCTCTTGTGACGCATAGCGTGTCTTCTTACTAGCACAGCTTGTCTGGTAATCTACGGTATTGTACTGTACAGTCAATATCTGCTAATAGTAGTTGAATAGACACTATTCTTCGTATATCGAACAGTCAGAATCTATCGACTCTTCACACATAGGTTGTCGAACTAATTATAGATATAATAAAAGAGAGAAAATAGAAATAATAAAGGAGATATAGTAAGAGCTCATCCGACTATATTTCCTGAGTGTATTTTGCCATACCTCTCACAGTGCCCCCCAGGTTGAAGAGCTATGTCAAAGAAGATGTCGAAGGACGCTTGGAACTCCTCCCCATGTGTCCTGCGATGAACCCCCAAGGTGTAGGATAGTGTTGCCCCAGGCGAGATGCTTGGCACGAAAGGAAAGAGCGATGTCCTCCCACCTCAAAGCGTCATTGGCGGATGTCAACCCATCCAGTTTTTGGATCGACGAGACCCAACGACCGTAGGCCTTCTGGCACATTCGAATTATGGCGTGAACGCAATCAGCGGAAGCATCAGTAATACAGGCAATGAGAGGGGGTCGAGGGTGTAGTGATGGCGGGGTAGGAGTGATGAGCAGTGTGGAGCTCATGTCTCCCCCAGGGGATTCCTCTCGAGGTGTCCGAATCCGGCAACAGTTGCTCCAACAAGTCAACGAGGTCCACTGCAGAGTGGGTTGGTGTGTGGTCAGGAAGAACACAAGAAGAGTTGACAAGTAAGGACCGAAACATGGAGAGTTCCACCCGTTCGATATCCTCCGCTAAACGCAGCTGTTCGTTAGGGTCGTTGATGCATAAATAAAATGCACTCATGCGGTCCGACAATGTGAGAGACCCGCTATACTCCTGGATATGCCCTTTAAGAAGGGGGTGCCACAGGGTTGGTCCCAGTCACGTTAATGTGCGTCCCACAGTGAAGATGTCGGAGGGGTAATTAATGGACATGCGCATCCAACTTGACTGAAAGGGATGGGAGGGGCCAGCCGTATCCTCAGAGTGGAGGGGAGAGGACGGCTGCGGCGGGGGGCTGCGAATGGGGTGGGCTGGGGGGGGGTCCATGACAAGGGGCTCATCGGCCTGAGTATCGGTTCTTCATTTCCCTTTTGCTTTTTCGCTTAAGGGGGGAGGCTCCTCGAAGGCTTCCATTGCTGGGGGGGGGTTCCTTGGAGATGTCTGTGGCTGAGAGAGACGTCTCGAGGACTTCCTCCATAGGCATTGCGAGAACTTCCGGGATAGGGTGATCAATATCCATTAATGTATCGTTAGGATGCTGAATGGGGCTTCCCAGAGAAACGCAAGGGGAGTAGGGAGAGGTGGGCGGTGGACTCCGCGTTGTCAAGGAAGTGAGGGGAATGTTAGACACTGCAGGGACCAAAGGCGTCAGAGTAGAGTGGGAGGCAACGAGAAGGTCAGGTGACATGCGGAGGGGTGCGATTGGCTGCGGTGCTGGAGAAGGCTTGGGTATGGATGAGGACAGTGATATAAGGGAATGTCCTGTGAAGGGGAGGGGTAGTGGTATAGGGGGAAGAGAAGGCAGCTCGGCGGATGGTACAAGACTTCCCGGTAACTCTGAAAAGGGTGTAAAGTGCTGTAATGTGGGTACGGAAGAGACTGGCGGAGGTGGAGGGAGATGAGAGGAACTGGATGGGGTTGCAGAGTCTGCTGGATGATACCCTCTCCAAACTCTGATGGAAGTTGGTAGCTTTCGTCGTTGGTTAGGATCACTCATGAAGAAGTGAATGTTGTCAGGGAGTAGGAAACCTTCATGGCAGTCAGCACCGAGGTACTTGCTGTCGTAGGTGGGGTAGCGAGATTGGTCATCCTCCGAGTCAGATGAAAGATCACCGGGCCCCATCCGGTAGGTCCGTTCCTGAGGTCCACGTTGTGAAGGGGGTCTGGGAGGTAGTGCAACTCCATCTCCACGTCGCAATGCAATGCTTTGTAATTTGATCCTTCGTACTTTGTCCCAATCGTAGAAGGTGACCCCATCTTTTCCTTTCTTACTTTTTTGTTCTACACTCCAAACACATGGCGTGCCCCCGTCACTGCAATCCGTTTCAGCAAAATCCGTCCATTTATGACCCGAAGGGGGAGCGATGATTGAAGGATTATTGTGCCCTTCCATTCTCCTCCATTCCTGCCGTGTCCGCCTTGAAGGGACATTATCCCTAGCCCCCATCCTCCACTGTCCTTCCAAGTACTCCTCTCTCCTCTTCCATTTAAGCGTTTTCAATTCCTCCTGAACCTGCACAGAGAAAGCCTCAGACTGCTGTTTCTTTTTGATCTCCTCTTTGGTAGAAGGGAAAATACTACGAGAAGGTGGTGGGGTTTCGCTCCATGTTCCCGAGGGTGCCCCCCAAGTATTAGAGGACCATGGTGCAGCTTTTGAAACAGAGTCCGTCCGCATAGGATTCGTGGATGATGAGGTCTCCTCCACGTGCTCGACAGTTTCTGTTCGAGGTGATGGGGCAGAAGGAACTGTAGTTTGAGGTCGAGGTATTCTTTTAAAATTGGGAAATCAGGGTCTGGGAAGAGGAGCATATGGAGTAAAGGCGGTTCTGTTCCCCGAGTTGGTGGACGTTCCCGCGATGTTGCCCTGTGCAGCAGAGGGTATTGGCAAAGGCATTCCAGAATTACTTGTGGAGTGCTCGACTTGTTCAGTACGAGACGGTGTGGTAGAGGTATTAATAGGTTGAGGTCGCGGTATTCTTTTGAAGTTGGGGAACTTGGGTTTGGGTTGTTGCTTCTGCGACATAGTGTACTGATTAGAGAGGTTGACGTGGAGGGAAGAGATAGGGGGAATAAAATTTTCTTTAGCGAATTTACATATTTTATATTAATTTCAAGCTCCGCTCGGTTATTGAAGTGAAAGGCCGAGGGGGAAGAAAGTGGGGGGTAGAGCTAGAAGTTGATAAACAGTGTTGTCATCGTAAGGATGTGAAATGATCATTAAATTTGATAAATAGTCTTGTAAGCTCTAAGAAGAGCAGGAGCGTTACGAAGGTCATTGCCATTTAACCAAGTGTCCTCCTCCGGTCCATATCCTTTCCATCGAACCTGGAAAAGGAGTCAATTTCGATGCTTTTTGTGCCCTACTATAGCTTCTACTTCGTACTCCTCATCGTTACGATTGAGTTCTCGAGGGTTCTCGAGTAGCTCCCTGGATCTGAATTCCTTAGGGGAGAGGTGGTACTTTTTAAGATGGTCTCGATTAATCACTGGATGTAATTGATATTCCGAGAGAATGCGGAGTCGGAAGACTTGAGGATTGATCTTTTCCAAGACCTCAAATGGCCCTATCCGTCTTTGTATAAGTTTTCTTCTGGGTCCCTTGGCTTCGATGAGCTCGAGAGAATGGGGATTAATCAGAACATAATCTCCCTCTGAGATATCTTCCACTAATCTCCGTCTCTTGTTGTAACTGCGAGCTTGGGTTTCTTGTGCTCGCGCAATCGAATCCCGTGCCGCTTGTCGGTGATTTTCCAATTATAAGATCCATTGGTCGGCTACAGGGCTATCCGATAATTCTCTGGGAACCACAGGGTCGTCCCCTCCCAGACAGCTAGACATTCCTCTTGGTAAGTAGCCCATCAGCAAAAACGCCGGTGCATAGCTCATCGAGCTTTGAACCGTCAAATTGTAGGTATGAGCCACTACTTGAGTCCATTTAGACCATTCCTCCTTCAAAGAGGCGCAGTACGCTCTGAGCATTTGCTCCACAATAGCATTAGCGTTCTCTGTTTGACCGTCGGTCTGAGGATGGTGGGATGAGGATACTGCAAGGGCACTTCTGTATACTTTTGTTAAGAGCAGAAACTGACGGATGTCGGCAGACCGACGGGGACCGAACGGAAGGACTTGGCTTCAGCTTATGTGCTGTGCCCTCGCAAGTTACCGTCAGGTGTCCTTAAATTTCGGGCGGGCGAAAACTAGTCCTGTCAAGGTAAACTACCGATCGGAAACCGAAGGATAAGTTGAGGGTTGGGTTGAGGGGTCGGAGACCAAGAGTCGGAGGCTGAGAGAGTCAGAGACTGAGAGAGTCGGAGACCGAGAGAGTCAGAGACTGAGACAGTCGGAGACTGAGACAGTCGGGGACTGAGAGTCGGAGACTGAGAGTGTCGGGGACTGAGAGTCGGAGACTGAGAGTCGGAGACTAGAGGTTGAAGTCGTAAATGTAGGTTGAATCGTAAATCGGATGGAGTCGGAATGTGGTGGTCGTGAATAGATAATGGAGTCGGAAATTAGAGGGATATATAAGTCGATCTAAGTCGATATTCTGATTGTCTAGTAGTTACATTACAATGGGTCTTATATACGAGTTATCGGCGTCTAGAAACTACTAACTAAGGGAAGAGCGGAAAACGGCATTGACAAATAAGCTTGACTAGGAACCGGAAAGTTACGATAAGTTCGGAAGCCGAGATTTAGCCGAGAGCGGAATTATGAGAAAAGGGAATAGTCCACGGACTACAGGTATATATGGGCATGTGTGAAACATAGAGTAAAACGGATCATCATAATGAAAGGGGACGTATCAAAGCATAACCAGATGGTAGAGTATATTTGACAGGGGCGTAAACGAGGTTTGATCGCCGCGAAGGTATACGTCAGTGTCGGTGTTCCGAAGGTTGCCGAAATGATGACTTGATCAATAACTTCGAACATTGATAGACTGTAGTATTCGGAGACCATCGGGTTGCGACATGGGTTACGACACGGTCGTAACAACTTTGCAGACTTCTCTCCAGAACCTACAGGTCCACCTCTTATCTCGATCACAGATTATCCTTGAAGGCAGGCCGAAAGGAGCGGCTACTTTATTCACGAAGATTCGCGCGAATCCTTCTGCGGATAGATCTGAAGTGGTGGGTTCACAGATTAAGAAACGCGTGAGTTTATCCACGGCGACGAAGATGGCGGAATAACCACCCTCTGTAGAAGGAGGCAATCCGGTAATCAGGTCCATCGAGACAGCCTCAAACAGCCTTAGGGGTACATCCGTGGGTCAAAGAGCTCCTTGTTGTGAAGAGTCGATAGATTCTGACCGTTCAATATACGAAGTATAGCGTTTATTCAACTACTATTGGCAGGTATTGACCATTCAGTACAATACCGTAGATTACTAGACTGGCAGTACTAGCAGGGAGACACGCAACGCGTCACAAGAGCAACTGTACAGTTGCTCTTGACGGCTAGAATGAAAAGATGAAAGAGTTGACCTTCACGGTACAACTTGTAGCTAGAAGTAAGATAGATAATCAACGAGAAGCTGAATATCTAAAGTAAAGAGATAGTAGCGCAAGTCGACTATAATGTCGACGAGCGCAAAGACCTTAGAGTGGAACTCGACCTTCGCGGTTCGAGTCCAAAGTCTGTTAGTATGTGAGAGATCACTACCTTTATAGGTAGTTGAGATGCTACCCTTGACACCTCTCACTATTTGACGTCTGGGTCATTTACGAGGTGGTGTCTGCTGGGTAAAAGTGTCTATCGTTTGGCGCCGAGAGCGCCCATACGTATACACAAAGCTTCGAACTACAAAATAAGGGTATGCTCGAAATATAGAAAGAATGTAAATGAAGAAAATAAAAAGTAAATAATAAAATACTATAATCCAACTATTATTCCTTAGTCCAATTATGCATATATGCATACCCTTCACAGTGCCCCCCAGTTTGAAGGGATGTGCTATACAAGGTGTCGAAGAGCATTTGGGACGCCGCCCCAAGCTTCCTGTGAGGATCCCCCAAGGTCCAAAATAATATTTCCCCATCGTTCCCTTTTGGCTCTGAAGGACTCAGCTATTCTCGCCCAAGCCAAAGCACTAGAATCCCTGTGCAAGGAATCGGCCCAGCGTCTGTAGGTGCGAACGACTGAGCGGATACTAACTGGCGGGGTGGAAATCTGCGCAAGAAGAGGAGCATTAGGGAGGGGAAACGAAGACGCGGGCAGTGGGGCCGGAATGCTTGGCTGCATAGTGGTCTCTGTGGGAGGCATCAGGACGAGGGCTTCGAGTAAATCTACGAGACCAGCAATAGAGAGAACACTCGCTGAGTCTGGGGGCAGACGGTGGGGTTCTACTATGATATGCCGAAACATAGAGAGTTTAATCTCTCGAGCCGCTCGCGCAAAGTTCTCCTCCTCCACGGGGTCCTCGAAGGAGAGATAAAAGTCCTCCATGGTTGCAGACACCGGAGCCAGACCGCAACAACCCGTAAGGCTCCCTTGAAGGATCAGCTGTTGGAGTACCGGCACTAGCTGCGATAAGACCCTTCCGACTGAAAACTGTTCGGAAGGGTAGTTGACAGCTATCCGCGTCCAGAAAGTGGTGGAGATGGGCTCTGAGGGGGGAAGTGGGCCATCAGGGATGGGAGTAGGGGGTCGCTCTGGGAGGGGAGTGGTGGCTCTCTGTATTTCCTTTGCTTTTCCGCTAGTCGGGGGAATGAAGACGTCCGGTGTAAGAGGGTCCATATCTACGTCCATTCGCTCTGGTGGAAGGTCGTGAATAGGGCTACCTAAAGACACACAATATGAATATGGAGAGTCGGGGGGAATAACCGGTGACGGCGAAAGAGGGGTAGGGACCGATATAGCCTTTGGGGAAGGGGGTGGACGAGGTGCTAGAATCGGAGCTGCGGGAAGGAGTGCAGGGTGGAGGATGGGAAGGGGCCTCGGAGTTGGCGAACGGCGCGGAACTGGAATCGGGGAGGGTCCACGTTCCTGTGACGGTTGGCTAGGGCGATAACCCCTCCATACTTTGGATGATGGTTTCCGCGTTTGTCGTTGGTTGGGGTCGCTGGTTACGAAGCGAACCTTCGAGGGAAGGAGGAACCCTTTGTAACAGAACTCTCCCAGGTCTCGGACGCTATACGTGTCATTCCTACCCTCGTTCTCCTCCCCGTCCTCATCTGAGGAAAAATCGATCGGTCCTCTACGATATCTCTTTTCTCGTGGGGGTAATACTTGACTATCCCCTCGAGTAAGGATTATTTGCTGCAACTTGATACGCCGAAGGAGTTCCCAGTCATAGAAGATGGTACCCTCCTTTTCTTTCCAGCTCTTGGTTCCTGCCGTTCTAATGCAAGGCATCCCACCCTCGCTATCATCTGTTTCGGCGAAATCAGCCCATTTCTCTCCCGTGGGAGGAAGGATTGGCACGGAAGCTCTGTGTTCAAATTGTATCCTGTCTTCACGCTGCTGTCACTTGGAGGGGACTCCTTCTCTTGCTCCCCTTGCCTCCTGCTGACTTCTATACTCAGCACGTCTTTCTCTTTTGCGGGCGAGCCTTCTTGCGTTATGTTCCTCCATAAATGCTTCCTGCTTTCGCATAGTAGCTGCAACTTCCTCTGATGATGGTCCAAAGGATTGCTTTAGCAGCTTACTCCAGTCAGTACTGTTATCCCCCCTCGGCTCAGCACCAAAGGAGGAAGTCGACAGGAGGGTTGGTCCTAGAGTACCCCAACTGCTCTCGACATTGTCTGTACGAGGCTTACGGGTAATAAATTCCCCACCGGTCGTGGATGTACTGGCTACTGGAGCCCGCGGGACCTTTTTGAACTTAGGGAGGACTTGCTTGCTTTGTTGGAAGGGGAACATCGTAGCACGACGAGATGGTGAAGTTGAAAGTAAAGGGAAGAGCTGTAGATAGGTGAAGGACGTGGTATGAAAGATAAAGAAAATTTATGTGAATTTACATGTACTTTTTTATATATATATTGAATTAAACTCCGCTCAGTTAGACGTTAGATGGGATTCATTAATTGAGGCTGGGTGTTGAGTAAATGTGTCCGTCACCAATGAATGGTTGTCTTAACCGACTGGAGGGAGAGAAGAGAAAAAGAAAGAGAATAAAAGCCAATGAGATGGCTCGCTGAACGATTGATATATTTCTGGAAAGAAGTTACAAAGGAAATGGAATAAATGATAAAATAGATGATTCCTTGAGCGCATATATTCCGTTAAATTTTGAACAACGCCTTGTATGCCCTCAGAAGTGCTGGGGCATTTCTGAGGTTAGTACTGTTTAACCACGAATCCTCTTCAGGCCTGTGAAGGGTATGCATATATGCATAATTGGACTAAGGAATAATAGTTGGATTATAGTATTTTATTATTTACTTTTTATTTTCTTCATTTACATTCTTTCTATATTTCGAGCATACCCTTATTTTGTAGTTCAAAGCTTTGTGTATATGTACGTATGGGCGCTCTCGGCGCCAAACGATAGACACTTTTCACCCAGCAGACACCACCTCGTAAACGACCCAAACGTCGAATAGCGAGAGGTGTCAAGGGTAAAGTCTCAACTACCTATAAAGGTAGTATTCTCTTGCATACTAAAGTACTTTGAACTCGAACCGCGAAGGTCGAGTTCCCCTCTAAGGTCTTTGCACTCGTCGACACTATAGTCAACTCGCGCTACTATATCTTTACTTTAGATATTCAGCTTCTCGTTGATTATCTATCTTATGTCTAGCTACGAGTTGTACCGTGAAGGTCAACTCTTTCCTTCTCTCATTCTAGCCGTCAAGAGCAACTGTATAGTTGCTCTTGTGACGCATAGCATGTCTCCTTACTAGTACTGCCAGTCTAGTAATCTACAGTATTGTACTGTACAGTCAATACCTACTAATAGTAGTTGAATAAACACTATTCTTCGTATATAGAATGGTCAGAATCTATCGACTCTTCACAAGGCCCGTAACCTTTCCATCGCACCCTAAATAGCAGACAATTTCGCTGTTTTCTATGTCCGACAATAGCCTCGACCTCATATTCTTCATGGTCTGGTTTCAACTCTCTTAGGTTTTCAAGTTGAGGTCTTGGACCGAGGTTGGGGGGAGAGGGTTGATATTTCCGTAGATGGTCCTGATTAATGACTGGATGCATCGGATACTACAGTGGAATCTTGAGCCTAAATACTTGAGGGTTCAGTTTCTCAAGAACCTCGAACAGTCCAATCTGTCTTTGTATTAGTTTCTTCCCAGTTCCCTTGACTTCCACCAGTTCGAGGGAGTGGGGGTTCACCAATACGAGGTCTCCCTCGGAGATATCTTCTACAGGTCTTTGCTTCTTGTTATACGCTCGTGCTTGAATTTCTTGGGCTCGAGCGATCGAATCCCACGCCATCTGCTGATGATTTTCTAGCTTGAGGATCCATTGGTCGGCCATAGCGCTGTCTGATAGTTCTCTAGGAACTAGGGGTTCGTCACCTCCTAGAACTCGAGACATTCCTCTTGGGAGGTATCCCATTAATAAGAAGGCCGGGGCGTAGTTTGTGGAACTGTGAATGGTTGAGTTGTATGCGTGAACAACTACCTCAATCCATTGGGACCAGCTTTCCTTAGCAGAAGCACAATAGGCTCGAAGCATCTGTTCTATGGTCACATTCATATTCTCCATTTGCCCATCCATTTGAGGATGATGAGCCGAAGATACCACAAGGGTGGTACCATAGATCTTACAGACTTCCCGCCAAAACCTGCAAGTCCATCTCTTATCCCAGTCACAGATTATTCGAGAGGGCAGTCCAAAGGGGCTTGCCACCTGTTTGACAAATATTCGTGTGAATCCTTCAGCTGTAAGGTTCGAAAAGGTATGTAGGTATTGTAATAGCGTAATGCGTCAATTTATCAACGGCGACGAAGACTGCGGAATACAAATCCTTTCCTGAGTCGGGTAGTCCAGTGATTAAGTCCATAGAAACTACCTCGAATGGCCTAAAAGGTACGTCAGCCGGTCTGAGGGCTCCTTGACGAGCGGTGTGATCGATTTTGGTTTTTTGGCAGATGTCGCAGGTACGTGCGTATGACATGCAATCTTGTAGCATTTTTGGCCAAAAGAACCGGTCTTTCATCAGGTTGAACAACTGCTGGCCTCCGGCGTGTGCTCCCTCAAAAGGGTTATCATGTACCAACCTTAAAATCGAGTTAGTCATGGTTCTGGGTACACAGACTCGACTTTTCCAGTCCGAGTCACGAAAGTGTTGAAACAGTTGAATAACTCTTGACAAACACCCTGTGAGTGTGAGGAAAGTAAACACTAAATGTATTCAACTGTGAAATAACTACATACCTGTGAGTGTGAGGAAAGTAAACACTAAGGAGACTTTCCCACACCCACAGCGGAGTATACTACAGGGTGCTTACCTAAGCACCTACACATCAGTTACCTTACTAGGTAACTCACTCAATACTGCACCTACAGTGCTAGGAAAAATACTACAAATATCAGAAAAATATAGGGAACATCATAGACTATGTAAGAGCTGTAATATCATACTCTAACACTCCCACCTGATGAGACAGCTCTATGCTAGTCCCAGTAGTTTTCGTAAGTATTCTACCTTTGGCTTAGCCAATGGTTTTGTCAATAAATCAGCAGGCATCTCTGAAGTAGGGAGATGAACAACTTTGATCTTCCCACTATCAACTTCCTGCCTTAACCAATATGTTCTCAAATCCAGATGCTTCATACGGCCATGATGTTCAGGATCTCTGGCAACTGCAATAGAAGATTGGTTGTCAAGATACAAAGTGGATGCAGTCTTTTGAGGATATCCCAATTCCTCAAATAAGTTTCGCAACCATAGCACTTCCTGACCAGCTGACACTGCTGCAATATACTCTGCTTCAGTAGTAGAGAGAGTTACAATAGTCTGGAGTTTGCTCTGCCAGCTAATGGCTCCAGTACCCATCTTAACCACATATGCACCAGTAGATTTTCCAGTTGACTTATCACCTCCATGGTCAGCATCTGAATAAGACACAAACAATTCCCTGTCATTACTAGGGCCAAAGGTCAAGCCCAAGTCAAGGGTGCCTTTGAGATATCGAAAGAGATGTTGTACTGCTAGCCAATGAGCCTTTCCTGGATTGTGATTAAATCTGGCTAATACTCCAACAGTATAGGCAATGTCTGGACGAGTGGCAACAGTCAAATACATAAGAGAACCAACAGCATGGATGTATGGAATGTCCTTCATGTATGCAATCTCTTCAGGAGACACTGGAGCCTGGTCTTTACTCAATTTTGAGTTAGGTATCATAGGTGTACCAATGGGATTGCAGTCAGCAAGACCATAACGCTGTAACATGTCCAAGATGTATTGACGCTGTGATAGAGTAATAGTACGCTTTGTCCTGTCTCTTTCAATGCCAACACCTAACAAGTAAGAAGTAGGACCAAGATCATGCAATTTGAAGTGGCTCTTTAGATCATCTTTGAGCTTTTTGATAGCCTCCTTGGATTTAGATGCAATAGTCATGTCATCTACAAATACTGGGATAATAACTTTGACATCACCCTTTTGGAAGACCCAAATGCTATGATCGCATAGCACTTGTTTGAAACCCAAACTGAGCAGGACAGCATTCAACTTCTTGTGCCAGATACGAGGTGACTGGCGTAAACCATATAGTCCTTTCAGAAGAAGTAAGAACTCATCACGAGCACCTTGGTGAAAACCTTCAGGCTGCTGCAAGTATACTTCCTCTTCAAGTTCACCATTCAAGAATGCAGAGGAGATATCTACACTCTCAAGTTCCATGTCCTCCAGTGCAGCCAATGCTAGGACAGCACGCAAAGTGGCCCATTTGGCAGTAGGAGCAAAGGTATCAGTGAAGTCAAACCCTGGTCGTTGTGCATAGCCTTTTGCAACAAGACGAGCTTTGAACTTGTCAATTGACCCATCCTTCTTACGCTTGATCACAAACACCCAACGAGAGCCAATAGCTTTACGACCCTCAGGTAGTTTAGCAAGGCGAAAAGTGCCATTTTCAAGCAGGGATTGCATTTCTGCATATGCAGCGTCATACCACTTGTCAGCATCAGGACTTTGTAAGGCCTCTTTGAGAGTTCTCGGTGCATCATCATGAGCACTGGCCTTGTAGGCAAACTCAAAGGCTTCATCCACACCAATGTAAAGATCTCCCTCACTGGCAGCTAGGGCTTCTTCCTCAGACTCAACTGGAGGAGGAGAATGTAGTGGAGAATCCTCTGCCTCATCACTGGACTCAACTACAGAAGTAGATTCTCTATAGTTGTGGATGTGAGCAGGGTCAACTTGCCAGAAACGCTTAGGAGGAACTCTGTTTCTGGGTGGATTGCGACGTGGTTGAGGAGGAGGACTCGGTGAACGTTCAGAATGTTCAGAATTAGAATCAGAGTTGGAACTAGGACCAGGAGGCAAAGCATTATTCTGATCATCTTCCACTGGATTTGGTTCCTGTGGAGCTCCCATCTGATTAGGCTGGGCTCCCACCTGAATAGACCTAGAGGGTCCAGGAATAAACAAATCAATAAATTGTGGAGTATCAGGAAGAACATCAGGAGCAGTAGGAGTAGAAGGTATGGCAGATTTAGACAAGCCTGGTAAGACTCTCTCATCAAAGACAGCATTATTACTGATAATAGTCTTCTTAGTCAAGGGATTGTAAAACATCCAACCCTTATAATCTGGAGGATATCCAATAAAGACACATTTCTGTGTATGAGAGCCAAGTCCAATACGTTGATCCTTCTGTACATGCACATACGCAGTACAGCCAAATACCCTAAGATGTGATACTTCTGGTTTCCTACTATGCCAAACAGTATAAGGCACAGAATGCTTAAGAGCAGTGGTAGGTGAGCAGTTGCGCACATGAGTAATGGCAATGACAGCATGTCCCCAGAATGAGGGAGGGAGGTGGGATTCAGCCATAATTGAAGTAGCCCCTTCTTCCAATGTTCTGTTGAAGCGTTCAGCAACCCCATTCTGATGTGGTTCATTCCGCACAGTATGCTGCCGGCTGATGCCAGCAGTGGAAAGGAAGGTATCAAACTCCTTAGACATATATTCTCCACCCTTGTCATCTCTGAATATCTTGATCTTCTGACCAAGCAAGTTCTCCACTTTAGCCTTATATTGCTTAAATGCCTGAAAGGCATCACTCTTATTTTTGAGTAATGCAATCGAAGCATAGCGTGAGGCATCATCAATGAAAGTGATCCAGTAGCGAAACCCTTCCACAGTTTGTGTAGGCAAGGGACCATGAACATCACTGTGAATGAGTGCAAGTGGTTTAGTATAGCGTGTTGTTGCTATTTTATTAATCACTCTGTTCTGTTTTCCAGCCAAACAAGGTTCACAAATAGGATCAGGAGACGTGTGAGAGTCAATCTTTATCCCACCAACCAAATCACCTTTGAGGAGCTTCTGGATATCGGCATGATTGAGATGATTAAAGCGACGATGCCAAAGTGTGGAGTCCAAGGGACAGGTTGTAACAAGACCTGCATAATCCGTCATAGGTACCGTCATTCCATCCAAATAGGCCTGGTTATGTTCATTGACTGTGGCAGTGAAACGCAAGACCTTTCTCAAATAGAAAGACATGGTGGAATGAAAGATAGAGACACGGAAATTCTTTCTCTTTGTCAAATACAAGATGGAGAGGAGGTTACTTGTGAGATGGGGAACATGGAGAACCCTTTCAAACTCTATTATTACATTTCCATTCCCTTTAGGCTTAAACCGCACTGCTCCTATCCCTGCAGACATAACTATTTGTCCATTTGCAACTTGGATAGGTGTTTGAAACGGGATATAACTTGAAAACCAATGACGATGGGGAGTCATGTGCGAAGAAGCACCTGTGTCAGCAGTCCAGTCAGAACTAGCATTGACAAGGAGAGCACAAGATGGATCGGTAGAGTCAGGGATAGAAACACTTGCATTTCCAGCACTCTCTGGTTTCTTCTCCTCTGATACCTTGTCAGACGCATTAGCTTTGTCAGCCTTAGCAGTCTTTCTTTCTTTATACTCCTTTTTCTTCTGCTCAACTTTGGCCTTTGCCTGTTTCTGTGCATTTGCATACTCGTAACAATTGTCTTGGGTGTGGGTGGAACCATTGCAGAATGTGCAAGGAACTTTACCAGAAGTGTTGGAAGTCTTTGACACAATTTTGTTCGCCGTCTCTAAACTTCTGGCAGACTGCAAACTCTCTTGTGATGCAAAGTGAGTTTTGACATCAGAGAATGTGATAGCAGTATTCATCATTAAAGATGAAGTCCACACAGAGTCAGATTCAGGCAGAGAACGAAGTAAAGTGAGAGCAGCAAGCTCATCATCCAGCATGGCAAGAGTGTACCCCTTTGGACGCAAGTTCTGGACACGTGCACAAACCTTGTCAACACGACTCATTAATGAAGTTAGAGATTCATCAGGTTCCTTCCGAATATTAAAGAGGTCATTGTAGGCACTAAAACGAACTGCAGGGAGTTGTTTATTATGTGCCTTGTCAATTTTAGACCACATATCATCAGGACCATCATCAATGTCAACATGGGTGCGCTGTGTAGGTCCAAGAGAGCGCCATATGATACCAGCTGCTTTATTGGAGCGCTCCAACCAGGCAGACTGTAAACTAGTCTCACTAGGTTGTTTTTCTTTGCCAGTGGCAATAGAAAGACAGTTCTCCATACGCAAAAGACCAATTACGTCATGTCTCCAATCCTCATAATTATTCTCTCCCAATATGACACTACGTTTGTAAGTATCACTGGATGCCATGACACGTCAATATCCACCAAGAATTTAACTTAAAAAAAGAACTAAGTAATTGGACTCGCAGTTGTAACACCGCCTTGCTCAACAGGGTTACCGTGATATTGCAAGGAAGGTAAAAACAAAGGCCCACTGAAGAGCACAATGCCAACAGTTCAAGTTCAATGTATCTAAAAGACCGTGTTAAAAAGGGAAAATGACGTGGCACAGACCCAGATGATACTGTGAAGTGCTTGAGGTGTGAGGGAAGAGTGTGACTGGAGAGAGAGGTGACAGGGTGTGACAGGGTGAGTCACAAGGGGTGATAAAAATGAAGTTGCCCAAAAAAGGAAATTGAGCGACGACAAGCGATTTGGAGCGTGGGAATATATTTCCTTTTATGAGATCGGGCGCCTAAATGGGCGAAAAATGCGCACAATCACAGGTGTGAGATGTGAGTCGAAAAAGCGACCAAATCAGGCCAAAATCCAAGGAGATATAACCAAAATAAAATCCAAACGCAATGTAGAGTGTTTTGGACAAGTAGAAGTTGTCAGAAAAGATGTGCAAAGTGATGGATTGCGCAGATGACAACTGGATGTACCGGTTTAGAAGCCGGGGCCCATAACCTGTTGAAACA